>WOXC01010251.1:0-600000 GCA_011680675.1 Gymnobelideus leadbeateri
ATCTGACTTCTTAATGAGTTATGTATCCAAGATAAAACCAAAAGCCACCCAAGATTCATAAAAATAGATGAAAACTGCCTGCTTCTGGTGATTCATGTGGGCAGAAATGACACTTCCAGAAGGAACTTTAAAAAGTACTGCTTTCTTGTTCAGTCATTTGAGCAATGTTCAATTTTTCATAGCCCTATTTGGGGTTTTCTTGGCAAAGATAGTGGACTGGTTTGCAATTTCCTTCTTCAACTCATTTTGTAGATGAAAAACTAAGACAAACTGAGTTAAGTGTCTTGCTCAGGGTCATACAACTAGTAAGGTTCTGAGGCCAGATTTGAATTCAGGAATATGAGTCTTCTGGACTCCAGGCCCAGCATTCTATTCAGTGCACCACCTAACTGCCCAAATGATTATGAATTCTTTACTAATAAATTGAACACCATAAATGTGCTTTTATCACTTTTGTGAACTGAAAGAAAGTGCACAAAATATAGAAAACAAAATGGAAGTGAACATCTGGCTTAAAAGGGGGTATCTGAGAATTGATTTGGGATTTTTAGATCAGCACTTATAATATAGAGTTGACAGATTCCTGTGTAGAGATGAAATACACTTAATAAATGCTAGTAAGAAAGAATTTGTCAGGGGAAAATGGGGGGAGCCAAGATGATAGCATACAAGCAGGAAATTGCCTGAGTTCTTCCCCCAATCACCTGTAAAAATGACTCTAAACAAATTTTAGAGCTACAGAACCAAAAAATAACAGAGTGAAATACATCTCCAACTGAAGACATTCTGACAAGTTGAAAGGAAGGGTCCATGGCACCAGCTTGGGCGTGGAGCACATTCCTGCATTGGCATAGACTGTGGCACAGACTGAGCAGGAGCAGACCTTGGGACTGAATCACTAGCAGCTGTGGTGGTTTCCAGACTTCTCAAACTACAAATGCCAAAGAAAAAGTAAAAGATCAGTGGGGCTGGGGGCAGCTAGGTGGCGCAGTGAATAGGGTGTCAGCCCTGGAGTCAGAAGGACCTGAGTTCAGTTCCGGGCTCAGACACTTAATGCACACACAAGACAAAAACCTAGCCGTGTGACCTTGGGCAAGTTACTTAACCCCAATTGCCCTCCGAAAAGCAAAAAAAAAAAGATCAGTGGGGAAACCCTATTGGCATTGGGTGAGAGAAGAGCATTGTCTGGTCCCTGCCTCTGGGGTAGTAGAGGTGGTAGCAGCTACAGCAACAAGAGCAGCTGCTTCCAGAGCTCCAGGCCCACAATTGGTGGGGGGACCAAGCTGCTGATGAGAAGAAAATTACAGGAATATCTTCGCTGGCATTGAGGAAGGATTTTCTTGCTTTGTCCTGCTTGGATCTGGACCACAGTCTTTTGGGTGGCAGTCCTGGGGTGAGGACAAGTGCTAGAGTGGCAGGCTTGTGGTGGCTGTGAAGAGGGCATCCTCCTCACAGTTATGAGGCAGGTGGCTAGAAGTAGCTCTGACAACAGCTGCACAAAACCCCAGATATTTGGGACATAGCACTCTCCACACTGGAAGCAGACTTCTGCTATGGCAAAGAGCTCACAAGTCAAGTAATTGGCTGGCAAGATGAGCAAACAGAGGAAGTGCAATCAGACTACAGAATCCTTTTTTGGAGACAAAGAGGATCAAAACATGGAACCAGAAGAAGAAAACAAAGTCAAAATCCCTGAATCAAAAGCTTCCAAGAAAATATGAACTGGTCGCAAGCCATGGAAAAGCTCAAGGAGTTTGAAAATGAGGTAAGAGAAGTAGAGGAAAAATTGGGAAAAGAAATGAGAATGATGTAAGAAGGTCATGAAAAGCAAGTCAACAGCCTCACTAAAGAAAATAACACCTTAAAAATAGACTAACTCAAATGGCCAAAGAGGCCCAAAAAGCCAATGAGGAGATGAATACCTTAAAAGGCCAACGAATTTCAAAGACTCACTGAAGAGAATAATTCCCTCAAAATTAGATTGGAGTAAATGAAAGATAATGACTTTATGACAAATCAAGATACTATAAAACAGATCCAAACAAATGAAAAAAATAGAAAGCAATGTGAATTATATCATTAGAAAACCCACTGACCTAGAAAATAGATCCAGCAGAGATAATTTAAAAATTATTGGACTACCTGAAAACCATGATAAAAAAAGAGCCTAGAAATCATCCTTCAAGAAATTTTCGAGGAAAATTGCCCTGATATTCTAGAACCAGAGATTAAAATAGATATCAAAAAAATTCTTGATCACCTCTTGAAAAAGATCCCAAAAAGAAAACTCTGAGGAATATCACAGTCAAATTCCAGGTCAAAGAGAAAATATTACAAACTGTAAAGAAGAAACAATTTGAGTATTGTGGAAACACAATCAGGATAACACAAGATCTAGCAGCTTCTACACTAAGGGATCCAAGGGCTTGGAATATTCCAGAGGTCAAAGGAGCTAGGATTAAAACCAAGAATCACCTACCCAGCAAAACTGAGTATAATGCTTCCAGGGGAAATATGGTCATTCAATGAAATAGAAGACTTTCAAATATTCTTGATGAAAAAACCAGAGCTGAACAGAAAATTTGACTTTTAAATATAAGAAGCAAGAGAAGCATGAGAAGGTAAACAAGAAAAAGGAATCATAAGGAACTCATTAAATATGAACTATTTACATTCCTGCATGGAAAAACAATAATTGTAACTCAGGAAACTTTTCTCAGTATAAGGATAGTTGAAGGGAATATATATATATATGTATATGTATAGATATAGATATAGATATGCATGTATAGGAGGGTGTATTGTGTATAAATACATATGTGAGTGTGTGTATATATGTGTACACATATACGTAGACAGAGGGCACAGAATCAGTTGAATAGGAAGGGATGATATCTAAAAAATAAAATCAAGAGGTAAGAGGAATATAATGGGGGAAGGAGAAAGAAAAAATAGAATAGGGCCAATTATCTCATATAAAAGAGGCAAGAGGAAACTTGTTACAATGGAGGGGAAGAGCAGGAAGGTTAAAGGGAATGGGTCAACCTTACTCTCATTGAATTTGGCTTAAGGAGGGAATAACATACACACTCAATTAGGTATCTTACCCTACAGGAAAGTAGAGGGGAATGGGATAAGAGGAGAAATGATAGAAGAGAGGGCAGATTGGGGGAGAGGGTAATTAGAACACACTTTTGAAAAGGGATAGGGTCAAAGTAGAAAATAGAATAAGAGGGGGGTGGGATGGGATGGAGGGAAATATAGTTAGTCTTTCACAATATAGATACTATAGAAACATTTTGCATAACTACACATGTATAACCTATATTGAATTGCTTTGCTTCCCAGTGGGGGTGGGTAAGTGTAAAGCCAAGCACAAGATGTTTTCCAGAGAATGGCTGCTGTGAATGGCTTTAAAGATACTGATTATATGGTATAGGAACACTCTATTTATTCAATAACAAATCAGAGCAAAACATTTACAGAAAATCAAGGTATAGCAGTCATAATGTTACAACTTATTACACAAAATCAAAATCCAGCATTCACAATGACATAATAACTCAACAATTTATCACTAAAATGGCTACATAGTTTTCACCAAAGTGGTCACAGAGTTTTCAACAAAGTATAATCATTTAGTCAATCAATCACTTAGTAACTCAATCATTCAATCATAAAGTATAAAAGGTCAAAGTCCTCCATGTATGGAGCAAACTAAGTTACAAATCAGTCACCATTCAGTCATCAGTCATTATTCAATCATCAGTTACTGCTCAGTCATCAGTCACTACTCAGTACCCTCTTAAGGAGTAGTGGGAAATACACAAGCCATCCACCCCTAGGTCACTAAAAAATTATAATTTCAATCACTACTCAGTACCCACAGAGAGGTCTTTTCATCTTGACTCAGGGCAGGCTTTCAGCTTCCATGGCTCCTCTTCTATGGTCCCAGCTCCTGAATCTAACCAATTGCCACCTGAATTCAAAGGCAGACAGGTCCCAGTTGCTTGTCCAGCTATCCATGAAGTTTCTGCTCCACATTGGAGGTTACAGTGTCCAGTGCATCTCAAATCCTTCACAGTCTCTGTTCCTGGGAAGTCAAGGCTTAACAAAGCCACAAGAACATTCATGCACATTAACAAAGCCACAACAACATTTGTAAAGAATACCTACACCACAGTCATACTTCTTCAGTCTTTGGCAGCTCCAGCTGGCTCTTGGAAGTCTTCAGCAGCTCCATTCTCAAAATCAAAATCACTTTCTCTACAGAAGTTCCAGTGCAGCAGCAGCAGCCCAGCCTTCAGATACTCATCCCAAGGAGTTCTGACTCTCCCTCTCTGGGGTTTTTCCTTATATACAGTATTGCTCCTCCCTGTTCAGCCCCCTGTTACATCAGCAACAGGGGTTCATACCTTCTGTTTCTTTAACAGAGGCTTCATTTGAAACTAGGGGCCAAGTACCTGTCAGCTTCCAATACAAAGGGATCTTCAAATTCCATTACCATTACAGTGAAGAGGGAAGAAGGAAAAGAATCTGGAAATCAAAGTTTTAAAAACAAATGTTAAAACAAATTGGTTTTTACATGCAACTGGGAAATAAGATAAACAGGCACTGGGGTATAGAAATCCATCTTGTCCTACTAGAAAGTTGGGGGAAGATGGGAGAGGATATAAGAGAGAGCACATTGGAGGAAAGGGTATTCAGTAGGCACACTATTCAGTAGGGGAAAGATAGGGAGAAAATGTGTAACTCAAAATCTTGTGGAAATGAATGTTGAAAACTTAAATAAATAAAAGATTAGTTTTTGAAAGTTAAAATAAAATAACCAAAGACAGCACAAAATATCTGAAAGAATACCTGCTAAGACAAACCCAGGAACTACATGAACATAATTATGAAGCACTTTTTATGCAAAAGTCAGTTTTAAATAATTGGAGAAGTATTCATTGTTCATGGATGGGCAGAACTAATATAATAAAATGACAATTCTACCTGAAGTAAATACTTATTCAGTGTCATCTCAATTAAATTACTAAAAAATTATTTTAATTGGACTAGAAAAAATTAACAAAATTTATTTACATAAACAAAAGGTCAAGAATATCCAAAATATTAAGGAAAATTTTAAAGAAAGAAAGGTTTAGTAGTACCAGATCTTAACATGTTTTACAAATCAGTAATTGTCAAAACTATCTGGTACTGGCTAAGAAATAAAAAGATGGATCAGTGGAACAGAATAGACACACAATATAAAGTAATATATTATTATAGTAACCTTGTATTTGAAACATATAAAGATTTAAGCTTGTAGGATAAAAATTTACTATTTGGCAAAAAAAAAAAAAAAAAACCATTGTCAGGAAAATTGGAAAGCAGATTGGAAGAAATTGGGTAGAGACCAGTATCTTACATCATTTATGAAGATCAGGTCAAAGAGATATATAACCCAGATATAAAGGGTGCTATCATAAGTAAATTAAAAGAATAACATGGAACATATTAACTATCAGCCTTTTGGAAAGGAAAATTATTTATGAATAAATAAGAGATTATGAATAAATAAGAGATTAAATTATGAGATATACAAAGGACAATTTTAATTATATTAAATTAAATTTAAAAGTTTTATGTAAATAAAATCAGTGTAGCCAACATTAGAAAGAAAGCAGAAAAAAATTTTGGGGGGGGGTGATTTATAAACAGCTTCTTGGATAAATATCTCTCTTTTTTCCTTTTTTGTTTTTTTGGGGTTTTTTTTGTTTGTTTGTTTGTTTTTGCTTTTTGGAGAAGAAAAAAATCAGGGCAATTGGGGTTAAATGACTTGCCCAAAGTCACAGGGCGAGTAAGTGTTATGTGTCTGAGGGCAGATTTGAACTCACATCCTCCTGACTCCAGGGCTCTGGCATATTGCAGCACTTAGCTGCCCCTTGGATAAATATCTCATATCTCAAATATACAGAGAATTTTGTCAAATGTATGAGAATATTAGTCATTTCCCTATTGAGCAATGGTCAAAGGATATGAACAGGCAGTTTTTTTGAAGAATTCAAAACTATATGTAGACATATGAAAAAATGATCTAAATTATTCTTGATTAGAGAAATGCAAATTAAAACAACTTTGAGATATCATCTCATACATATCAGATTTACCAAATGATAGAAGGGGAAAATGACAGATGCTGGAGAGGATATGGAAAAAATAGGACGTTAAGACACTGTTGGTAGAATTGTGAACTGATCCAATGATTTTGGAGAGCAATCTAGAATTATGCCCCAAGGGTCATAAAACTTGCCCTTCCACCCAGCACTACCACTATTAGGTCTGTTTCCCAAGGTGATCAGAGAGAAATGAAAGGAATCTATGTTGTCTAAAATATTTATAGCAGTTCTCTTTGTGGTAGTCAAAAATTAGAATATGAAGGAATACCTGTCATTTAGGAAAGGGTTATACAAGTTGTGTTGTATGACTTTGATTAACATATAAACATATATGTATGCGCGCACACACACACACACACACACACACACATATATATGTAAAACTTACCTTAGTGAAATAAGAGGCACAAACAAGGGAAATTTTACAATAAAAGGATTTGTTCTGTGAAGTTTAGATTTAGTCAAAGGGATGCATTTAAGGAACTAGAGGGCCACAAGTAGCTTCACAACCTCTAGTTCCCTGCCCCTGGTCTAGAAGAAAGCAATCAGTGTGATAAACATTCTTGACTCCATGTCACATAAATATTACTTGAAGAAACTGAGTATGTTTAGCCTGAAGAAGAAAAAACACCTAGAAAATGTTAATGTATATTATACCACAAAAAGAACTGCTATAAATATTTTTTGTACAAATGAGCTAGCTTCCCTTTTCTTTGATCTCTTTGGAGTATAGACCTAGGAGTAGTATTGCTAGATCAAAGAATATGCAGAGTTGCATAGCCTTTTGGGCATAGTTCCAGATTTTTCTTCAGAATGGTCGGACCAGTTCACTACTCTATCAATAACTGATTAATGTACCTATTTTCCCTTATTCCCTCCAGTATGTCATTTCTGATCAGAGTGAGGTTGTACTTCAAAGTTGTTTTAATTTGCCTTTCTCTAATCAATAGCGATTTAGAACATTTTAAATGACTAGAGATTGTTTTAATTTCTTCCTCTGTAAAATATGTGTTAATATCTTTTGACCATTTATCAACACAGAATGACTCATAAATTTGATTCAATTTTCTATGCATTTGAGAAATGAGACCTTTTTTTTAAAGAAACCGCCTTTAATTTTTTTGTATTACTCCATAGACAATGAAGTAATATCAAAAAATATTTACAGCCAGTTTCTTTTAAAAAGACCTTTTAGCAAAATGTAGTTTGTCTGATTATCTCTTTTAATTAGGTCTATTTTTGCTTTTATTTTGTCTGAGATCATGATTGCTACTCCTACCTTTTTTTTTAATTCAGCTGAAGCATAACAGATTCTGTTCCAGTTCTTTATTTTGACTCTGTGTCTGTCTTTCTGTTTCAAATGTGTCTCTTGTTGGATTTTGTTTTCTAATCTATTTTGCTATTCTCTTCTGTTTTATGAGTTAGCTCATCCCCTTCATATTCACAGCTATGATGACTAATTGTATATTTCCCTCCGTTCTATTTTGTTCTCTTTATCCTCCTTTTTATTCTGTCCCTCCTCAAAAGTCTGTTCTGCTTCTGATCACTGCCTCCCTTAATCCAGCCTCCCTTTATTATTCCCCCCATATTTCTTATCCCTTTCCCCTCGATTTTTCTATTGAATAAGATAGATTTCTATACCCGACTGAGTGTGTGTGTATGTGTGTGTGTGTGTGTGTGTGTGTGTTTATATTCTTTCCTCTTTGAACCAATTCCATTGAGAATGAGGTTCAAGCACTGCTTGCCACCCCATACTTCCTGCTTTACTATTAAAGCTTTTTCTTGTGGACCTCTTTTATGTAAGAAATTTTTTTCCCATTCTTTCAGTGCATCTCTCTTTCTTAACCCTACATTTTTTTTTGAGATCATCCCAATATAATTGACCTGTACGTGTGCCTCTTTCTATGTAGAATCCTTACAACTTCCCTAATAATAATAAAGTTCTTAGGAGTTATATGCATCATTTTTCCATAGAGGAATGTAAACAATTTAACTTTATTGAGTTCTTTATGATTACTCTTTCATGTTTAACTTTTTATGCTTTTCTTGAGTCTTATGTTTGAATGTGAAATTTTCTTTTCTCCTATTGTCTATATATCAAGAATGTTTGGAAGTCCTTTATTTCATTAAATATCCATTTTCCCCTGAAGGATTATACTCAGTTTTGCTGAGTAGGTTATTCTTGGTTCTAATTCTAGCTTTTTTATCTTCCAGAATATCATATTCTAAGCCTTTCATTCCTTTAAAAGTGAAAACTGCTAAATTTTGTATGATTCTGATTATGGTTCCATGATACTTGAATTGTTTCTTTCTGGCTTCTTTCAATATTGTTTCCTTGACCTGGGAGCTCTGGAATTTAGCTATAATATTCCTGGGAGTTTTCATTTTGGTATCTTTCTTATTCAGCAGATTCTTTCTACTTATATTTTACCCTCTTGATCTAAGATATTGGGGCAGTTTTCTTTATAATTTGTGGAAATAATATGTTTAGACTCTTATTTTGATCATAATTATCAGGTAGTATAATAATTCTTAAATTATCTCTTTTCAATATTTTCCAAGTTCATCATTTTTCCAATGAGATATTTCACATTTTCTTCTACTTTTTAATTTTTTACTTTGTTTTATTGTTTCTTGAATTCTCATAGAGTTATTAGCTTTCACTTGCCCAATTCTAATTTTTAAGGATTATTTTCTTCAGTGAGCTTTTGTACTTCCTTTGCCATTTACCAATTCTTCTTTTTAAGGAGTTCTTTAATTCAGTGAATTTTGGTGCCTCTTTTTTTCTTACTATTAGGCCAATTCTATTTTTAAAGCTTTATTTTTTCAGTGTTTTTTGTGCCTCTTTTACCAAGTTGTCAATTCTCTTTTCATAATTTTTTTGCAACTCTCACATTTCTTTCCCCAATTTTTCCTCTACCATTCATACCTATTTCTTGAATTCTTCCCAGGATTCTTATTATGCTCAAGTCCAATTATCATTTTTTTTCTCTTTCAGGTTTTATTTGTAGCTGTTTTCACATTGTTGTCTGATTGAGATTTGAGATCTTCCCCAACCATTAATAGGCCTCACCTGGAGCCCATTAAGGGAAGCTTACTTAGGGGAGGCTTGCTTGTAGGAAGGCTTTTATATCTTTTGTTAATTTCTAATTAGGCACTGAGTCACAAGGGTTGTGACACCTTCTGGCTCTGAGAAATGTATATATATATATATATATATATATATATATGTACTCTGAGCTGGTATTTTGCTTTGGGGGTTCACTTATGAGAAGTATCTTGTGATTCCCTGGTCCAGATTCTGAGTGGCCATATGTTCAGAGATCCCAACTGCTCATATGTAAAGGCTCTCTAGATCCAGGGATGTATGTAAAGTGTATAGCTGATTCAAGCAGTCAGAGCCCTGTCTGTTGGTCTTTATTTCTCTGCTTGTATTTTCTCTGTTTGTATTTTTTCTGAAATTCATGGTGCTGACTTTTCCCCTGAATTGGTGAATGTAATTTAAAAAGATTGCTGACCCCTTAAACAACTATCTATCATAGTAAAGCAGATCTAAGAACCTCTGCTAGCAGTCATCCTGGGTGTGCCAGTTTGGTTGCCACTACAATGATCAAGTTTTTGTTGTTGTTTTTTCATTTTCCAAGGGATGGGGAGGTGCTATGCCAAGCATCAGACTTTTTGTGCTGTTCTTTTCAGAGCTACTTCTGGGTATCTGCAATTTTTCAGTGCTTCCAAAGTGGTGTGATCCCGGGTGAGGTATTGTCACTGCTCTCCTAGGCTGTGATCAGGTCTTTCCCAGGAAAAACCTCTTCTACCTTTAAGCCACAATTACTAGTACTCCTCTTGGCCCTATAACTGTAACATAGAACTGCTTATGGGTAATAGAGTTGCCAATCAATGCCAGTTGTACACATAGCAAAGGGTTCTTTGTAATTTTTTTCTGACCAGTTTTTTGACCCCCTTACCATTTCTGGACTGAGAGCTCCCAAAGCTATTGGTGCTATTCACAGCTACCTCCAAGCACTGTGTTTTTGCAGCACTCTGGGCCTACACCCTACCTAGTACTACTGACCTCTCCTGTGAACCCCCTAAACTATCTTGTAAATATCTCTGATCTGATCTCTTGTTGGCTTTGCTACCCCAAACTTTGATTCAAGGTAGCATTTTAAATTGTTTAGAGAATATTGGGCGAGTTCAACTGGGTCCCAGACTGTACTCCCCTTCTATACATTTTTACATTACTTTTTGGCTTATTTGTCATTCTGATTCTTTCAAGAGTATGATATGTCAGGATTCAGAGCCATGCATAATCTCTGCTTTATGCTAAGGTAAAGGCTCAAACATTTGGACTGACTTAAGGCTTAAGGATTTCAACACAAATGAAAAGCTTAGCTGCCAAAATTCAGAAAAACTTCAACACTGTACCTCAAAGCCCCTGGGTTAAGTTATCGTGCCAGATCATGTCCTCCTGAATACAAGGTGAGCTACAGTCTCCACCACCATCCCATCCCCCCTGTAAAGCACAAAGAACCAACCTACTGACTAGCAATCAGACTTCAATCCCAGTCTCAGTCACATGGTAAAACTCTGTGGAATGTAGAAATAGACGCCAAGTAGCATAATCAGAGAAGAAAATTTCCAAGATAGAATTATTGCCTCTCTCACTCACACTTTTGAAGCAAAAATCTTCTATTTCCTTGCAAAAGCTGAGATTTTAACACCCTAAGGCAGTTTGGGGGTGGAGCAGGTAACCAGCCTTCTCAAAAATATTACTGGAGGCTGTGAGAAAGGCAGCTACCGGACACTGGAGATGTTGGAAACATGATGCTTTCCAATCCAATGTTTTTCTGCAATAATTGCTATTGCAAAATACATTGTCATTCCCATCAGTGTCTTCATGTGTTGTGAAATATTTATCCCACGGTAAGTGTTTGCTTATCCCAAAGCTGCTGGCTATTATATGCTTGGCAACAGCCTCTACCGAAGGCATGCTCATTCATCTTCTTGCCAGTTAATCCATGCTACTAATAACTGAGGAAAAGGGAAGGAGGATTTCTTCTAGGGTGTAGAGGTGAGGAACTATACTTTTTTCTGATGATATCTTTGATAATTTCCTGAAATAGTCTGTTTACTACTCCTATCATGGAGCCAGCACTACTTTCTCTAAGGATTAGCCTTCCAAATTATAGCTAGGGCATGGTTGACAAATTTTATGTCAAAATGACAGACAGTTTGTTTTCCTTTGTGTTAATACCCAGTAGATCTGTGGGAATCATATAATTAGCATTAACTCTGCCTACAATACCTTCAGCATCCTCCACCTACCTAAGCTCAAAGAGCCAAAGCATGAAAGAAATGGAAAGGAATTTAGGGTTTTCCTCTTTCCAGTCAGCTATCAAAGTGACCTTCCTAAAGTGTGAACCCCAGTAGCTATCTATAGCCTACAACACTATGTGAATTAAAGATAAAATCTTCTGTTTAGCTTTCAAAGCATTTCATAACCTAGCCTCCTCCTACCTTTAAAATCTTCTTTTACCTTATTCCCTTCCACATAGTCTGCTATTCAATAACACTCAGTGCCTTGTTGTTACTTTCAAGGGGCACTTTATCTTCAGACTCTGGGCATTTTTACTGGCTAGCCAGCACTTAGCCCAAAGTATGACATATAGCAGGCACTTAATAAATGCTTATTGACTCAATGATGCTCCCAATTTCTTGAATGTCTACCCCCTTCATTTCCTGACTTCCTTCAAGGCTTAGCTAAAATCTCTCCTTCTGCAAGATGTCTTTCCTAATTCCTACACCTTACCTTTTTCCTAGTGCTAGTGCCTTCCCTTTGTTATTATCTTCAACTTATCCTGTATGTATCTTCTATGAACTTAGTTATTTGCATACTGCTTTCTCTCCCCCTTTAGATTGTAAGCTCTCAGAGGATAGGGAATATTTTTTTTGCTTTTCTACATATTCCTAGTGTTTAGCACAGTGCCTAGCACTCACTTGGTGCTTAATAAATACTTGGTTGAATTGAATAGCAGTTCTCTCATTGGCCAGTCACAAAGCCTAAAATTCCTTTGGTTAATGCATTATGGCCAGAAGGCTCTTGCTAATGTAGATAAGATAGGTAGTAAAGAAGTAAGTGAATAGATAGATTTATAAATGGTAGATGGACTAATAGTTAATAGAGATTAGATAGATAGATAGATAGATAGATAGATAGATAAATAGATAGATATTCAGTTGCTAGGTGAGAGTGATAGCCATTTGTTGGGAAGTCCTAATGTTCACTCTGGCCATTGGCCCCATCCAGGTTGCTATCTGTATTTATCAGAATTAACAAAGCCCACAATTTTGTTTTGCCTCAGTTCTACTTGTGTTTACAGAGTGGTGTCAACTCATTTTCTGTGGTATTGTCTTTCTGACAATTTAAATGTGGTTCCCAGGCCCCACCCAATGGTAACCCTGCCTGCCACTCTCCTTTGGAACTAGACGTGTTTCATTGACAAAGCCAAGTCATGAAGTCTTGCCATAATAGAAATATTTCTTCAAGAAAGCAGACACACTTGCTTGAATGTTGTATATAGTGTTTCTACTCTTAACATAATATAAATTAGGAAATAAAAATAAAACAGCAAGAGCAAGAACACAATGTAAATGAAAATGCTGAAATCAAAGCATGGAGATCCCACTATTTCCCTGCCCTGGATATCCCTCAGGCAGAGAGTTGATCTGGACACAAGAGTTCTAAGATATGCACAATTTAAGGATTTTTTTTTAATTTCCTGTTACTACATCTTAACCTAGCCCCAGCAGGTAAAGGAGTGTATAACAAGAGTTTTCCCAGAATGTTCAACTCCAACTTCTAGTATGATCAGTCATTAGGTGCCCATACTAGAACTCTGGAGACACCTGGATCTGGGAGCTCACAGCATAAGAGCATAACTTGGAATTCAGTTTGAACTAAAATTCAGGAAAGTTGATGATTTCCTTGCATTATCCTCTACTGTATCCTGGACCATCTCCAGTTGTACTGATACATATCTTGCCACTGAACCCAGATGGTTCCAGAGGAGAAAGTGAGACTGGTGAGTTTGCACAGCCCTCTCTCACCTAAATCCAATTCACTTGCATGTCATGGCATCCCCTCCCTGATGTCATGGTCCTCTTCAAGAACATAGGACAAATAGCAGCAACCCTTATACTGGCTACCTGGTCACCAGGAAGGTGAGCAGGTCACCTCTGACTGCTTTCCTTCTTCTTCTGTACCATTAGGCAGTTCATGTCTCCAGTAATGTTTTTTTTGTTTGTTTGTTTGTTTGAGAGCCCTCCCTATCCTGGGCAGTGGCAGTTCTACATGAAGTTAATTTTTTGTAATAAGCACCAGGATGAGGGCTTAGAGTGAGTGGACACCTGAGGTGGTGACTGCTCCATTCCTTCTTTATCCCCCTTACTTTATTCTAGTTGCCATCTTGAAAACCCTCTTTTGCTGTGAGGACTGTATCAGCAAGAGGGAAGACTACACTAGATTCATTCAACCAATCAATAAAGTTGCTTAAGGCCTGTTAGAGTGTTCAAACTTAATTCAGGCATGGTGGAGTGGGGAAGGAGTGGGAAGGGCAGAAAGGGTGGAAAAAGACAGAAACAGAACTTACAAGGTTGCCCTTTAATGTAAGTTAGAACCAACCTAAAGGTGATATTAAAATATTTAAATCTAGCATAGTTATATGGCAAGTTGGTCTCTCTTCAGGAAACTATGCTGAAACATCTTCCAAAGATTCAAGAAAACAGTAAGGATTAAGTCCCAGTACTGGGGTCCCAGCAGTTGGCCTCAGCATGTTCTAATTCTTATAGCTTCTCCATTCTGTGCCTCCAGTTACCTTATACTATCCCCTAAACAGCTTTTCACTTTGGGATGCTAATCAAGTTTACTCTTCAACACAGTATGTCCCATGGGCTAGGTTTCCTCCTATTGAAATGTACCTATCTGTTATATCATTCTCAACTAAGCTAATAAGTTAATCCAAAATAGAGAATCAGTGTGGTTTAGTTGAACTTGAAACCAGGAGATTTGATATATGAATCCTGGCTTTGACACTTACTAGATGGATTAGCTTTCCTGAGTCTCAGTTTCTTTATTTGTAAAACTGGGATAATAAACATCTTTTTGCTACCTACCTCATAGGTTGTTTGTGAGGAAAATGTTTCATAAACCTTCACACCTATATGAATGAGTATAGTGATGATCCAATAATGGTATATGGTTACGAATTTAAACCTGTGATTTCATTAGTCTCTATATGAATTATTATAATAATGATTCATTGGTGATATTTGTTTTCCCAATCTATACCTATGATTTTATCAATTGCAGTGAACTGTAAAAATGGAAACTCTCTACACCAATAAAGATAGATAACTTATCTATAATTGATCATCTTAGAAAATTACCTGGAAATACTGAGGGGTTAAGTGATTTGCCCATAACCACACCACTAGAATGTGTAAGAAGCAAGATTTGGGTGTCCCTAGCTCCAAAGCCAGCTCCCCTTCCATTACTCCATGGTGACTGTTAGTATATCCATATGTAGCTAGTTAATAGAAGTGGATAGAACACTGACTGGGCTTGGTGTCAGGAAGGTCTGAGTTGAAAATATGCCTTAGACTCTTACTAGATGTGTAGCCCTGAGCAAACTGCTTGATATCTCTCAACCCCAGTTTCCTCATTTGTAAAATAGGGATAATATCCCCCACTCACAGAGTTAATGCAATAATCAAATTGTAATAATCAAAAAATCAAACTCCCCTTACAAATAGAAATCAGCAGTTCCTTGTAGATTGATGAGTGTCTTTAACTTACAGTCTTTTATCTTGGGTACTGAGAGGTTAAATGATTGTTCAGTGTCATATAGCTAATATCTATCAGTCAGGACTTGAACCCTTGTCTTTCAGACTCTTAAATTCTCCCCCCGTATCCAGGAATACAAGTTGCTGTTCAAGGGTAAAGGATCAGATGATATGTGCTTTAGAGTGCTTTATAAACCTTAGATTTTACTATTATTATTTGTTAACTCTGTATGTCTGTTCCTTCTTTAATCCCCTCAGCCACATTTGCCTTTTAAGAGGGGCCTTCAATGATAATAGTGATACATATAATAATAACAATAAATAAAATGTATATAGTGCTTTAAAGTTTGCAAAGTGCTTTGCAGATAGTATTTCATTTGATCCTTGCAACCCTGTGATATAGGTGCTATTATTATCTCCATTTTGTAAATTAAGAAAGTAAAGCTGAGAAAGTTTAAATGCCTGGTGAAAGGTCATACAACTAATAAGCAATGGGCATAAGATTTGAACTCTAGTTTCCCAACTCCATGTCCAAAATTGTATCCACTGTGGCATGTAATCAAAAATGGATGAGCATCATGGGATTCTGGAAACAATGGAGGGATATTTGGAGGGTAGGGTGTCTGTAAGCACTGAATAGGTGGCTGCCTTCCCTACCTGTGTAAGAGTAGCCTAACCTCTGTGGCTTCATGGTGTCTTGAGCATGCTGGCCCCCGGTTATGTTCCCTGTAATTTGAATTATTTCTTCCGTGATTCCCTTAAGATACTGAAGAGCTGGGCTATTCAGCTTGGAGGTGAATACGTACAAATAGGCTATCTCAAAAACCCTCTCCACCACCACAAGCTCACGGTTGTGTGCCTTGTTCATTCAGAATAAAGTACCAGCTGGAAAGTTGTTCAGAATTATAACATGCTGAGGCCAACTGCTGGAAACAGAGCTTCCCCTAAGGCTAAGGGCTGTGCAAAACCGTTCTTCCTCTTCCGCTGTTATTCACAGGGCAAGATACTTCAGGACCTAATCCTGATGCTGCAATTGCTTTTTGCTCTGAGTTGGAGTAGGGGACCAAAAACCAATGAAGAGTCACATGGAATCCCCTTCAGCGTTAGCCTCTCCCATGCCAAATTCACGACTCTCCCTTGCAGAAAAACATTAACTTCTCTGCAGACTGTTCGTGTTCCTCTCTAGATTCAATTCTCTTCAAGGATTAGGTTGATGGAGCATCAGCAGCAATATCAGCAGAATGAAGTCTCAGTTTGTGGAAATTAGCAATTATTAGTGTGGTACAAGTTCTGGACATCAAAATCCATTAGCAAAGATCCCCAAAACTGCAAATTTCATAATACTATCCTACTGTGATTTGGCTGAAGTGGCCATGTAAAGGCATATGAAAATCCTGGGGCAAACATTACCATCAGCTCTTCCCCTTCCCCTCAGGGCACCCTGAATATTGAGTTGTTGTTTTGTTTTGTTTTTTATTTCCATAGTATTCCTACCTAGAGGAAAAGCTGAAAGTCAAAGGGACAGTAAAAAAAAAGTACTGTTGTTATAACTAAGGCTCCCAGCCAACACATTGACAGTTTGTGAGAAATGTGTCCAAGACACATGCCATATTCTATCAAGTTAAGGTAACACCAGGAGTACAACCCCTTGGTCAACAATTTGAAGGGTTGCATTTTCTTTCCTTCTTTCCTTCCTTCCTTCCTTCCTTCCTTCCTTCCTTC
This sequence comes from Gymnobelideus leadbeateri, assembly GCA_011680675.1. Lineage (NCBI taxonomy): Eukaryota > Metazoa > Chordata > Mammalia > Diprotodontia > Petauridae > Gymnobelideus > Gymnobelideus leadbeateri. The sequence continues at coordinate 16,728 of WOXC01010251.1, forward strand.
CTTCCTTCCTTCCTTCCTTCCTTCCTTCCTTCTTTCCTTCCTTTCTCTCATTTTTTTCATCTAGACTTTGTAATATTATCAGTATAGGAAATGCCCAGCCTGGAAACTCCCCCCACAAATGAAAATAAGCAATTCCTTGTAGATCAATGAGTATCTTTAACTTACAGTCTTTTTTCTTGGGTACTGAAAGGTTAAGTGATTACTCAATATCATATAGCTAATATCTGTCAGAGTCAGGACTTGAACCCTTATCTTTCAAGACTCTTAAATTCTCACCCTATCCAGGAATACAAGTTGCCTTTCAAGGGTAAAAAATTAGGCTAATGAATTCTCATCAGAAATATGTAAGTCCTGACAGCTGGAAAGTAGAAGGAAAAGAAAGGAATCAGGTAGGTGAAATTAATTTGCTAACTTAAAATAAAAATAAGGCTTTTTTCCTTATCTACTAATAACTTTCTTCTGGGAGGCCCTCTGTTATCCCTTGTGATTATTCTTACCAAAGTTTATCTATTTAGTGATACTAATGTGATATGAAGCCAACAGAAGAGGAATTCTAAAGTCCTTTTTGTTTACTGAAATGTCATTGTAATGGTAGTTTAGTCTGGAGCCAGAGGAGCCCTCAAAATCATTTAGTCCTGTTTTCACAAATGATGACACTGATGTCCACAGAAGTGAAGCAATTTCCCAAAGGTTAATATTAGGGGCAATGTCATGGCCAGGATCTGAGCCCAGATCTTCTGACACTCCTGATACAACACTCTTTTCACTTAAATCATGGATTTAAACCATTTTGAAAGAGGAGCTTGAATGTATGTTGTAAACACAAGAGTACTTCATTGCTCTAATTTTTTCTGGGACTGGCTATCAGTCACCAGAAAGAACAACTTTCATAATATTTTCCTTGTCTGAAATGCTCTCCTCTCTCCTCTACATTTAACTGTATTTGATCCATCCTTTAAGACCCAATTCAAAACTATCTTCCTTCATGAAGTCTTCCCAGACCACCCTCTTCTGAACCCACTTTTTATCTGCCTTCCTCATATCCCAATTATTCATTCACTGTCAGGTTGTGACATCTCATGCACCATTGTCTCATATGGCTTTTTACTCTCAATTTATTTGTCTTCTCTCCCTAATGAGACTGTGAACTCCCCTAAAGAAATGAGTTGTGGCATATACATATATGTTTGTGCAAACATATGTTTATATATAACATAGATGTATTATGTGATGTATATGTGTATGTGTGTATTAACCTCCCCTCAGGAACTAACACAGTGCCCTCATAGAATAAGCACTCAATACATACTTGATTGAAATATAACGTTTTTCCATAAGGCCTCATTATCTTTCAGGCAAAAAGGACTTGGAAGAAATCCTTCTGTCAGCCAATACTTTAAAGTCAGATCAAGTCCTGACCTGGATTGTTTCAATGTAGTAGCTAAGGTTATATTGTCATTCAGACTGTCTAAAAATGGGTCATATGTTTACTGGTACTTCCCAGGAAGTTATGGAAATTGCATAAACTGCATTGTTAATGTAAGGAGATACTTTACCAGAGCCCTCACTAAAATTCTCAAATATGGAAGCATTGGGTTAATATTTCCCCTTAGTGGTTAGGAAATACTCTTAATGTACTAAATTTTCTTTGTCTGGTTTCTTCAATTAAGCCTTTAACCTTCCATATATAAAGTTGCTAGTCAGTTTCCAGGAGCACCTGAATCAATTATACCATTCCATTCAGAAAAAAAATAGCAAACAAAAATAACAATAAAATCCTGGTCTTTTCTACGTGAACATAGGAAAATTTGTATGAAGTGACACAGAGAGAAGAAAGCAGTACCAAAATGACAAAATATACAGTACCTACAATAATATAAATTAAGACTCAATGGTAATGGAACTCAGGTCAAATCCAATGATCAATACTGGTTCCAGATGTTTCCTCAGAGTCAAGAACTGGGGGATTACTTGTGAGGAATGCTGCATGCTATGTCAGACAGAATCACTTATTAGATGGTTTTACCTAACCATTATTCTTGATGTTGTTACAAGCCCAAGTACTATGGAAGATACGGTTTTTTAAAAATGATTTCTACATTAGCTTCATTAATCTAGTATCACAGAGGTCTATTACCTCTTCCCCTAATTACCTTATATTTATTTGCTATACATATTTTCATATACTTTATTATGTGTATATTTTCTCCCTGATAGAATGTAATTACTTTGAGGGCAGGAATTTATTTTTTCATTTTTGTCTTTGTAGTCCCAATGCTTTGTACCACGTCTAGCACATAGTAGGCATTTAATAAATGCTTATTGACTGACCAAAAAATCAAAATGCAGGCTGGGCATGGTGGTGCACAGCCACAATCCCTGCTACTATGGAGACAAAGATTAGGATTGCTTGAGCTCAAGAGTTTGAAGCTATCATAGGCTAAGTCAATCAGGTGTCTACACTAAGGCCAGCTCCAATATGCTGAGCCCCCAGGGACCCATTGTCAGACTACCTAAGGAAGGGTGAAAAGCAGAGCAAGTTAAAACTCTCATACTGATAAGTAAGGGGATTGAGTCCACAAGTACCCATTGCATTTCTAACCTTGGAGGAATTAGGGAGACATAGTCTTCCCCCCCCCAAAAAAAGCATTAATAAAACAAAAATGATAATATAAATGAAAAGAAAAAGAAATCTGGCTTTGTCTCCTTTTGTTTTCTGAGTTCTGACTGACCTCAAGGTTTGAGCTATAGTATTCCATAGGAAAAACCATTATCCCTTATGCAAATCATATGCAGAGAGGTCAGAAGAATTATCAAGGAAGCTTGACTCCTCCTGTCTGTTGATACTGAATGCTTGCTCTTTGTACATATGAACTTCATTAAGTGAGCTTCCCAGTGGCCTCTCACTTCACTGCTTGGTGCCTACATCTCCTGCCAACAAAAACACCTGACAAAGTTTAAAGGACAAATACCAGGTTTTAGTTCCATGCTTACATACTGAGTCTCTTCTCCCTCTTCCCTTGCTTTGCGAGTGACATTCTGAAGTTTCCTGCAGTCACTTGCCATGGTCATGCCCTCTACTGCTTCTCAAGGGATCTCAGCCTTCCAGTTCTAGAAACAATGGCAGCTGTAGCCAAACTCCAAAGAAAATGAAACTATCTCTCCTCTGTTTGCATTAAGTAACCACAGAGAGGACCAGATTCATTAAGAATGGAACGTCTTTGCCCTTGGGGAAGGGGCAGCTCAAGCACTATTCACACACACATAACCACAACATACACAAAATCACAAACTGACTTCTTTGCAGAGTGGCAATATGATAAACTCTGGGGTGGGAGAAGGAGAACTATCTGTGAGTGGACTGCCAAGCCACTTGGCTCCAGTCCAATTTAAAAGGGTATCAGCTCCCAAACCTGAGAAAAGCATGTGCACTCAAACCTCTGTGTAGCTGCAGGACCCAGGTGCAGACCAGAGAGAAGGAAAGGCTTGACACAGATGCTGCCTTTGGTCAACATTACAGAGACTGCTATTTGTTAAACAACTCAGGGATTTCAGCTAAATTGAACCATGAACCAAGAACTGAAGCCAATCCAAATACTAATAATTTTACTGAACCATGAACCAGAAAAAAAGCTTTAGGTGAAGAAAAAAATCTTTGTGGACAAGAACCAAAGCTCAAAATTTTGAAACCTACTGAATTAGTGTAAAACTAGTGTTATTATTCTCCAAACTGAACCACAGTTTAGGCAATATCTAATTTGTTTGGATCCCTCATTTCTACTATCCTGTGATGGTAAATATAAGCAGAGGAAATTGGTCATTAAGTCTGGATTACCTGGGAAATATACAACTGGTCTCTGGCAAGCAAATAAAACAAAATCAAGGAGAGCAGGCAAGCGGTTCATCAGTGTTGCTTCCACAGCCTCCCCACCTACTCATTCTTGTCATAGGGGAAGAAGTCAGGAGGACAGCAGTCCCAGATCTCTAGAGGGAGATGGACAGATTTTGTAAATGTAAAAAAAAAATAAAAAGAGTAACAAGAGAGGCTCCAACTGGGAATATCACACTGACAGGGTCTCTGATAAGTTGTTTCCTTGAAAAATGCTCATTGCATACTAACCAAGGCTTCTAAGTGTCCTGTTAAAATTCTATAATTGTATTAGGATGCTATCAGCAGCATGAAGGATACTTGGATATGGGGAGATTGGCATGTATACAACTAAAGATGGCTTCCAGTATGCTCCTGTACCAAAGTCTCATCACCCTAAAACTTCTTTATACAGATGTTAAGGCACCAAGAAGTACACACACTTAAAGAAAGATGTCTTAAAAGTTGGGTTTTTAAAAACATTTATTAAATCATACATCTCATACTTAAAGAAGCCCTGTGACATATTGTGCAGAGAATTGGCTTTGAAGGCAGGGAGACCTAGGTGCTCTAGGCAACTCTCTAAGACTTTAAGTTACAGAGATTGTGCTGACCTGAATTGGTAGAGGATGTTTGCTCATTTAGCAGTTCTCAATATCAATGAAACCATATGTCTTGTCTCTACCCTGTCTTATTAACTAACACTTACTGAGCATCTACTATGCATAACATATTATCTTTAGTGTTGGGGGAATAAAAAAAAAATGAGTAAGAAATAATCCTTGCTCTTAAGAAATGTGTGATCAATTTTCCAAGGTGCTTTCCCACCAGACCTCTTCCAAACCATGTAAAAGGGGACTCTGAACAACTTCTGGAGCCCCAGCACCCACAGAATGACACAGAGAAGCTGACCGCCCGCTGAGGACAGCCCAGCAGCCCTGCAGGGAGGGCCAGCACAGCACTCTGGGAGCCGACAGCCCAGCTAGGAGAGCCAAGCCCAGGTGCATGAGCCTCGGTTTTAGCCCCAGGGTGGCCGGGCCAGCAGCTGGATGGAGAGACCCCAGAACACCAGTAGCTGTGGTGATTCCAGAATTATCAACACAGACATGCCTAGGATAAAGTGAGAGGTTAGTGCCCTATGGACTTTGGGACCAGTATTTGGGGAATGCGTCGGCTTCCTCCCCTGGGGTCTAGAAGTGGCTGAGGAGACACTCGCCATTTTGCAGCTTCAGTGGCAGCATCAGCTCCTGGCCTACGAACTGTAGGGAGATCCAGCAATCAGTCTTGGAGGTTAATCGATCTTGCTTTAATCTGCTTGGATCTGGATTGTGATGTGGGGGGAGGTCTGGGGTGGGCATCCAACTTGCCAGAACCGGAAGTTGTGAATACCCCAATGTTCAGGATAGAAGCTCCCCTGTCTGGTGGCAGAGTCCTACTGTGGCAACAAGCCCCAAAGTCAAGTAATTAAGTGGCAGCATGCCAAGGCAAAGGAAACAAAATAAACAGAAAAACGAAACATTAGACTCCTATTTGGGGGGCAAAGAGGATCGAAGCAGGGAACAATCAGAGCACTGTGAGGTCAGAAATCCTGCTCCAAAAGCCCCAAAGGAAAATATGAGCGGGTTACAGGCCATAGAGGACCTTAAGAAGCAGATAATAGAAGTGGAGGAAAAACTGGGAAGAGAAATGAGAAGGATGCAGGAAAAGTATGAAATGAGAGTCAACAGCCTGACTGAGGAAAATAACACCCTAAAAAATAGACTAACTCAAATGGCAAAGGAGGCCCAGAAGGTCAATGAGGAAAAGAATGCCTTAAAAAGTCACATTTGCCAGATGGAAAAAGAATCTCAAAAGCTCACTGAGGAGATTCATTCCTTCAGAGTTAGACTGAAGCAAATGGAATCTAATGACTTTATGAGATATCAAGATGCTGTTAAACAGATCCAAACAAATGAAAGAATAGAAGGCAATGTGAAATATCTCATGGGAAAAACCACTGACCTAGAAAATAGATGCAGGAGAGATAATTTAAAAATTATTGGACTACCTGAAAGTCATGATCAAAGAAAGAACCTAGAAATCACCTTTCAAGAAATTCTCAAGGAAAACTGCCCTGATGTTTCAGACCCAGAGGGCAAAATAGAGGTTGAAAGAATCCACCAATCACCTCCTGAAAATGATCCCAAAAAGAAAACTTCCAGGAATATTATAGCCAGGTTCCAGAATCCCCAGATCAAGGAGAAAATACTATAAGCAGCCAGGAAGAAACAATTTCAATATTGTGGAAACTCAATCAGAATAGCACAGGACCTGGCAGCTTCTACACTGAGGGATCGAAGGGCATGGAATATGATATTCAAGAGGGCAAAAGAGCTGGGACTGAATCCAAGGGTCACCTACCCAGAAAAACTGAGTATTTTGTTTCAGGGGAAAATATGTTCATTCAGTGGAAAACAGGATTTTCAAGCATTCTTGAGGAAAAAAACAGAGTTGAACAGAAAATTTGACATCCAGACACAAGAAGCAAGAGATTCCTGAGAAGGTAATCAGGGAAAATAAATCAAAAGGTACTTATCAAAGTTGAACTATTTACATTCCTACATGGAAAAACAATGACTGATGAAACTTTTCTCAGTATGAAAATAACGGAAGAAGAGTATATGGGCATATGAATACATATGTGAATGTGTGTATATATGTTTACAGTTATACCACTGTATATACAACTAGGCAAAGGAAACAAACAGAAAAATTCAACATTAGACTCCTATTTTGGGGGCAAAGAGGATTGAAGCAGAGAACAGGAGGAGGACTGTGAGGTCAGAAATCCTGCTCCAAAAGCCCCAAAGAAAAATATGAGTGAGTTACATGCCATAGAGGACCTTAAGAAGCAGATAAGAGAAGTGGAGGAAAAATTGGGAAGAGAATTGAGAAGGATGCAGGAAAATTATGAAATGAGGGTCAACAGGGCACAGGTAGAGGGCATAGGTTGAATTTGTTGGGAAGGGATGATACTTAAGGGGTGAAGTTATGAGGTGAGAGAGGAAAGTGAAAAGAGCAGATGGGGAGAGACAGGGTAGGGTAAACTATCTCATGTAGAAGAATCGAGGGGAAGTGGCTGCAGGGGAGGGGAAGAATAGGAAGGCAAAAAGGCAGAACCACATTCTCATTGAATCTGGCTCAGGGAGAGAATGACATACATACTAAATGGGATATCTCACCCTGCTGGAGAGGGGGAAGGGGGAAGAGAGGGGGGGTGATGGAGAGGAGGGCATTCTGGGGGGAGGGGAGGTTGGAAGTACCCACTATTGAAGAGGGACAGGATCAAAGTAGGGAATGGACCAGGTGGGGGGGGGGGGATGGATGGGAGGGAATTATAAGCAGCCTTTTACAATATATCTACTATGGTAATGTTTTGCATTACATGTAAAACACATACTGAATTGCTTATCTTCCCAGAGGGAATGGATGACAAAGGAGGAAGGGAATGGATCTGAAATTCGAACTTTTAAAATTAAATGTTTCAAATATATATCAATACTATTATTAATACCATTTTATATGCAATTGGGAGATAAGATGTTCAGGCATTGGGGCACAGAGACTCACCTTGCCCTAATGGTAAAGTTGAAGGGGGTATGGGAGAAGATATGGGAGAGAGCAGATTAGATGAGGGGATATTTTGTGGGACTGCTATTCTGTGGTGGTGGGTAGGGGGAAAATGGGGAAAAAATTGTAACTCAAAATCTGGTGGAAATGAATGATGTAAACCAGAAATTAATAAAGTATTTGTTAAAGGAAAGAAAGAAAGAGAGAGAGAGAGAAAGAAAGAAAGAAAGAAAGAAAGAGAGAGAGAGAGAGAGAGAGAGAGAAAGAAAGAAAGAAAGAAAGAAAGAAAGAAAGAAAGAAAGAAAGAAAGAAAGAAAGAAAGAAAGAAAGAAAGAAATGTGCTATCTATGACTAACAATTTCATCAACAATTTAAAATTTAGCAATTACTAAGTCCCATAGTGTACTAAAGGGAAAATCTAGAGAAATGCAGGGACCATTTCCCCTCTCCCTATCAAGAAGCAGCAAACATTTTAGGGGAGACAGGACAAACAACTAAATCAATAACTCTGCCACTGTGACTGAAGAAGAATTAGGCCACAAGACACTGAGGAACATTCTGTATTTTCCTCCAGTGGAGTCAGCTGTGGGATACACAAGTATTCAAGGCAAAGTAGTAAATAAGCCATTTTTAATCAGGACTCTGCCTTCAGGCCAATGGTATGATTGCTTCCTTTATTTCTTCTTCTCTAGGGTTTTGGATCATGAAGAAAACAAGAATGGAGATTTTGAAACAATAAAAGATAAATAAATTAAAAGATAAATTAAAAAATAAAAATCAATCCATCAGTTCATGTCACTTAAGGATCATCAATCAGACACCCCAAATTTATTAAACATTTACAATATAGCAAGCACTGAACTAAGAATTGGGATTATAAAGAAAGACAAATACAAGATCCTTGCCCTCAAAGTGCTCACTTTCTAATAGGGAAGACAATGAATAATTAGGTACCTACAACACATATACAGTGTAAATGGGGAATAACCTCAGAGGAAAGGCACTAGTAGTTGAGGAAGAAGAAAAGTCTCTTGCAGAAGGTAGAATTTGAACAGTCTTAAAGAAAGCCAGAAAGATGAAGAGGAAGTACATTCTAGGCATGAGGAGCAGCCAGTGAAAAGTAGTAGAGTTGGGGGGAGAGTCAAGATGGTGGAGTAGAAACAGGACTTCCTCGAAGCTCCAGCTTCCACCTCCCCCAATTCATGTAAAAGGTGACTCTTAACAATCTTTGGAGCTACAGAACCCACAAAATGACACAGAGAATCTAACCTCCCACTAAGGACAGCCCAGCAGGCCTGCAGCAAGCAGCAAGTGCAACACTCTGAGAGCTGACCCTAGCCCTGCACAAGCCAGAGGTTTTAGCCTCAGGGCAGGCCTGACTAGCAGCCAGCTGGAGGGACTTCAGATCACCAGCGGCTGTGGCAGTTTCCAGAATTATCAACCCACAGATGCCAAGGACAAAGTGAGAAGTCAGTGCAGTGTGTACTTTGAGACCTGGGAATTCAGAGAGCTATCTGGCCTTTGCCCCCAGGGGAGAAGCAGCTGAGGCTCCATGACCGTGCAGCCACAGCCATGTGGCAGCTTCAGCTCCTGGTCTGTAGATTGTGGGGGGACCAAGACACCACTCTGAGGGTTAATCATGCTTGCTTTAACCTGTTTGGGTCTGGATTGCTGTCTAGGGTGGAGGTCCTGGGGTGTGTGACCAGCTTGCCAGAGCATGTGGAGGCTTCAGAGAGGGCACCCAACCAATACCTTCATCAGCTGAGAAAACCCCAGTGTTTGGGATAAAGCTCCCATTTCTGGTAGTAGAGTTCTACTGTGGCAAAAAGCCACAAGTCAAGTAATTGAGTGGCAACATGAGCAAGCAAAGTAAGCAAAGCAAACAGAACAACCAAAGTTACACTCCTATTATGGGGACAAAAAGGATCAAAGCATGGAACAGGAAGAAGACAGTGAAGTCAGATCTCCTGCACCAAAAGCTTCCAAGAAAAATATGAGCTGGTTACAGGCCATAGAGTAGTTTAAAAAGAATTTTGAAAATGAAATAAGAGAAGTGGAGGAAAAATTGGGAAAAGAAAAGAGAACAATGCAAGAAAATTATGAAATGATAGTCAACAACCTGACTGAAGAAAATAATACCTTAAAAAATAGACTAACTCAGATGGCAAAAGAAGCTCAAAAAGGCAATGAGGAGAAGAATGCCTTAAAAAGCCAAATTTGCCAGATGGAAAGAGAATCTCAAAAGCTCACTGAGGAGATTCATTCCTTCAGAGTTAGACTGGAGCAAATGGAAGCTAGTGACTTTATGAGAAATCACGATATTATTAAACAGATCCAAACAAATGTAAAAATAGAAGGCAATGTGAAATATCTCATTGGGGAAACCACTGACCTGGAAAATAGATCCAGGAGAGATAATTTTAAAATTATTGGACTGCCTGAAAGTCACAATCAAAAAAAAAGAACCTAGAAATCATCCTTCAAGTAATTCTCAAGAAAAATTGTCCTGATGTTTTAGAACCAGAGGGCAAAATAGAGGTTGAAAGAGTCCACTGATAACCTCCTGGAAAAGATCCCAAAAAGAAAACTCTTAGAAATATTATAGCCAAGTTCCAGAGTTCCCAGATCAAGGAGAAAATATTACAAGCAACCAAGAAGAAACAATTTCAATATTGTAGAAACACAATCAGAATAACTCAGGACCTGGAAGCTTCTATATTGAGGGATTGAAGGGCTTGGAATATGATATTCCAGAGGTCAAAGGAGCTGGGATTAAAACCAAGAATCACCTACCCAGCAAAACTGAGTATCATGTTCCAGGGGAAAATATGGTCATTTAGTGGAATAGAGGACTTTCAAGTATTCTTGATGAAAAAAAAAAAACAGAGTTGAATAGAAAATTTGACATTCAGATATAGGAAGCAAGAGAAGCTTGAGAAGGTAAACAGGGAAAAGAAATCATAAGGAACTTATCAAAGTTGAACTACTTTCTACATGGAAAAATTATAATTGTACCTTATGATACTTTTCTCAGCATGAGAATGGTTTGAAGGGAATAGAAATGTATAAATGTGTGTATGTATGTATGTATGTATATGTGTATATATGTCTACATATCTCTATATAGGAGGGTATATGGGCGTATGAATACATATGTGAGTGTGTGTATATATGTCTACAGGTATACATAGAGAGAGAGCACAAGACCAACTGAATAGGAAGGGATGAAATTTAAAAGGTGAAATTAAGAGGTGAGAGGTGAATATAATGAGAGGAGATGGGGAAAGACAGAATGGGGTAAATTATCTCATATAGAAGAGGCAAGGGAAAATCGTTACATTGGAGGGAAAGAACAAGAAGGCAAACGGAAATGAATCAACCTTATTCTCATTGAATTTGGTTTAGGGAGGGAATGACATACACACTAAATAGGGTATCTCACCCTACAGGAGAGTAGAGGGGAAGGGGGAGGGAAAGAGAGGGGGAATAATGGGAGGGCAGGCTAGGGGGGAGGGAAGTTGGAAGCAACCACTTTTGAAAAGGAAAAAGATCAAAGTAGAGAATAGAACAAGTGGGTAGTAGGAAAGTATAGAGGGAAATATAGGCAGTGTTCCACAATATATCCACTATGGAAATGTTTTGCAGAGCTACTCATGTACAACCTATATAGAATTGCTTATCTTCCCAGTGAAGGTGGGTGACAAGGGAGGAAGGGAAAGAATCTGGAATCCAAAGTTTTAAAATAAAATGTTTAAAAATACATATACATATTATTATTAATATTTTACATGTAACTGGGAAATGAGATATATAGGCACTGGGGCATAGAGATCCACTGTGACCTACTGGAAAGTTGAAGGTGGAATGAGGGAAGATATGGGAGAGAGCAGATGGTGGAGGGGATATTCACTGGGAACGCTGTTTTGGGGTGGTGAGTAGGGAAAATTGGGGAGAAAATTTTTAACTCAGAATTTTGTGGAAATGAATGATGTAAACTAAAAAAATTAAAAAAGGAAAAAAGAAAAGGAATGGAGTTTGAGGGACAGAACATCACATCCAAGAAACCACAAGAAGTTCAGTGTTACTGGATGGTAGAGTAAGGGGAGCACAGTATAAGAAGCCTGGAAAGGCAGGAAGGATCTAGGATATGAAGGGTTTTAAATGCCAAAACAATTTATGTCTGATCCTTGAGGTAATAAGGAACCCCTGGAGTTTATTGAATAGTGGAGTAACTGACTTATACTTTAGGAGGATGACTTTGGCAGCTAAGTGGAAAATGGCCTGGAGTGAGAAGAGACCTAAGAAAGGGAGAGACCAACTAGAAAGTGTGTGGGGGTATGTAAAGTTTTATTGTTATGTCTCATTTTTATAGTACAAATCTTTATAAAATACTCCAACTTTTGTCTCATTCTACACGCTAAATCCATGACTTGTCTCTAATGGATAGCATATTTCATCATTGATCCTCTGAATCAGAGATGTCAAACACTGCCCTCAGGCTGAATGCAGCTCACAACCCTCCGGAGTGCAACCTGAACCACATTAGAGTGTAATTGGGAAATATTTTATAAAATAAATAGAAATATAATAAAACACAGATATACTTTCAATACTGTTAAGATGCAATTTATAAGGATCTTTATGTACAAATTAGTGGTCCCTATTTCTATTTGAGTTTGATACCACTGTTCTAAATTATTCTAGACTCTAGAATTATGAATGGTTATTGTATTGATCTGGCAGCTAGATGGTACAGTGGATAGCATACTGGGCCTAGTATCAGGAAAACTCATCTTCCTGAGTTCAAATGTGGCTTTAGACACTTAATAGCTATGTGACCCTGGGCAAGTCACTTAACACTTTGCCTCAGTTTCTCATCTGTAAAATGAAATGGAGAAGGAAATGGCAAACCACTCCAGTATCTTTGCCAAGAAAACTTCAAATGGTGTCACAAAGAGTCAGGCATAACTGAAATAGCTAAACAATAACATTGTATAGATCATAGTTCCTATGGCTTTCAAATTTTGTTTTCAGAGTATTATTATTATATCAATTTCTCTAGTCTTTATTTTATTCTTCATCAAATTATGGAAGTCCTAGTTGGTAGCATTTTCATAATATTGATGTAATATAAATTGTGCTGCTTCTTCTGCTTATTCACTCTGCATCAGTTCATATAAGTTTTTCCATGCCTCTTTGAAATCATCTACTTCCTCATTTCTTACACCACAATGGTGTTCTATCACATTCATATACGAAATTTGTTCAGCTATGCCTCAAATGACATTGCTGTAAATTCCAGGGTTTTTTCTACCACAAAAAGAGCTGCTATAAATATTTTTTGCATATGAAGGACCTTTTCCTCTTTCTTTGATCTCTTTTGGGTTTAAACCTAGCAATGGTAGAGCTGGACATACATTGATTAGTAACTTTTGTGCATAATACCAAATTGCTTTCCAGAGTGGTTGTACTCACTCACCAGTTCACCAACAGTTGATCAACGTGCCTGCCTTGCAACAGCCTCTCAAATATTTACCATTTTCCTTTATTGTCACCTTTGCCAATCTGGTGGTTATGGGAATCTCAGAATGGATTTACTTTGTATTTCTCTCATTAGTAGTAATAAGTCACAACCTCTGGGCAAGTCATTTAATTTCTTTCAGCCTCAGTCTTTTCATCTATTAGATAAGGATCATAATAATAACATGCCCCTCCCAGGGTAATCATGAGAATCAAATGAGACAACATATAATATACTTTGCAAACCTTAAAATACTATATAAATTCTAGCTGTTATTGCTCATACTGATTTCATGAAGACATTGTACATTAAGTACTAAGGGGACCTAGGGCAAATGAATGATCACTCAATAAGGAATAATCAAAGGAACCATCCTGAATGAGATGAGTTTTACTAAAGGTTTTGAAGAAGGTGAGGGACATAAATAGGTAGGGGTAAGAGGGAGTACAGTATGGGTAGGAGGATTGACATTTGAAAAGATATTGTATCCTCTCTTTGATCTAAAGGATATCATTCTAAGAATTTTTTTTAATTTCTTAAGAAATACATATCTTCTATCAATTTTCATTTCTTTTCTTCAAAGAATATACCCCATATTACTATGGCTATTCTATGAAATCTACCTCACAAGCACATTTCATAAAAGGCACTGTGGGGTAGTTGGAAGGCCAACTACTATTTACTTTGTCTCAAATAACTGCCAGAATAAGCCGTTAATTGTTCCTTCAGTCTGAACAGTCCCTTGAGACTCTATAAGAAGAGGTAATTAACAAGAATCCCAGCAGATGGCCATTGATCTTTCACTCTGGATTGCAGTCTTTCTGGAAGAAATCGAAGTAGATATGTGTTGCCAACTGCATATAAGAAAAATGTTTGCAGGCTCTACTTAATTTGCATTGGTGTTTATGGAGGCAGGAGTAAATGTCTCCATTTCCATATTTCAAGGTTATGTGATTTCATCAATATGGGGCATCCAAATTGGTAGGCAAAACAGGGGGATTTGGGAGAACAATTGATCTTTTACCTGTTGTTGAAGCTTCTGCATGCCCAAATATGGTGAGATACCAGCTACCCTGAGATCCTTTGGTCTTGGTTTTAGCACGCCTACAAATGAGATTTGGAGAGGGTAAGGGACAGGACCTATGATTTCATTGGATGAGAAAACTCCTTCTACCCATGCAAGTCAGCACCTTCTCCAAAATTTAGTGTCCTATAGCTCTAAGAGGTTAAAATAATTGTTCTGAGACATAGAACAAAATGTGACAGAGGCAGGGCTTGGCCTTCTGGACCAATATTCTATCTGCTATGCCATATTGGCTCTCTTTGGAAATTACTGTGGCCAAAAACATTCATGATTGTATGCTAACTTGGTGGTGAACCCCTCTCAACTTAGCAAGCAACTTCCTCAGATAAAAGGCATTCATTCACATCATTTCTGGGGCTATACTAGAAGGCATTCAGCATCATAAGGCTTGTATTTTGCCTGCATAGCCTTTGGGAAGTCAAGGTCACCTCCATACCACCATGAGCTATTTAAGAAGAGCATTAAGGAAGAACACATTTTTTTTATTATTGACCCAATTTTAAGAAGAGGAATGGTCATAATTCTATTTTGACTGCCATGAGACAGTTTTATATACTAGCATAATCAGGGGTGAGGAACCTTCAGCCCTACCCCTGTAACGAGACAGAACCCTGGTCCACTTCAAATTAGGAAGACCTGAGTTCAAAACTTACCTTTTTCAGGCCAATTCCTCTTCTGTAAAATGGAGAGATAATAGCACCTAGCTTACAGGGTTTTTCGTAAGGATCAAATGTGAAAAGCACTTCACAAGCCTTAAAGCACTATATTGATATGCTATTATTAGCAATGATTATTGAATTTCTTCTTGTTCTCTCTCTTTACATATATATATTTACCACATGAGTTACATTTGAGAAATTCTCTCTCTCTCTCTCTCTCTCTCTCTCTCTCTCTCTCTCTCTCTCTCTCTCTCTCTCTCTCTCTCTCTCTCTCTCCTCCTCCTCTCCTCTCTCTCTCTCTCTCTCTCTCTCTCTCTCTCTCTCTCTCTCTCTCTTTCTCTCTCTCTCCCCCTACCCCCTAGGTTTAATTCATTACATGGACATTAGGAAATGTTACCATGGAAATAGGTTTTTGTTATTGTTGTTGTTGTATAATACAATTTTTATTCTGGAATTGAGGGCTGCTATGATAAATCACTCTGGGCCAGCACTGCCAGGTGATTTCTTTTTTTCTCATTTAAACAGTTTGAAGGGCTTTATTTAATTCCATGCTTCTTGAACTTTTTAACCTCACCTTTCAACTAACACCATAAACACACCAGATGATTTTTGAGCTATTAGAACAGAAATGCTCCTAGGTGCCTGGTATTTGGTGATATTAACATGGTTAAGACTTTTTTCTGACCTGAAATTAATAAAAAAGCATTTTGTGGGGGAAAGAGAAGATAACAACAGGTGAGAATACTTCATTTTTTTCTATCCTTTGGCTTCATTTATTTTTAAGAACCAGAGAGACTGTCACACTCAATAAAACTTAGATTTCTAAAACTTCATTTTTAAAAATCTCCAAATACTAGGAATGCTGTGGTTAAAAACTGATATAACACCTTTCTTCCCAGAAGCTCAAAACATTCTTAAGACATGATCTACTCAAGCCTCACAGTATGTTGGGGAGGCAAGAAGGCAGCAAAGTATTAATATCTCCAATTGAGGTCAGAAAAAGAAAGAT
This sequence comes from Gymnobelideus leadbeateri, assembly GCA_011680675.1. Taxonomy (NCBI): domain Eukaryota; kingdom Metazoa; phylum Chordata; class Mammalia; order Diprotodontia; family Petauridae; genus Gymnobelideus; species Gymnobelideus leadbeateri. Next base: position 32,478 of record WOXC01010251.1, read on the forward strand.
CTGGGGTGGCTAGGTGGTGCAGTGAGTAGAGCGCTGGCCCTGGAGTCAGAAGGACCTGAGTTCGGTTCCAGACTCAGACACTTAACGAACACACAAACAAAAACCTAGCTGTGTGACCTTGGGCAAGTTACTTAACCCCAATTGCCCTCCAAAAAGCAAAAAAAAAAAGAAAGAAAGAAAAAGAAAGATCTGAGAGGGCTTAAATGTTTTGTGGATATCTTCCATGATGTGAACAGGCAGCTCTGTCTAAAAGGTAGGCCCTGGGATCCTCTGGTTAAGATTTATCTCATCTTCATCACATCATCTCTTAGTATTTAGGGCTAACTTAAATAATTAAATGTGGGAAAATGAACAGACTTCTTTTCCCATCTAACAAACTAACTCACTAACTTAGACTAACTGGGAAGATCAGCCCAGATTGGCAAAATAAGTAAGAATAGTGGACCATTTAAAAAAAAAAAAAACAACTATGTTAGGGGTGGCTAGTTGGCATAGTGAATAGAGCACTGGCCCTGGAGTCAGGAGGAACTGAGTTCAAATCTGGCCTCAGACACTTAACACAAAAACTAGCCATGTGACCTTGGGCAAGTCACTTAACCCCAAATGCCCTCCAAAAAACAAAAACAAAAAAAAAAAGAAAACTATTTTAAAATGTTGTAAGTATTCACAATACCTTCACCTGAGGAAGGAAGGAAGAAAGGAAAGAAAGAAAGAAAGAAAGAAAAGAAAGAAAGAAAGAAAGAAAGAAAGAAAGAAAGAAAGAAAGAAAGAAAGAAAGGGAGAGAGAAAGGGAGGGAGGAAGGAAGGGAGGAAGGAAGGAAGTTCAAAATATCGGAAAAATACTTTCTAATGGTTCTAAATTTTAGGGGAGGGAACCTGCAACCTCAATGCCACATGTGGCCCTCTAGGTCCTTGTGTGCCCCTTTGACTGAATCCAAACTTTTGGTTCAAGCTATTCGAAAGTGGTACGGGCTAACTGAGGAGGTAGTGAATGCCTTTCACTTCTTTGTGTGGATGACGGTGATCACTTGCCATAGATGTTTAAAATAGGCTCCATGACCTCAGTAAAGATTGGATTAATGACCTAAAAGGAACTTTCCAACTCTAAGAGTAATTTAATCTACAAGGCTTGAGAAGGAGTGTACAATAATGGGCAAAAGGCCAGCTTTAGAGTCAGAAGGTCTGGTTTCATGTTCTGCCCCTGATAAATACCATCTGTGTGCCCAACTTGACTCTGAGTGCTATTACCAGGAACTTCTTTAAGACTATAAATTACAGTCACAGGATCATGAATTTAGAGGTAGAAGCGGCATAAAAGCTCATCCAATCTAATCCCATTTTATAGGTGAAAAAAACTAAACACCAAAGAAACTAAGTGATTTTTCCAAGGTAACAGGTCTTCTGACAGAAAATCCAATTATTTTCCTCCTATACTTGTGAATTTGTCCATCAGAATTTATGTCCATCAGAATTTTCCATAGTTGGAATTCTCTATACTCTTGAAATCACAAATCTAGACCACAAACAAAAAACTTACAAAGCTACACTACATTGAGAATCTGAAAATACTAGTTCTCTTTATGTAGTGTTAAGGCAGCCCTCAGAAAACTATACAAACAAGGGTATGGTTCCACACTTACTTCGCTCTAATCATGTAGATCTAAGGGGATTGATTATATGACGTCATTAACTTTGCATGCCATTGCAGGGGGTAAGAGATTTTTCAGGGAATGATGGAAATCAGTGATGAAATTGACTCATTTGTTGTTCATTTGTTCTGGGAGGTTTCCTATATTAACTTCCTACATTAACTATACTACATATAGTATACATGCATGTCCTGTATATATAGAAAAATATATTGACTATATTTATATGTATGTATAAATGTGGGGCATATATGTGTATACATGTATTGAGATAGGTAGATAGAAATATAGAAAAATAGAAATAAGTGCAGGCTAGTTTTCTGTGATTAGCCTGCTTAGAATTTCAACTGCAAAATTTAACCCATCTTTACTGTACTCCTTCTTTTAAAAAATCACTTTCATTTCTTTCTGTGATCTGAATACATGCTCCTCAATTTATATGCCAATTTGGAGTTGTAGTTTGGAGTGGGGAAAACTCCATCAGTCATGAGAAAGGCATGGTTCTGATATGCACCATTTTCTCCCTTGACTTAAAAGGATATTGCTTGAGATAAAAGAAATTAGGCTTTTCCTGTATATTGAAAATGAGTAGTATGTGAGTAGGGAAAATGGCAGGGAATCAAACTATCAAGCCCACCTCTCACAGTTTCCTCATCTATATATAATAGAATAGTGCACTTAAGAAAACCTAGGTTCCAACCCTTCCCTTGCATTTGTATAATGTATTTCATACATTAATACATTTCCCATCCATAGACTCAGTGTAATTCTAAATATACATGAGCTAAGTTCTAATAAATGAACTAAATTTTGTTTTATTCATTCCATTCCTTAAATGGGGCATTTATTCATAAGCACAAATGTAAAAGGTGAGAAAATCAAAACTCTTGGACATTTGACATGGTTAATGGTTTGGGTGTTGTGTTCTTCCCCCATCTCACCCCCTCAGTATCTTTGAAATGTGGCTTGTACTAGACAAGGCCAGCCACTTTGCTGGAAAGGTCAGCTTCTTCATCACCTTCATTCTATAGCTAGAAAACCATTTTTCTGCTTGGAATATGAATTTATTTTCATAGCAATTAATATGATGTCATATTCTGTCTTATAACTTCACTACTGGATCAAGGAAGCAAAAAAGATTGGACTGAGAAAGATATGGCTGTTTCAAAGTTTAGGTATATGTATAATTGCACTTAGGCCTTCAAAATTCTAGGAAATGTGAGTACAAGGGAAATTTGTGAATTTCATTAAAAGGAAGAAGTGAGTTAAAATTATTATTATTGTGGGAAATCAGGACCCTTTTATAAGTGCATGATGAGCAAGGTATGATGAATGGATGAGTGAATGAATCAAGGCAAGTTATTGGCTTCCTCTTAGATACCCCTTCCTTTCCAGGTTATCTTTAGCTCTTTAACTCTTCCTCATATAAGCTTAGATTGGGTTTCTCTCCTACTTAGCTCCTTCAAAATTTAGCTTACATGAAACCTCTTATACCCTTCTTCATCCTCTGAGGTTTTTGTTAATTTTAATTTTAATTTCTCAATTAGCAATTTTAATTTTCTTTCCATCTAACCTCCCTTTTAAAAAAGAAAAACCAAAATTTTAATAAATATGAAATCAATAAAAATGAATTGTAGCATTGGTGATGTCTGAAAATTACGGGTTTTATTTTGCATGTTGAGTCCATCACCTCTTTACCAAGAAGTGGTTAGAATTGGTCTTCTGGAATTGAAGAGGTTACTCATAAAGAGGGTTAGAGTTGCTCTGGAGACCACAAAATACCAACACACCGGTTCCTGCTGAATGAATTTGACTCGAGTCTTCTCTCAGCTATAGAAAAGTAAAGTTTATTAAAAGTTCGCTTGCATTAGACACAGAGTAAGCCTGTGCTAGGTCATTCTATTGCACTCTCACTATTTTATGGCACTCTCAGTATTCTATGGCGCTCTCACATACATGGAGACAGGATGGGGTCTTATATACAGAAGGTTGTGGAAGGAATCTAGGAGTGGTCTAGAGCAGGAGTTTGGGGAGGGTCTTCAGGAGGAGTTAATGAGGTCAATGAGTGATTAAGGCTGGGAAGTTGCTAGAGGATACCAGGAGACAACAGACAATGGTGGGGTAGGCCAGTTCAAGGGTAGATTGATATTTTGATAGGCTCAAGTGTGGGAAGTCTAGTAACACAGATTTGGGCCCAGCCATAATGTAAGGCTTACTGCCTCATGCAAATGCCTCATCAAATGGGACAATTTAATCAGAGTTCAAGGGGGAATTCCCAGAGCCTGTACCTCAAGGACTCAAGGAGAGGTGAAGGGGGCTCCCAGAGCCCATACCTCATCGGAATTACGAATGTTCCTTGCATTGATCAGAGTTGTCAGGTTTTTCAAAATTGTTTTTACAATTTACAAAATTGTTGTTATTTTACAAATTACTTTCTTGGTTCTGCTAACTTCACCCTGAACTGAGTCAAAAAAAATCTTTCTAGGTTTCACTGAAATGGTCCCTGTCATCATTTCTTAAGGTGCAAACATTCCATCATATTCATATATCTTCTTTCATTCAACCATTCTCAACTGTTGGGTGGTCCCCTTCTAGTTCTTTGCTACAACAAAAAAAGTTGGGTCAAAGATTAGCTAAAGATAGGAGAGAATGGAAGCAGGAAGACCAGTAGAATGCTATTTTAATGGTCCAGGTGAGAAGTGAAATGTCCTTAATTAAGATAATGATTATGTGAATGGGGGACAGATACCACAGACATTTTGGAAGAAGAACTGACAAGATTTATCAACTGATTGGATATGGAAATGAAGGAGATAGGAGGTAAGGATAACTTTGAAGTTACAAAACCAGGGAACTAGTTGAAAGGTGTCAAGAACAAGACATTTTAAACCCATCATGCTTGTTCTCGTTCACTCATTTTTCAGTCATGTCCAATTCTCCATGACCGCACTTGGGATTTTCTTGGCAAAGATATTTGAGTGGTTTGCCATTTTTTTTTCTCCAGCTCATTTTTACAGATTAGGAAACTGAGGTAAAAAAATGTTAAGTGACTTGCTCAGGACTTGCTGCAGCTATTAAGTTTCTGAGGCTGCATTGCAACTCAGGTTTTCCTGTCCTCAAATTATCTTGTATCACTAACTTCTCTATCCACATGTTTTAGCCCATAGGGAGCCTGTCAATATTTTTGTGTACATGGGTCCTTTTTCTCGTTATCTTTTGGGTTATATACCTAGTAGTGTTTTTTTCTGGGTCAAAAGGAGATACACAGTTAAGTGACTTTGAAAGCATAGTTCCAAATTATTTTCCAGAATAGCTGGAGCAATTCACAGTTCCATCAAGAGTGCATTAGTGCATCCCTTTCATTGGTAATACTCTTTCTCACTTCTTAAGATAGGCATGACTATAATTATTAGTTTATATGGTGAACTCACCTTACCTCTCCAATGGAATGTAAGACCTAATGTTAAGAAAAGGCAGGGGCTGATTTTCATTTTCTTTCTTTCTTTCTTTCTTTTTTTTTTTTTGCTTTATCCCCAGTGTCTAATATGATGCTTAACAAATGCTTGTTAGATTGGATTGAATCAGTAGACCAGTGTGACATTGTTTTAAGGTTGGCCCATCTAGACCCAGGTAAGATAATCAACTGCACAATTAAAGGATGGAGGATTGGTGACTGGAAAATGGTTGATGTGAAAAAAATGCTTGACACAGAATTGAATGTAAGGAAGAGAATAGTCTGGATTATATATTAGAAATTCTTTAGTGCTTTCAATAATCCTAAACTGCTCCTTTATTATCTTAAACTTCTACATTCCTTTAATGACTTTATACAGCTGCAAATCATAGAACACCATGCTTTCTGAATCCTGCAATACCATCTTAGCTTGCATTAATTGAAAAATTACATCTTTCATCAAAGCCCTAATCTAATGCCTCAGTGTGGGGCTAAGGTTCCCTGGGGTTTGAAGACTATGCACAGCACTTAACATAGTGCAAAGTATATGCTGTTGTGGTTGTTCTGTCAGTTCTGACTCTTCATGGCAATGGAATTGTCCATGGGATTTCCTTTGCAGTGATACTGGAATAATTTACCATTTCCTTCTTCAGTGTGTCCTCATTTTACAGATGAGGAATTGAGGCAAATAGGAGTTGAATAACTTGTTTAGGTCAAACAACTAATTAGTATCTGAGGCCAGATTTGAGCTTAGATCTTCCTGACTCCAGACCTGGTGCTCTATCCACTAAACAACCTGGAGTATATAGTAGGCACTTAATAAACATTTATTGATTGGTTGATTGAATGACTATAGTTGAAGTACAAGTCACCTGATTCCTACAGATTGATGAATATTTTTCAGGCATCTCCTTCCTTAAAGACTAGCTACAAAATCTTAGAATATTTCCAACCTGTTTTGATTGAGAACATATTTAAATCCATGAAATCATAGCTTCTAGAAATAGTGAACTGTCCAGAAGGAAGGAGTTAAGAACATTCCTACATTCTGCCCTGGTCAGTGCATATCTGGTTTATAATATGTAGTACTAGACACTATTTTGTAGGAAGGACACAAATGCCAGGATGGTGACAGCACTGGGGATTGCCATATGACACTCTATTAAAATACTTGTGTGTTTCAGAGCTTGGAAAAGATAAGGCTTACAAGTGGCATGACAGCTATCTTCAAATGCATGAAAGGCTGGCATTCATAAGGAGTATTGGGAGAAATTGTAGAAGGAGTAATTGGCAGAAGTTGCAGAGAAGCTGACTTCAACTGGATTTAAATTTTTTTTAAAAACCTCCTGATAAAAGCTATGTGAAAAATGGAATGAGCGACTTCAGCTGTGAAGGTCTTTACATAGAGATTAGATAACTAATCAATTAATCAACAAGCATTTATTAATTTTTCTTCTATGTGACAGGCACTCTGCTAAGAGAGTATATAAAGACTAAAATGAAACAGCCCCTACCCTCATGGAAATTTCATTTGATCAGGAGAGGCACCATGTATACATTGCACATATAAATACAAGACAATTTGGGGGACAAGAAAAGGCACTAATAGCTGGAAAGATCAGTAAAGGCTTCCTGAAGAAGACAGTCCTCAAATTTAGTACTAAAGGAAATCAGAGCTTGTAAAATGTAGAGGTGAGGAGAAGTACATTCCAGGGTTATGAGATAGCCAATACAAAAGGATAGAAATAGGTAAAAGAGTATTTCATTAGTAACAGCAAGGAGCCCTGTATCTTCCCCCATCCCAGCTTCTTTTTATGTTTTATTCCTCTTCCCCTCTTTAGAATCTAAGTTCCTTGAGGGCAGGGATTGTCTTCTTTTCTGTTTATATTTTTATTCTCAGCATTTGGAACAGTTCGTGGCATGTAGTAAGTTCTTAATGAATGCTTACTGACTTAATTTGAAGGCCAGTTTAATTGTACCAAACTATGTGTCAAGGGGAACAGTGTGTAATAAGAATGGAAAGATAAAATGGAGCCTGATTGGAAGAGGATTTGTACATCAAACAGTTTGTACTTGATACTAGGAAAAACAGGGAGTCATGTATTGAACAGGGGAGTGTTGTGCTTAGATCTGTGCTTCAGGACAGGTGGCTGTGTATAGCATAGACTGGAAAAGGGAGTGATTTAAGAAAGGAACCCCAAGTAGAAGGTTATTGTACCAGGGGAGAGATGAAGTTCTTTTTGGGGCAGGGTGGAGGGGCATCTAGAGGGGCTTAATGTACCCATATGAGTTGAACTAGATGACTTATGAGGTCTTTTCCAATATTCAGATTCTAAAATTCAAAATATTTTTATAGCAAATAGATAGGGTCACATAACTATCCAATATTATACAACTGTGTGCTTATGTGAATGTTTTCTATTCTTATGTAGGCTTCTTCATAACTCCTTTTTATTTTGTGTATCACAATAGATTTTGGCAGGTGAGACAAAATTATCTTCAGTCTTTGTTTGCCTAAGATGCCAGCACTGAGGGATAAGAAGATCAAGTGCCCCATGAAATCATAGTTCAATTATTTAGCTGGAATTAATAAGAAACAAATATGTCCACTTCTCCACTTGGTTTTCTAAGGAAAGCCTTCAAATTATCCTTTTGGTCATGCCTTCTATGAGTTTAATGGTTTCTTCTATATTAAGTATGTCAGTATGGCTAGTGCTTATTTCCTCTGGCAATATATTGATTTATTAGTTACAGGAAAGAGATGCTAGTACAATGTGATGGTAATGCATTTTTGAATGTGAAGAATCTTTGTGTTGGCAAAAGTAGCAGGTACTTAGCACTTAGTAACTGATCAAGCCTCTGTTGGGGAAACAGAAGGTATGAACCCCTGTCTCCTGTTACTGAGATAACAGGAAGAGGTTGGCTGAAACAGGATGCTGATGCTGTGTGTATATAAGGAAAAGCCCCAGAGAGGCACAGTCAGAATTTTCTTGAGACTAAGATCTGGTGGCAGAGCAGCTACAGAAGAATGGAGAAATGAACCATAATTTCCTGGGAGGTTGTAGTAGTAGAGCTTCTTCTGGATGGGAGCCCAGGAGCCATGAAACTAGGAACCCAGGAGCCCGGAGCCCAGGTGACTGAAGCATGACTGGGATGCTGAGACTTTGTTTGTGGCTTGGTTGAGCTTTGAATTCCCTGGAGCAGAAATGGTGAAGGATCTGACATGGACCAGGCCCTGTGAACTTCAGTGTAGAGCAGGACCTGCCCAGAGAGCTGGTCAAGGAACTGGGGGCTATCTGCCATTGAACCCAGGTGACAGTCTGGTGAATCCAGGTAGAATCTGGGACCAGGGAATCTTAGAACAGGCCCCAAGTCAAGATGAAAAGACCTCTTCTTGGGTACTGAGTAATTATAGAATTATAGTTTACTTCCGACCTAAGGGGTGGAGGGTTTTGTATATGATATTTAGTAACTGAATGCTGAATAAGTGACTGATTGAATTAAACAAGACTTTGCCCCAAGAGTGGAAGACATTGACTATATACTTTGAGACTACTGATAAGTGACTGATTGAGTTCTTAAGAGTGACTATTTTACTTTGATACTATGTTGTGAATATTATATTATGATTTTCTGTGATAAGTTGTAATATTGTGAATGCTGTACATTGATTCTCTGTCAAAGTTTTGCTTTGATTTGTTATGGAATAGAGTGATCACTATACTGTGTAATCAGAACCTTAAAAGCTGTTCACAGTAGCATTCTTCTTTAAAGCTGCTTGTGCATGGCATTACATACATTGATAGTACTGAGAGTTAAATTAAATGATAGTCTAAAAATTATATGATGCTTTGTCCCCTGTGGCTCACTTTTCTGACATTTCACCACCATTATTATTGAAATAGAACTTGGTCATTCAGAATTGGAGAATGTAAGGTAAGCCATCTTTATGGTAAAAATGTGGGTTAATGGATGGACAACTGAATCATATCTTTGAGTGTTAAAGAAAAAATATGAAGGTGTACAGCAGATTGTATAAATCTGTGGAGCAAAGCTTATATAACAGTTACATGGAACATGGCAGCATAAAATGGTGGTACATGTATGTTATTATCTTCATAGGAATACCCACATTGAGGAAACCATAGATAATTCTAAGTATTCTACTCATTTTTATGATTTGTTGGATCCATATGTCCTATATTTCTCACTAATTTGTAATCTTAAAGGAGGATCAAGTTTTCAATTTCTTTCATATTTCTTTATCAACATGAGTGTGGATTTATCTATATCTATAGAAATATTATTGAGCAGCCACCATGGTAGTTTGACTATAGAGGTTAGATCAAATGAAATAACACATTTTTAAGGTGATTTGCAAAGTATCACTAAATAAACAGGTGTTATTATTATTATTGCTTTTGCAATTAGAAGGCTCCAAGGATAAGTGCAAATTCTAAGATAGAAATAGATTGTTTCAAAAACAGTTTTTGAACATCTAACTTGTACTCCTTGAGAGTGGGGACCATTTTGGCTTCATCTTTTTTTATCTCTAATGCCTAACAGAGAGTCTTGTCCATAGTAGAAAATAAGTGTTTAGTGAAATAAATTGAATATCCAATATTACAGTGAGTAATTCTGTGAGTTCAGGAGCAAACAAATAGTAAACTCCTTAAGGGATTATATAAAAGTGACTATCCTTATGAAGTATAGCCTCCTTCGTCATCAAACATTTATGGTGCATTCATCTATGTGGCATGGAAAGATGCATAATTTTAATAGCTTTAATAGATATGTACCAGTTTGGGGAAAATAAATTTTAAAAAGAAAAAACACTATGAGATTAAATAATTTATTACCATTGCTAAGATGAATACATATACTTGATACTCAGTTTTATGCAGAACTTTAAAAAAATAGTTTTAATACAGTATAAAATTTACACAAGTGTTTTGTCAAAAGACTAGTGTCCCTTGAATAGATACTGCAGGGTCTACTGCAGGCACAAAAACTTGCTTTAAATGTTTTCTATTGTATAGGAATACAACAATTTAAGTTTATAGAGGAAAACTTTGTGAAAATGTAAATATAGCAAGCAGGGTTTTTTTTTTTAACAGAGAATAACAATTTTAAAATATAACATCTTGAAAGGAAGATTGGTTTAAAATCTAACTAAATAAAGATCATTAGAGAGAGAGAAGTCTGTGGTAAATTAATTCACAAAGATTTTCAGACAATAGTAGGCTGGTTATACATCACAGTACCATAATATTTTTAAGTGTACAGCAATTTATTACATTCTACTACCAAATGGTCAATTAATACAACATGTAACAAGCCCACAAAAAAGAGAAAATATTTGCTGTGAAGCAAACCCTTAGTAATTGAGAACAAACCTGAAAACTGGCAATTGTTGCATTCCTATCTCTTTTAACCTAAGCTACAGTAAAAACTTAAGCAATAGCATTCTGTCACAGGCCTCTTGCATATTCATACAAGAAACTCATTGCATTTGGATAAACACAAAATACCTATTATAGCATTTCCATTACACACAGTCTAATGTTATACATATTCCCCCCCTCCCCCCCAAATAATAAATGAAATAAACTAAGCATAGCTAGCATGTCTCTTGGTCAACCTTCAAGCATTCTGAACAAGAGTTTTAGCTTCAAAATAATCAAAGACATGCGTTGAGTATCATCAAACAATTCTTTTAAAGAAAGCTGCAGTAGGCAAGGAAAGCTATTTTTTTCTCAAAAATGCAGTGCAATCTTTTAAAGTCTACTTAGAATTTGTTAAATATAACTGCTTGTCTAGAAACAAAATTGTCAAAAATCAACATTTTCTCACAGCTGGAAACCCTTAAAGTAAGCTCATGATTGTTGAAGTTGCAAATTGTCACTATTAATGCTGATGGGGGAGTGGGCCAGGAGAATGGTCACCTATAAGTTGTGTTATCAAAATGGAGGCCAGTTGGCCAGAAACTGTGCTTTCAGACAAGTTCTATCAGGGATTTTGCTACACTACTAGTTGGAAAAGTGAATTTGTGAGATAATTTTAGCACCTCAATACAAATATTGAATGTTTCATGGGGAAAAATCCAGACATTTCTTTTAAACTGAGCACCAGCAACTAGCATTTTACACACTGAAGTACAAGTGACATGGGGCCTAGTTCCCAAACTTTGGAAGCTGGAAGGCACCATTCCTTAGCTTCTACATAACAGGGTAGGAAGTAACTACTATGTCACATCAGTCAAAATCACTAGAGCTCTACCAGAACATCTTCAATTCATGAAAAACTCCAATTGTCCTAAGATCTTGAAGAATGTGTAGGGTGACAAATTAGTGAAGTGATGGTCCAGAAACTGTACTTGAATATAGTGAAGCAAGAAACACAAAATTGCCAGTAGCATGGGAAACCTGTATTGAAGTTTGCAAAGAAGATATAGATAGATGTGGTATACAACCACCCTATCGTTAACCCCCATGAGTCCAGGTGTGTGAAAATCATGCCTTCTTTTCTTTCCCACCACCAGTGCTAATCTTGTATTCAGGAGTGATTCTCACATTGGTCCTTTGTACTGGTTCCCGGACAGATGTTGCCTAATTCCAGGACAAGAACCTGCAGCATCTCCAAGTTTCCGCCACACAACCTAAAAGAAGTAAAAGAACAAAGACGTTAGTGGTAAGTTATTCTCAAGAGTCCACTACCCTGTTATAATGGTTCAAGGTAAATGCTAGACATTCATGTTGAAGGACTGAGAATAAAATGTGCTTTAAAAAAATAATGCTTTTGAATGAATACAAAGTGAAATGTTCTGAGAAGCATTTAAATAACCAAACCAAGATTCTTTTGCAGATGAGACCATATGCTTTGCTAGCAAATGAGTCAAAAATTAAAGGCTGATGTGATAACTTCTTTCAAAACTACCATAATATTACTGTATCAATGAAATGTTTTCTTTAATAAAGGAAATCAAATCAATTTGTTAAAAAAAAAAAAGTAATGGATGTTTTGGTTCAAGATTCAGCTAAATCCTCACTTCATGACAGCTTGGTTTGAATATTTTGTTAATAAGACTGGTTTCACTCCCTCCTTCCTTCACTCTGCCTCTCCCCCACTTCAACCCAGAGTTAATGTCTCCTGTTTTTGTAAATCTTAATAGATAAACACAAAGATCACTCAAATTGCCAAAAATAAAAAGAACCCAAAAGGCAAAGGTAAGAGTAAACTCATGATAGCCTTGAAAAAAAATACAGTGCTAGAGAGAGAGAGAGAGAGAGAGAGAGAGAGAGAGAGAGAGAAGGCTTTTAATGAGATAATGAAACAACTGCAAAAGCTGGGATTTTGAAAAACAGAAAGACAGACTGGCAATACTACTAAATTCAGCCCTCAATATTAATAATTTACCATCACTGAGAGTATATGTGTGAGTGTGTAAGAGAGTGTGTATGTGTGTGTGTGTGTGTGTGTGTGTGTGTGTGTGTGTGTATGGTAACATCAAGAACCCTTTTTGTCTCCAAGAGAGTTTCAGTATAAGGATACTATTCTAATGGTTTAATTCAATTAAAACAAGAATTATTCTAGAAAGAAGCAGAAAACAACTTATTGATTAATTATAAATAAATAAATTTTTATTTGCTTTCAGATAGGTCTAAGTAATTTGATAATGCTGACAAAGACAAGGCAAATATTAACTTCTTTTTTTCAGCAGACATGATGGTTCTTTAAACATACTAAAGCATTTGGCAGAAGAATATTATAATGTTTTCAAATATTTAAAGAGAAATTATACAGAGGAGTAGCCAATTTCATCTGCTACCTCAGTGGGTTACATATTCTCCCTGATACCTGATTTCAAAACAAAGATGGAGAGTCACCATAGCAAATGACTCCTTGAGACTACAGTCTCTTTCTCTAGACTGTTAATCAAAGGAAAGATTTTCTCCTCTTTCAGGATAGATCCTATGTGATCCTGCTGAGAGTCATAAGGAGTAGTTATATGAGGCCTTACAATCTAAAGTACAATCGACATCCTTAAGGTCTTCCCGACCTTTGCTGGGGATAGCATCTTTTCTAAAGTTACAAACTGATGGCCTTAATTTGGACACCACTGTGTGGTTTAAGGCAACTCTCAAATGCTAGGATTGAGCAGAATATGTCTTTTATATTAGAACCAAGGGCCCAAAAATAATAAGGCAAGATGATAAGAAGGAGGAATTCCAAGACAAGCAGAGGCAATAGTCCACAGGTCTGGGGCTCACAGAACAATGTAATCGTGGATATTCAGTTCTTTGAGATTGTCACTGAGGTTATCCACTGGACATATCCTATCTATGTGGAGTAAGCAGCCTGATAAGGCCTACCTCACATTTCTGAAGCTCTAGGGCTACCACTACAAGTTGGCTTTCTATATCTTAAATAGTAATACCTTTATTTATGTAGTATTCTTCAGGAAAGGTTTAATATCTTCATGTAGTGACTAATCAATGAACAAAGGTTATGAATATTGTTTTTGCAATTTTGCAGACAGTAAGATGAGGGTACAAAGGCTAGGTGATCTGCTCACAGAAGGACCACTAAAACTGATGCTATCGCCTAGACCAAGAGTGGGGAAAGTGTAGCCTCAAGGCCACATATGGCCCTCTAGGCCCTCAAGTGTGGCCCTTTGACTGAATCCAAACTTCAAAGAACAAATCCCCTTAATAAAAGGATTTGTTCAGTAAAACTTGGACTCAGTCAAAAGGCCATACTTGAGGACCTAGAAAGCCACATGTGGCCTTGAGGCCACAGGTTCCCCACCCCTGAACTACATGAAATAAAATATAAATCTGAATAAATATATTTATATATTTTCTTACATATTAATTTTATTAATAATAATTAATAAATAGTGTTACTAGTTTAATTGTTAATTTTATTTATTGTTTATTGGTTTTATTTATTAATAATAATAAACATTAATAATAAAATAAACAAATTTTTCTATATAAATAAATATAAATTATTATGAAACCAGAGAATAGTGTCACTGTATTAGTCCTCAGTCTATTCCCTGGGCCTCATTAAGTTTGCTAAGCATTCATACAATTAAATCCAATGATGCCTATTTTACTTTGGTTTTAATCAATTCTTCTTTGTCAATCTGACCTATAAATGTGATCTGCTTTCAAAAGCTGTGGGGGAAAATTCTGAGCCTCCTGCATCAAAATAAGGACATTAAAAAACAAAGGAATAAGTGACAAGAGAGGATTAGTATAGAAAATAATATATCATAAACAGCAAGAAGAAATTGTCACTTTGCATGTATCTTTCATGTTAAGGTGAAAATTAATAAACTGGGTTTTAAAGCATTTTAAAATTGTCACAAAGTAAGACTATAAACTGCTTGCTTTAACCCAATTCAGAATTTAATTGACTTTATCAGTAAATATGGTGAATATCTCAAATCCTTCCATTTTTTAAGCAGGTAATAAGTTTTTTGTCACAATGCATCTTTCTAGATAGAAATGGTAGCAACAGCTATAGTGGAGAATTGGCCCCTAAGAAAGATACTATTTTGCATTCTCTAAGAAGGGAAGCCATTGGGGCGGCTAGGTGGTGCAATGAGTAGAGCGCCAGCCCCGGAGTCAGAAGGACCTGAGTTTGGATCCGGCCTCAGACACTTAATGCACACACAAATAAAAACCTAGCCGTGTGACCTTGGGCAAGTTACTTAACCCCAATTACCCTCCAAAAAGAAAAAAAAAAAGAGAAGCCATAATTCCAAGACATTGCAATGGGATGATGAAAAGAACACAGTACTAGGAAGGAAATCATGGTCTCAGTCCTTTCTCTGCCACTAGCTTGCATGGGCCTTAGGTAAGTCACTACACCTCAGTGGGTCTCAAATTCTTCATCTATTAAGTGAGAAAACTAGAATAGATTTCTTAAGCCCCTTTCAGCTTTAATAATCTATCATTATTGTTATTAATTTCTGATTAATTTGTTTGCCAAAGTGAAGCATCATCATTACTAGGTAAGAATCCTTGTTAAATTGAAAAAAGAGAAGGGTCACTTGAAAAGATTTAGAAAAAGCAACAGTAGAATGTCAAGGAAAAATATAAAATTATGTGAAGATTGGTGTTACATGTCTGTAATGTCTGTTACCAAGAGGCTGCAACTAGTGAATTGCTTGAGGTCAAGAATTCTGAGCCACAGTAGGACTAAAGCTGACCAGGTATCCATTTTAAGTCTGGCACCAATGTGATGAGCCCCCAAGAGTGAAAGATAATCAGGATGCATAAGGAAAGGTAAACCTGACCAGGTTAGAAATTGAATAAGTCAAAGTTTTTTATGCTGATCAGTAGTGGGATTGGGGGCCAGTGAGTAGATGCTATATTTCCAGCATGGGAGAGATAAGGAGATCCAGTCTCTGGTGAGGGAAGAGAAGGGAAGGAGAGGAAAGGGAAGGTAAGGGGAAGGTAAAAGAAAGGGGAGAGGAGAGGAGGGAAGGGAACATATGACCATATTTCTTTAACATAACAAAACAAAGATAGAAAATGCAAGCAAATGACTTGAATAGCATTGGAAAAGAAAAAGAGCACACACAATAGCTAACCAAAGACCACAGATCACAGGAGAATTAGATAATAATTTCCTATTCTCTTCCCCCCAAAATATAAAACTCCTATTAAATTCAATGAAATTTCCACACATTCTTTTTATTTATTTTATACCAAGGACCAAGGACACTTGGATTACAGGTGGGATGGCAAAATCTGACCACAACAAATTTAGTGTTTGCATCGTACTTCTAAGCAGTTTTGAAGTCAAAAGGAATGAAAAGATGGAAGGAAAAAAACTCTCCAGAAAGTTTAAACCAATATTTCATTTTAAAAAAACACCATGTCTTCCTCTCTAACACAAATGATCTTAACCAAATTCCCTGTACCACTTTCATAAATTCCCTTTTCCCCTTATTCCTGCTTAGAATTATGGTATGTTTCTCACCTAAAATGACTGAGCATTAAGCTGTTGCTTGAGATTAAAAAAAAATCCCTACCACATCAATCACTACAAATAAAATTCATCTTGCAAATAACACACAGGTCCTTACTGTGTTTTCCTTTTTTTTAATTTAATTTAATTACTTACATATTTTAATTACCTTTACATCTACATATAGATTCATAGTAGTGCTGAATTAGTGTGTCAACTCCTGTAGAGCAAATACAAAGACTGAAAAGAAGCACAGTATCTTTTATATGAGGAAATAATATTTATAAAGAGAATGATCATTTTTCTAGCATAATATTAAGCAGGGGCACATCAGAAAAACACAAGCTTGAAAAAAATCATGTTCATCGCTAAACAAGGAACTGCCAAAAATTACAAAGAGAAACACTTTTCAAAATTTTGCTCGAGAGAAATAAAGTGATTATTACCCCATGGCATATTACCATTTTGGATAGTCATTTGAAAAGATACTAAGAAAGTTTCATAGACAGCTATGAGCATACAGACCTTGTAAATCGTTTTTGACCTAAATGTTTTATGATAGGATTAATATTTTCATAAATGCTCCAGAACGAATGGCAGATGAAACAGAGGGTAACTGGTTTTATTTTCATATAAAATTTTAAAAGGCATTCTGTCAGCATTTTTTTAAAAACAGGTATTCATGGAGCAATAATTTAGTTATGATGAGGCCTCAATACAGAATACAGAATTAAGCACATAAAACTTACATTGCACATTTCTCTGACTATAGCTTTTTCTGTCTCCCTAAGGTCATGGTCATACTCTTTACCCTGTTGACGATCTATATTTTCCTGAACATCCAAGACTTGGATTTGTTGAGAAAGAAAAATAAATTTCATCTGAAAAAAGAATTAGTTTGTTAGATATAGGTAAAAACATTAAGAAAATCCACCTTGTAAAATTTCTGGGTCCTTTATATGTAAGTAGAGTTCATAGTTAAGTAGCCTAAATCAGATGCTCCAAAACCCATACCTTCTGAGTATATATCTGTACAATTTTTCTAAATCAATTACTCATAAGTTGATCTCCACAATTTTTTGGATGACACATAGAGACTCTATTCCATTAATGTTCAAAATAACTAAACCAGATCATTACATTGATCAAAAAGACAACCTGATGGCATTAACCATTTGCAAGTATATACTGTTGTATGTCTCCCTATCGTTAATGATCAACGCAACTAATCTTACCCCATAACTGTTTCATTTGTATGTTTCATGGCCATAGGCAATGTAAGAATAGGGTAGATGGGAGTTTACTCCCACTAGGTACCTAGATATTATCATAACCCAGGAAGGTAGTCACTAGTGAGATATGTGTTAGTCTCCTCCATTAATGTTTGAGAATGAATGTATGTGGTTTTTCTCCTAGAACATCAACTCATGCTTTATGGAATTTATGAAGCATAGGGAAAAATATTTTCTTAAAATCCAATATGATTCCAAAGCCAAACAACAGTGTTTCCAATGCATTCAGGTATGCTATCTCCCAAACTGATACTAATTCCCAGAGTCAAGTCTATACTCACTAACAGGAGAGCTGAAATAAATGAACCAGGCATGAAGTAGTTCATTTGTGCAAAGTCTGACATTGCATTGATATTTATATAACTTTAGCTCCATAATGAACAATCCAATTATAGTACTATATCATGGGAATTCATAAATCTTTTACTATATGTATCTGATTCTTTAATGCAGAAAAAAATCAAAAGAAGTAAATGAAAATCTGACACCTATACTTAAATCAGATAAAATTTGTTCATATTCTTTTCACCTCTTTGGAAAATGATTGTCTTTGCTCAGTGAATATTCATAGAAAGCTTGAAGGGCACAAGGTATGAGTTTCTTCTCCCACCTATTTGATTTGTAATACACCCCAGAGAAGTGTACTTCAAATCAGTTAATTTCTACTAAGTGAATTGAAGCTCTGATTAATAGCTATCATGCATTTAATAAGCAAGAAATGACTATAGCATCATTATGAGGAGGCTAATTTCTCATTCAGCTCCACACCCCTACCATCTTGCTCATTCAAGTACAGAGATCCCTTTGAGGTCAAACAGAAAAAAGCTCTTTAGGGATATGGAGGAAGATGAGGAACTAGGTCGTAATTCTAGTTATTTTTGTTGAGAAAGAAAAATAAAAACTCTTGACAGATCAGCTTTAGTGTGATGACTTCTGAAAGCAAAAATTGCCAAATGGCAACACTTTTCATATCTATCTATCTATCTATCTATCTATCTATCTATCTATCTATCTATCTATCTACACCTATATATATATATATATACATATATAGGTATATTCCTAATTATTGACATACTTAATCAAATACATTTTCTTTGGTATATGCTAACACACATTTCTGTTTTGCAACATATTTCTTGCAAAAGAAGAAAATAAACTCCATATTCAAGACCCTTCAGTTATTCAATAAAATCAATTCATTGTTCAATATAGATATTAACCAATAACTTACACACAAGTGCTCTAGGTAATTATAACATATAATTATTTAACATACTCAAATGTTTCCCTAAATTACTCTCTCAAAGTAAAATTCCCTATGATAATTAATTGATTAATTATAGGAAAAATTAAAGAGAACCTTTTTTTCTTTCCTTACCCCCAAATTAGTACACACTAGTAGTTTCCAATCATAGCAGAAGAATTAGGAAACTTCTTACAAAATTACAATTCCAAAAATGCTGCCCTTTAAAAAAATTGTGATCTTGGACATTTGAAAATAAAACAGACTCAAATGATTCTCAAATACCTTGAAAGGAAGAAGAAAAAACCACTGTTCTTTTAAGGGTGTGTGAATACACCCTTTCAAAATTTAAACTCTATGGTGTATATTTCAAATAGCTTTTATTTTATTTAATGAACCATTAGCAAAATATAATCATATTTGCATCCAAATGGTAATGTACTTAGCATGATGTCTGTTAGGCAGTCAGTGAACACATATATACCAAGCATATTGATAGTGGGTTTTTGATGGGGGCCGGGGGGAGTGAGGGAGGAATGATTCTGGATCCATGATTTCATTAGTATCAGGGAGAAGTCATGTGTAGAAAGTCCCTCTGAAAAGGTTGATCAGCAACCTTCTCTGTAACCTAGAATCTTACTACAGAGGACAGTGTCCTTGATACCAACACTCTATTTCCCCACAGCATTATAATTCCACCTCTCCCTTCAGAAACACCTCTTGAGCCATCTCAAAGAAAGTCAGAATCCTTTTAATTACCCATGTGTAGTTCTATCCAACTTAGGAATTATCTGTGATATGAAGAACAAACCCTGAATATAACCCAGTATAATTCTGGTATTAGCAGGTATGCACTTTATGAATTTAGCATTATTTCAAGGAAAATTTAATTAGAAAGCAAATCTTTGCCAAATGTAAATTATACAATGTAGTCCAAAACCAAATATAAATTCTGTGGGAATCATTCACTGCTCCACAGTATCCATGCCATGGGTGATGTTTCTCTATTCCATTATGATAGACTTTAATTCTGATGAGAACAACTTATAATGATGTGGAAGATTTTAGGGAAATCTTCATCTGTTCAAAAAATAAAAAATCTGTTACTCCTTACAAAACCCTAAAGCAAATGAAAGGCTGATTCTTCCTTTTCCATGTCTCAGGAAAAAAAAAAACAGAAAGAAAGATTGATTTGCTCTAGGCCACACTGTGAGTCAATAGAAAAATAAGAATAAGAAACCATAAAGTAGTTGGAGGATAGAATGTAATCCTATTCAATTAGTACCTGTTAAGGTTGCTAACACTCCAAGCAAAGTATCAAGAAATCGTAAGGGTTTTTGTATATAATACCTGTCAAGAAAATAATTTCACTAATTCTGTAAAATTATATAATTGCAATGATGTTTTATTACTTTCAAGTGCATACCACAAATGAATCCCCAATAAAATTCTGCCCTGGTGTCTCATTCGAGTATAAAAGTAATCCTAGCTTCTTCAGAGTTATGCCAGTAGACAGCAAGGTCTGAAAAGCCTTATCAAGCTTGAAAGCCTTCAAGTATGGGTCCAGAAAAGAAGTGTGTCTGTGAACAAGGAACTTAGCTAAATTCACAGAGGTTCATCACCGTAATGGCTGCCAGCATCTACATTTTTGAGCCACTAAAGCTCTCTGTTACAACAGGCTTCTAATCTATACCACTGGAGAGAGTACTTTACCAAAGGAATCCAAGACTCTCAGAATGCTGAAGTATAATAACAGAAACAAGAAAAGTGTTGCCTAGTACACATCTCCCAATTAACAGATAAGAATGATTCTGTAATTGCTATATTGGAACATCAGTCATCCACTACTGCCCTTTTCTAAGCCTGCAATTTCATTTACTGTCCCATAAATAGATGCTATTCTATGGTGCAGGATCCATTTTCAGGGGATTTTAGGTCTCTGTATCCCTAGCACCTGAAACAGAGTCTTGCACAAAGCAAGTATAAATTGAATTCTACCAGTCTCTTAAAACAGTTTATTTCTATAAGCATTATATCAAAAGTGATAGTTACACTATTAATTTGCTTAGTAGTTGCAACATTCCCCTTCCTACCCCAGATAAAACAAAGTTTAACATCCAAATTTATATTAATTGCAAATTTATGAAATTTTATTGCATATTGTTATATACAATTTATTGTTTTAAGGATTTACAAATAAATGATGTTTCAACTAGCAGTTATGGATTTGGTATCCCATTTGGAGAGGCCATTTGTTTTGTCTTTTTTTGTTTGGTTGTGGTTTTTTTTTTTTTTAATTTGTCATATGGGGCAGGATTGGGGAATAAGTGATTAAAAGCATGAGGGAAAGAAAATATGTCTTGTCACATTTTAATAAACCTTAAAGTTTAATATCTGAAGACATCCATGCTACACACATTGCACATATAAAAACAGTATTTTACACATACATATGCATATGCACATCAGACTGACTTTGATGCATTTAGATATGGATAGCATTACTTGTAACAGAGATACAGCAATGGAGATTCCACATTAAATTTCCAAAGCTGAAATTTCTTCTTTTCAGATAAACACTCATCTTTGAAAAAATAACTTCAAAAATTAAAATGTTTAAACAGAAAGAAATAAAAACTCAGGGAAAAACATCTATGGATACAGCAAGACTGTGAGAGGAAATCACACTGTGGGGAAGAAGTCAAACACAACTGAAATTCTAGATGCATGGTTGTGTGCTATTGTTTACCTTAAGAGTATGTACCACTGGTTCAGGTTGCTGAGAAGGTGTGGTATGTCCGCTGAAGCTAGCTGGAGAGGTGGGTGAACTGTTATTCCCATCAGCCCCTGATGGCAACCTAAAAGGACCCTTAGTAAAAAATCAACAACTTTGTTATTAAACAAAAGTCGTTTATACTAATTAAGCAGATGTATTGTCATATTCAGTTTTGCTGGCAAACAAGGATGAGTTTTTTCACTTGAGAAAAGTTTAAAAAACACAGCTCTAACTTGTTTCTAAATTATAGCAATTCTTCCATTAAAATATATTTGTTTCTTGCATGGCCAATAAGAACAGTAAGTCAGCAACTCATCTTTGTATACTTCCAAATGCTATCTCTGATTTACCAAAGAGTGCAGTTACCCCCCTGAGGAATGACCATTAAGAACATTTCAAGGATTTTTTGTTAAACTGAAGTGACTCTAAAACTGGGAATTCATAAGTTGCTCCACAGCTCAGCTAAAACTGCTAAGTCAGCAAGTCAAATGCCATATTATACACATTTCATAAAAATGCATACACACCATATTTTTGTATTGAGGGAACTGGGTCTGTTACAAAGGATTACTTAGAGGAAAAAAAAATTTTAATGGTACATTTCCCCCCCCCTCTCAGATTTAACTAAGCATCACACTATTTTATTTGAGAAAAACCCTCCTCTCTCCTCTTCCTGCCTTAAAAAAGAAAAGAAACAAAGACAAAGTGAGGTCCTGAACATGTGTTTGGGTTTGTGGCTCTTTATCTTGCAGCTGAATAATTGGAGGTAGGGACTTTATTTGTTTTCCCCAGGATGGCCAGGATCTGACTCTGCCAGATAGCAAGGAATCATTTTTCTAGAGACTTTTTCTAGGGGTGACTGGAAGAAAGACTCAAGGTATCATCATATTTAGAGCTAGAAAAGGCCATGAGAGACATTTAGTCTAGCGGCGTCAAACTTAAATTTAAAAAGAGCTCTGCCAGCCATGGATTGGCTTAGGATATCCCAAAATAACATTATCTACAGTGTATATTTATTTATTTTGTTAAACATTTCCCGAATACATTTTAATCAGATTCAGATGCAGCTGGGAGTTTTGCCACAGCTAGCAGCCTATGGGCCACGAGTTTGACACCTCTGAATTCCATTCCCCTCATGTTACTTTAAGAGAAGTAACAAGGCACAGAGAGGGATAAGAGAAGCAATGGCCTGCCACCTCTGGAGCTAGTGTCTAGTGGAAAGTTTTTCCTTTCTCTTTTATCGAGGCCATTGCTCCCCAGGGAAAAACTCAGGCGCATTTTTATTTCAGTCGATCAATGAGTACATGATTCTTCCAAGTCCTAGGAAAAGACTAATAAACAACTCTTCCTTTAAAATTGATTCTGTGGTTCTAACTCCCTTGTAAGTACCAAATAGAGCCTAGAGTTTGTGTACTTCTTTGGTTTTTGTTGTTGTTGTTCAATTGTGATAGCTTTATTTCAATATAATTAGTTTCCTTTGTAATCCTCTGCATTTTATTTTATACATTTGTAAACATTCTGAGGAGTCCATAGGCTCCACCAAACTGTCAAAAGGAGTCCATCTCACACACACACACACAAACACACACACACACACACACACACACACACACACACATTAAGAACCCCTATCTTAAAAGATCATAGATTTAGAGGTAGAATATCATAGAGACTATTTTAGAGGTGAAGAAACTGAGGCCCAGAGAAATTAAGTGATATGAGGACCTGTTCTCTGATACTACATCCAACACTCTTCTGTCCAAACCACACAGTTGATATGGTTGTTTTGGTACATGCAAGAAAATGCCCATAGTTTCAAGAGATACTAGCACCAGCATGAATTTTACACACAGACATGTTCTGGGATGAAGGGAGGGAGGAATTATACAAAAGGATGAGTTGTTCAAGGACTTTATATATGTTCTTGGGACACATGGTGACAATTTCAATTTGTATACATTTGAATTTCTATACTTTATGCCACATTTTATCTATACACTATGTTTTGTCTATACTCTGCACCTAAATTTCCATTCTCACCCACCCACCCCACTCCCCCATCTCTTCCTATATTCCTGGAAATTTCCTTCGGTATCTAAATAAATCATTTAAGGGCATTTCCATTTCCTGCTGCTTTCACCCCAAATTTTGGGGCCACATTAACCATTTTCCCCATGTCCCCCAAAACATGTGTTCTTAAAGTGTGAGTGTGTTGTGTGTGTGTGAGAGAGAGAGAAAGAAAGAGAGAGAGAGAGAGTTCATGTGTGATGAACCCTTTATAGTCCAGTAAAATCTATGGACCCTTTCTCAGAATAAAAATTTTAAATGCATAAAATAAAATATTTGTGACTAAAGAAGAAACCAATTAATACTGAAAATTAAAAATGTATTTTTCCCATTTTAGCTCATCAAACCCAAGTTAAAAACCCCTGCTATAACTCCCCACATTAATATAACAGAGGATGCTGTGAAAGTATACTGTTTTCATTTCTGATTCCTCTTATATTCCCCATTAGCACAGATAATAAGTATCTGAGATATAGCACTGATTGTTTTAAAAAGCTACCCTACCAATGTCACATGGTATTAGACATATCTAGTATATGTGAAATTCAAGCCAGGGTCCCCCGCACCCCAACACACACACCCAAACAAAAAACTAATAATCTCCAGTTACAGTTGAGATTTAACCACAAATTTAGGCTTAGCTGTAATTTTTTAAAAAGAATTTAAGATTCCTCTACCTTTCTTTGTGGATGCTATCATTTCTTGAAAAGGACTATTGATTCTAAAACTGAAAAGGTATTCAGGTATGTTCCCTTATTCTCATAGCAGAATTCCAACCCTGATTCCATGGTGCTATCTCCTCCAAAGCAGAGGATTCTTAATCTGTGATCTATGAACTTGTTTATTTTTTTTTACTGTTTTTATAACTGTGTTCAATATAATTGATTTCCCTTGTAATCTTATGTATTTTATCTGGTACATTTTAGACATTATTCCAAGAAGAGGTCCACAGGCTTCACCAGACTGCCAAAGGACTCCAGGATACAAAAAATGTTAAGAACCCCTGCTCTAAACCCCTGTTCTCCTTTCCTGAAAGACCTGTGACAACCTTATGGACTGTTCAGAAGATTTGTTAGCAGAGGGTAGTATAGCTGGGCAAGAGGAATGAACAGGTAGCAGCTACTGCCAATTTCCCTGAAAAGCATACCAGCTTCTGCCATTTGGGAGCTATATACGGTCCATATCTATATTGGATAGGAAGAAATTGAACTTTCACCATGTGTCTGAAAACAAACCATGATCATACTGTGTACAAAACCATATATTGCTTGGAGGAAGGAGGGAGGTAACCTGGGCATAGCACAGCCTAGTCCTAGTGGCAGTGCCATAATGGTCAGTTGGCTCTCAGTATCTATTCAGGTAGGATTATGCATGCACATCCTTTGTTAAATGTTGCCTCAGGGACTCTGGTCTACTGGTTATGATGCTGACTGAAGGACCTAAGAACTTAGCCATAGAGAACATGAAATGAAGTTGACTTTTGAACTGTATCAAAAGGTCAAAACAAAAGTTATGTCCTTGACCTCACTTTCTGTTTCCTTTCTCAAAGTCTAGGACACCATGCAGGTCCAGTTCACTGGAACTTGACCCACTTCAGATATGATAAATAATTTATTCCTAACCTCTCTTCGTAGACTGCTAAAGTCTTTATATATTCTTACTGAGAAGGTAACAACATCCAAAAATCTTGTACCCATATAGCACTATAACTCTAATACCCAGCAATTTTTGGATTATACAACTTTTCCTTATTCTATTCCATCCCAAATTATAGAGCAAAGAGTGCTGGTGTATTCCTATAATTTCCACTACTGGGAAATTGCAACTGGGGATACTGAGCTTCCTGGATCCCTAGAGCTACAATGGTGTTAAAACTGATTGGATGCTTACACTAAATCTGGCACCAATATAAAGAACTCCTTGGATAAAGGCACCAGGATGCTGAAGGGGGGGACAAATTGGCCCATGCCAGAAGTAGAGGGGGGCAGAACCAAGATGGTAGAGTAAAAGCAGAAGTAGAGCAAGGCAAAACTTCCTTGCCAATCATCAGGTCCCTAAGTTGGCACTACTCTTCCAGTTTAGGTGAGACAGGAAGACCCAGTCTCAAATTTAAAAAAAAACTAATAATAATCACAGGGCATTTTAGTTTTGGTAGATTCTCTAAAGGAGCATTGATCTTTGGTCTTCTAAATGAATGGAGGCTAAGGAGATTTGAAAATTCAGTAAAGAATTAAGAGACTTTAGCCTGGAAGGGAAAAGAAAGGGAATAAGAATTCATATGGTGTCTACCATGTGCCAGGCACTGTGCTAAATTCTTTACAAATATTTCATCTGTAGGCACTTTCTAGATATCATCGAGTCCAATCCTCTTATATAATGGATGGGGAAACTAAGACCAGAGAGATTAAGTGACTTGCTCAATGTTAAATGATTTCTTATTTTCTGACTCGAAATTTACTTCTTGTACTGAACCACACAGGCTACATCCAAAATTCTCTAAAAGCTTGAACATTTTGAAAAAGAAAAGTTCTAGGACTGGCTACATCTGTTTATCTTGTCTTTCTTCTTCTCTTTCTTTTTAAAATAAAGGTTAAGAGAGAAGTCATTTTTAATAATTTATTGTAGGGAAAAATATTTCAGGGGTGACTAGAAATTCTGAATTTATCTCAAGATGCCTGGCCTCTCCAATCAACAATGAGCAAATTCAAGGAACGATTTTCATATTTTATTATTTTCCAGGAAGTGTCCAAAATAATGATCACAAAAGTTGTAAACTTATTTGTTGTTGTTTGGTCATGTCTGGACTTTTCATGACCTCATGTAGGGTTTTCATGGCAAGGACACTGGAGTGCTTTGCTATTTCCTCTTCCAGTGGATTAAAGCAAACAGAGGTTAATTGACTTACCCAGGTTCACACACCTAGTGAGTATCTGAGGCCAGGTTTGAACTCAGGTATTCCTGGCTCCAGGCCCAGAGCTCTATCCACTGAGATATCTAACTGCCTGCTAGAATAAGTAATTCTCTAGTTATTATATATGCCAATGACATTTTATTTTAGCTCCTACTAATTTGATATTAAAAGATATCAATCTACATGCTTGGTAAATGTAGACTGACATTTGAAGAAATGTCCAACTCCAATCCCATTACTAGAAAATCTTTGTATTATTACATTTCTGAGCCTCAATCAATGACATATTTTAATACAGTGAAATGTCACTACTTAAAAGAAAGTATTTGATAGTCTCTTAAAATTTGTTGTAACAAGATCTAACATACATGTGTGTATACATACATATATACACATGCATATATATGTTGAGTTCCAGTGTGCAAACAGACCCACAAAAAGAAAAGACAACTCTTCTATAATCAAGCAATGGTCTCAATCAAAATTGAATAGCCTATTCATAACTCTAGTTCTACATGTCTTCATGATATACATAACCACTAAGGAATTTATTATCTCTATAGAGCTATTAATATAGGATAGTCTGGGGAAAATCTGGAAATCATTAAGAGATGTCTGCAAAGTTATGAAAATACATATTCATGTACATTTAACTACTTTTAGAGTAAATTTCAGAATGATGATTTTCTTGAGCAACTGAAGTAAATCAACTTTCGTCCTCAAACTCTAAAAAATCCATAAAGGGTAGCATCTCTCCAGAAGATGAAATATCTGTGTCTCCTCTGTCTCCCTCCCCCATCCATGAGCTAGATTCCATACCATCCATTCTATTTGCATGGAATTTTTCTCCACCCCCCAACATAACTCTGCCTCTAGTAATGGCAGCAGTAGCAGTAGCAATCTAATTAAGCAAAAGCAACTGCAGCCAATAAACCCTCTTCACTCACCGGGAAAGTGGGCAGGCATCTTCCTATTCCTCGGCACCCCTGCCACCACAGCCAGACCTGCCGGGCTCTGGACCCCCAGCTTTTTTCCATATTTGAGCTGTTTCTAGTTGGAGGTTGCCTTCTATTCTGGGTTTCCTTATATTTGGAATAATATGGTACAATCACTCAGAAATACACTGTGTCCCAGGTTTTAACAGATCATATAGAACAAGTATATTAATAATGAGGATAGTTAGCGAATAAAGGCAAGCCTATAACACGCACCTTTAGCCAGAAAAAAAAATAAAAGCACTGAAGTCCCATATGCTGTATGCTTTCAGTGAAAGGCACTGCTGAATGATTTGAAGATTTTAAAGTGTAGGTTAAAAAAACACAAAAAGTGTTTGAGGCCAATTTATAAAATTAACATATTATCAGGTGTGCATGTTATAGGTAGTGAATTACCATAAATACTTTAAAATAATCAAATCTACTTAATTTCAGAAGTTTTAATAATTTGCAAGATGTTAAATAGAAGAATGATTTTTGCAATGACCATATAAAGTTTTCAGTGATATTTTTAGCACCCATATCAATATGATCAAAATTTACATACTTTCTTATAGTCTTCACTTATCTAGTGGCATGATTATTGGATGGAGATGCCATTACATTTTCAAATTTCTATTTAACATAGAAGACATACAAAATTCTATGCATCGGTCAGATTTCCATTTTTCTGGATGGACTTGGTACTTGAATGATCATATTTAACTGAAATGTAAAGAAAATTCAAAAATATCTCTTGGCCTAGAGTTCAATGTTTCTCCTCTACTATTATCTGAAGTCCAGTTTCCGTAATAAACTGTCAAATGGACTAATTTACACATGATTTCCTTCATCTTGCTCTCCGGTGACTGCACTAGGTCCCTAAAGGAGACACACAGATCCTTAATCTACAGGAATTAGGACAACAAAACAGACACAGAGGTTGTGAACAATCAAGACCATCTATCTAGATGAAGAGCTTTTACATATAACACCTGGCAATGTTTTTTTAAAAGCACTTTGAGGGCACATAGGTGGCACAGCCCAATAGAGCTGAGGACCTGAATTTCATCTCAGATATTTACTATGTGACTCCGGATAAGTCACTTAACCCTGACTGCTGAGAGGGAGAAGGAGAAGGAGAAGGAGAGAGAGAGAGTTTAAAAAAAAGGACTTTGAAAAATCAAGAATGTTATTCTGCTTCTCATTGCTTTGATTTCCTTAAAAGTATCTTCCATGAATAGCACCCATCACTCTATAACTTCTATGGGTAAAGTAATAAAGACCAACAGTGGAGCACAAAGGATGTTGTTAAGTGTTCTGAGGTATTAATACTAAATAATAGTGACAAGTGAGCCTTTTTAATATATATGTAAAAGGAGCACCAACTACCCATTCATTCCCATCTGCCCTCCACTCAGCAGAGGACCTGACTTCTTTTACTGAGAAAACAGAAGCCATCTACACTGAACTCCTTCTTCACCCTTATACCTCAGCACTCATCTACATCATCCCCAAGTGTCTCTTCCTTTAAGCCGGCCTTTAACAAAATCATCTTTACTTGACTCTCCATGGAGAATCTGTGAATCATTTTTTTCTATTTATTTGCAACTTCTTCTCTCTTCTGGTTTCACTTACAGAGACAAATGTCAAAACTGGTATTATCCAGCTCATCTAGTAACATTCCCACAAGGTTATCACTGAGCAACAGTCTCACATATATGGTACCAACAATTCAGTTCCTCTAGCATAGGGATTATTAAATACTTTGGCTACATAATAAGAAGATGGAATTCACTGGAAAAGATTGATATTGGTAAAAATTGAAGTCAAAAGGAAAAGAGGATGGCAGAGGATGAGATGGAGAAATATTATCACTGAAGTTATGAATATGGAAGCAATAAATAAGAGCTTAGACAGACTTAGGGAACCGTAGAGGATAGAAGAACCTGGCATGCAATGGTCCAGGGGATCATGAAGAATTGAATATGACTAAACAATTCAACAGCAATTATAGAGATTCTAACCCTTTTTGTGTTAGGAATAGGGACTTCTTGGACACTGTGGTAAAGTCTATGGACCCCTTCTCCAAATAATGTTTTAAATGTATAAAATAACTGTATTAAAAGACAGTTATTAATATTTTAAGACAAGTTCTTGGACCCCACATTAATAGAATGCCCATTAGTATGTTACTGAACAAGGACTTCACAAGTACAGTACCAACAGTTCAGTTAATATTTAAATACACTCTAAAAATAAAGGAATTATTTGTACTCTCTGTCCCTTTTCTGCTAATCTGTCGCCAGTTCTGCAAAAGCAAAATTGAGCCTCATAAGACTCTCAATCATTTTATATTTTTCTCCATTCCTCAAATTGTCATGGCCAAAGGGATCATCATTAGAAGGCAGATTACTTTTTTTAATAAAAATTTTCTCTCAAACTATCCATAAGTTTTCCTATTATTGAGCTTCCTACTTGCTATGCAGAAAAGACTATTTTTAATTGGTCAGAATAGCATAAAGGATCTAATAATACACAGATTTACCACTTAGAAACAAAATCAAAACACTAATGCACTTGGAGCAAAAATTCAGAAACCCAAGTCCATCTTCAATTACATGAGGCCAACTTTGGAAACCGGAACATCGATCTACTGAAGTGATTTCCTGTTACTTAAGGATGCTTAATTTTTTATAAGTCCTGAAACTTGGTCAAAAATGAGGTGCAGTCTATCCTATTTCATGATGCATTATATGACTAGGATGAGGCAGTAAAGTGAATTAGCAATTTTTTTCTTTATTGGAGGCCAAGAATAAGCATTATCTTTTAGATTATTGGTAAAAAAATATTTCAGTCATTTTCCCCAAAAGCATTGTGTTATTTTCATCTCAGTATTTGTTTTTGTAGGTTACAAAACCCCACTTGCATAAGACGTTGATCAAAAGATTATTGGGTATGAATTTAAAGAAATCTAAGACATTCTTGATTTGTAATAAGAAAATTCATGTTTACTAACTTTAAATAAATCTATTCAAACTCTGGTGGAGAAACTGAAAAATTTCCTGGCTTTACAATGTTCCAATAAGTGTGTAATGAAAAAATAAACCACTCTATATGAAGGGATGATATCTAAAACATAAAATTAAGAGGTGAGAGAGGGAGAAGGAGAAAGGGAGAGATAGAATAGGGTAAATTATCTCACATAAAAGAGGCAAGAGAAAACTGTTACAATGGAAGGGAAGAGTAGGGAGGTGAAAGGGAATGAGTCAACCTTACTCTCATTAGATTTGCCTTAAAGAGGAAATAACATACACACTCAACTGGATATCTTACTCTAGAGGAAAAATAGGTGGGAAAGGGAATAAGAGGAAGGGATGATAGAAGGGAGGGCAGATTAGAGGAGGGGATAGTCAGAAGCAAAGTCACTTTCGAAAAGTGGCAGGGTCAAAGGAGAAAATAGAATAAATGGAGGGCGGGATAGGATGGAGAGAAATATA
This sequence comes from Gymnobelideus leadbeateri, assembly GCA_011680675.1. Classification (NCBI taxonomy): domain Eukaryota; kingdom Metazoa; phylum Chordata; class Mammalia; order Diprotodontia; family Petauridae; genus Gymnobelideus; species Gymnobelideus leadbeateri. The sequence goes on from WOXC01010251.1 coordinate 63,333, forward strand.
GTCTTTCACAATATGACTACTATGGAAATGTTTTGCATAACTACACATGTATAATCTATATTGAATTTCTGTCTTCCAAGTGGGGGTGAATGAGGAGGGAAGAAGGGAGAGAATCTGGAACTCAAAGTTTTAAAGACAAATGTTAAAAAATTATTTTTATATGCAACCAGGAAATAAGATATACAGGCAATGGGGTATAGAAATTCATCTTGCCCTACAAGAAAATAAGGGGGAAGGAGATAAGGGGAAGGATGGGGGGATATAAGAGAGGCCAGACTGAAGGAAGGAGTAAGGGGAGAGATGGGGAGAAAATCTGGAACTCAAAATCTTGTGGAAATGAATGTTGAAAACTAAAAATAAATAAATTCTGGGGAGAAATAAAAGAAAGATAAAAAAAAAAACATTCTACCCACTTTATTGCCATCATAAGACCCAGAATACACATTGTATTTGGACTTTCAAGAAAAAAAATCTTCATCTATTAATCTATATTTAACTGTTCACTATTCAGAGAAGAGAAATGTTTGGAAAACTAAAACATTTGAGTTCAGATCACAATTCAATATGACAAAATTTTGCACAGGAAGAGAAATGATACTCAGGAGAAGAAAAAGCATAAATTATAGACTCATTGCTTCTTATCTTGCTGCTTCTTCAAACTGTTTCATTTATATAGGTATTCAAATAATTATATTTTCCTGAGTAATATCTATGAACTATATAAAGGATTTTTAATATGAAGTTAAGAATTTGACAAGGAAAACTCAGACATCATGGTCAATTCTTTAAACTACAAGAAAAATGAACACCTAAAATTGAGTGGTTTGATATACTTTACATATACTAAAGCTATAAATATCACTTGTCTGGAATTGATAAAGCCCTAGGAGAACAAATAGAAGAGGAAAAAATAGCATTTATATAGCACCTACTATGTGCCAGGGATTTTTTTTTTCTTTTCCATGGTTCTGAATCATATTCAATCACCCCATCACTTAATCATCAGTTAACCAACCCAAACACTCCCTCCCACCTTTATGCTGGAAGTCTTCTTGAAATACTTGGCTCTCCTTGCTATACTGAGATACCACCCCCATAAACACACATATGGAAACCCAGCAGTAAGATACTGTCTTCCAACAAGGAATGAAATACTTGAACAGCAACAGCTTTCCTTACTGGAGATATGTTGATGGGTTATTAACAAACCAAACTAAGCCAATTAGCATTTATAAAGTACCCATTATACTCAAGGTACTTTGCTAGGTACTGAATATACAAAAATGAAAGAAAAATAGCCCTTACCTTCAAGAAATTTACATTCCACTAAGGAATACATCTTGTAAATTATCATTTAAAAAGAGAGAGCACACTAATAACTTAAGGGATCAGGAATGGTTTCCAGTAGTGGATGGATACAAGATGAGCCTTGAAGGCAGCTAGGAAGGTGCTTATGAACAAGACTGAGCCTGTACTATATTCAGAATGACCTAAGTTCAAAACTGGCCTCAAATATTAGTTGTGTGACACTGCACAAGTTTCTTAACCTCTGTATGCCTCAGTTATTACCGGGGTAATAATAGCACCTATCCCCCAGGGTCATTATGAAAATCAAATAAGATATAATTCAGGAAGCACTTACCACTATGACTAGTAACTTAATAGAAATAGGAACAAATAAATAGTGTATTAATAAATTTATTAAGCTGGTACTTAATAAATTCCTTCCTTTCTTTCTTGAGGGAACCTAGAGCTTCTAAGAGGCAGAGATGAGGATAAAATGCATTTGAGGGATGGGAGGCAGCCCATGCACCAGAAAACAGATTGCTACATTTGGAGATTTACAAATCAAGTACTTAGTGACTTCTAGTGAGTACACAATATTAAAGGTGCTAAGAATGAAGTTTTCTAGAGATCATGAATTTACCATTATGAATTATGACCTTTGGCAACAATTCTAAAAAATTATCCCAGTTTGTGGAATTCAAATGAATGGGAGACTAATATGCTTCATGGGGATTTTTTCTTCACACTAGCAGCTATGAGATGAAGATTTTATGATGCTGAAGCATTTTTTCCTCTGACTAACCTTCTTTAAATGGTTTTCTTCTTGGTGTGGCAGGGAATAAAAGAGTCTATCTGAAGTTTTAATGCCTTTGTATTATCTACAAATATCTTTATTTCCATACTGAAAATATTTAATAAAATGAAATAATTTTCCTCTAATTGCCTAGAAAAGAAGATGGGGGTAGAGGGAGCTATACAGTATCCATTACACAAACTTGGAAAAGATGGATAAAGCCAATAGAAAATAATAGATGAATGCTATCTAGGTAAGAAATTTATAAAAATTAGAATAAGAACAAAATCACAGAAAAGGCCCAATGAATGAAATTTAAAATTTATAAAGGCTGAGATAGGAAATACACTTTGTCCCTTTACAGCAAGAATAAGAAAAATTAATAAATACCTCATGAAATCATATATTGAACAAAGAATGGGGAAAATATGGGTAAGGTGTTTATGTCTATCCTATTTCAAGGGAATTCATTATCCAAATGGAAACACCCAAAACAACAACAAAAAAAAATGTCGAATGACAGTGGCCTCTAGAGAAAAGGAGTATGATACTTCTGAATTATTTCTGCCACATGCTTGACACAAACACTAAATATTTACAAAGTTGTTTACCAAGAGAGAAATCTTTTTAAAAATCTAGGTGTTGGGGCGGCTAGGTGGTGCAGTGAGTAGAGCGTCGGCCCTGGAGTCAGAAGGACCTGAGTTCGGATCTGGCCTCAGACACTTAACGCACACACAAACAAAAACCTAGCCGTGTGACCTTGGGCAAGTTACTTACCCCCAATTGCCCTCCAAAAAAAAAAAAAAAAAAGCAAAAAAAATATCTAGGTGTTAAGCCTGTAAAGTGCCTGTGTCAAATGAGACCTAAGAGCAGGGAAATTAGATGCTAGCATAATATAGTAGCAGCAGGGAAAAAAGGCTGATGCCAATCTGAGTTTGTTTATTAGGAAACTGAGATAAAATATGGAAGTGGTTTTATTTCTCACACAACTCAAATTACTCCCAAGAATGATAGATGATGTAGGCAGATCCAAAGTTATGGGGACACAATGGAAACTTAGTTAACTTGGTGAACACTTTGTAGTACTGACATTGACATCTTTAGGTCCTAATAGCATAGGGAGACTTGCTTCCTACAGGGATTTAGCTAGCACTTAGAGATATCTGAATATCCCATATGAAGAAAATGGAAGAATCACTCTGTGGTCTCTCACATACTGTCTTTCATAAGGCCTTAGAGGTGGAAGGGACAAGAGTGGATGGTCTTTCTCAAACAGGCTAGACAAAAGGTCAGGACCCTGGAAATTTTCCATAAATGACAATCCACAACTGCTGTTCTCCCTTCTTCTCCTCTCTGCTCTCTCCACAAGTGTAAAAACTTCAAGTCATTTCAGAACACTGGCCAAATGTTTGGTTTCCATTTCATTCATCCATTCAACAAATATGCTAGAATCTGTAATGGGTATAGCACTAGGCTCTCAGCAACTTTCTACCATAGTAGGGCATTTGATGTCATTTGATCCCTAGACTATCTCAGATGATAGCTTCCAGACAAGGTATTTGCACAAACTAAAGCCATAACTGGGTTCTAATTAAACCATATTCCATCCTAAAGGAAATTTTTGGTGTACTTCCTCAAAATACCTCATTAAGCAGTTTAAGTAATTTCTGTCTAGTTTGGTCCTTGATGGGGATACAAAACAGCTGGCTAACAACTTTTATTGCTTCATGTGATGTGGTAGAAAAAGCTAATTTGGCATAGCCTCAGCTTCCCCACTGGGTTCCATCTCATACACAAGCACTGCTAAATGAGAAACTGTAAGTCTATGAAATTAATCTGACAGAAACATCTCTTCCTCCATTAACATCAACACCACACCTATGGGAGATCCTTAAAGCACAAGACAAATAAAGGAAATGATAGATAAATAAAGAACTCATTCTAGAGAGCTTGGGTTGTTAACAGTGATAACAATAATGAAAGTATAAACAATGACCATCTTTATAGCCAAAGTTGGTCTCCTAAACAGAGTCAAGACTTGAAAAGGGAGACCTTATACCATCAGGTTTAAGCATCTAAGTGGCATAGTGGATAGAGCACTAGACTTGGAGTTAAGAAAACCTAAGTTTGAATCCTGCCTCAGGAACTTACTGTGTGACCCTAGGCAAGTCACTTGACCTATCCCCTAACCTTGATTTCCTCATTTGTAAAATGGAAGTAATAATAGCACCCATCCTGTGAGATTGTTATGAGGACCAAATAAGATAAGGGAAATGTGCTGCAAAACATTATAGTACTGTACAAATGCTAGTTACTATAATTGCAAGTAGCTTAAAAGATAAATGGATGAAAATGAGCTTGACAGAAGTCATGTACATGACTTCTACACAACCCTCAAGGGAGCCCTTGAGTTAGAACACAAAATATCCAATTTGAATTCAAGGTATACAGGTGCACAGAAAAAGTGATTATTCAATGAGAATTTAATCACTCCTAGAAACTACCAGAGAGGTTTCAAATGATAATTTGCCTGCAAAGCAAGTTCAAAAACCATATTTACTCCTTTAGAAGTAAAATCACATTTGCCTAAATAAAACCAATACTAATCGAAGAGGATAACCTTGTAAGGGACCAGGGAAACAAATGCAGATTCCCCTCTGTGGTACAGGATGATGTGGTTTTCCTTGGTCAAGCAGTGATAGTCACCTGATCATCTACAGTTGAGTGAGATGTCTCAGTGCTGTTCGAGTACAAGATTCCCTGTCAGGCCTTTTCATTCCAAAGAGAAAGATGAACTTCTGATAATAAGATGATAGAATCTTGAAGCTGGAGGGGACCTCAGAAATCACCTGGCCAACCAGATCCCTGGAGCATCAGTTGCAAGGGATGAGAGGTAGCACTGATAATGACAAAAATCCAATAGTTTTACCCTATTCTTCCATCAACTTTATATCAAGAGCAATAGCAATGAACAAGTCGGGTTGGGAAATAACTTCTTATTTCCCCTGCCAAGTGACTGGTCAAAAAGGATCATTTTGAAGATTAAAACATTCAACCTCTGGAAGCAAGGGGAATACAGTAATAAGAATTCACATTTATAGAGCATTTAAAGTGTACAAACCCATTTCTTCACAACTTAAAGGGGTATATAATATTATCTCCACTTTACCTGTGAGAAAACAGGTTTCCTCAAGTGCCTTGTCCTGGGTCACACAGCTAGGAAATACCTGAAGCAAGAATCAGTCTCAGATTTCCCAACTTCAAGTTCAACATTCTATAACCACATTGCCTCTCTAAAGCAAAGGGGACTGGGGGAAAAAGAAACCATACTCAGCAAGCAATCAGCCCTCAATTAAACTGAAATTTGATTGTGATTTAACAAGCAACCAAGTGTTTGTTAAGTACCTACTACATATTAGGCACTGTTGTGATAACATCTGCACAGCTTAAATATTCTAAACTTAAAAATAAAGAAAAAGAGAAAAAGAGTCTTTTCTCTAAGCGGACAAGGAAGTATGAAACATAATAAGCTAACTAAAGGATCCACTGGGACTAGCTAAAGTTTTTCTGTCTAGTGGGTGGTACAGTGAGCAGAGCACTGGATCTAGAGTCAGGAGGTCAAATTTGACCCCAGATACTAACCAGCTATATGAACCTCAACAAGCCACTTAATTTGTCTATCTCAGTTTCCTCAATTATAAAATAAAGATGAAAATAACAGCACCTACTTCCCAAAGTTGTAAAAATAAAATGAGATAATATTTGAAAAATACTTTGCAGGGACTGCTAGGTGGTGCGGTGAATAGAGTACCAGCCCTGAAGTCAGGAGAACCTGAGTTCAAATCAGGCCTCAGACACTTAACACTTACTAGCCATATGACCTTGGGCAAGTCACTTAACCCCAATTGCCCTTCCAAAATAAAAAAAAGGAGAAAAAAGAAAAATGCTTTGCAAACCTCAAGATATTATCTAAATGCTAGCTATTATTATCTTTAAAGAGTATTTTGCCAGTCGTGATAGTGAAAAAAAAATCAGAAATTGACCAACTGTGTCCAAACTTTGCTACCCAGCCCTCAAAAAATTACTCTTTTTCAGCTCCAAAACAATGAGCCTATCAACTTTCATTTGCAGTGTTAGTGAAAGAGGATGACTAATAAAAAATATAAATAAGACTTTGAAAGCATTAAGTGTTGTATAAAATATTTGATAATGATAAGGTTTCTATCAGTCAACATCCAAAGCATTAACAACACATTTGGCTCACATTGAACCCTGCTGTTCTCCTCCTCCCACTTTGGCTCCTATGTTATTATTTAGCACCAGTTATACATTATTTTCAAGCTGGTCCTACATCTCCAGGAAATATACTAGAGTATATACTAGAGCAAAAGTACCTCTCTTTTTCTCAAAGTACTCCTCCACAGATAGGGGATGGGCTATTGTAGCAGCAAGCACCCCAACATACCCAGGGTGGCTGCCAACACAGGTTCTTAGATCTGCTTTTCTAAGGGAAAGCAACTCAAACTGGGTTAACAAGCTGACATATATCATTTACCTAGTTCAGGGAAAAAAGGTCAGCACCCTGAACTTCAGAATATACAGACAGAAGTCACAAGACAGAGAAACAGATCAAGCAGACAAGCTTTCAAACTGTCCAACCATTACATCCATACCAAATCACAGTTACCAGAGAGGGAAGCATCAACATCTGGGTTTTCAAAGCCAGGGTGCTCTTAACGGCTGCCCAGAGTCTCATCTGGTCAAATCACACAACACTTCTCAAAGTGAGCCCCAAAGCAAAGCCTCACATCAAGGATTATATAGCCTTCTCCTGGGTCAGAGAATGTATCCATCCTCTTGATCCACTGCCCAATCACACAGCATCAAGGTGTGGGCATTCCTGAAAACCAAGCCTCCTGCCACAGACTCCATGTGACCACATTCAGCCTATTAGGGGGCATTTTCAAATCAAGGAAGGTTGTCAGAGTCTCTTAAGCCTATCAAAGGGCCTAGGGGCAGAGAAGATCTTTAAATTTGCATTTCCATTACAGCTATGAAGCAGCAAAAGACTGATATAAGCATTTTCCCTTCACAAATACACCCTCACAAAATCTAGACTTATGGACCTAAAGTAATCCATTTGACAAGAGCCAAATGAAAATCAAATACTGCTGGGAATAACTGGCATTTCATATGTAATTTACTCAATTTCAAACTATATTCTCATCCTTTTCAGAAAACAGTTGGTCTCACTAAAAGGAAAAAGAGCGATTTCATTTTATTTTTATTTTTTATTTTTGCCAATCTCAGAAATGCTTTTGTTCCCTATTTCATTCATAAACCCTCATGGGAAGTATTTCCAGTGTGGATTGGAGGGGCTTACAGCATTTCAGGAGTTCATGTTCTTTTCAAGGCAGCCACATTGTACCAAAGAGTTTAAAGTAAAGCTTGCTGTTTGCTCTCTCCCTGGCATTCTCTCCATGACATGCAAGAATGGCCCAAACACAAAAGTTATACAGTCAATCACTCCCCAAGGGAAATGAGCACTCAGCACAAAGGCATGCTTCAGAAAAAATACAATTTTCCTCCCCACTGGGTACTCCAGCAATTCTATGCCTGACAGATGAAGTTCTTACCTTTTCTACAATGCAAGACTTTTGCTCTTGCATAGACCCTATTTTTAGACTCCTACTGCTTCAATTATCACTTCTATGCATGTGAATACTGAATCTCTATCTCAGTCATGATCCCTCTACCAGTTTCCAGACCCACATTTCCAAATGTCTGCCTATATGGACATGCCTACCTGGATGATCTACTTATGGTCATCTCAAACTTTCAGATACTTGAAAACAGGTATCATATCTTCCCTCATGATCCTTCTCTTATCAAGGGACATAAAAGGTGTTTAATAAATGCTTATAGATGGCCTAAGTTGCCTCAACTTAGCCTCATATTATATAAACTCAAGACCCTTCATCATATTGGCTGCCCTCAATCTGAATACTTTCTAGTTTGTCAATGTCCTTTTTGAAATATGGTGCCCATTACTGAGCAAAATATTCTAGATATGATCTGACTAGGTCAATGTACAGTATGGCTTTTATCCTCCCAGATTCACATCATCTATAAATTCAATGTCCAATTTGTGCCTTTACACAATAATTAATAAAAAACACTAAACACCAAAGAGCCATCTCCACTTAAGACTAGACTGAAAGCTGACATTGTTGCTTTAACCAAAAATTCTTTGTATCTGTGTTTGTGTTTAGAAGGCAACAGTTTTAAATCACCTGATGTTACTGTTACCTGAGCCATAACTCTTCATCTATTCCAATTAGCCCATAGTGAAAGACTGTCAAATGCTTCACTAACATCAATGCAAAATGTCCCTATCATTCTTCTGATCTACTAGCTCATTACCTTTCAAAAAAGGAAATTAATTTAACAAATTTAATCTGGCACAACTTGCTCTTAATGCAACACTCACAGCTATCACCTCTTCCTTTTCTAAGTGTTCACAAACTATTTTAATAATTCATTCTAAAATTTTGTCTGGAATCAACTGAAATCCTCTTCTTCACTTTTAAAGAAAAATCTGGATGGTTTCTTACATCCAAACCCTTGACATCTCTCATCGGGATTCTCTTGACTAGTGAGAGAGAACTTTTACATTACCCTTTCAAATGGCTTCCTTGCCTCCATTTTTCTCCTCCACAATCCAAACTCCATACTACCAAATAAATAATCCTAAAGCCCAGCTCTGACCATTCATTCCTCCGCTTAAGAAGTTTCTGCAGTTTCTCACTGCTTTCAGGATAAAGTACAAACTTGTGTTTGGCAATTTTAAGCCCTTCACAATTTGGCTTCACCATATCTCTCCAGACTGATTAGATATTACACTCCCACATGAACTCTTACACTGTAGTCAAAATGGCCTACCTGTTGGTTCCTATACACTACATTCCTGCTCCTGCCTTTGCTGGGATGCCCCCAATTCTCAGCTCCACACCTTGAAAGCCCTAGCTCCCTTTAAGGCTAAGCTCCAGTGCCACAGTTTTTACAAGGGCTGCTGGATTTCCTTAGTTGCTAGTGTTACCCTCTAAATCACAACCCATTACATATAGGCTTAGTACTTATCCCCTGAGTTTTATCCCCTGGGTAGAATTAGGTTCCTGAAGTAGAGACTTTCTCACTTATTTCATTTGTATGTCAGTATTTGGCATGGTGTCTGGTACATAGCAGATGCTTAATAAATACTTGTCGCATGATTGATTGCCTTAGTTATCACATTTACAAATTTGGGGCTGCCTTTGTATGTAGTTCATTCAGGCAAAATGATTTGACCCCAGTGAATTCATCTATGTGCTCTTCCACCACCTACTCAGGAAGAAAGGAAAAAGGAAGGAAAGAAGGAAGAAAGTACAGAAGGAAGGAAGGAGAGAGGGAAGGAGGGAATAAAGGTTGGAAGGGAGGATATATTTATTAAGTACTTAATATGTCCCAGGTTGAGGACAAAAGTATATAACAAAAAATGTCTCTGACCTTAAGAAACATACATTCTAATAATAAAGGAAGGGAAGGAAGGGAGTTTTGTTCTATGGAGTTAGAGAGATAGTGAGAATGTCCAATTAACATACTTTTTTCCAGGAAAAAAAAATGACACTACTCATTAGACAATTGGACATTGGTTTTCCATTTCTTGTTATTTTTCTCTTTTCCTCTTCCTAATCTGAAAGTCATTTCCCTTGGTAAGAGGAGGAGAAACAATAGGAGTTAGGTAGTTCTACTGTTTGCCATCAATTATCCTTTTCTCCTTGCCCTCAAAAGGATTTGTCTTTTTCTTGGTCTTCCTTCCTCTTGCTTCCAACATCAGCTTCAAAAACAAGAGCAACAATAAAACCCTTTGGGTCATCTCTAACATTTAGTTCAAGTTTCAATTCATGCTAGACTCTCACTTTCCTAATGCTATTATATAACCCTGCCTTTTTTCTCCCCACCCTTAGTTACCTTCCCTGGCTTTCATCTGTCTGTATATATTTTAGACTGTGAATTCTTGGATATACTTCCTGTGCAGTCACAGCTATTTATGTGGGGCCCTCCTGGTTTGCTTACTTATCACATAAAGCTTGTCTGCATCATCAGAATGTCACTGTTCTACTCTTCAGTGTCTCCAGTCCTTCAACTTACTTTCCCCCCTAACAGTCTGTGTGTGTGTGTGTGTGTGTGTGTGTGTGTGTGTGTGTGTGTGTGTGTGTGTGGCTGCATGTGTGTGTGTAGATTTTGATGACAGCTTTTTTTCTATGGTCCATTCTTTCAATGCCTAGTGTGGAGAGAGAGTAAAAAGCTATTTCTTTGTGCAGTCTCATCACATATTGGTGATGTTCATAAGAGAGTTCATCTGAAAACAAACAAGAACTAGCTTTTTTCCCCACAACCTTCAATGTCTCTCTTGGGGACTTGAGGACTAATCTGCAGTGAAATGAGGCAATGAGCAGTGACAGCAAGGAGAGTATCAAACAAGGGTAGGCTAGTTGCCTCTTGACAAAATAAGGAGCATGAACCATGTGTCTTAAATACAAATCAAAGCCACAGAAGCCAGCAAATAGCAAAATGAAAAAGCAATCTGATATCAGATTTGAGCGCACTGCATTGCTTTTAAGACCAAGGAAAGCTGCAGTGATTAGAAAACCACAATAGCATCTCATAGAATGCTATAGAATGAATAATGGATTTGGAGCTAAAAAGGATCCTAAAGACTATCATCCAACTTCTTAACTTTATAAACAAGGAAACTGACCCAGAGAAATGAAGGGAATTGTTCAAGGTCATAAAAGTACTAAGTGTCAGGACCAGGATTTAAACCCAGGCAGGTCCTCTAAGGGGTAGCATAGTGAATAGAATGCTGAACTTGCTGTCAGGATGACCTGAGTTCAAATCTTGCCTTAAAAATTCACTAGGTATAAGCCTTGAAAGATTGTTTTACTTTCTGAGCCTCAGTTTCTTCTATTTGTAAAATGTGGGTATTGGACTCAATAGCCTCTAAGGTCCCTTCAGACTTTAAATCTATGATCCAGTAAGATATAAATCACTGCTTCCTCCAGGTTGTCTCTTAACTATGAGGAACAATGTATAAAGAAAAATTGTATAAACGGTTAATAGAGGAAATGCTTCCAATGCTATCCTTACCCCATTGGTTATGATCTAGTAGTAGTTACAATGGTGTTGACTATGTAATTCCTATAATTTAAATGAGTTCTAAGTTAGATATTACCTATATTCAGTTGCCTTCGCTCTAACCTACTTCCTAGGTGTCAGATGCACAGTAAAATTTCTCTATTTCTATAACTGAGAGGAATCAATGACAGCAATTATTCCATGAGCTACAATCTTTAAACAAAAATAAAATAAGGCAGTGATGTAGAGAGATACTGTCAGACAAAGCAATAGCTTCATTAGTGGGGGAGGGGGATCTGCAATCTCTTCCCAGCACTATTAAAACGATATTCACAAGTGATCTCCCAACTTTTGTAGAATATGATTCACCATTTCCTTCCAGAAATTATCTCCCCAATTTTTGGAAGTCATTCTCTCCTGTTTCTCCTTCTACCTGCCATACTTCCCCTTAACTCCTCTGCCACCTCTTTTTCCCCTTCCTGCTTAAGTGTGGGCACCCCATAACGTTCTGTCTCAACCTTCATCTCATCCTTCTCTCCATTCTCAGCCTTGGTTATCTCAAACAGAAAACATTATCTTCCCCCTTAAGTCTGTCTTTCTTTCCAACTTTAAGGTATTCCTGTCAGCTACTCCCTCAGTCACCTAGACATGAAACATTATCAGACATCAAGTCCCATCGATTCTTCTGTCTGTACCTTTTTCTTGACTAGAATAGTTAACACCTTAGCAAAGACTTTTGTTAGCTTTCACCTGACCTCCTTACTAGTCTCCCTGACATCAATTTCTTCCTTCTGCAATCCATTCCTCACAACTGCCAAAATAATGTTCCTAATAACTATTGGTCTACTCAAGAAACTTCAATAGCTTTCTCTCCTACCTATGGGATGAAATGCAAACCTTTAAATGGCATTTATCTCTCTTTACAATCTAACTCCATCCTATGTTTCCAATCTTATCTTTTCACTACTCTCTTTTATGTTTTCCAATGAAACTGCCCTACTAGCTATTCTGTAATCTTATCTTGCCCTCTCCCTTCTTCATTTATTCACATAGGTGAATATCCTATCAGGACTGGAATACACTCACTCCTCACCTATACCTTTAAATCTTTCTCTTCCATAAAAACATAGCTCAGCTACCAGCTCATTCATGACTTCTTCCCTGATTATTCCCCAAAGAAAGTGACCTTTCTATACAGAGCCCTCCACTCCCTCTCATTCTGCCTTTTGTACCATACTTGCTTGCTTCTATGTATTGTTTGGTAGTTTCAGATCATAGACTTTACAAGTTGGAAAGTGCCTCAGAATCCATGTCATCCAACCTATATGTCAACAGGAATTCCTGGTACAACATACAACATGATGTTGATGGATGTCTTTGGGTTTTATAGGAGGGGAAAAATAGTTAAATGAAGGTTTTGAAAATCCTTTGACCTAAGGAATGATATAACTACTGCTTAGTTTTATCTTTAGTATAGCAAATAAATTAATATTCATCTTTTAGTCTGAAAGCCAATGGCACCAATTTTATTTCTCATCTCTGATAGATATAATAAATTTCATGAAATTTAAATGACAATGTACAGAATCCATCTCTTCTTGGGTCACTAGAACCCTCTGGATAACACTAGATTCCTTCTCAGTCTTAACTCCATGATTAGCTATTTCAGGGCTGCCTTTTCAAGTACCTTCATCTTCTTCACATTCCATAAACCTATCTATCCTCTTCTGAATGTTGTTATTTCTCTCAATGCTACCACCCTCTCTCTAGTCATTCAGGTTCATAACCTCAGGTTCATACCCAAAGTTTTATTCTCCCTCACTTCTCCAATGTAATCAATTAAGAAATCTGGTAGACTTTACCTCCACATCTCTTATACCAGTACCAGACTTTTCATTCATAAGACCATCACTCCACTTAAGCCCTCATGGCTTCTTATCTGAATGACTGTCAGAAGCTCTTAATTGGACTCCCTCTTTGCTTCATATAGCTGTCAGATTAATATGCCTAAAACACAAAATTGACCATAGCACTCTTTTGTTTAAGAAGTTTCATTGGCTCACTATTGTGCCTAAGACAAAGTGAAAACTTTTCTATCTGGCATTTAAAGCTTATCATGTTATTCCCCCTCTCACACTGTACAATTTAGTCAAACTGTTGGCAAAATTGCTATTCCTCATGCATGATATTCAATCTCCCACCTCTGTGCCTTTGCAAATGCTGTCCTCCCTTCCAAGAATATACACTTTCCTCACCTGTGCCTCTTGGAATCTTAGCTCCATTCAAATCTCAGTTCTGGTCCCACTACCTCTTACCTTAGGCCTTTCCTGATCCCCCAAATTTTAGTGCTTTCTTCCTTAAATTACTTTGTTTTTATCTCACATGAGTATTTTTACTGACTTATTTGTATACAGAATGGCAGCTCTTTGGCATGGTAGGTAAGAGTACAGGAGTCAGGAAGACCTAAGTTTAAATCCTGCCTCAGGCACTTACAAGCTTGTGGGACCTGGGCAAGTCTCTTAAAAGTCTCTCAGCTTCAGTTTCATCATCTATAAAATGGAAATAATAGCACCAACCTTACACAGGTAATGTAAGTATGAAATGAGCTAACTTTGTACAGAGCACTGCAAATCTTAAAGTGCTATTTAAATGCTAGCGATGATGATGATGATGATGATGATGAGGATGAGGATGATGATGATGATATGATGTGCTTTCCCTCCTGTAGAATGTCAGCTCCTTAAACACAGGAATGGTATCATTTTTGTCTCTGTATCCCCATTGCTAACACACTGCTCTGAATATGACAGATTGAATGAGTGAATGATGACTAAATGAATGAATGATGAATGAATGAATGAATATATGAAGACCCAATAAGTGGCCATCCAGCCTTTGCTTTAAGACCTCCAATGGCAGGCCATTTTACTTTTGGATGGTTCTAATTCTCATGTTGACATTGTTTCCTCCACCTTAACTCTATCCCCTCCTATTGAATTGTGAACACTCTGAGTGCACTGTCCTCTTTTTATACCTAGAGTCTAAAGAAGGGCCTTAAAAATAGCACTGCCACTGTTTATTACATTGAATTGAAAGGCAGATCGTGTGTTAAAATAGGTCAATGATTGCCTTTTAAAAGAAGAGTATCTTACCACAGGCATTTATCTCCAAGTTATTTGTAGCAACTGTGATAAGAAATGTGTCCTTGAAAGAAAAATGATGATGGTTAATATTAACACTTATTGAACCTCAACTCAGACCAGGGGCATGATGAAGAGTAATGAAAAACATGTCCTAAATCAAAGAGGAAAGATCCAATTCAAGGTTTCTACGTCATCTTTGTCTAAAGCCTTTATTCATAAAGACTTCTGCAGTGTCTGTTCAGCTTCTGGGACTCAATAAATGTTAACTACTAAAAATTATAAAGACCCAATCATCCCTACACGATTTATTTGTGATCAAAATTTATAGCATTTATGATGTATTTTATATTTTCCTTTTGTAAGAATTCTACTGTTAGAAACATTGAAATTACTAGCCCATAAAAATGTTTAAATAAAAAAATCTATCTATAAAATCCCTTCCTTAACCTATCAGGGAATACCTGCCTTGTATCTTGAGGGCAACATATACATCTGGTTATTAAAACAACTCCACTTTTCTCTAACAGCTTTATAGGCTATTAGATGAGCCATAATTATTTGTCACTTTTCAAGCTTCAAACCCCTAATTACCTGCCATATTATAGTAGTCATATTTGCCTTTCTTTTATTTTTTTTTAATTTTTACCTTATTTCTCTTTCCCAATACTATTATTGTAGTTTAAAGTATCAGCAGAAGCAGGAGGCTTATTGAGAATAATGCTTATTTCGTATTCAAATGCCTTATTCCTATCATCAAGAGTAATGTCAAAGATATTTCTATCAACATATAGCATGCTAGTTATAAAAACTCTAATGAGAATACTACTTTCTATTAATAAATCAACAAGATTTATTAAGTGCTTATTATTTGCAACACCCTAGGCTAATTGCTGAAGATACTAGGAAAAAGCAACATTTCCTGCCCTGGAGGCCCTTATATTCTGATGGAGGTGACAGTAAGTACCTCCATAGACACATATAAAATATATATCTATATATAAATAGAGACTATGTTTAAAGAGAAAGGTATTAGCTGCTGGGGTAAGTGGGAAAGGTCCTTCTTCAGAAGGTAAGGCTTCAGCTGAGACTTGAAGGAAGCCAGGGATTCTAAGATAGAGAGGTGAGGAGGGAGAACATCCTTGGCTTAGGCTTGTATTATGAAACACAATGAGATAATGGATGTAAAGAACTTTGCAAGCCTTCAGGTGCTGTAAAAATGCCAGTTATTGCTTTTACTAGCCTACAGTCCTCAGACCCAGGGTCTGGTGATGACATCATTCCCTGAGGTCAAGTAATGTTTATAGAGCAATACAGGAGGATGCTGGTAGATGGCTAACAACCTGGCCCTCCAAGAAAATTAAACACGTATTCATATACACACACACATACACACACACACACTTTTAAGTGTAATTTGCTTTATTAAAAAATTTCCTAAGTCTAAACAATCAACAAAAAAAATTACATTAAGCCCTGTTTTGTACCAATTACCAATTTCTGGGGTATAAATGCACAAAAATTTAACAACTACTTTAGTAGTTAGAGCTGACTCTATCTAGCACACCCATTCCTTATAAAGCAAGTGCCTGATGCGTGAGAAACAGAAAGTAAGCCAATATGTATGCAGGAGAATAATCTGATAGGGATTGGGGCAGTAGTGGAAAGTTTTAAATATCCCAAAAGACTCAGTGTACTTGTAAGTTATTAAAAAATTTTAAAAATTGGAGGCAATTGTGAAGAATGGTCAGGCCTATACTTTTGGAAAATCACTTTGGCTATTATGTAGATAATGGAATGGAGTAGAGTGAGGAATAGACTTGGAGCAGAAAGTCAAATTAAAAAGCTGTCACAAACCAATAATATAGATAAACCATTGGTTAGTATGAAAGAAGAAAACCAAATTACTAGTATCAAAAATAAAATGGAGATATATCACCAATGAAGATGAAATTAAAACAATTATTAGGAGTTATATGGCCCAATTACATGCCAACATAACTGACAAAGTAAAACAGATATAATGCTACCTAGTAGCAATGGCATTTGCAACCTACATCTTCTCATGAATTAACACAGACTAAATACAAGGGACAATTTAAGCCAGTGTATGTATGTCTATGTGATTTGAAGCTTTCTCATATGTAAAAGGGAAGAGCTAAAATTGATAAGTGAATCATACAATAGAGTTGATTACAAATCTAAAGCAATACCAACAGCAACACAAAAATATAAACTGCCCAGATTAACAGAGGAGGAAACAGAATAGTTAAATAACCCTATAATGCAAATACACAAAAGAAACAACCTTTTGTGGTGAAATGACTGAGTCAGCTATGTTTTAGAAATGAACTGGTTTTCTCCAAATTTTTGTCTTTTATCATTATTTTTATGCCTCACAAAACACACACACACACACACACAGTGTGTGTATCTTTTGTTATCCTTCTATGTTCCACAATATTTTCTCAAATGAATGATTTCTGATCTGCCTTAAACCTCTCTTTTTTAATATTACTTTCCCTTTTGGGGAGTGGTGGGGAGGGGAAGGGAGACTTATAGAATTCTAAATCTGTGATCTCATGAACCTAATATCTTAGGAATGAAACACAGAAAAGTGCACATATTTATTGCAAGACAAAATCATGACCTTTGGATAAGTCAGGAATATTTAAAGGTTAATTAGCTAACATTTCCAAATCTGGATTTTCTCTACATTGTCTCATCTCACTTCTACTTTACATTTCACAGGATCTTCAAAAAAGTTCCTTTATGAAAATTCGACATCTTTATTAGACTTCATTTCTGCCTCACTTGATCATTTGATTATTAATATAGCCTGAATCATTCAAGCTCAAAGGTCACTGTTGGTATTGCTTCAGATTTTTAATCAACTCCATTGTATGATTCGGTTAACAATTTTAGCTCTTTCCTTTTACATATGAGAAAGCTTCACATCACATAGGCAGACATACACTGGCTTAAATTGTCCCTTGTATTTAGCCCGTGTTAATTCGTGAGAAGATATAGGTTGTAAATGCCATTGCTACTAAGTAATGGGTTTTTTTTTTTCCTACTTTACATTTTGTGGATAGAGCCAATTTTCAATTATTCAGAGGCATGGTAGCAATTTAGCATTTCAACAATTCATTAACATTTCCACCTAGATTTATAAAATCATAGACTTTGAGTTGTAAAGGACCTCAGAAATCATTTAATGCAACCATCTCATTGGAAAGCTAAGGAAACTGAAGCCCCAAGAAGTTAAGTGACTTACCCAGTTTTATACAGGTAACAAAGTGACAGAACTGGGATTAAAGCTCTGCTTATTAGACGTATTTATTAATAATAACATATGTTTAGGTGATTGTACAGTTCTCAAAGTGATTTCTTTGAAATCATCATTAATGTTTGCTTTGACATGTAGGTTGAATGGACCATCTGCAGTCAATTTATGGGAGGCTTCAGGTTTAATAGAATATAAGATCTTCCTTGTCCATTAATAGGCATATATGACCATGTGTTCCCTTTTTCCTTTGGAACAGGGGCTATGTTCCCAGGTCTAAAGATAAAGAGTTATTTCAATCACAGGTGTCTTGCTGCTTTGAGCTCTGGCCCAGTTCACAGCTGTGACACATCCTGAGTCACATAGAACCCAGATATTGCCTTGGGGGAGGAGCTTGCTTAGGAAGAAGCTTGCTTATGGGGAGGCTTACTTGCAGGAAGGCTTTCACACCTTTTGGTACTGAGTCAATTAGGCATTGAGTCACATGGGTTGTGATGCCTTCTGGCTCTAAGCCTATTAGTTGAAAACTATACATACTGGGAGATTGGTATTTTGCTTTGGGGCTCACTTATGGGAAGCATATTTCTTCATGATTTGGCCAGAGGAGACTCTGGGTAGTATTTTTAAGGAGCCCCCTGGCTGTGCCTCAACCCAGATATTAGTGCTCCCTCATCTGGTGATTAATATCTATTACTTTGTTGAAACAGTTGGAGTGTCTATTGGATTCTTTCTTGGATACTCACTTCTTTCTACTTATCTGTCTGCATGGTTTAATTAAAGTAAGATTGATGACCCCTTTGAAGCTATCTTTCCTTTAGAAAAGCAGATCAAAGAACCTGTGCTAGCAGACCTTCTGGGTGCTGGTCTTATACCTCCACAGTAGATGCAAGTATCATTATATACAGAGGCTGTAAAAAGAACTACATGGGATGAGTGAGCATGGATGAACTGTGAACTCCACAACTGGAAAAATACATTGGCAACATCACAAATGCATTGAAATATTCACAAATTGAAATATAGGAAAAGACTAAACTAGACAGCCTTTTAACAAACAAAAAAAAAGCTTTAAACATAAAATAAACCAAACACCCTAACTCCTAGAAAAGTCTGAGGCACAAAGATGATAATCTTTGAAATAGAGAGAAAGTAAGGTTATTCATTCTGGTACTTGGAATACATACATCTGAGAGGTGATGAAATCCATTCTTTCCTAGCATGATAATCAGGATGAGATTAAGCAGAAGGAACCTGGGAAGACATTCCATGTCCTTCTAAGTCACACTTTCATAATACTGATTATTTGTTTACATGAAAGTGAATTCCCAGATTGTACAAACACATATTTAGGATGCAGTCACAAAGACTCATTCCAAGGTTAAATACAATATGATTTTCAACACCATTTTAGATTAACCATGTTCTCATCATTCTGGAAACAAAGGGAAGGATATGTTTTGTCAGTGTGATTGTGTGGCTTTATTCAGGAAGAAAATATACCCCATCAAATTGCAATAGTAATTCTAATTCTCTCTCTCTCTCTCTCTCTCTCTCTCTCTCTCTCTCTCTCTCTCTCAATATGTATAACATTTAAAGCTAAAAAGATCATTAGAGTTCACTTAGACCAACTCTTTGATTTTATCAATGAGGAAGCCAAGGCTTAGAGAAGTTTACATGACTTCTATAAGATCATATAAATAATAATACATAGCAGAACTGAAATTCTAACCCAAGTCTCATACTTGGTGCTCTTTCAACTACGTCACATTAATCTGGCTATTTCTTGTTTCTGAATGCTAATTACCAACAGTTTGCTTCTAGAGAGCTCAATTTGAGTCTCTAAAAATAGTTGTTATGTGTACATATGCATATTCAGTTAGCAAACATTTTCCTTCCTACCTCCCCAAAGAAAATATATGGGTATGTATAATATGTATGTATATGCGTATGTACATATATATTTATATACGTATTTATTTATGGATGTAGTATGCACATATAACCCTTACAAAAAATAAGCAGGGTTAAGCAAAAAAAAAAAAAAGTACATCTAGTCATTAGTCCATTACCTCCCTGTCATGAGGTGGGTAGCATTCTTCATTAGGGGTCCTTGGAAATCATGGTTGATAATCGTATTATATTATTAAGTCTTACACAGTTACTACTTTCTAAGACTCAAAATTAAATTCTTAAGATATTCCCCAGTTTCATTTAAGTCTCTTGATTCTGCCAGGCATTGCTGTCAGTAAGAATTGCTGCTAATAGGGCTCCTAGTTTTCACTGTGCAAATTTTGCTAAAGAAAGGGGCATAAGAATAATGGAATAGGCAGTTATATTGGACCAAAACCATTCTACTATTTTTGTGGTCACCTCAAGTCATAAAATGTCCTAATGATGTGATTTAACATTTAATTCAATTATTCATCATATTAATGTAGCAGTACAGACAAGGACATGTAAGATGAGTAAATTTTAAGCAGCAAATAGGCCTAATAATTGAGCCCTTTGTGATTTCCATTATTCTACCTTGTTAAATATCAAATATTTCCTGCCCGTGTTTCTTTTTTTCTTCCTCATTCTCATAAATTTCCTCTAAAGTCCTACCTCTGCTCTTTGATAATTCACTATGGACAAGAGGTTCTCAAAGGTTATGACAATGACGGATACAAATTATGGAAGGTTCTGCCAATCTGGAAAAGCTTTCAATATGTGCTTGATGAGACACCATGTGTCTGCTCTCTGAGGACCAGCCTACCTAAACTTAGAAAAAACCCATCCCTAGATTGGCTGCAAAGGGATGGATTTTTCCACCCAGGTTATTCTTGAAGATCATCTTACTAAGTAAGAGGGATTGCGATTTGTGTTGGTGGAGGGAGTAAAAAAGTGAGCAAAATTACAGATCTTGATACTGAAGTATTCTTGATCTTATAAACATTTTTAGCCTCAGTCTGGTGTTTCAGTCACATCCAATACTTCATGACCCCATTTTGGGTTTTCTTGGCAAAGATACTGGAATGGTTTCCCATTTCCTTTTCCATCTCATTTTACAGATAAGAAAACTGAAGCAAACAGGACTAAGTGACTTCCCTAGCATCACATAGCTAGCAAGTGTCTAAGACTAGATTTGAACTCAGGAAGGTGAGTCTTCCTGACTCCAGACCTGGCACTCTATCCTGGCATACTGTGCCACCTAGCTGCCCCAGCCACAAAGTCTCAATTGAGTTCAATCTCAAAGGGATACAAAGAATATTTACAAAGAATATTTTCAGACATTTCTGAAGTCAAATTTCCTTTGGTCTACAAATCATCCTAGATCAATATTTACCTCTCAAAATGTATTTTTGACAGAGCATTTTTAAAATTTCATTATTCTGGGATTTATATTACATGTCCTTCTTTAATTATTTCTCCCTTTAATTTATGTTTCATTTCTAATCATTACTGAGAAAACCTGTCATCAACTGCCTCTTCTCCCTCTCTCATCTCATAATCCTTTCATCTCATCTTCCACTCTGATTCTTTCTTTCAGTCTCTAACCACTTAAAATGTTCTTTTTGCCAAACCAAACTCCTCTTTGATTCTATACCCTCTCATCACCTCCAGCAGATTTCCCCCTCAGTCACCATCCTCTCTCTCTAAATTTCAATCTCTCCCAATCTAGCAGTTTCATCTCTACTGCCTTCAAACATGGCCATTCTCTTCCTCCTAAGTGGGGGTAAAAAACTCTATTAGACCCTCAATCTATTATATTATCTCTTTCATCACATACTAAGCTAGGAAACTAGGCAGTGGTGTGGATAGGGTGCTGGACCAGAAGTTAGGAAAACCTGAGTTCAAATACTGCCTCAGGGATTGACTAGATATATGACCCTAGAAAGTCATTTGACCTTTATTGGGGTCAGTTTCTTCATCTTTAAAATGTAGGTAATAATAGCACCTACTTCCAAGGGTTGTCATAAGGATAAAATGACACAATATCTGTAAAGTGTTTGGAAAACCTTAACGCATTATATTAGTGCTAGGTAATATCACTACTGTTATTAATGTGTGTGTATGTGCATAAAGTACTAGGTAGTAGTAGTAATAGTAGTAGTAGTGGTAGTGGTAATGGTAGTAGTAGATAGCACTATCTCTAGATAGCACTGGATCAATTGGACTATGCCCCCCTCCTCGTTGAAATCTATTAAAATTCCAAAGAGATTAATTTAAATATCCACAATGCAAAATTAAGGTGAATAAAAAGTATTTTGCCCAGAAAATGGCATGCTACTGGATGAGTAGCCTCTGAGTTAACCCAGGCACTGCAGATGGACAATCAACAAATTAACCTGAATTAACCAGGAGGAAATGATTGAGATAGAATATATTTGGAAAATCACATAGTAATTTCAATAATCTCAAATTACTCCCTGTCATTAAAGTCCTTCTCAAAAATACCAATATTATCCCAGTAATGTCTTATGACTACATATCATGGAATGTGAAACCTCAGAAGAAACAAAATTACAAGTAATAGAATTTCCAATGGATATAAGAAGGGTTTTTAAAGTATTTATTTATTGTGTTTACTATATGTAAAGCATTATGCTGATTGTGGATAGAAATGGAAAAGCAAAGACATTCATTGCCCCCAAGGACCTTAAATGCCAACAAGGGGGAAAGCTCACATAGGAAAGTGGTGGCCAGGAGGGGATACTTTGATCTGGGAAGTTACAATGAAAAGACACATGATGGAAATGAGTAGACAATGGAATGCTATCAAAGATAACTTCCATGTAAGAAGGAATAAGATAGGGACTAGACTTACGATTTCATTGGGATGGGAAGAGTTCCTAGTAAGGGATGTTCCCTGCCAGTTCAGGTCAGCACCTTCTCAACAACTTAAACTCTCAGTGAACTAGAGTACTGAGAAGTCAAGTGTTTTGGCCAGTGTCACACAGCCAAGTATGTTTCAGAGGCAAGACTTAAACCCAGATCTTCCTGTTCCTGAGGCCAATGCTCTATCCTCTAATCTATATTGCACTTAGGAAGTGGTGTAAATGTCATTCAGAATATGTTTGACTAGCTAAGGAAGGGGGCAAACTACATGACAAGAATAAGAAACAAAGAAATTGACAGCCCAACAGAACCCACATGTTCTGTTGCTATACACGATATCCCAAAAATCTTAGTGCAGTTTGAAGCTTTAAAAGCTTCAAATCATGCTAAAACTTTTAGGACATCCTGGATGTTTGTTTGTTTAAACTCAGAAATCTCCAATAAGTTAGTTTGATCCTCTATAAAGTATCCTTAAGACTCAAAATTTTAAGAACTTCCAGTTTCAAAGGATCTTCTAAACACTGCATTCTCCTGCCATAACCAAGGATCTGGGGTCACTTACTATGATATGGAAGCACTGCAATATACTTTGGTGGAGGATTAATTATGGCACTTTGATGGAGCTGAGACTTGATTGGTATGAATTCTCTCTCCACCTGTGGAAGTCACAACCCCATCAGAGCACCAAAAACAATATGCCATAGAAAAATACCACCCCCCCTGGATTCTTTGTTGGCTATTCCAGCCAAAGAGTCAATCAACAAGTCTCTATTAAGCATCTATTGTGTACCAGGCACTGTGATAAATACTAAGTTCTGTCAACAGAAGGCAAAAACTCCAAAATTCCTATCAGGCTGGGAAACTCAGAAGTCTCAACATAATCATGGATGTGCCAAAGAAGGACCAATCTCACTAAGCCCAGAGAAGTCTGTCTGCAAAAAATGGTTCACCAGATGATGAATTATTTTTGGCCACAACATCTCTTGAAACCATCTGCTAAAGCATAGAGGGTTTTCAGTCTTCATTGGTGAAGAAAAATATTCAAATGAATGAAATCATACTAAAGTGAAATCATACTCCTATAGTTTATGTCTCATGTAGTTCACATCAGCTCTCATTAAATCACTATTAAGATATGAATTAAAATAGTGTTCTGTGACCTTGGGCAAGACTTATCCTCTCTGGGCTTCAGCTTCATCACTTGTAAAATGATGATTAGATGAACTCAAAGGTCTCCTTCATATCTAAATATATGATCCTATGTTATCTCAAGCAGATAAATTAAGAGAAAATGGAGGTCAACAAGCAACATTAAACTGAATGAGACCATTACCCCCAATATAGCTCCAGCAATAGCTATGGCCTAATAAATTAAGAGTATTTTTGCCTGTTGGAAGCCTCCATACCAGACCCAGTTTCTTCAACATAATTAGAGTTCCTATTCATGGAAAACTAATTTTGCAAAGTAGTAGATGAACAGCAATTTCCATGCAAATGGTACCAGAATAACACCATTTTGCTATTAGCTTCCACAAAAGCCATTTTGTGGTTATTCTCTGGACACTAGTTACTAATTTTTCTGAGTAACATCAACCTCAAGAAGACAGCTAAATATGTTCCTCTAGAAGATGAAAATATTTTCTAAACAGAAAGGGGGGAAATAGATTAAAGGCACAATGGAGCTTATAGAAAAATACGCAAAACCTCAGGCAATTCAAAGGAATGAATTAGAAAGACATGAGTAACATCTAAATGCCAGGTAATACTCTCTCCTGTGCCTCTGAGCAGCACATTAGATAACCCCTGCATAAGTACATTAGGCACGTCAGAGCCGTGATGCTGGACTTCTGCTGCGTTGCCATGGAAGTGGAAAGCTCAATTCCCTTAGCTCTTGTGTGTTCTCATCTACACTTCTGGCAATAGTGACAGGTCCTTTTCCTTTGTTTAGAAACTGTTCTGGTAGCAGTTCCCATCACTTTCCCATTGTACTGAAAGGCAGCATTATAAAGCTCCATTGTAATCAAATTATATGAGAGGGAAACATTTCATTTCCAGGCCTAAAATTAAACTTTTACATATACGCAAAAGCATTATAAAAATAGAACCACTTTCTAAAAGAGGGCACCCAATGGTTTTCTGAAGGCTAAGCCTTTCATCTATATCAATCAAACTTACAGCACATGTATGATGGGAAAAAATTCAGGATATCCTTAAGAATCCTGGAAACTGGCTTCATAACGTTTGTTCTTGAGAAAAGTCCCTAGAGGTGA
This sequence comes from Gymnobelideus leadbeateri, assembly GCA_011680675.1. Classification (NCBI taxonomy): domain Eukaryota; kingdom Metazoa; phylum Chordata; class Mammalia; order Diprotodontia; family Petauridae; genus Gymnobelideus; species Gymnobelideus leadbeateri. The sequence goes on from WOXC01010251.1 coordinate 88,104, forward strand.
ACAATTTGTTTGGGGGAGGGCCCCAGAGAGAGAATGATAGCAACTTATGTTACTCTTGCAGATGTCAAGGTCACTAGAAAAGCAGAATATTTGATGAAAAAGAACATATTTCCCAATAAAATTTAACAAGTGTATTTAATTGACTTTGGAGCTGCAGACAATTGTATACTTAATGTCTCCAGCCAGAATGCCTTTGGGGTGCTACTAACTTCAATATCCACCAGAAGTGGAAATGAGAAGAGAAAGGAGTTGTGGTTTTTTAAACATTAAGAGTGAATCTCAACCTGCAGGTAAGAGATAACTATTTAAAAAAACTTGAATCAAGGTTCCCATTATAATTCACTGAAATAATATTGGTTTATTATTTTTAAAATATATAGTATAATATTTTTTAAAATATAGTATGATTACAGATGAAAGTGTTGATTAAGCCTGGATACCAGTGAAGATTTAAACATATGTGTATAGGTTCATTCACTTATGGACAAAATTAGCTTTAAACTGACCACATAATCCTGTTTAAAACAAACTTTCAGTATTGGTCATATATAAGCATAATTGGGATCAAGTCAAGACATTTGTTAGCATTTGGCAAAGTTCAAAACTGTGATTTTCAGAGTTTGAAAAGTATGCCCACTAGATTTCATGCAACTTAGGGGTCAAAGGATCAGAATGCAGGAGAAATCAGTGAATTCAATACTCTCAATACTCTTTTACCAGATGAGGAAGTGGAGACCTAGAGAGGTTAAAGTAACCTAAGTCACATGATCCTTTATTTGGAAAGGTCTCCATTTAGTCCACCCACCTCTCATTTTATGGGGAAGGAAACTGAGGTATCTAGAGGTTAAGAGACTTGTTCAAGGCTGCACTGATAGCAAGCTGCAGAACCTGCAATCCAGACCAAGTATTCTGAACATAAATTTCATATTCTTTCTCACTATACTTAGCATAAATAAAAGCCTGCAAACCATGAACAGAGCAATTTCCTATAATCAAAAAGGTATGTATGTATGTGTGTATATATGTATATAATTTATTACATATGTGCATATAAACAGGTAATGTACATGTATATATGTATATCTGTATGTGTGTATGTATATATATGTATAAAAAGGTTTCTCTTTGTGTGATCCCTTACCCATCGTTTCCTAGACTGCTATCTACCTTTACTATCCTTCATTCTAGTCCACATACAGAATCCTCATTCAATATTTCTCTAAATATTCTTCAGTATTGTTAAAATTAACTGTGAACATGAATCTGAGGTCACAGAGTAATAGGGTGTATAAATAAAATCAAGACACTAGGAAAAAAATTTCCTAACAATTGTAAGTGGGTGCTATATTATTTTCTTTATATCTATACATGCCTCTTTCCCTTCATTAATAGGATACTCTGTTTCAGTGTATTCAAAAATTTAATATTGAAAATATGACTTCTGTATTGTGCTTACTTAGAGGGGAAATAGTCTTTTAGGGGGTCCATAAGTCAAATGTGCAATGAATGCCTATTCTATGTATAGTATAGAGTAAATTTGAGAGAATACTTTAAAAGGGAACACAGTAGACTTGATCATTTTCATAACTACATATGCTTTAAGAGTACTCATATCTTTGGGCTGATCCTTAGAAAGCATCTTTAACAATGGACTCAGTGAATAAATGTTCCCCATACTAGTTTGTATATACACCTACAATTATATTCTTCTAAAATAATAAAACATGCTTAATTATAGAAGTTCAGAACTAAAAGGGGCCTTAATAATCATTTAATCAAGGGGCAACTAGATGGCGCAGTGAATAGAGCATGGGTCCTGGAGTCAGGAGGACCTGAGTTCAAATCCAGCCTCAGACACTAAACACAAAACTAGCTGTGTGACCTTGACCAAGTCACTTAAACCTAATTGCCCTACTTTCCCCCTGTAAAAATGCAAATCTTCCCTGCCCCTAGTTTTAGTGCACCTGGAGCCTGTGGTGGAAGGCTTGTTTTTCAGGAAAGCCCATACCTTGTTACTTTGTGATTGGGCAGTGGGTCAAGGAAGTTGTTACAATATCTGAGCCAGGAGAAGGCTATATAAACCCTGAGGAGAGGCTTTGCTTTGGGGCTCACTTTGAGAAGTGTTGTATGATTTGACCAGATGAGACTCTGGGAAGCCATTGTTGAGAGGCCCGCCCCCCTCCCCCCCCCGCCGGCTTTGAAAACCCAGATGTTGATGCTTCCCTCTCTGGTAATTGTGATTTGGTATTGATATAGTGGTTGGACAGTTTGGAAGCCTGTTTGATCTGTCTGTGTACTCTGAAGTTCGGGGTGCTGACCTTTTTCCCCTGAACTAGGTAATATATGTTTGTTTGTTTGATTAAAGTGAGCTTGTTAACCCATTTTGAGTTGCTTTCCTTTTGAAAAACAGATCTAAGAACCTGTGTTGGCAGTCACCCTGGGGATATTGGGGTGCTTGCTGCTACAAAATGGCGATGATGGATGGGACCTACTGAGTAAAAGGAAAGTATGGGGGCTGGAATAATTGTTTGTTTCCCAGTTGTGGTAGCTGTGATTCTGTGGAGTCATGGAGCAGGAGAGAAGAATGGCCTGCATGCTGACTTCACTGAGCTGAGAGCAGGAATGGTGAGCTGCCTGCATGGAGACCTGTGGAGAAGCCTGGAGTGGCTGCCTTCTGCTGGAGGAGAAGGAACCCAGGAGTTTGGAATTCAGCCACAAGACAAGATAAGGACTGTGTGGCAAAGCAGGGGCACTGAATGTGTTTCCTTGCTACATCCCACAGTTTGGGACCCAGGGGGAGGATGGACTTGTAACTATGGTGGGTGGGGTGAAGTGCCATGGACCCCACTTTGGTTTTGTTGCCCAGTTCTCTCTCTGGACTTGGAAGCAGGGGCTGGAGCAGTGTTATGGGAAGGACACCCCCCTCCTCCCAAGAGAACTTTATTTGGACTCTTGTTTTGAATTGATGTGATAATGCAATGTACTTTGTGTCTAAGGCCCAGCGGCCACTTTGGTAACTTTAGATGTACCTTGAAAATATGACTTAAGAGATGGTTAGTGCTAATTGAAATGTAAATTGTCTATGCTATGGGCATACTTAGTAAGACTTTACTGAATAAATGACTAATTGTACTTTGAGATATTGTTACATATAAGAGACTAATTGTGCTAATCAAGACTTTGCCCCAAGAGTGGAAGACTTGTACTTTGAAAACTGATGTAACTGATTGAGTTAACTTAAGAGTGACTATTTTTTGATTTTACTGATAAGTGATTGAGTTAACATTTGCCCCATGAGTGGAAGACTTGGACTATAGTATTTTGAGATTATATTGTGTTTTTCTTATGTACCTGGAAAATGTGACCTAAGAGATGTTTTAGTGCTAACTCAAATGTAAATTGTGTATGCTATGGGCAAGAAAGATCTTGGGGCCGAATGTAATGGAAATGCAAATTTAAAGATCTTCCCTGCCCCTAGCTTAAGTGCACCTGGAGCCTGTGGTGGGAGGCTTGTTTTTCAGGAAAGCCTATACCTTGTTACTTTGTGATTGGGCAGTGGGTCAAGGAAATTGTTAAAATATCTGAGCCAGGAGAAGGCTATGTAAATCCTGAGGAGAGGCTTTGCTTTGGGGCTCACTTTGAGTAGTGTTGTGTGATTTGACCAGATGAGACTCTGGGAAGCCATTGTTGAGAGCCCCACCCACCCCCCACCCCGGCTTTGAAAACCCAGATGTTGATGCTTCCCTCTCTGGTAACTGTGATTTGGTATTGATATAATGGTTGGACAGTTTGGAAGCCTGTCTGTTTGATCTGTAAGTTCGGGGTGCTGACCTGTTCCCCCTGAACTAGGAAATATATGTTTGTTTGATTAAAGTAAGCTTGTTAACCCATTTTGAGTTGCTTTCCTTTACAAAAGCAGATCTAAGAACCTGTGTGGGCAGCTACCCTGGGGATATTGGGGTGCTTGCTGCTACACCCCCCTCCAGAAAGAAAAAAGAAAATAATATCCTCTTGTGGTATTGTTGAAGAAATTAAGGCATAGGGAAGCAAGGGACTTTCCCAAGGTCCCATAGCTAGTTAGATGTTGAGGTAACCTCTTGACCCTTAACTAGGTGACTTCTTTGCTATCCCCACAAATATTTTTCTTTGTTTAAACCAAAAATATTAGAGTATACTTGTAATGTTAAATACTATAACCCAGGTTTAAATTATAGCTGAACGGTCACTGTAATTATGTCTTAGGGCCACAGCCTAAATTTTGAAAGTGAGGAACCAAGCGCTAGCCAATGCTTGACAATAGACCAGACAAATATTGCATGTTTACCACTTCATACCTTGACTATTACAATAGCCTGCTGCTTGCCACAAATCTCTCCCCATTTCAGTCTTTCCTCCATTCAGCTGTCAAAGTAAGCTTCCTAAAGTGAAGGTCTGTCCCTATTCAATAAATTCCAATGACTCCCTATCACCTTTAGAATGAAATATAAAAGCCTTTGTTGGACTCTCTCTCTCTCTCTCTCTCTCTCTCTCTCTCTCTCTCTCTCTCTCTCTCTCTCTCTCTCTCTCTCTCTTATTATCTAGTAACACAGCCCGCCTGGCTGCTGTTCCTTGGATAAGACACTGCTGACTGGAGGCATTGTCAGTGGCTATCCCCTATGCCTGGAATGTTCTCCCTCCTCAGCTCTACTTCCTAGATTTCCTGGTTTCCTTCAAGTTCCACTGAAAATCCCTTCTACAGAAAGCCTTTTTCTTAATCCCTTAATTTCTTAATAACCTCATTTCCAGTTCTTTCCCTTTGTTGATAAATTCCAATTTATCCAGTAAATACTTGTTTGTACATTGCTATTTGCAGGTTATTTACCCCACTAGATTGTGAGCTCCTCAAGGGCAGGGACCATCCTTTACCTTTCTTTGTACCCTCCATACTTAGTACAGTGCCTGCTACTGTGACTCCTACTGTGAAGTAGGCACTTCACAAATGTTTACTAAATGACTTTTCTAACCTCCTTTTAGGCCCTTCTCATCAGTACCAGGTGCAACCAACTCAAAGTTCGAATTCTTTTCCCCAATGTCTTCCTGGAACAAGTAAGAGAGATTCCCTTCATTCTGGAATATGGAAGAGTTCACAGGAGTATAAAAGGTAGTCCTTAATATCACCTCACATTTAGATTGTCTATTTAATTTATTTAATTTATCTACCTTTTCCCTAATACCTACTTAAAGGTATAAACAAATTGAAAAAAAAAACAGCTTTACTATATTATGCATAATCATTTTGATCTCACAGCTATGTAGCACTGAACTATTAATATAAATAACACAGAGTAGAATATTAGTATAAATAATGAACTATTGAGAATTCCAGTGATATTTTTGCTCCTCTAGGAAGTTATCTTCCTTAACTGAGCTGAAAAACTGACACAAAAAATCAGAACACAATCAAGAAAGATGCTCAGGTTTCCAATTTTCAACTATAATCTCATGCTTTTTGTTGTTATTTAACAGATAAATAAAAATTTAGGAGAGGATTCTGGAAAGATGGCAGAGCAAGTCAGAAAATCCAAAGCTCTCAAGATTTTCCTCCAAAAAAAAAAAAAAGAGAGATAAAATAGCACTTTAGGGAGAACAAAGTGGGGGGGAGGGTAAAAATAAATAAGAATAGGAACACAACAGGGGTCTTCCAGGGACAATTTGAGAAAATCAAAAGAAAAATCCCAGGACTAGGTTTGGTCCCAGTGAAGAGTAACACCTCCAGGCTAGGTTCGACTTTAACAACAAGGGCAAGCCCTGGAGTTAGTTAGTTTGAGAGGCTGCCTCAGTCCCAGAACTTTTACCCCTGGGATAGTGAGGGGAGTTGGGTGTCTGAACTCCAGACTGAGGCAACCTCTGCTGACCAGGAACACCAGACCCAATCATGCTTGGAAGAGCAGCTTGGGGGGTGGGGGGGAGGAGAAGGGGCAGGGAGAAGAAACCAGCACACACCCAGTGAGTGCAGAAGCAGTGGAGCACAAAGACCCTGGCTATGGGTACTTATAGGAGATTGTAGGTTTAGCTTTGGTTTCAGGCTAGAGGGGAGAACTGAAGATCTGGGGCAAGAGGCACCATTTCCCATATTGTAGATTAGAAGTAATTACCCCAGGGCAAAGACAAAGGAGAAAGAATCTAACCATAGAAAGCTATTGCAGGAATAGAGAAGGCAGGGGTTCATCTTCAGAAGAGGTTATTGAAGTAAAGAAACCACCAAAGAGTAACATCAAATGGTCACCTGCCCAAAAAGAATTCATAGAAGATCTTTAAAAAGATTTTAAAAATCAAATAACAGAAATAGAGGAAAAACTAAAAAGAAAAATAAGAATAATCCAAGAAAAACAAGATTATGAAAGGAAATTCAGCCAATTAAAAAAAGAGATCCAGAATCTTAACAAAGAAAATAATACTTTGAGAATTAGCACTGGGAAAGGTGAAGTCTGTGAAATTATAAGACATCAAGACATAATTGAACAAAAGTGAATAATGAAAAAATAGAAGAGAAAGTAAAACATCTTATAAGAAAACAACCTATTTGGAGAAAAGATCAAGAAGAAAAAACATAAAAATAATCAGACTAACTGAAAGTTATGATAAAAAAAAAGAATCTTGATACAATAACACAAGAAAAAATTAAAGAAAATTGTCCCGAAGCATTAGAACAATGGGGAAAAGTAGAAATAGGAAAAAAAATCTATCAGTCACCACTTAAAAGAGATAACATGAGGAAAATTCATAGGAATATCATAGTCAGATTTCAAAACCCCTAGATCAAGGATAAAGTATTAAAAGCAACAAGAATAAAACAATTTAAATATGGGGTACCACAATAAGAATCACACAAAACCTAGTAGTGGAGACATTAAAAGACCACAGGTCCTGGAACACTATAGATTGAAGAGCAAAAGAACTGGGGCTTTAGTTCCAAGCATACTCAGCAAAGTTAAGCATAATCCTGAATGGGGAAAAAAAAAAAGACATCTGATCAACTGTCAGACTTTCAAGACTTTGTTAAAAAAAAAAAAAACAACTGAACTTCAATAGAAGATTCAACATACAAGAGCCAAGAGAAATATAAGTTAAATACTCAAATATAAGTTAAATACTCATTCTAAGGGATTCAATAAGGACAGACAATTTACTTTTTATATATGTAAAATGTAAAGCATATGTCTAAGAGTCTTATTAATAATTGGGTAACTCATAAGAAAGATTGGAGTAAACCTGACTACGATATGAATTTAAAAAGTAAAACCATTTAGGAACAGCTAAAAAGAGTAATTATTTTACACAAATGGGATGCAAGAGGAAGAATCAATGTAGAGGAATTAGATGGGGGAGGGGGAAGAGAGCTGGTAGTTCTGGTATCCTACTTTCACTGGAAATGGGTTTAAGAGGGAACAATATATATATATATATATATATATATATATATATGTATGTATTTAAAAGACTTTTATACATACATACATACATATATATATATGTATGTATGTATGTATAAAAGTCTTCTAAATTCAGAAGAAATAAAATGGTGGCATAGGGAGAGGGGGGAGGACAATGGAGAGATGATGGGAGGGTGAGGGAAGAGGTAAAAATCGGGATATAGAAGAGTGTTTAGATTTATGGGAATGGGAGGATAGAGGAGGGATCCTTGGAGGGAAGTAGGCAAGCAACAGAAGGGCAAGGTAGTGAATAGAAGTAAAGTAGAGGAGGCATGAGGCATAGGAAACAAGAGATATGTACAAAAATAAAAACAAAGATCAGGAGTAGAATTTGTTTGGGAAAGTATATGTCTATATGTGTGTATGTATATATCTATAGCTATAGAAAAACATATCTAAACTTAATTGTAGCCTGGGGGGGGCGGAGGGGGTGTTTAAGAACAAAGAACAAAGAAACTTGAAGAAGAAATGATTCTTCACTGGAAGTGAGAATTGGGATAAGGGTTCTCAGAAGTTATATGGACTACGTATACATATATTCCTGTACTAATATTTATACACATTTAAAAACTTACTAAAATAGAATATGAAAAGAATGAGATAAAGATGAAATATTTGATCCTAGAGTCAATAATAAAGTTTATTGAATAGAGGGGAAAAAATTTAAGAACTCTGGAGAAAAAAAAAGACAGCTTAATCAAGGCATTGTAAGTTTTTATAGTAGAAAAATCAAGTGTTGATAGTGAATTATGCAAAAATGCTAGCTTGACCAATGGAATTGACCTTGCTAAGGCTAAGGCTAAGGATGCAGGAAAGAATATCTTCCTTGGGGAAAATTCAGGACACTATTGCATTCACTGTTATTTACAATCATTGTTCCATATGTCTGATAATATTTAATGTATATTTAAAACAAGTTGGTTTTTTCCTTTTCTCCTAGAAAAAAAATTATATGGGCCTTTGTGTAATCATAATCCAAGTTTTATTTTCCCAGTTACATAAGACTCCCTTTAAATGATACGTACTCTAAGATACTGCATCATGATCTAGGATATTTATCTTTTCATCTCCCTTTTTTCTGACTCCTTTACTCTAAAGGCTAAGTAGACTTAGGTTCAAAAAGTATTATGGAAATACATCAATGGGCAGCTATATATTTGAGAATTTTACAAGATGTATAGCATAAGAGCTTTAGCCTTCTTGTATTACCAGACTTAGATAATTCTCACTCAGTCTGATAGAAATACATAGATTTGTGCTATGAGAAGCATTGGCGCTGACTGATTTTACCAAGTGCCTCTCAAATGGCACCTTATTTCCTTCCCCCTTCTTTTTAGCCCCTTTTTATGTGTTGTCTTCCTCATCAGAATGTAAGCCCCTCAAAGGCAGGGGCTCATTTTGCTTTATTTATATCACTAGAGTTTAGTGGAGTTACTAAAACAGAATAAGAACTTAATAAATGCTTTATCTAATCTAATTATAAATAAATATAGTATCTTCAATTAAGAATGACCCAACTGAGCTCTACAAGTTTTGGATTGTATCAGATCTACAAATTTCCTGGATAGAACACACATCTGTCACCATATGTTCAAGCTTTGGGAGTTTCCTTTACAGTGACATCTGTTAAGAGCAGATCCTCTGTCATAATATTTTGAGAAAAAAAATCAATTCTTTATACCCTTCTTCCATAAAATAGAAATGCATTTCAAAAGCAAATGATTGGAGCCATTTATCTGCCTAAGGTAATCATGTTATAGTTCTTTTCCTAATGTGAAAAATATTTTGAAAAGATGAAGGACTGATACACACACACACACACACACACACACACACACATACATACATATACACACGCACACCTATATACACACACCTACACACACTCATGAACACTTTGGGTACAGATGAAATCAATTGATTATTATTTAGGAAATTTAGCAAATATTTTGCTCACTTTAATTATTTCTTTAAGTGAATATGGTAACTATGTTTTAAAGCTTTCCTCCACTATTCCTGAATGAAGAGATATACTTTAATTGTTAATGTGAGTGTCATTAAACATTATAAAAATTTAGATTTCACTTCTCCATTTACCTGAGAAAAGGTATGAAAATAGGACCATAAACACATATACTAAACCATAACTGAGATGCCTTTTACACAAGGGAAAAATATTTGGGGAAAAAATATATATTATTCTGTGGATATCCACAACATTGTTACATGGTGAAGTCTGGATGAAAGGAGAAATGTAAGGGGGGAAAGAACACCAAAAGGACTAAAATAAAGCAAAGAAAAATGTGCTTTTAAAAATTTCTTTATACAAATGAGTTTTGAAATAAAAGTGGAGGAAAATGAGGAATCATTTCATTTTGTTTCATTATCAGCACCCAGATGGCTGACCAGAAGAAAAGAAGGGGAAATAATTTTATGCACATGATGATATGGGGGAAAAAAATTAAAAACTGACTAGCATAAAAAGATCTAAAAGTGTACTATTCAAGAGAGCTTTTACATTAATAGTAAAATATTTTTATTATAACCAATTATATAATATAAACAATCGTTATTTGGACTATTGTTTATCACCAGAATATAAAGAATAATTATCTGCTGCTTGCATAGGAAAACTTTTTTTTAATTGGTAGAAATCTCTTGCTATAGGAATGCAATAACAAGCCCACCTAAAAGGAATGATTCTGCCTATTTTTGGTCTTCAACCAAATAGCAACCCAACATTTTCACATACCACCCCCCAACAGAAAACAAAAACATTCCTACCAAGTTACTAACACTTAAAACATAAAATCAACAAATTCAGCATGGACTTGACTATATTAAAATAAACAGTGCTTTACTTTCCTTAGGATAAAATTTTAAGCCCCAAAATGATTATCACTACTCCTCTGATGCAATAAAGGCTCAATGATATCACTAACACTTTTCATTAAACACTAATATAATTCATCTACTAAACCTCTGAACTACCTGCAGTTTTGCCTAACTTACAATACAAATCAACAGATTTTTCATTTGAATAACCTCACTCCCTATACACAGTGAATATTGTTGGTTAATATACCCACATATAAATTAAATAATATTAGTAATATTAAATTAACATTAAATAATTTTAATATTAATAACAAAAATAATATTAAAACTCCCATATTTCCTATTTGTTTTCCATTTCTCCTCCTTTCTTTCTTTCATCTTTTCAGATTCTTTTACTCTCTTAATGTAAGAAAACTCAATTCTCATATGTCCCATAAGATACATAAGAGGTTGGAGAATAATCAGATGACCACTATGAATGGTAATGTCCATGATCTAATATATTCTATATTGAGAAACAATTTGCAAAATGACTTCTGGCTTTTAAAAGAGGGAGATGTAATTGAGGTTTAAAATGAAATGCTATAACTCAAATGATACTGTCTAACTATGAGCTTCTGTCAGTCACCCACCTGGGGCAGCATGCGATTCTCCTCCTCCAGCTGTCTTACTCTTGCCTCCAGCTGCCTAACATAGGACAAGGTTGATTCTAAAATTAAAAAGAAAGAACTCACATTATACATACAGGTCTTGTTTTGTGCACTGTCAGGACATTTTGACTTGATTTATTCAGAAGAGGTAGTGACTTCAGTCTGCCTAAAAACAAATAAACAAATTCTCCAAAGGGTCTGTTTCTCCCTAGGAAAATAACAGAAACTGCTGATAGTACAAATGAATTTAGACCATTGTATAATGTTTTGAAGAATTAGTCCAATTTGGAAGTGGTTAGATCCCAGATTCCTGGACTCCAGCCAGCCTTTTCACATGTAAACATCTTGTAGACAGACAGTGCTTATTAGCTCCTACTCATCTCCTAACCCTGTGCTTTCTGAGTTTGCAATAAATTGTAGCAGACATATTTTAAAACAGTCTCTGAAAACACAAGCTGTATGACCACTTGTGCAAAATGGCTAAAGGAAAGAGAAACAGCCTTATAGAGTGATACATTTATACACTGATTATGAAAGAAATATTAAAATCTCCCTGCCCTATCACCCACCAGCTCTCACCCTGCCCACAGCCCACAGATCAATCAATCAACAAGTTCCTATCACGACCTTACTCAGGGGCAGACACTAGGAGAAGGGCTGTAGATAGAAGTGTAATATGGTAAAAACAGTTCTTATTCACAAGGAACCTATATCCTAAAGGGGGAGGCAGGAAAGGAAAGAGGGAGAGGAAGAGAAAGACAGATGGACAGAGACACAGAGACAATGACAAAGAGAGATAGAAACAGGGATAAAAAGACAGAGAGGGAGAGACAGAAAAATAGCAGAAAAATATATCAATATAAGTATATAATCACAGGACTATGAAATCAAGAGCCAGAAAGGTTCAACACTTTTTTTTTCATTTTTGCAGGGTATGATACAATTTAACAAGTGCATCTGTGAATTAACCATAGCCTACCCTAAAAGTGACCCTCACTTAGTGATACTTGGGTTTCAAGGTGAGTTCAAGGTTTGTTGTCAAAAACCCAGAAGATGGATAAATCGCTTTATCATTCTGGATCATAAAGACACTCACAAATCCAAAAATAGGGGAATGATTAAATTTCAAAATGATGCAATAATGGAATGGAATTGCTTTACAAAGTCATTAAGATTGCCAGTTTTCAGAAATATAAAGAACTTTTAGAAAGACCTTTATAAAACCACACCAAAAGAAAAAAAAAAGGAGTCAAAAATACAGAACAAGGAGACCGGAGTATGTACCATGACCGTATAAGAAGAAAAGTAAAATGAGAATGAATGGAATTCTGATGGATACTTAAAGAGAAAACCTTTTAAAAGGCACTATCCTCTATGTGTTGAAACTAATTAAACATAAATGATATTAAGTGAGTATGTCATTTATTCTGATGTTTAATTTTTTTCTCAACACTTTTTTTAAGAAGTCAAACCCTAGGGGCAGCTAGGTGGCACAGTGAATAGAGCACCAGCCCTGGAGTCAGGACCCCATCACTGCCACTTCGTTTCCTTCCACAAAAAGTTCTAGTGGCTCACTCTTGCCACTAAGATAAAGTATAAACTTCTCTGTTTGTCATTTAACATTCTTAACCCTACCTTTCTAGGCATTCATTACTGTTGGGCATGTATTACAACCAAACTGGCCTACATGACATTCCCATGTGTTGCTATCCATCTCCGTGCACTTTCACACATCGTCCCCCATGTCTGGACTTCAAAGTTCTTTTTGAAGTATTACCTGATCCCCTCAGTTTCTAGTGCCCTTCCCCCATGAAAATATTTTGCATTTATTCAAACTCACTGAAGTTCACTAGATTCTCTAGTATTGACTCCATATTAGTCTTCATTTTTAATTCCCCATTATTCTCTCAATCTATTGACTATCTGTAAAATAGGCTTAATAATATTTGTCTATCTACATCTCAGGGGAGTTATGGGAAAGTGTTACATGGATGTGCGCTAACTAAATAGGGAACTTTGGTATTAGCATCAACAAAATTTTGAGTAGATTCCAATGATGTTATTCTTACTTCAAAATGTCAGCAGAAATTCTTGATGGATTTTAAATTGTATCAGAGACTGGCGCCTTCCTAAAAGGCTGTCCTTGGTTTGCCTTTATGTCGATTTACCTCTAATTGTTTCTTAGGCCATCAGGTAGGCTAATCTCTGCTCTCTCCACTACCATTTTGAAAAGCCCAGGCATCATATTACATTTTATCCTGTTTCCTGTGGCTTTCTAAGGCAATGTGTTATTTTCCCTTGGTTGGCCCTGATCCCTGAAATCGTCTATGAATTACTTTGATTATTGCTATGCAATAACTGTTTCACCATGGACAATTGAAGTTGTCTGATCTCTGTCGAATTTATAAGTGGCAACACTTTAAGAGAATGTAGTGTGGTCAATGAAGAGCCTTGGGAAAAAAGTGAAAGCTTCGTATAACACCCTTACCACCAGAGAATTCAGGTAATTGGAGGGAGGGGTAGTGTGAAGGGACAGGGAAGGAAGGGAACTGATGGGGTACAGGCTCTGGGAACCCCCCTCAACTCTGATTGAATCTTCACACTTGATGAGGCATTTGCATGAGGCTGTAAGCCTTTCATTGTGGCTTGCCCAAACCTCTGTTACTAGCCTAGCCCTCCTTTGTCCAGCTACTTCCTACCCTTGATCCTCCCAAACCTTCCATGGTCTCATCTCCAGGTAGCCCGCCTTAATCTCTCATCACTGGAGTCTGACCTCATTTGACTCCTCCTGAAGACCCTCCCCAAACTCCTCCCCTAGACTAGCCCTAGATTCTTCCCACAACCTTTCTATATAAGACCCCATCTTGCCTCCATGAGGTGTGAGAACAGGGAGAATTTTCTAATGCAGACTCACTCTGTGTCAGATTATTCTGGCCAGCTTGTCCAGTATAAGCATCACAAATACCGCAGTTCCTTGAGAGTCTACCCATTATGGTCAACTTTTAATAAACTTTGCTTTTCCTTGGCTGACAGAAGACTTGAGTCGAAATTCATTCAGCAGGACTCAAAGTATTGGTATTTTGGGGTTTTGAGCACCCCTAACCCTAAACCTCATCAGAACCATTAGCTAGAAACAAAAGACAACTCATTTGTTCAAACACTTACTTTTTCAAAGATCTGTAGGAATGTTTTCACTACAAGACACCACAATACCTGCATCCACCAGAAACCATTCCATAGTCATGGAATTCTCAGTTTCCAGTAATTTTCCCCATAAACTCAGCCTCCAAGGACATAGCTCTGATTGTTTCAAAATTAGATCCTACCATGCACAGGCTTTTATACATTCCAGAGGAAATTACTTCAGAAAAGTATTACTAAGCTTATTTCTCTTTGGACCAAAATTATTTTTTTCCCTTCCTCAGGCAAGCAGGGGTCAGCCTCCCACTCAGAACACACATTAGCTCTGGACACATTTGCGATTATACCTTTCAATGTAATTTGACATTTTTCTTATGAAAATATCCCTTTGGAATCAGAATTTTCTTATTTGTTTTGGCCCTTAATTACAAACTGCTACATTAGTAGAGATTGAATTCTTAACTGGGCTTTTGGGTTTTTTGTTTGGTTGGGTGTGTGTGTGTGTGTGTGTGTGTGTGTGTGTGTGTGTGTGTGTTTTGGAAATTAGGGTATGGAAATTTTCCAGTTTGCCTATACTAACTAGAAAATAATTTGTAACTTCTACTCAGAGAATGGCCTAGGTCACAGAGGATTAATGATTTATCCTTGTTCGCACAAGGGTGGCAGAAACAGGAAGTCAAGTTTTCCTAATTCTAAGATCAACTACATACTATACCACAAGTTTCTCTTAACTTGGCTTTAATGACATATTAGATAGATATGACAGGGCATGGGCCCAGGACTACCTCCCTTTGAACTCCACCTGGCCCTGGCATTCATCTGAGGCATCAGCTCATCCCAGCCAATAATCCTTTTAACTGCCCTTTCATTGTGGCCTTCTTGGTCTGTTACCTTCAGATCACCTCAGGCTATTTCCCCAACTTCAATTCTTGGTTAACCTCATCTAGTCCATCATCAGCTGCATCTGGCGCACAGAAGGCTATTCACCACTCCTTAACCCCATCTAGACCCCTTCTCAGTTACCTCAGGGTCACCCCAAACAGATGCTCAGATGCTATAATTTCTCATTAATCAAGTGTTTTTTCCACACCTTTCTGTCCCCATGAAAAAATGAACTGGTATTGGAAGAGGTTACCCATAAAGAGGATTAGGGTTGCTCTGGAGACCCCAAAATATCAACACGCCGGGTTCTGCCAAATGAATTCGACTCAAGTCTTCTCCCAGCCAAAGAAAAGTAAAGTTTATTAAAAATTCACTTGCTTAGACACAGAGTAAGTCTGTTCTAGGTCATTCTATGGTGCTCTCACTATTCTATGGTGCTCTCACTAACATGAAGACAAGATGGGGTCTTATATATAGAAGGCTATGAGAGGAATATAGGGGTGGCCTAGAGGAGGAGTTTGGGGAGGGTCTTCAGGAGGAGTTAATGAAGTCAGGTAACAGTTGATCTGGGTGTAGATATTTTGATATTCAATCAGAGTTCAACTGGATTCCCAGAGCCTGTACCTCAAAGATTCAAGGAGAGCTCAAGGGGCTTCCCAGAACCTGCACCTCATCAGGAAGTAGCTGGAGGCTACCTGGAGATGACAGACAATAGAGGGTTAGGCTAGGTTAATGATGAGGTACAGGCTCTGGGAACCCCCAAGAACTCTGATTGAATCTTCCCATTTGCTGAGACATTTGCATGAGGCCATAAGCCTTTCACTGCAGCTCTACCCAAACCTTTGTTACTAGCTTGGCCCTCCATTATCCAGCTAGCTCCCACCTTTGATCCTCCCAATATCCAAACCAACTGTTACTTCCCTGAACTGGCCTAGCCCACTATTGTCTATTGTCTCCAGGTAGCCTCCAGCAACTTCCCACCCTTAATCACTCATTTACTGGAATCTGACCTCATTGACTCTTCCTGAAGACCCTCCCCAAACTCCTCCTCTAAGATCACACCTAGATTCCTCCCACAACCCTTCTGTATATAAGAACCCATCTTGCCTCCAATGTGGTGTGAGACTGCCATAGAATTTTCTAGCACAATCTTGCTCTGTGTCCAGTACAAGCTCACTTGTCCAATGCTAGGGTCACAGATACTATGGCTCCTTAAAGTGTCTACCCCATATGGCAAACTTTTAATAAACTTTGCTTGAGACAAGATTTGAGTCTAATTCATTAGGCAGTACCTGGAATGTTGGTATTTTGGGGTCTGGAGCACCCATAACCCTATATGTTATCATTTTATGATGACCCTCTTCATTAAGAGTAACAGATTTGGGCCTAACAATAATGAAAGGCTTATGGCCTCAGGCAAATTCCTCATCAAGTGGGAAGATTCAATGAGAGTTCAAGCCTGTACCCCCATAAGTAGGAGCTGATCTAAAATCAGTGGCAAGATCCCTTACAATTGTAAAAATTCTTTGATTCTTGTGAATCCAACCCAAAATATCTCTTTTGAAATCATATCATTGGGGCAGCAAGGCAGCACAGTGGATAGAGTATGGGCCCTGGAGTTAGGAAGATCTGAGTTCAAATTTGGCCTCAGACACTTAGTAGCTGTGTGACCCTAGGCAAGTCACTTACCCCCCACTGCCTAAAATCCCCAACCCCTGAAATCATACCATTTACTGCCAAGGATGTAGTAATTAACCTTATTCCCCAATAGCTCTTTGACTATCATTTGTATTGTTATTTAAAGTTTCATGAGCTCTTGGCTCAGCACTCTAACAGGATTACTAAGCCCTGGAGGGGAGGGTTTGTTCTTGTATTGTTTTGTATCTCCCTCTCTGCTTAACTAGCTCAGTGTCTAGAGCAAAGTAAGTGCTCAGTAAATGTTTGGTGATTTAAATTGAAATGTTGAAAGATTCATTTTTTCTTTCTCCTCAATACCTCTCCACTAACTTTAAAATCTCAAATTTTCAAGATCTGATCCTGGATTCCAAATGCTTTATTCAAGGCACTCCATGACTAATCAATATCTAATAAGATATTTAATTGTCTCTTTACCTGTTACTACTTAAGTATTTAAGTATTATAATCACATGATGCCACCCATCCAGAAGAAAGCTAAAAAATCCAGACTAAAATTTAGTCATAGGGTTCACATTGCACCAAATATCCAGTTACTGAGAAACAGAGAACCAACAAAATGTTTTAGTCTTTTCCAGTAATTTGCTATTGTGTGTACTGAAATAGGCCAAATTTCATGTAGGATCATGATACCCTAGTTTCTCTAATTCATTTAATAGCTTCACTAGAAAATTAATTTCTCTAAGTAACAGGTACTATGGAGAGACCCATAAAAGGCTAGTTTGTCTCCAAAAAAGTGAAAAAAAAAAAACAACAGCTTTACAAGTGAAGCCAGGTAGTGTATAAAACCCAGGAAAAACCAACACAGGAATGATATGATTTGTTGTCAATACCAATTGTTTTCGCTGATTTTTTTTTTATATTGGCACAAATACATTTTGTTGTCAATTAAATTCAACACATAAACAATTGTATATTTTGGTTTAGCTATTTAGAAAGACTAACTCTTTGATTCAGTTATGGCCTACCCCACTCCTGGCATTCTTTGACATGGTAGCCTTTTTGGACTAGACTTGTGATTTTATTAATAGAGTTAGTTATAGGTATATATAGTATGAACTTTAAGTAGGAAAATTTATTCCATGATAGAGTAATGAAATTTAAAAGCCCTGGATTAGAGTTGCAGCTATGTCATCTATTAGGTAAAAGTAACTTTGGATCAGTTACTTAACAAGTCATGGAATCAGACAAGGAGTTAAAAAGGACCATGCTGTTCAGTCATCTCTGACTCTTTATGACCCCATTTGGAGTTTTCTTGGCAAAGATACTGGAGTAGTTTGCCACTTCCTTCTCCAGCTCATTTTACAGATGAGGAAACTGAGGCAAACAGGCTTCACACAGCCTGTGGTTACATAGCTAGTAAATGTCCTGAGGCTAGATTTTAACTCATCAAGATGAGTCATCTGGATTCCAAGCCCAGTGCTCTATCCACTGTACCACCTATCTTAGGAAATACTTACTGATTAAATAAATGACTATAAAGAGTCATAAAGCTAGTATGAGTCTCCAAGGTAGGATTTGAATTTAGTGTTTCTTGACTTCAAGTTCAGTGCTCCATCAACTATACCATGATGAATGTTCTCTCATCTATTAAATGAAAACAGTAATCTATACATTAAGGACAGCTAGATGGCACAGTGTATCCACTGTATCGAGTGCCAGACCTAGATTCAAGAATACTGAGTTCAAATTCAGTCTTAGAGATTTATTAGCTATGTGACCCTGGATAAGTCACTTAACTCTGTTTCAATATCCTCATCTGTAAAATGAGCTGGAGAAGAAAATGGCAAACTACTCTAGTATCTTTGCCAAGAAAACCCCAAATTGGAACACTAAGAGTTGGACACAACTGGAACTCAAAAACAACCACAAATTACTTACTTCATTGGACTACAATGAAAAAAAAAGGACTTTGAGCAAGGCCAGACGATTATTACAGTGGAGGTCCTAATTGTTTAGGTTATTGCATGCGGAAATACACATTAGATTTTTGATATAATCAATTTTTCTGTTGGTGTTGGTTCACAAATGATTTCAAAGCCAGGACTTTAGAATAATTATAGAGGAATAAAAAAAAGCAATAAGAAATATGAAGGGTTGTATTTATGTGACTTAAGGGCAAAGGGAAAACAGTAGATTGTTTTTACCATTAAAACTTTACTAACAAAATAAAAATACTCTTTCATATTCCCCTAGTTCATTGCTATGCATACTGTGCACTCAATAAATAGTTATTAGCCATAAAATTAATTTACCAGTACAAGCCTCTCCAAGTTCCTAGAAACTTGACTTTGTGATAACATACAATGATTAGAAAACTAACCCTATCTACTTCATAGCAATCCTGGGAGACTCTGATGAGGTACAGGCTCTGGGAACCCACCTTGAACTCTGATTAAATCTCATCCCAGTTGATGAGGTATTTGCATGGGGTCATAAACATTGCGGCTGGGCCCAAACCTCTGTTACAAGACTTCCCACCCTTAAGCCTATCAAAATATCAATCTACCCTTGAACTGGCCTAGCCCACCATTGTGTGTTGGTTCCAGGTAGCCTCCAGCAACTTCACTCATTTACTGGAGTCCTCAATGACCTCATTGACTCCTCCTGAAGACCCTCCCCAAACTCCTCCTCTAGACCACCCTTAGATTCCTCCCACAACCTTTCTGTATATAAGACCCCATCTTGCCTCCATGAGGTGTGAGAGCACCATAGAATTTTCTGGCATAGACTTGCTCTGTGTCCAATACAAGCCCACTTCTCCAATACAAGCCTTACAGATACCAAGGCTCCTTAAGGGTCTACCCATTATGGCGAGCTTTTAATAAACTTTGCTTTTCTTTGGCTGAGAGAAGACTTCAGTTGAATTCATTTGGCAGGACCTGGCATGTTGGTATTTTGAGGGCTTAAGCACCCCTAACTCTATACCTCATCATTTTATGGAGACCCTCCTCAGAGAGACTTGAGGCTGGAAGAACAGTTAGAAGGATATGCCAACAGTCTATGCAAGAACTGATAAGGTTTTAACTAGATTGGTGACTGTGTGGAAAGGAGAAGGTATATTCTAAAGATGTTGGAAAGATTAAAAAGACGAAAATTTGACAACTGACTATGTTGGGTGAGTGAGAGTTAGGAATCAGGGATAAAACTGAGGAAGTGTAATGGAAATGCAGATTTGAAGATCTTCCCTGCCCCTAGGCCCTTTGATTGGCTTAGGAGACTTTGATTGACTTAAGTGACTCTGAGAACCTTCTTTAATTTGAAAATATACTGCCTAATAGGCTGAATGTGTTCACATGGAGCCTGTGGTAGGAGGCTTGGTTTTCAGGAATGACATCTTGATGCTGTGTGATTGGGCAGTAGGTCAAGAGGGTGGTTACATTCTCTGACCCAGGAGAAGACTATATAATCCCTGATTTGAGGCCTTGCTTTGGGGCTCACTTTGAGAAGTGTTGTGTGATTTGACCAGATGAGACTCTGGGAAGCCGTTGTTGAGAGCCCCCCAGCTTTGAAAACCCAGATGTTGATGCTTCCCTCTCTGGTAACTGTGATTTGGCATTTATATAATGGTTGGACAGTTTGGAAGCCTGTCTGTTTGATCTGTTTGTATACTCTGAAGTTCGGGGTGAAAGCAGATCTAAGAACCTGTGTTGGCAGTCACCCTGTGGATATTGGGGTACTTGCTGCTACAGGAAGTTACATAAACTCCCAGAGTGCAAACATGAGAGACTAGAAGGTTGGTAGTACCCTTCAAAGAAAAAGGGAATTTTGAAGAAGGCTAAGAGTGGGAGGGAAGACAGTGGGGTCTGTTTCAGACAGGGTTAAGTTTGAGATGCTTTTAGGACATCTAGTTTTGAATTTCCCCAATGACAGCTATGGTAACCAGGTTATTGGTGCTGGGGAACAGCTCATTTGGAACTGCCCTGATACAAAGGAACAGCATGGGAACTTATACAAAGGAGGGAGGGAGCTCCATGGGGGAGTTGATGGGATAAGGCTAGGTGTGATTGGGTTGCTTCTCTTGGAGAAGGTTGGATATAATTCATCTTCCCACCCCTCCCATTAGATGATCACCATACCCTTTGAGTATATCATCTAGTCCCCACTTCAGAGACAGGTGGTCTAAAGTCTTCAGACAGACAAATCTCAAATCAGTGAAAGTTTTCCAGGAACAAAAGCAGCAACTTTATTTTGGAGGTCCATAAGAATATCTAGGTACCGGACCTAAAAGAACATCCTGGATACAGAAATGGAAAGAGTCAAATTTTAGACAGCTTAGGATATGTTTATAAACTTGATTGCTATTCAGCCTATATTGGCATGGAGGTGGCAGAGTGGATAGAAGATTGGACTTGGAGTCAGGAAGACCTGAGTTTTGTTTTTTGGGGTTTTTGCTTTTTGGAGGGCAATTGAGGTTAAGTAACTTGCCCCCTAAGTGTCTGAGGCCAGATTTGAACTCAGGTCTTCCTGACTCCAAGGCCAGTGCTTGATTCACTGCTCAACCTAGCCACCCCAAGACCTGAATTTTACTCCTGCCTCAGACCCTGGGTAACTCATTTAACCTTTCTGTGCCTCAGTTTCCTCATTTCTAAAATGATGTAATAATAGTACCAACTTCACAGGATTGTTGTGAAGATCCAATGAGGTAACATGTCCTATGTAAATGCTAAATATTATTATTTTATATTTTTAGCATATGATTTTGATTTCTTTATTCTTCATTATTTTATTCTTTATTCTTTCTATTCTTTATTATTTCTTAAATTTACATACTCTTTCTCCTTTGTGAATAAATCCTAACAAACACAATTTTTACTCTGGAGCTAAAAAAATTAATACCATACTATTCTATTAATAACTAATTATTAATTTGTGATCCATCCTTTTCCTCCTATTTCTGTTAAGACCCAACTCCTGAAGGTGTCAGACAGTTTTACAAGGGTGTAACAGTAGGTAATCTACTCCTAGGCCTCAAACACATGGTCTATAACTAGGATTGGCAGGGTGCCACTCATTAGGTTTCAATTAGGAAACCTAATTTCTGTTTAGTGCAGAGGTGGGGAACCCGAATCCTCGAGGCTACATGTGGCCCTCTAGGTCCTGAAGTGTGTCCCTTTGACTGAATCCTAACTTCACAGAACAAATACCTTTAATAAAAGGATTTGTTCTGTAAAACTTGAACTCACTCAAAAGGTCACATCTGAGGACTATAAGGTTACATGTGGCCTCAAGGCTACAAAATCCTCATCCCTGGTTTAGAGAAACAGAATCCAGTCTGGGCCAGCTCTTACTCTGGGGGAGAAACCCCTGTCCTTGATCCCCTCCATTAGAGTTTAGGGTAACAAAGCTCATGAAGAAGAAAACTAACCAGAGAAGTCAAGTCCCAATGGAAATGGCTTCCCTTTGCCCAGATGCCTTAAGGCTGCTGAGCTTCTCGATCAAGCTGAGGTCTCAGAAGGAGGAGTGAAGACTTTAAACCACTTCCTCATTGAATGCCCACCAATAAAGATTGAGTTTCACTTGTCAGGAGAGTTCCCTGTCAGAAGGTACACATCTGATTTACAGCATTTCAGAGCCTCCCTTGGTGTCTTAGTCTTCAGTTACCAAGAGAAACCACTGACCATAAATTTACTGATTATTCGCTAGCCTAATTAATAAACTGATTGCTAATTACCTGGAAACTCGTCTCTTGATGGTTTTATTCACAACAGAGCATGAACCAGATGGGGAAGAAAGGAAAGCATATTATCAGGTGATGGATAAAAAGATATTTAAAGACTGTGTATAGTATATCATTGAACCCAGAGAGACAAGCAGGCTCAAGCACTAAAAGGTTTTGCTTAGGCTTCCCAACTCAGATCTTGGAGGCTAGTGAAGGCAAGCTTAAAGCAAAAAAGAAGTCCAGGGGTAGGGATGAGGATCAGAGGACTGGATGAATTCAAAGAAGGAAGGATTCCATGGCCCACAACCCAAGGCAGAATTTCTATGGTCCTTTCTCTTTGTAAATTTCTTTAATGATAACAAAATGTTTTCAAAAGAAAAGGCAGTAGGACAAAACATGTCATCATCTATTCACTACACTTGCTGAAGGAGATTTTCATAAGTGGAAGGCAAATTGATGAACCCAATTCTAATGTAAACAAAGAAACTAAAAAGATATACACTTCTCAAAATTATTTTCAAATACACACATTATACTTCAGACATCAATTTGGGTTATCAATTGGCTCCACAAAAGAAATCTTCCCTAGGATGGTTAATTCATTCCATTAATGCCACAGTGTGAATTATTTTTATGGAATGTAATCTAGGGGTTAAACTGGGAATATTTAAATAAGACTCTCTTCTTTGGTGAACTGAATGAGGTATTCCTCCCAGGGGCAGGGTTAGCAGGAAAGATTTGGAGAGGCATTCCTTTTTATTGTTGCTGCAAGAGAGGACACAGGATCCAGACTTTCCACAGGACAACTTCCTGGACAGATAAAGAAAAACCTTTGGGAAGGAGCAGATATGTAGCAGACTGCCAATGTCCTCTCTCCTCTATCTCTGCCTCTGCTCTCCAAAACTCTCATACCATACTCAACAGTGATTACTTGAATCATTTTTTTCCTACTCTCCTAGAGAGTTTTGTGCAAATACTGCAGGCTGGAACCCAGAGTTACACATATATTTAGCTTATTTTGCTTCTAATAACTAGATGAGAATTCTGCACTAAAAATGGTGTTTAATTGGAAAGGGAAGAATAATTTTAAGACTTGAGGTGGTTCTCAGTTGGGCACAATGATTGAGGTACAATGATGGGTGATTTCAGTACCAGTTTTTCTGAATGAATGAGCAATCAAGGCACTAAGCAGTGGATTATTATAACCAAACAAGTATTATTAGCAAAGCAAAGGAACTTTTTGTGTTTGTTTCAAAGAATTAAAAACGATTCAACAAAAGTACTAGTTTTATTTATTATTTATTTATTATGTTTTAGTTTATTTCCTTATATCAATGAAAGCTGGAATATGACTGAATAATTTTCCAACACAAGGTGATTTAAAAATTTTATTTTTATTTTTAGTATTTTTTTGGAGGGGGGGAAGGCAAGACAATTGGGGTTAAGTGACTTGCCCGAGGTCACACAGCTAGTGTGTCAAGTGTCTGAGGCCACATTTGAACTCAGGTACTCTTGACTCCAGGGCCAATGCTCTATTCACTTTGCCACTTAGATGTCCTGCTTTCAGGCTACCACAGATTTCCAGTGGCCCATGTCTGTCACGTGACCCCAGCAACCAACCATAATCAATCTGTCTCTAGTCTAACCTATCTAGGGCCCAAAGAAATTTGCAAGTTGTGCCCATCTCGTGTAATGTAACCTGCTTTCTTCATCTCCATCAGGAAGATTTTGAAAACTGAGGTCCACGTTAGTTCCTAGCATATGTGCTACACTTTAATTGGATTACCAAAAGAGCACATAAGCCTATATGAAGGGTCATTATTGACAATCATTTTATAATAAACTCATAGCTCTAGTCTAGATGCTACCCAATGAACATCATCAACAGAGACAGTCAGACTGAATAATTCAGATGTCCTTTCTTAGATTTTTCAACTTGTGTTTCTCATCTACTCTACTTCATTTTAAAGAGACACAAGCCTCAAAGAGAAGCAACCTATGTTCCTCACTAATGAATTCACACATATCTGAAATCATGCTTTGTATATATATTTGCTTATATATACCTTTAAAATTATTCTCCAGGTGTTGCATACCTTTTTCAAACTCCTTTAAGGCAAAACCCTTTCTGTTAACTACTTACACAAGGCTGTGCTCTAGATGGCTTTCAATACCAGTTTTTTTGAATGAATGGATGAATGAATGAATGAATGAATGAATGAATGAATGAATGAATGGATGGATGGATGAATGGATGGATGGATGAATGAATGCTGAGACTCAGAATGCTATTTGTTTTCCAGTTCCTGACCTCCTTACCTCACCACAACAAAAATAAGCATAACAGTCTTGTGCTAAGTGAACACTTTGAAGCAGTGAACAGAAAAAGGAGGTAAATCACCTTCTCTGAACCACAGGGAGCTAACATGAATCTCTGGAACATTTTCTCCTGAAGATACCTAAATTCTCCCCATTCCCTCTAAAAAGTTTTACCTCAGTCTGTAAGTAGCTCTGAATTGATCAGAAAACAATTCAGTGAATACATGAAAACATAAATAAAACTCTAAAGAATCATTAAGCATGAGTATGTCTTTTAAAATCTATTTCAGGGTTAAAATTAGTTGTTATTTTCAAAGAAATAGTCATCCTTTTCCAAAATCAAAGAATAAAATAGATGTCATTTAAGTAAATGCAACAATTTCCTTCTTGTGGTTGCACTTGTGAGTACATTTTGTCATATTACCTATGAATGCACAACGAAGGAAATTATTTTAAAATCACATCAAATAAATGTTAGTAATTTGCCCTCAACAAAAATAAAATTCACCTTAGTCTGGGGTAAAATTTTCCTTGTCACTACTTTAATTGACAAACATTTTTTTTATTTATAAAACTACAAGGTGCTAAAAGATCCATAAAGATAAATAATACATTGTCCTCAGGAAATCTACAATCTAGTAAGGATGAACAGATATTTATACAAAGAAATATGATAAATATATGAAAGTAAACATTAAGAGCTAGATGAGAAAATAATACCTATAATTTGTATAATACTCAAACTGACACAAAAATAATGTCATTTAATCCTCTCAATAACCCTTTGAGATAGGTAGAGAAGCCTTTGTGGATGAGGAAACAGGTTCTATGGGAGTTCAGGTGTAGAAAGGGGTTACTAAGCAAATAGTGTAAAACAAGTAGGGTATAGTTGGCCTACTTAAGAACAAACTGATCAGTAGTAGTCACCTTAATACAAGCAATGAAAAGTGTCCATTTAAATAGTTTTAAATCTATTTAGTTAAATAGGCTGGATATTAAAAACTATTAGGCAAAAGTTAGCCATTGAGGAGTCAGTAAAATGGAAAATGCACCAGCTATAGAGTCAGAGGACTAGATTCGAGTTCTAATGCTGACATATACTCCCTACATGACCTTGGATAAGTCATTAAACTCTCCTAGAGATAGGGCAGGCTATTCTATTACAATCCCTTGCACTTTCATCCTCCCAGGTACCCAAGTTCAACTCATCCCATAAATTCAATTTGCAACTAAATCTCATAATAACTATTGTATATGTCCCTTTCTCTCCACCTCAGGGCTCCCACACTGATGTAGTTCCTTATCACCTCACACTTAGATAACTACAAAAAGCCTTCTAACTGGTCTCTTTGCCTCATGTCTCTTTCCTAATCCATCCTCTGATCAGCTCACAAAATGATTTTCACAAAGCACATGTATCTCATGTGACTTCCTTATGCAATAAACTCCAGTGGTTACCTATTATTTCCAGGATCAAATTTGCAGTCATTTAATCTCTTTACAAACTGGCCCTTTCCTACTTTTCCAAGTCTTTTAACACATGACCCTGTCCTTCATACTCTAAGATCCAGCTAAACTGGACAACTTTCCATTCCTCACATAAGACATTCCAACTCCAGTTTCCAATGACCATGACTCTGGCTGCTCTCTCTACTAAATTCTCTCCCTCCTCACCTTAGCCTCTCAGTTTTCCCAGCTTCCTTAAAGACTTAGCTGAACTCTTACCTTCTGTAGATCTTTCCAGGTTTCCCCCGATTCTACTGTACTTTCCCCTGAGATATTACCATCCATCAACTCTGTATGTACCTGACTCTGACAGTCCTGATATTCAGGCAGGGATTACTTCTAGCTAACACATGTCCTCTTTATGTAAGAGGCAAAAATAGGATACAGGGAATGTTTAAGTAAAAGAAGCAAATAGACTATGCTCTAATGCCTATTACCTGTCGTTTGGCATGTGGGATGGAGGCAGCTGGAGAACAAACAGAATTTTTTTTTTTTGGAACTTCTCTTAAATGTAGTAGGAAGATGAGAAGGAAAAGGGGAAGGAGGAACAGGTGAAGGAGGATGAGAAGAAAATGAATGGTAGATGGTGGTAGCATCCATGGATGGCTTGGCATCATATGAAAGACATAAAACTAATACTTAAAATATTTCAGCTTATAAGTGGTCACCACTGCAAAGGAGAGCTAAGGTAATTATTTAAAAAATTATAAATTAAAACTGCCCAGATCTGTTAGAACCAAAGGACAAAGTTGAAATAGAAACAATAATAATCACTTCCTGAAAGAAACACTGAAAGGGAATCCTAGGAATGTCATAACCAAAATTCAGTTTCCACATCAAAGAAAAAGTATCATCAGCAAGGCAAAATAATGATTTCAAGCACAAAAGAAAGGCAGGGTCATATAAACCTTGGCAGCTTCTACCTTAAATAAAAGGAAATCTTGGGACATAATGTTCCAAAAGGTAAACAATACAGGCTTACAACCAATACTAACACCATAATCTTATAGGGGAAAAAAATTTTGAATGGAATAGAGGACTTTTAAAGCATTCCTTATGAAAAGCCTAGACTAAATAGGAATTTTGAAATACAAATTCAAGAGGTAAATTTATTTGATCAATTCAAAAGGATTAAGTGCTAACATACTAACAGGGGAGTGAAAACATATATCCCTTCAGAACCATGTTTTCAGAGGGAATTAAGATAATTAAATAAGAAAAATAGAGAGCTTGGACATGGATTAATTCTTATCTGAGTCTTTAAAATGCAGAATGAAAAGGAAGGTAAAAGTAATACATTAGTGGAGAAAGGAAGATGAATGGGGACAAACATTTCACATAATTAAGGTGGGTAAGAAGAAAAGGTTATAAATGTGGGGAGAATTAGTGGGGGCATGAGAATTCCTATCTATACCAAAAAAAAGAAAGGTACACCCACACACAGAGTTAGGTGTAGGAAAATACACCAAACTCAATGGGAAAATAGGCAGTGATAGAGAAAAGGGTAGAAGCAGGGGACTGGATAAAATTCTCACCAGGAAGAGAATAATCAAAAGCAAAACAAATTCCGTGATCCCAAATAGAAAACTAAGAGAAAAAAAAAAGTAAGTTTATGATACAATGAAAAGAGCAAATAATGCAAGAAATATAAACACAAGACAGAGCTATAAATGGAGACTAAGACATTATAAATCATGAAGTATTTAGGTGGCACAGTGAACTAAGGAAAACCTGATTTCAAATTTGGTCTCTTTGTCTTGGTTTCTTCATTTATAAAATAGGGATAATAGCACCTACCTCCCAGGATTGTTTTTAGAGTCAAATGAAATAATACTTGTAAAGCACTTGACAAAATTTACAATTCTGTATAAATGCTAATTACCATTATTATTGTTATTACTATTAAACAATGATTGGGTAGAAGAACAAATTTTAGGAAACAAGTAATTACATTTGAGAGTCTGACAACAGAACGAAAACTAAAATATATGGGAAATATTCTCTGAAAATATAAATTAACAAAGGAGAAAATGGATTATTCCAACTTCATAAAACATTACTCCCCATTTTGCATTCTATGGTCCATCCAAATTAGCTTTTTGTTGTTGTTGTTGTAATTATACAGGACATTCTCTTCCTTCAAGATGCAACTCAAGTATCACCTTTGACATGATACCTTTCCCAATACTCCCCCAGATTCTATTCCAAATATTCCTGAACTGCCTCCTGTTTAACTTTTTCTCATCTCTTTCTCCCCACTCCTTTTCTCTTTCCTCTTCTTTTCCTCTTTCCATCCCTTCCCCATCTTACTCTCTCCCTCCTTCCCACCTCTCTCTCTCTCTCTCTCTCTGTCTCCCACACACATATTGTGTGTGTGTGTGTGTGTGTGTGTGTGTGTGTGTGTATAGTCATCCCCATTAGAATACAAGATCCTTGATAGAAAGGAATGTTTCACTCACCATATTTGTATCCTTAGAGGCTCACATTGCTTGGCATATAATTGTTCAGTCATTTTTCAGTCATCTGACTCTTCATGACTCCATTTGGGGTTTTCTTGGCAAATATACTGGAGTGGTTTGAGATTTTCTTCTCCAGCTCATCTTATATATGGCAAAAACTGAGGCAAAGCTGAGTGACTTGCCCAGAGACATACAGCTAGTAAGTGTCTGAGGCCATATCTGAACTTGATTTTCCAGACTCCAGGTTTAGCATTCTATGTACCGGACCACTTAGCTGCCCCAAGGCAGCTATAATAGGCACTTAATAAATATCCACTGATTAACTGATTAAAATAAAGTTTTGTTGTTGTTCTTCAATTGTGTCTAACTCTTCATGACCTCATGGACTACAGCATATCAAGCCCTTCTATCCTCCACTATCTCTTGAAGTCTGTCCAAGTTCATGTTCATTGTTCCATTTTTCTAAACATTTCATCCTTTGCCATCCCCTTTTCCTTTTGCCTTCAATTTTTACCAAGATCAGAAACCTTTCCAATGAGTCCCATCTTCTCATTATGTGGCCAAAGCATTTAAGCTTCAGCCTTAGTGTTTGTCTTTCCAGTGAATGACCTGAATTAATTTAAGTATTAACTAATTTGATCTTCTTGCTATCTAAGGAACTCTCAAAAGTCTTCTCTAGCACTACAATTCTGTCAGTTCTGTGGCACTCAGCTTTCCTTATAGTCCAACTCTCACAGCCATACTTTGCTACTGGAAAAAACATAGCTTTGACTACATGGACCTCAGTTGGAAAGGTGATATCTCTGCTTTTTAGTATGCTATCCAGATTTTCCATAGCTTTCCTTCCAAGGAGCAAGTGTCTTTAAAATTTCATGGCTTTAGTCACTGTCTGCAGTGATCTTTGAGTTCAAGAACATAAAATTGGACACCATTTCCATTTCTTCAGCCTCTATTTGCCAGAAGGTGATGAGACCAGTTGCCAAGATCTTCAGTTTTATTTTGCTTTGTTTTTTAAAGTTAACTTTAAAACCAACAATTACTTAAAAATATGGTACCACATTATAAGTCAGCAAAATTGAAAATTTAAGGGTAAGGGATGAATATTTGCTAAAATACAAAATAATCAAATTAACAAAGTAGGAAATAGAGATTTTAAATAAATAAATCTCAAAAGTAGAGGAAATGAGAAATGCATACATAACCTCCCAAAGAAGCTCCAATACTAGATAGACTTACAAATGAATTATATTAAACATTTAAAGAGCAATTCAGTGACTTTTATTTATCTCATAAAGGACACCAATATTTATTTAACTTTCAGCGCACTATGAAATGAAAATCCATAGGTTGTTACTTCTTTTCAGGATGTGTTCATTTCCATATAACTGCTTAGTGAAAAATCTATAATTCCAGAAATAAAAGAGGAAGAAAAATAACTTAAGATACCTTCTAGCCCTCTTCAAAATAGAAACATTCTTTCTGATCATTTCCAAGGTAAAAAAAAAAACCTGTAATATTCAGATACAGAAAAAATAATAAGTCATAAATACCTTAAGAGATGAACAAATTGGGAATAAAATAAGTGGAATAGCAAATAAAGCAGCACTTCCCTTTATGTTACTTTAAAAAGAAAGTCAGAGTCAGTTCCAAATGACTTAAATATGCCTTGTCAACTTTTAAAAAATGGGCTAATTTTTTTAATATTCTTGGAAAGATCCAATTTTTAAAAGGAAATCTCAGGATATGCTTACATAGGTAGAGACAAGTCAGAAAGTCATTTTTAAAATCCCTTACTCTTAATTAATAATTGTAATTACTCAGTTTTGGGTACCTGGTAGAAAAATGCTATGGAATACTGTCAATTTCTAAGAAACAATTACAAGACCACTTTCCCCATAACATAAACAACTTCCATAAGTTTTTATAACAAGACACAAAACAATAGAATAACTTAGCAGAATGTCCTATAAATACACCATGCTCCCTTTTTGTAGACAGTTCAATTTTCTGCCTTCAGCCCCAAAGGTTCACCTCAATCTTTGGCTGAAGTTACCAGCTGAGCAAATCCATGGGGATATCACTCATTAAATCATTAAATGTGATCTTTAAATGTGGCAAGAAGTATTATCTTAATTTTTATATTCAACTCAATAAGCACTTATTATGTGTCAATTACATAGTACCAGCAACGGGGATATAGGTCTTGCCCTCAAGGAGCTTACATTCTATAAGATTTTATTTCAAACCACAAACACTAGGTTATAATGAAAGGAAAAGAGCCCGTGGTCAGACAAAAAATTTTTTTTGATATTTACAAAGTTATATATCATCCTATATCTGATTGTTATAAGCTAATTATATACTTACAATTTGAAGGGGTCAATTCATAGACTTTTCTGAGTCTAAATACTCAAAATTTATCATCCATTTTTCTTCTATGAAGGGATTAACCTGGTAAATCAACTCATTAATGAAAGATGCTGACTTCTGGGGTCCTATCATTACCATCAAGCTCAAAAAGTTCCTTTCTAATGTTAAAGTAGTCACTGTTGTTGTGTGTCCTTTGTTCAAAGAGGCCAATGACATCACAGGGTGATGTCTTGATTTGTACATGGATTAGATTTAAGGGAGGCAGAATTACAAAGTCTTCAGACTCAATCTCTCTTCCAGAGACATCAAAATCTAGTGGTAAAACAAAAATCAGGATGTCTGG
Source organism: Gymnobelideus leadbeateri (assembly GCA_011680675.1). Classification (NCBI taxonomy): domain Eukaryota; kingdom Metazoa; phylum Chordata; class Mammalia; order Diprotodontia; family Petauridae; genus Gymnobelideus; species Gymnobelideus leadbeateri. The sequence continues at coordinate 119,441 of WOXC01010251.1, forward strand.
CAGAGGCCTGGGATGCAATGAATGATCTTGGCATCTTCAATACCTGGCCAAGCTCTGTCTGCTCCACACAACCTACTTCAGCTGCCTTTGTGGTCATTGGAATAAACTGTTTTCATCTGCCCCTTCCACTGGAGGAAGTCTTCACATGCTTGAGGTAGACATCCTAATTCACTGACAGACTTAAGGCCTATTGGTTACTCTCAACCTGGTTTAGCCAGTCTGGGGAGATGGTTTTACCAGATTGTGACTATTTCTTGGAGCTACAGGTGAGAGCTGAGTGAAAGGTGGACACCAAAGATGGCTGGGCAGCCCTGAAAAGGGCTCAACATAAATCCAGTCCACTAAACTCATCCCTTTAAAGAATTTTACCCCCTCCCTTACTGGTCCCCATTAGATAACAGACTACGGGAGGAAGTCATCTTTTGAGAGGGACTGGGTCCCTAGTCCAAGTAGACAAAGCTCATTTTATCCATCTACAGAGATGAGACAATCCCCATCTGGGGCCTTTAACTGATTTACCCGACTTTGTAAGAGCAAATCCTCTGTAAGTTCTCCAAGTCCATGAAACTCTGCAACTGATAAAATGGCTCTAGCCATGGGGACCTTGGAGCCCGAATTCCAGATTGGATGTTGCTGCCAGCCCAGTAGGCTCAGAAGCCATCACACTGGGACACAAGCCCAAGGAGGTTTGGTACTTGGAACTTCGTGGAACTGATACTATATAGGAACTGAGTTAAGCTGTATACTGCAACCTAACCCCAGATTGAAGGGGAATAGGAAGAACTATGCTCCCTAGGTTTTTTTGGGGGGGAGGGGAAGAATGTTTGAATATTTATTGTTGTCATGCCTGCAAAGTAAGTAATTTACTTTACTTTAAAGTAAATAGCTTACTTTATAAAGTAAGCTGACTGTTATGTGGTTAAATGAATTGGGGTGCAATGGAAGCCCTAAAATAGAGGGAACACAATGGATGGCTGCTTGATATAATGACAGGGGATAGACATACTCCAACCCCTTTAAGAGTACTAAAGAACCTTGTGGAGAAGGGTGGAATATGAAATATCTGGCCAACAGGCACTGGGAACCAATACAGTGTTCAACACAGTGTCTGGAACACAAAGTACTTAAGAAATGTTTGTTGACTGCTCAACTGACTAATGGAATGGTAGGATTATCTTGCTATGGTGAGAGTCTAGTAGAGATTAGCTAGCTTATATTTGCAATGAACCCAATCAGCAGTTTATAATAGTCAAGATTAGAGAAGACTAAAGCACAGACCAGCAAATAATAAAAATAATAGTTAACATTTATATCACACTTACCCTATACTAGGCATTGTACTACATGCTTTATAGTCATTATCTTATTTGATTGCATCTTTGTAAGAATTAAGATGGAGGAGGTTTTAGAACATTTATAGTAGAAAATATAATGGGTTCAGATGTTCAAAGGAGAAAATGAAGTGGATAAAAGTGATCTTGAAGTTTCATGTCTAAATGACAGAATGATTTGAGGAGAAGCAAATATGAAGAAGTCAGAAGTTTCAATAGAGGAAAGGAAAGAAATTCCATGGGAAAAAAGGATTAAATGGATTGAATAAAAATAATGACTTCTATTTCTATACAATTTTAAGCTTTTAAAGGTACTTTTCTCCAAATGATCCCATGAGGCAGATGGTACAAACATTATTAATTCCATTCTACAGAAGATGAAACTGAAACCTGGAGAGGAGAAGTCACAAAGGTACCCAGGAAAGGAGAAGTGGGATCAAGATTCCAACTCATGTGATCTAATTCCAGAGTCAATGGAGATCCCATTATTCAGTGCTTTTGTCCCTTCTTAGTCTCTTGCTAGCTTCAAGGCATGAAGCTACATAGACCAGGCACCTGGTACTTAACCTACTACTATGCCTATAGACTCAAGTTTGTTTTTGATTATGTCCTCAGTTATACTCTCTACCACTTTGCCTTCTACATCTATGTCTGAACACTGTCCTGGAAGATGGCTAATGACTCCTTTACCCTTGGAACTGCCCCCAGGACCATATGAGTGGCGGAATTGTGGGAAATGAGTGAACCACACTAATTACATCTTGTGACAATTCTAGAGCTAGCACAGTTCCCTTTCTATTCAGTTATGGGTCTAGTCCAATTTCTGTCTTGTGAGAAAACTTTATTCAAATATCGGAATTGGAAAAAAAAACTTTATTGCATTGTATGAACTTAGCCCTGTGTGGTTGGGAAGCCAAACCACCTCTACCTGTTGCTTAGAGACCCTTACCTAAGGACCTAGGTTATGCTGACCAGAAATCGAGTCAGATCCAAAAAACTAAAGTGAGGAGTTTTCTCACAAGTATAGGTTTCAAGCAATCCATGTGTTTTATCTGAAAGCAGGCTCTATAGTGGTCAATCAGTTACTATTTCTTTGTTCCTTTGATTGAATACAAACACTGGAGGGGTGGAGTGGGGCACCTCTTTTCCTAATTTCAAGGAATTGCACCCATTCACTCTTCCTCTCACAACTCAGAAAGCCCCTCTTCTTTCCTCCAATTAGAAATCAGATTACCTAATCGTGTATCCTGGTTTATATGCTATTGTTTTCTTTTAATGCATAAAAATTTGTCTCCTGCTGATTTCAGGATGCAGTGTCAAGCTGAGGAGACCTGGTCCAAATTTGCTATGCAATTAGTATGCATTCCTTAATAAATTCATATGCTCAGAAGCTCAAACCTTTGTTTCCTGAGTTATTTCAGATTTCACTCTCCACATGGAATAGGAAAGGACCAAACCGTTAGCCTGGCAAAGTAGAGAAGGCAAACAAAGCAAACATGACCTTTAAGTTGCTTTAAAAAATGCATTTACCAATAAAATTACTTATCCCATTACATAGTAGTAGTAAAGGAACAGTCCAAAATTTTAATGTAACAAGCATTCATGAAGTACCTACAAGCTGTAATTCAGATTAAAATAAACCCTCTTACTAAGAAAAGAAAGGGGCCTGAGGCCCAAATAATCTAGAATGGCTCTCTAATTGCTCAATTTTTCACTTCATGTTCCATGTGAAAATAGACAACCTTAGTTTGTACATTAATATTTATGAAGAAAAAAACATAATGTTTCATTTTGAGGCAATGTTAAATCCAGTAATGCCAACTCCATAGATGATTTCAGGTGCTCTATATCAGAGTATAGGTATTCCTTAAGACACATAAAGCCCCAGTTAATCTGGATTTTATTTTGTAAAAAATATCTTTATAGATAAATGTCTAGAATGTATGATAAAGAAACCATGGCAATTTAAAATTTTGCTTAAAATGTATTGACTTGAAAGAAAAAGATTGCATAATTAGTCCCAAAAGTCTTAACTGACTTGCCTTTGTTCCAAGAATTGGGGGATTTATTTTTTCAAACAACAAGAAAAAATTCTTCTATCATACTATGTGCATCTATTAGGATAATGTACTCTAAACTACTAATTCATTATATAATAGCTAAATTTTGTTCTTTGAAATACAAGAATCCATGTAAGAATAAGAAAAAAGATGAAAATTATAATTCAGAAATTTTTTAAAGATAGATAACATAAATAGTGAAGGGAAGGGAAAGAAAGGAGCATTTATCAAGTAATTACTAATTAGCACTGTGCTAAATATTTTCAAATACCATCTCATAAGATATTAAGACATTTGGGTAAATGTAAATGAAAAAACTTTTTAAGCCTTTACATTTTATATGTTCTGTTTAGTTGTCACAAAAAAATTGACTTTTTACTATCTGGTGAAAAACTACTAGAGTGGGACGGCTAGGTGGTGAAGTGAATAGAGCACTGGCCCCGGAGTCAGGAGGACCTGAGTTCAAATCTGGCCTCAGATACTTAACACTTACTCACCGTGTGACCTTGGGCAAGTCACTTAACCCCAACTGCCCTCCAAAAAGAAAAAAAAAAGAAAAACTACTAGAGGATTTTTTCCTAGTATAAATTTATCTCCCTATCCAAATAAAAATTATGAACGTATTTATATAGAACCCTCATTATATGTGAAAAGCTTTCATTTTCAAAAACATCTCTGGAAGGTTAATAAAGTAGATATGCTAACCATTTCACAGAAAACATACTTGTTATCCATCAGCAAAGTTAGGTGATTTGCCCAACACATATCTACCTAGTCTTCACAATTCTCTACAGAAAAGACAATTGCTTACTCTGGCTTTTCCCAATTTTTGGCCACAGAACCCTTTGGACCTTAAAATATATTAGAAAAAAATTCATAAGGTTTTGTAAGGAGTTTAGGTTCATGACATAACCTGAGGTCAAGTCAGAAGTCTAGAAAAATAAAGAACTTAATAGAGGAAAGGAAGCATATTTTCATCTAATGTAAGGCAGTTAGGGGGCTCATTAGAGTGCTGGATGTGGAGTCATGAAGATCTGTGTTTAAATCCAGCCTTACATAATTACTTGCTGTATGACCCTGAGCAAGTCATTTAACCACTATCTGCCTCATTTTCCACATCAGGAAAATGAAGATAATAATAGCATCTAATTCCCAAGGTTGTTGTGAGGATCAAATGATGATAATATTTGTAAAGCACTTCACAAATCTTAAAGGGCTATATAAATGCTAATTACTACAACAAGTACCACCACCACCACCACCACCACCACTACTACTACTACACTAAAAATAAATGGCCATCCCTAAGCAATAGTTTTGATAGATATGTAACCTTTTTAATAGAGGTTTGCTTTCATGACATGAAGGACCCAAATATATTACAGAAGGACTTTTTTTCCCCTTTCTCTTGGATTATATACTAACTAGGACATCTGGAGAAATCTTTCAGAGGTGGGAGACTGTCGGCCTCAAGGCCACATATGGCCTTCTAGATCCTCGGGTATGGCCTTTTGACCAGGTCCCGAGTTTTATAGAACAAATCCTTTTATTAGGGGACTTGTTCTATGAAGTCTGGATTCAGTCAAAGGGTTGCACTTGAGGACCTAGAGGGCCACATGTGGCCTTGAGGCCGCAGGATCCCCACTCTTGCTTGAGTCTGGACAATGTCTATCCACCATTATATTGAGCCCTACTCTCCACTTACAAGCATGCTATTCACAATATTTTAGAGAAAAGTTTTTATGGCAAGTCCTGGGCAAACAAAAACTCTGAAATGAGTAACCTTTAGTCTTTAAGATCAATGTAAATATTGTCACATTCTAAATATCTGAAGACTTTTGTGGCTGCAACTGTTTCCTTACACATACACACAGCAAGTTTCTTTTACCTACTTTCTCCTAGCTGTGGTTGGGTAGAGTGATGGAGGTAGGGGTGAGGAACCATGAAGTTCTTCCTGACTATTTCCCACTGTTCTTCCATCACATTTTGGTCCTTTTCACTCAGCTTCTTAGTCAAGGTGAGGGAAGGCCTTGACATTTTTCTACCTTCTCTGTCTTCCTCAGACATTTCCCAGGATAATAAGAGATCAGTTGCCTCTCCACCTTCCCCTATAACCCTGGTACCCAGCTTTCCTTTGTCATTCCTCCATTGCTGTCAGGTTGATAGAATTCTTCTAGGTAAGATACAGGAAGGAAAAAAGAAAAATCCCATCATGTGCTACACATATATACATAATTTAGTAGTTTCAAGGAGAAAACATTGGTAGCATTGAAATCTTGTCAGAGATTTCTCCTTTACATATTATATATACCTCCAAGTTTCCTTGCAACACAGTTTGGGAAATGTTGACATACACATAGCAAGGTCACAATAAATATCTGCTGTTTTGGGCTTCTGATCATGATATCCCCCATGCCCAGAATGTCCCCTCCCTAATTCCTACCCATCCTTCAATGCTATACTCAAGCCCCATTTCCTCTATGATCTCTGCCTTCTCTGAATTTCTTTTGTACTTATAGATAATACCATATAGTTTAGTGCACAGTCATTATAGGATGTAATGGAAAGATCATTGAACTGATACTCCAGAGACTCAGAGTCTAGTATTACGTAACCCTCTCAGCCTCAGTATCCTAATCCATTACACTTCTGAAAAGTGAAATTGAACTAAAAAATCCCTGTGGTGCCTTCTTCTAGCCCTTACCTTCTATGATTCTTTTAGTCTCATTTCTCCAATTAAGGTAGAAGCTAAGTTTTTGGTAAATAATAAAGGCTTTATTCTATCAATCTACCCATCTAATTAATGGCAAAGTCTAAACTGTCTTCTAATGCAATACAGAGCCTAGCACAGTGCTCCATACAAAATAGGAATATGTCCACTAGTAATAGATGACATTTATATAGTGTTAAGAGCAAAGTACTTCATACCTATCACCTCATTTGAGCCTTGTAATAACACAGTTAGCGATGTGCTATAGCACACATTACTTTACATATAAGGAAAATGAAGCTTAAAATGTTTAATTATTTAAGCTCTTGGCATAGCTATTTGGCACACAGTAGGTGCTTAAAAACATGTTTATTGACTAACTAACCAATCAACTAATAAGAATTTATAAAGCATGGTACCAGCCCAGGCATACAAATAAAATAAAGGAAACAATCTCTACTCACAAGGAGTTTATATTTTAACAGAAGAGAAATTAAATACATATATAATTATAAACAACAAATAGGAAGAGAATGAATGCAACTGAATTCAAAACAGTTAAAATATTTAGGAAAGAGGACACTAGCAGTGAGGGAATCAGCAAAGATTTCATGCTGAAGGTGATAATGAAGCTATATTTGGAAGGGAGGGAAGGAGAAAGACATTCTGAGAGGTGAAGGTAAGAAAGGAGGACATTCCAGGCATGAGGAATGTCCAGTAAATGGACATAGACACAAGACATGGAGTGTCACATGTGAGAAAAAGATAAGGTTACTCTGACTGGACCACAGAGTACAGGAAAGAGAATAATACAGGAGTGGAGAACCTGCAACCTTGAGGGCACATTTGACTCTCCAGGTCCTCAAATATGATTCTTTGACTAAATCCAAACTTCACTAGATTAAATTAAACAAATTAAACAAATCCTTAATAAAAGGATTTGTTCTATATAACTTGGATTCCATGAAAAGGTCACACCTGAGGATCTAGAAGGCCACATGTGGTCTTGAGGCCTCAGGTTCCCCACCACTGGAGTAATGTAGAATGAAGAAAGATAGATTGAGGCCCAGTTGTAAAGGGTATTAAATGCCAAAAGGACAAGTTTACATTTTATTCCAGGGATAAATAGGGAGCCATTGGAGTTTATTGAGTAGGGGAGTTACATGGTCATATGAGTACTTACAAAAAATCACTTTGTTATCAGTGTGTAGGTTTGAGGCCAGAATTAAGAGATCTAATTAATTAATTAATTAATTAAGCAATCATCTAAGCAGGAGACAAAGAGGACCTGAACTAAGGTGGTAGCTATGTGAGCAAGATAAAGGTCTGAATGTGAAAGTTGGTGTTGAGATAGAAATGAAACGGCAAGATTTGGTGAGTGACTGCATAGGTAGGGTGAGAGAATGGACAGAGGTAAAAATGAACCTGGGAGACTCAAAGAATTCCTTACAGAAATAAGGGAGTATGGAAGAGGAGAAACTTCAGGGGAAAAGATAATGAAGGATTTTTAGTTTGGGACATGCTGAGTTTAACATGCCTCTGGGTAAAATGGGACTGCAGGTCTGGTGAGAGACTGGGGGCTCCATTTACAAATATGAGACATCTGTATTGGGATGGCTATTAAACTCATGGAAGTTGATAAATTTAAGTGACTGCCTACTTATAGTCACCTAGATAATCACAGTCAGAATCCATTCCACATCTTCACAGAACCAAGCTACAAATAGTTGACATTCATCTAGCCCCTCACAACCTCCAAATCTATTCATTTATGTCACCCTCATTTGATACTCAAAACAACTCTGTGAGATAAGTACCACAGCTATTATCATTCCCACTTTACAGATGGGAAAAATGATGCTAAGAAAAGGAACTTGACTAAGGTCAAGTTTACACTGCTAGTAAATCTATGAGTGAGATCTGAACACAGGTATCTCCTAAGAGTCCAGTTTATTCCCACTAAGGCAGACTCTCTCCCTTAACCTCATCAAGTGTGGACATAGTTGTCATGCTAATGACATAAAGTTGAGTACTTCCTGTATTATCTCTAAAATATCTGAAAAAACAATTTATATCTTCTTAGCTCCCAAACAAGCACTCCCAAACAGATCATGCAGGAGCAAAAATCTCACCCTATTTCAAAGATGGAAGATAACAACTGGAGGCAAGTGACACACAGGTTTGACTCTGATTGTTATTTATTAGATGCTGTATCCACTAGTACAACCTCCATTTTGGAAGATTGTCTTCATAATGACAGCTAGCATTTATTTAACACTAAGATTTGAAAAGCACTTGATAAATATGACTTCATTTTATCATCACAACAACCCTAGAAGGTAGGTTTTATTATTAATCCCATTTTGAAGATGAGAAAACTGAAGCCAAGAAATGTTAAGTGACTTGGCCAGGGTCACATAGCTGGTTAGTGACTGAGATAGGATCTGAACTGAGGTCTTCCTGATTCCATATCCTGCACTCCATGCACTGTACCATCTAGCTGCCTCATTACAATAGCTACTACTTATATAGTACTTTAAGAATTTCAAAACACTTTACAAATATTACCTCATTTTATTGTCTCAACAACCCCAGGGGGAGACAGGTTTTATTATTGTCCCCATTTTATAGATGAGGAAATTGAGGAATAGAGATCCATCGCCTCTCCGTAGTGGCTAGTATGTTTTATATTCAGTCCTTTGGAACCATGGTCATACTATCAATCAGAGTTCTTACAGCTTTCAAAGTTATTTGTCTTTATAGTGTTTCGTTACTGTATAAATTATTCTCCTTTCTTCTCTATCAGTTTCTAAAAGTCTTCAACATTCTGTATACTAATATTTTCGTATAAATTGTTCTGGTTCTGTTCATTCACTCTGCATGTCTTTCCATGTCTTTTTCAAATCATCTATTTCCTCATTTCTTATAGCACAATAGTACTTCAAAAGAGTATGAAGAAAGAGGAAAAGGTCCTTTATGTACAAAAATATTTATAGCAATTCTTTCTCTGATAGAAATTTTTAAAATGGAAATGAGGGAGATGTCTATCAATTGAGGAATGGCTAAAAGAGTTATGAATGTATTCACTTTCTTTTTTAATGATGTCATCAGTAATTTGTTGCTACATGTTAAGGACTCATGATCTCCAGTCTCAGAAATTATTCCCTCAAACCCAAAACCACATCTGATAGCCAGTAACACAGAGGAGGTATACTGTTTAGACAGTGCCTGGGGTATACAAATGTCTCGTTTTTATTCTACATACCACTATATCTTATTCTAAATTACCAGAAAATATATTCACTATCAGACAAAAGTAATGTCACCAATAAACACAAAGTATGTTGTCTGTCATATTTCACTGCCACAAGGCCTTTCCTGACACTTTGCTGACAAGCTATCACTGGAATTCACACTTCAATAGAATAGCCATAAAAACAAATACAAGGTCATTAGAATGGATTTATTTCCAAAGAATATTTCGAAACATTGCCCATAGGTTATTCAAGACAGGCATATTGTGGTGTCCTATGGATGGACATTGAAAGAACTCCCAAATGAATGGCATATCATTTGACACATGACAAAATGAATAGCTACTTGCCAAGGCCTTGGTACCAGTTATAGAGCATGGATTAACAATGCAGTGAAATGTGAAAGAGCCAAGATGGGCAATAGTCCTCCTTGATAACAAAGTCAGAGATACATTTTATTTTCTCTGTCAACCTCTCCAAAAAGGATTCTAAATTGTAGTCACCATAGAAAGATAATTGTTTTGCCTATGAGATAGTGAGGCCATGTCAGGAGAGGTACCAAAGAGATCCTCTAGTCTGGGTGCCTAAATTTATAGATAGGGAGTGACTTACCCAGGAGCATCTAACTGGGATATGAAGAGCTAGAAATCAAACCCAGTCTTGGGTTCTTCCCACTACATTCTGCTGACTCTTCACTAGGGGAGAAAGGGAAGCAAATGGGGAAGGAAGGAAGGAATTAAGCATTTGTATTGTTAGTCTATCTATACTATCTGACTCTACACCCCATGAACTTTTGGCCATGGGGTTTTCTTGGCAAAGATACTGGAATAGTTTGACATTTTCTTCTCTAGTGTGTCCCCATTTTACAGCCGAGGAACTGTGACAAATAGGAGTTACTTGGCCAGGGTCACACAGCTAATACATGCCTAAGGCTGGATTTGGACTCAGACAGTTCTGACTCCAGGCCTGGTGCTCTATCCCTTGCAACACCTAGCTTCCCCAACGTATCTCTGTACAGAGGAAAAGAAGACAAAGAAGATGATAACAATGCAGGAAAAGAAGGAGGAGGAGGAGGAGGAAGAAAGGGAGGAAGTGGAGGAGAAGAAGAGGAGGAGAAGGAGGAGAAGGAGGAGAAGGAGGAGGAGGAGGAGGAGGAGGAGGAGGAGGAGGAGGAGGAGGAGAAGGAAGAGGAGGAGGAGGAGAAGAAGAAGAAGAAGAAGAAGAAGAAGAAGAAGAAGAAGAAGAAGAAGAAGAAGAAGAAGAAGAAGAAGAAGAGGAAGAAGAAGAAGAAGAAGAAGAAGAAGAAGAAGAAGAAGAAGAAGAAGAAGAAGAAGAAGAAGAAGAAGAAGAAGAAGAAGAAGAAGAAATATTTATACAGTGAATATGTGTCAGGCACTATGCTAAGCACTTTTTCCAAATATTATCTCAAATTATTACAAATAGTATCTCATTTTATCCTCACAATTCTGTGGGGTACTATTATTGTCCCCACTTTACAGCTGAAGAAACTAAGTGACTTAGATTAAATGACTTGCTCAGGGTCACAAAGCTGATAAGTGTTTGAGCCTGGATTTGAACTCAGGTCTTCCTGACTCCAGGTCCAGTACTCAGTGCACAGAACCACCAACACTACCTCTGCCTACTTCCCAGGTAGTGAACAGTTACTTTCTGAAAATGGCTCTGTAAAACCCTACTTCTAGTCTGCTTTTTCTGGGAGCATTCCTGACTTTTTTTTTTTGATCTGGATAGCTTACAAAGACCATAAAAGCTGTTTCTATTGACAAAGCTGAAGATGAATATTCCAATAATGGTGCCCAGGGAAAGCAAACACAAGATTCCTCCCACAGCCTCCTGTTGAGGTTTTCTAACTGTGCTGTGAATCCACCTACATAGACCTGCTCTCAAAGCACCCCATGAAAATATATAAATATATATGCATATGTGTACATATTAATAATCTGATACTCTGAGTTAGTTACTAATCCAGTTACTCAGCCTGAAGAAAAAAAATGAAACAAAATGAGAATCTGCTTTAAAAAGGTAAACAAAACTGGGAGGAAATAGCACATTAAAATAAATATACGTCATCTCACTAGTTGTAAGGAATCATTCACTATTGGTTCCTAGGTCTCAGGTATGTATGGGACAATATATGTAAAGCACTTTGTGAACCATAAAGCACCATGCAAATGTTAACTATAATATACTATTAATGTTGTTGCTGCTATTCACTGACAGAAATGGCCTTAGTAGAGTAGACAGTAAGGTGGCCTCAAAATCAGGAAGATCTAAGCTCAAGTCCTACTCTTTTTTTGGCTTTTTGGAGGGCATTTGGGGTTAAATGACTTGCCCAAGATCACACAGCTAGTTTTTGTGTATGTGTGAAGTGTCTGAGATCGGATCTGAACCCAGGTCCTCCTGACTTCAGGGCCGGTGCTCTACTCGCTGCACCACCTAGCTGCCCCTCAAGCCCTACTTCTAATACATACTGTATGATCCTGAGAATCTCACTTAACTTTTTAAACTCCTGAAACCTCCACCCCAAGCAACTCTCTTAACTGTGAGGTTCAGAGAAGGATCTGATCTGCACTGGTTGTTTTCCTATGGGGAGTTCCCACCCCAATGAAGTCATAGGTTCAATTCAAAATAAATCATTTGCTCAAGAAGCATTTAGTAAGCATTTACATTGACCATTTCTCAGTCCTCATTCTTCTTGACATCTGCTAATCACACCATCCTCCTCTTTACTCCTTTCAAGGTTTTTGTGAAACTTCTCTCTTCTGGCTCTGGCTTGCTTTGCTCTTCCCCAAGCTCTACTTGCTGAATCATCACCTATGTCCTGATCTCTGACCATAGGTCTACCCAAAGATTAATCCCAGGCTCTCATCTCCTCTCTTTCTATGTTCTCTCTCCCAGTGATTTTACTGCCTCCCTTGGGTCCAATTATCATTCCAATACAGGTAACACCTGTATTTATATGTGCAACCCTAGTTTCTCTCCAGAGCTCAAGTATGCTACTTAAGGGGCTCTAGCCCCACTAGCAAAAGCTAATTGCCTCTTGATCATCCCCAGGGATCCTGCCTAGACATATCAATCTCACAGTGTCCAACAGGAAGGTAATTAGCTTTTCAAAAACTCCCCCCTGGGTTCTCCATGACATGGGTAGAAACAGCTGCCTAGTAATGCAGGTTTACAATCTTGGTGTGATAACTTGGCACTGCCCTCTTCTATGTTCCTCACATCTGGTCATCTCTCTTCTGTCTACAAAACATTTCTCACATCTCTTCCATCCTCTCTATTCACACAGCCATTATCCTAGATCAGATTCTTAACACCTTTCACACGGACAACTGCAATGTCTTCCTAATTGGCCTCCCTGTCTCCACCTGTGGCCTTCTAGATCCTTGGGGGCAGCCTTTTGACTGAGTCCAAATTTTACAAAACAAATCCTTTTATTAATGGGATTTGTCCTATGAAGTTTGGATTCAGTCAAAGGACTGCACTTGAGGACCTAAAGAGCCACATGTGGCTTCGAGGCCACAGGTTCCCTACCCCTAGACTACACCAATATAAATGAGGTAAAATTTGAAACTCAACATAGCCTAGTTTTAAGTAACAAGCTTGAGGATTGAAAAGGGGCTGAGAAAATGAACCTCTTTCATTTCATTGGAGAGGTGGAAGTCTATTAATGTGGTGCAATGCATACACTTATATTGAATTTATATGCTGTTTAGTTTTATGAAACTTTTTTTTCTTTTTCTTATTCTTTTAAGGGATGATAGTGGATAGTTCTCCGAATAAGGAAGCAGGGGAGAATATATTTGGAAATGCTAACAATGCAAAAACTAAGATTTTGATAAAGAATAATAAGAAAAACATTGAAAGACAATGTTCTCCATTTGTTCCATGTTTATGTTATTTTTCCTTTCATTAGGGTGCTTTAAGGTAAGGATAATATCCTCTCTTCTGTACTTCTTCTCAGCATTCAGTGTAGCAGTTTGTGCTCAAAAATCAACAGACATTCAGCCAATGTGATTAACTGACTATAACTCAGAACATGTTGCCAACAGCCTTTCCCAATTCTACGGCTGCCACCGGCTAAAAATATATCCTATCATCTACAGACATTGACCAGGAAAAGCAATAGATGTCTTATATCACTACATCAAGGAGTCGTGACTTTTGTTAGTGTGAGTATTCCCTTCACTGATACAGATTGCATTCTTACTATGACTTGATAAATTGTATCCAAGATTTGCTGTGGCCAAAAAATTCATCTCTCTAAAGTCAGTCTAGTCATCATTCTCTCCAAATAGGTCTAGGCTGATCCTCAGACCAAAGGCATGCAGTCTTTCACCTGGATTATACCCAAAGCCTTCCTCAGGGCATAGGGTCATCAAGAGCTAACATGCCACTGTAGTGGCTTTCAGGGAAACAGGGCCACTTTTACTTCATGATGAGGCATTAGAGTTTAGTGGAATGAATTAGTGGAGGAAGTAAAATATCACATACCTATGAATAAAATATGAAGTTATCTAGAGGGATAAAATATATTATATGTACAAATTCATATTTTATAAGAGTAACATACTGCCCATCCTTACATAGAACTTCATATTTTATTCATATCAATGTATAAAGAGGCAATGTGATAAAAGACAAAGGACACAGGACCTGGGTCAGAAGACCCAGGCTTAAGTCTCCACTCTGCCACTTACATGCATACACCATCCCTTGGCAAATCATTTAGCCTTATTGATCTGTAATCTCTCATCAGTGTTATGGAAAGGATCAAATTAAATGATGTACATAAAGTTTCTTTGTAACTGTCAAAAATGTCTATAAGTCAACAAGCAGTAAGTGGTCAATCTGTGCTAGGCACTAAGCTAAGCCCTGGAAGATGCAAAGAAAGGGGGTATTTATGTATCTATATCTATATCTATACATGTGTGTATATGTATACATAAATGCATCTATAACATGACAAGTACATATGACAGTATGTATACATACTGTCATTGATATTGATTGAACTATGTGAAATGAAATATACAGGATGTCTCAAAAATCTTAAGAACACTTGAAGGTATCCCTTAAAGTCTTATTTTTAATAGCTGAAAGGTTCAAGACTCCTCTTTCAAATCCAGACAAAACCATCTCTAGGATTTTATGGATCAAGGATGGTTCCCAGTTCATGTGTTTTGGGGGAGCCACCTAACAACTGACCAAGTGGAAGACAGTGGCTAAGGACACAGAATCAGTGGGTTCTTAAAAAGAATAGTTTCAGGGTGGCTAGGTGGTGCAGTGAATAGAACACCAGTCCTATAGTTAGGAGGACCTGAGTACAAATTCAGCCTCAGACACTTAACACTTAGTAGCTATGTGACCTTGGGCAAGTCACTTAACCCCAATTGCCCTGCCTTCCCCCCTCCAAAAAGCAAATAATAATAATAATAACAACAACAGTTTCTTGTGCATGTCATTTTGAGAGGATTATTAGTCCTCTCTTCCACTTTCACCTCCAGCCTTTTTTCCACTCACTCCCCAGGTGATTTGTTTGGGACCCTGTTAATAAGTCAATAAGCATTTATTTAGTGCCTACTATGTGTCAAGGAACAAAAGCCTTGTTTATGACATAAACATACTGGTCATTATAATGTCATTTTTACTTTGGTTTCTATATGTATATACTTCAACTGAGAAGCACAGTCAATAGACATATTGCACGTTACAGAATTAGTGAACCGATAGGCTATGAACATGCCTGAAAAACACATGAAAGAAATGTGTTGCCCTGGAAGACTGATGAATGTTTATGACAAATTTTACTAGGAAAAAGGAGAAAAAAATACCATTTTACTTGGGGCAAATGATCTTGACTTTATCATTTCTTTTGTTTTACTGAACAAATTTCTCTCTATGTTATAACCAATTATGAACAAAACATAAACTCTGGGAACAGAACTGATTATTCCCCAAACAGGCTGAAGTATTTTTACCTCAGGATCAGTCACTGCTACAGCCCCATGCCATTCTTTGGAGCCACAGATCCTTCAACTCAATTCAAATCACCCAACACTGGTTAAATGTCTTCAGTATACAGAGCACAATGCTTGGCACAGAGCTCCCCACCTGAACAACCTGCTAGAGATGCAACCAACTTACACAGAGAATCCTTTTCCCTTCCTGATTCACTGAAGTTCTTCCAGAAACTATTTTCCATCTTTTGCTAGAGAAAGGATTCTGAGAGGGGAAACAGGCCATTTCCCCAAGGGCACAGTCAATCAGTCAATCAACAAGCATTAGTTGAGCATTTACTATGAATCAAGCACTGTGCTAAACCTTAGGGATACAAAATAAGACCAAAAAAAAAAAATCCAATCCCACTGCCCTCGAGGAGTGTACATGCTAATGGGGTGACTCAGGTAACTGTCCAAATTATTTGTAAGGACTATTTGGGATAGTTAACCACAGAAAAGAAATGGCTTGTCACTTCTCATTAACTACCATACCATGTTATTCTCCAAGCAATATTTCACCAATAACATTACAAATGCTGCCATTAGACAATAAAGCTTTTTAGCAACTGAGTCAATAATGCCAACTATGGGCTGGAAAGCTTTTACGGTTATTAAGCTGGCAGTGTCACTTAATGGCTTGCAAGCTGAAGTACATAAAACACATTTACAAACTCACTTATGATTGGAGAAACTACCCATTAAGTTTAAATGCTATGGTCTGATGTCAAGCAATCTTGATAGCTCTATTACCCAGACTTCTCACCTTTTAAAATAGTCGTATAATTTTTCTCACCTCTGAGAATTCCTATTACAAGAATATATTAATCAGGATATGCATCTTAACAGGCAGTCCAGTCTCTAACCTACAAAGGGGTTCAAGCTAAGAGAGTTCATGTGTTTGGAAACTGGAACACATCTCTGCACAGAAACTATGTCATAAGCACTGGACAGGTTCCCAGGCCAGTTGGCAGAAGTTTATTTATAGTGCAGCTGAGGTGGGATGAACAGTCATAAAGTTTTCCATTGTTCCCATCACTGGGAAATCCGGAAGCTAGAGAATATACAGGTACTTTACTTAGCCTTCAAAATTAATTCTCTATCCTGGAGGGAGAAGGTGCTTCCTCCTTTCCCTTCCTATAGAGGGGCAAACGGTTTTTTTTTTTACTCTTAGTAATAGTAGTAGCTAACATTTATATAAAGCTTTAAGGTTTACAAAGAGCTTCACATGTTATATCTTATTTGACCCTCACAACAACCTTGTGAGGTCAGTGCTCCTACTGGCCCCATTTTAAAGATGAGGAAACTGAGATTGGAATGGGTTAATTGACTTGGCCAGGGTCAGACAGGGAAGCATCTAAGGCAGTATTTGAACACAGCTCTTCCTGACTCCAAGCCTGGATCTCTATCTACTATACCAGTTAGCTGCTTTTTTCTCTCCTCTTCCCCTCCTATTTCTCCAGCATGGGCAAAGAGATTTTTCTTTTCCCTCCCCTCAACACAGTGGAATTCCAACGCAATGGGAGTTACCCAGGACCTTCCTCCTACACTGTGATATTGGTAATGAAATGGAATTCCTGTCTTTTTCCTGCCTTTCTCCCAGAGCAGCAGGTACCAGAGGTGGACATCCTTGTGTGGGAGCAGAGAAGAGGAGGAAGGCATCTGCCCTAATGCTGGATGCCAAAAGGTGAATGAGGAGCTTGAAAACTGCCTTTACAATAGTGACAACTGACATTTACATACTACAGTACATGTAGTATGTAAGGTTCTAAGGTTCCTAGAGCAGGTAGTAAACATTCACTCACTTGATCTACTCAACAGCCTTGGGACATATGTACTTATTATTATTTTACATATCAGGAAACTCAAGTACATAGAGATGTGTTAAGTGCTTTGTCCACAGTGGCAGAGCTAGACCCAGGAATGCAGTAGGGATAGGATTCAATGTCATTTTCTGCCTAAAGCTTGGCCATGCCCCTAGTGTAGACCTACCCAACTTGGCAGAAGGTAGTGGCCAAAATTAAAATAGACAACTTCTTTGGGAGGCAGATAGGTTAGACTAGAGAGAGACTGGTGATGATTGGTTGCTGTGGGTTATGTGACAAACAAGACTGTGCACAGTGGAAACCCTATATTTTGGGGAGCCATCTGTTGTGCATGCCTGCTCTTGTAGAACAGTAAAAGCAACCAAATTTCTACAGTTATCTTGTCTTCCTGACTCCAAGTCCAGGGTGCTAGCCCTGAGGGGAATCAAGGCACATTTGAAAATAGTTTTATGGACTACATGACCCTTGCACTTTGACACAAAAAAGGGAGCAAGAGATTCACACACACACACACACACACACACACGTCAGAGCATCTTACAGCAGATTCATCCAAGAAAAGACAAAGCATCCATTAGTGAAAAGAGAAACAGAGACACAGGTAGGATGATAATTAGGCAGACACACAGAGCCAGAGCCTCCCACTATCTGCAGAACCACCCCCAGAATTCAAGAGTTAAGCTCTAAGGAGGAGTGGACCCAGAGAGCCCAGATGAGCGACCTGACCATCAGAAATGATATGATCAGAAGGAATAAGCATGAGAATACCACCAGAAGAGAAAGAACTCTGGGGTCCTGCAGTGCCAGGGGGTGTGATCTGTCTGTGTGTGCCTTACTACCCAGGGACCCTAAGTTTCTGCCCACTCTTTCCATTAACTCTGTGTGTATTTCTGAGGTGTATTTGTGTACTTGGTGGGTGAGGAGGGGATGTTTCATAGCTATTATTCTTACAATATGCTCTTAGGAAGTGTCTATGTTTTGAACTAAATTGTGTCTCCTGGCTAACTACTTAAGGTAAGCTTATTGGGGAGGACAAATTAGCTTTAATTTAGATGCAGACTCATAGTACACCTTGAATTCCAGGCAGCCCCCACTTTATGGGGACTTAACACTCAACTGCAAGTTTAAGTTTGGAGGTACTACAGTAATTACTTATACACTATATATTCCTTATCATCCTACTCACCTATGAATTCAGCAAGGGCAAGGCCAATGTCCTTCATTTGTCTAAATGTGTATCTCCCCCAACGCCAAGAACTGTGGGCTTGATAAAAGTTGACTTGAGTGATATGTGCTTCCTATAAGTAATTAATAAATTATTTTTTGCTGAAGAGAATAGCAAGTTACAATAAACATTTTTTTTTTTTGCTTTTTGGAAGGGGTTAAGTGACTTGCCCAAAGTCACACAGCAAATGTGTCATGTGTCTGAGGCTGGATTTGAACTCATGGCCTCCTGACTCCAGGGCCGGTATTCTATTCACTGTGCCACCTAGCCACCCCAATAAGCATTCTTTATATTGCCATTCTTACTCTTGTCCAATCAAGTTCTTCATACCGTCATCTACCACTACAGTAATGGAAAAGAGAAGGAAACAAGCATTTATTAATGCCTACTATGTTAAGTACTTTACAAATATTATCTCATTTAATTCTCACAACCCTGTGAGGCCAGTGTTATTATTATTCCCGTTTTACACTTGAGGAAAACTGAGGCAGGCAGAGGTTAAGTGATCTGCCCATGGTCACACACCTGAGGCTGGATTTCAACACAGGACTTCCTGGTTCCAGGCCCTATGCTCTATCCACTGCACCACCTATCTGTTTTCTATTTTCTCTTCTACACATGTAATTTGTTTATCCTTTAATTAATTTAACATTCATAATTTAAATGTAATTTTTGTGCATTAAATTTTGTTTCATATGAGGTTGCTTAAATCAAGGTGCACATCTAATTGTATCCTCCCCTTAAAGTATGCTAAGCAATCAGAAAAATGAAGGTTACTAGGGTATGTAAAGATCATCTCAGATAAACAAGGGATTAAGTGTCTGATGTCTACTGTTTAATCATCTCAGTTTCACTATAATCATTAATGTCTCCTTTCCCTCCTGAGGTACTCAACTTTGCTCTGTAAGTATTCCAGTTTAATTTGAAGAGTTCTGTAAGGAAATTGTGCTGTAAGAAATGAAGATCATATGATATATAAAAGCATGGTGAGACTTACTTGAACTGATACAAAGTAAAGTAAGCAGAACCAAGAAAACAATATTCACAATGACCACAACAATGGAAATGGAAAGAACAACAACCAAAAGCTAAAGATGGTGTTACAGAAGGAGATATAAGAAGGTACTGCCTACCTAGTCTCTTGCAAGGATAGGAGGTTCACAGGTGTGGAACATTGCATATATTTTTAGATTTTTTTCTATGTACTTGTCAGTTCTGTTGATTTTTTCCTCTCCTTTCTTTTTCTTTTAAAAAATTCTGTGACCGGGAAAGGGGAGAGAAAATGATAGAATCCCCATGCTGTTATCATATTACACAAGGGGAATCATCCTTATTCCACTGCTCTATTCCAACCAAGGAAATAAACCACATCCATATTCTGCTTTTTGAATCTCAGAAAAAAAAGAAACACATTGTTAAGCTACCTGTCTGTATTACTGGATGTACTTAGAAAGAAGGAAGCTCATTCACCAGATAAGACTATAGCAGGTCTGTTTCTGGAAGAGCTAGGAGAAAAATAGGTCAGATTTCATCTTTTCTAGACATACTATCAAGCTTGACACCTAGAGAAAGAAACCCAGAACTGCTATAAAAATATAGTTCAATGGGCAAGAAACATTTATTAGGCACTTACTATGTACTAGGCACTGGAGACAGAAAAAGAGGCAAAAGACAATCCCTTCCCTCAGGCAGTTCACAGTCTAGTAGGGGAGACAGCAAGAAAATAAATGTATACAAACAAGTTATATACAGGATAAGTAGAAATAATTAAGAGAGGCAAGGCACTAGAATTAAGAGAAGTTAGAAAAGATTTCCTAAAAAAGAGAAGTTTTATTTGGGACTCCAAGAAAACCAGGGAAGCAAGCAGGTGGGCTGAAGAGGGGGAGAGGTCTAGGCATGGGGGACAGTTAGTGAAAATGCCCAGAAACAAGAGAGGCAGTGTCTTGTTCATGGAATAGCCAAGTGGTCAGTGTCACTAGATGAAAGATTACCTGGCAGGGAGTAAAATCTAAGAAGATTGGAAAGGTTGGAGAGGGCTAGGTTATGAAGGTTATATACCCTTTCAGTGCTCCAAATTGGATGATCACTCAATCAATAAGCATTTATTAGTATTTATGCACCAGGCTCTGTGCTAAGTATTGGGGATATTAAGAGACAAAATAGCCCCTGCCCTCGGGGGACCCCAATTCTAAAAAGAGAGACAAGTCATATAATTAGATATAGATATAGATATATAGATACACACACACACACATATACAGAGTAGCTAGACAGTGAAGGATATCATTTACATAAACACATGAAAATCTCAGTCAACAAGCATTTATTAAGGACCTATTATGTGCCAGGTACTTTGTTAAGGGGTATACTCAGTGTTCAGGAAGAACTAGACCCTCTGGTGTGACAGTTTGCCAAGCCCTTTTTAGGACTGATCATCCACGTTTGGTGCCTGCCTTTTACCCAATTCTTACCTGTGACTCCAAAAAACTGTAGTATGCTTGACAGATGGACTAAACCACGGGAATGTCAATCCCAAGCATGTGAAAACTTCTCCCCTGGGGTTGGATGAGAACAGTCTGTTCCAACAGCCATTAAGGCAGCTAACAAAGGTTCTAATGGGGCACTTAGAACTCAGACATGAAACCATGCTAGTTGTCCTGACTTTTCTCTAGCCACAGGACTTTGATGACTCAGGAAAAGAAAGGAGGCTGACTGACTTTGTGCAACTCTGCCTCACTTAAATACAATGGATGGCAAGTCAAGGCATCACCCCATGACATGATTGGTCCTCTTTGAAAACAAAGGATAAACAACAACATATTTGCTAAGCACTGGGGATACCTAGACAAGCAAAAGACAGTCTCTGCTCTCAAAGATTACAGTTGAATGAAAAAGACAACATGTAACAAGTGTGTACAAACAATACAAGACAAATTGAAGATAATCTCATAATGAAGGCAGTAACATTAAAGTAAATTGAGCTTCTTGCAGAAGGTATTCTATCAGAAAGCACCCTAGCATAACCAGGATGGCTGCTAGCACAGGTTCTTTGATCTGTTTTTCTAAAGGAAAGCAATTCAAAAGGGGTTAACAATCTAACTTTAATCAAACATGTAAATTATATACATACATACATACATACATACATACATACATACATACATACATACATACATATATACATATAATTCACTTAGTTCAGGGGAACTTCAGAAAATACAAACAGAAATTACAAGCAGATAAAAAATACAGAGAAAATAATACAATTCAATAGACGACAGACAGGGCTTCTAGCTGTCTGACCATTATTACATCCATACAGTGTTAATTACCAGAGGGAGAAGCACCATCATCTAGGTTTTCAAAGCTGGGGGGCTCAACAGCTACCCAGAGTCTCATCTGGTCAAATCATACAACTCTTCCCAAAGTGAGCCCCAAAAGCAAAATCTATCCTCAGGAAGTATATATAACCTTCTCCAGGGTCAGCCAACATCACAACATTCGGGATCCACTGCCTAATTACAAAGTAACAAAAGGTATGTGCCTCCCTGAAAAATAAGCCTCCCCTAAGCAAGCTTGTCTTATTGGGCTCCAGGTGAGAGGCCCATTAAGGGGCAGGGAAGATCTTCAAATTCACTTACCATTACAAGTATGACTTTATCTGTGACTTGAAGAAAACCAGGAGACAGAGGTGAAGAGGGAGAGAGTTCTAATTTAAAGGGACAACCAGTAAAAATACCCAGTCAGGAGATGCAGTATCCTGTGCAGTATCACTGAACTGCAGAGTACATGGAAGGGATGAAGGCATAGGAATAAAAAAAATGCATGGTACATGGATATAGTAAAACCTCAATAATTTGGACTCCACTAAATCAGAATTTGTCATCTGAATGAGGCTAGTGTTTATTGTGGTATAATCAGCAGGAAAAAAAAAGAGGTTTGCTGAACAAGTAACAGAGTAAACAATATTTGAGGGTGGGGATATGAAATGTTTAATCTATTAAACAGAACAAACTCTTTATCAACAAGTCATGTGCTCATGTCAATTTGCTCTTCCTTTAATTCATAATAATAACTCACATTTCACTTGCACAAGATTGCCCAGCATAGCATGTCTGCATCAAAGAAGGCACTGTGCTCTACGAGCAAAGCAGTATTGTGGTAGCTCAAAAGAAACATGAAATGTGCAAATTTAGACATATTTCCACTCCAATTGTTTGTGTGCCCAAACTGTGATAGAGCATTACAAGCTTATATTGGTCTGATAAGCCACAGTAGGACATGCTGTACCTTGACCCCAACATAGTGATGTCATTTTGGTCCTCTTCAAGCCTGAAGGACAACAACCAACCAATAATAACTCACATTTATATAGCTCTCTGAAGTGTAAATAGAGCTTTACTCAGAACAAGTGGAGAATATGGAGCAAATATTTTCATCACTGTTTTATGGGCAAGGGAAGTAGGAAGATAAGCATTTAAATGATTCACCACTAAGAGGTGGGATAGGATTAGAACCCTTGTATCCTGACTCCAGGTCCATCATTTTTTCTACCACACTACAATTCCTTTCAAGTCACTAAATTAGATCTGGTAGAACTTCATCAGCTACTGTGGCCTTTTTACCTTTGGGACTACTGATTTTTGTGACTGAAAATAGTGAAATTGGCACTTCTTTTAGAAGAGTCTTTTATTTAATTCAGACTGGTGTCTAACTCTAACCCTCCCTCCCCTCCCCCCAACACATACAATTCAAATCAGTTAACCATGTCCAGCTTCATCTTAATTGCTATCACACTATATTTTTTAAAATATGCAAGTGAACATGTTTTTATCTATCTCAAAAGAGAGAAATTATTGGTAAAATACAACATGTTATATAAGAGACACACTGTCAGATATTGCTCCTCTTGGGAAAGATTATTTTCTGCACTGAAGAAAATGTGACAAGTCCCAAATTGTTACTTATGATACCTATTGTCCCCTATGAAACCAAGAGTACACCATTATTAAATCAGAAGCCCTGATTACAAAATCCAAGGCTACATATGCTGAATTACATTCTCCACTAATCAGACCCAATGCGGCTTCTTCTAAATATCAATATTGAATTTTAAGAAGTTAAACCACCCAATCAATTAAAACACAGGCCATGACTTTAATCAGCTAATGCTGAAATACAATTTGCTGAACTACATGGAGCAGTGAGACTGGTTTCATTGCTACTGCAGTCTGATTTTTCTATCTTGAAGGCAGATACTGGAATTATATAATTCTCTGGAAATATTTTTGTCTGTGGGTTGTGCCCTTGTCTCTGGAATCAATCTGGCAATAGAGGTCAAAGATTCCCCACTAGCTTCCTCCCAGGCCTAAGTCATGTGGAAACATACACATACATAAGGAAGGTACTACCATTTTTAAAGATTTGTATTCTCTAGAGTCCTCAACACATTCATGATTAAGTGAATGCAACTTCATATTTCCCTTTTTATTTTCCTGATAATCTCATATGTATTTTGCTTCACTTTACTTATCTTAAAGGGATCTAACTGCAGAAAGATTTCCAAGTAACATCTGGAAAGGCAATAACATTTGGAAAACAAAGGAAAGGAATGGAAATAACAGAAAGATACCTTTAGGACTAGGAATCAGAAGGCCTGGGTTAAAGTTCTATCTTTCCCACTTACTATCTTTCATAATAAAAATAACTAAAATTTATATGGCACCTACTATGTGCCAAGAGCTTTGCTAAGCCTTTTACAATTATTATTTCATTTGAGCCTCACAACAACCCAGGAAAGTAGGTGCTATAATTATCTCTATTTTATTGATAAAGAAACTGAGACAGGCAGAGATTAAGTGACTTGTCCAGGGTTACACAGCTAGTGAGTGTCTGAGACCGGATTTGGACTCTCCCTGACTCTAGGCCCAAAGCTCTATACTATGCCACCTAGCTGCCCTTCACATCTCAAACAGTCAATTTGACAAGAGTTTTGCTTTCCTTATCTCTATAATGGTAATAATACATTCCGTTCCTACCTCACAGTGTTATTGTATAGGTCATATGAGATTATGCATAGCACTATACAAATGTAGGATATTAATGTTACTATTATCTTCCATATCACACTGAGAAAATACTAGATAACGGTTTCTAGAAAAACCACTAGGTATGTCTTATTTTTAGCATACTTGCTACTTCAACACTAAAATTCCTTCATACTGCTATTGTAGTTTTATCTTTAATTGGAATTTGGTATTTTGCTACTAGGTTGAATGTAAATAGAATCATGGAGAATTATTTTACCTCCTAATTAAGTCTACTTAGCCCTGTGAACCTTCCTAGAAATGCATCAGCCCTAAAAGAAATTATTGTTGCCATCACAAAAAAGTCAAAACTTCATGCACATCATATGTCCTGGATTAAAAATTCCAAACTGTCTTTCTTTTCAGTGCCATAGATCAATGTGGACATAAGGAGGCTTCCCCCAAAATGATTTTTGTTTGAAATGTCAGTTCTGTGAAATTGTCATCATTCCCAGAAGGCCTAAATAACAGGTGCTGTATTTAATTAAAAATGCTGAATCAAAGATGAACTTCATCATATAGCAGCATCAGTTATGAGCTGAAATAAGATTACAGATAGTAGTGGGTCATGCTTAGAAACAAGAATCAGTCTTAGTCAAAATAATCTGAATTTCAGCAAAGATAAGTCAATTACAAATAAGTCAGTCAGTAAGTATTTATCTTACTATGGCACTTACTATGTGCCAGATACTATGCTAAGAGCTGAAATACAAATGCAAGCAAAAAGACACTACCTTCAAAGAGCTTACATTCTAAAGGAAGAAGACAACATGTAAAAGGGAGCTGAAAAGTGTGGGTGGGGAGTGGGGGAGGTACTCTCATGTGTACAACATGGCAACGTCCAGAGAATGAAGGATGACCAATTTGGCTCCTTCCTCAAAATGAACATTCTAAGAAGAATTTACCAGTGGGAAAGGGGATGTACTTAGAATATAGGTTTTATTTTTTTATTTTATAAAAACCATGATGACATACATCCGATGCTTAAGTTTTCCTTCGCAGCTATTTTTTGTTATTTTTTTTAATTGTTCAGTTAAATCTCTTTGGTTTTGCCTTGAATATCTCTTGAGCCTTGCCTATATCACAACTCTGCTAACTATGTAATAAATGCTCTCAATTCTTAGCTTTACTTCTTGGAAATGAATGAATGAAATAAATGGGGAAAACATTTATTAATCTTACTTCTCAGACATCAAAAGAGTGTTCTTTGCATTCCCCAAAGACAGTTGCATTTTGAAATATGGAGGCAGTATATTATGTCATTTCCTTTATTACAATCAAAAAAGCTTTTGGATTGGTTGGGTTTTTTTGTTTGTTTGTTTTGGGTTTTATGCTGCTTTTTTTTAATCAGCACTATAACTCATTCTTTCCTACCACCATTAATCTTTTAGTGAGAAAAATTGTTCAGCTTTGACCAGCCCATGTCTACACTCATATTTACCGTCATCTATAACAGATTCCCTTTTCTCCTTTGCCTATCCAATCCTTACTCATCCTTCAAGACCTTACTCAAGCTCTACCTCCTCTGCCTGAGAGCCTTCACTGATCCTAGTGTTCCCTAGATTATTATAACACTCAACAATCCATACTGTTTAAGCATTTCCTGCTTAATTGGATCCTGCTATGAACTGTTCTGTTTCCTGTATGTCATATCTATCTATCTCTCTATCTATCTATCTATCTATCTATCTATCTATCTATCTATATGTATGTATGTATTAAGATCTGGAATCACCTAATTACAGAGTCATAGTATTTGAGAGCTGGAAGGAGATTCAGTAGCCACTCAGACTAATTCATACTCCAAAAAAGAAAATCCATCATAGCATACCCAAGAGGTGGCCATCTCATTTCCACCTAAAAAGCTCCATTGAAGGGTAACTTATTAATTTTCAAGGCAATTCATTTCATCCCCTCATATTACCATTTTAGAGAGGGAAATGGACTTTCCTAAAGCCCCATAGCCTATATGTGGAAGAACTATACCTTCAAGATAGACTCTCTGACACCAAATCAAGTGCATTCTGGAGGCAACTTAACTCTGAGATTTGACAACTGTTTTAAAGTCAAAGTGTCACAGGCCAAATCTTACTAATACCACACTTGGTAGATACCACCACAAATTTTTAAATTTCTAATTTATGAAATAACACAAGCATTTCCATTATATAGGAGAATTTTTAAAAGATGATTGCACATGAAACTGAAAATCTATTATGTACAACTTACTATTCCTTTTAAATATATAATAAAGTTATCATGTAACTTTTTTTCCTTTTCATTCCTTCCCTTTCCCCTATCTCCAGCTTTTAAAGGCAACTCTTTACAAGGGCTTTATCTTTATTTTCTCAAAACACTATCAATTACTCAATCAATAAATATGAGCTTGAAACCTCTGTGAAAGAGTTTCTACAAATGATGATAAAACTATGTTTTATCACAGTCATTGGTACTTCTTAAAATGAGAAAATGGAGAAAAGATATTTTGTAAACTTTAAAGCACTAGATGTAAATTATTGTTATTATTGTTGTTGTTTCATGGTGTTTCAACACTTCAGTGGATCTACGACATCCCTTTTCTATCAACCATACAATATATATAGTACATTCACACTTTCTCATTCTGTGCAATTCGTAACCATGTCCTCTGACCAATTCTTCACAGTGGTCCACCTCTGATGCCAAAACTCATCTTCTAGAATGTGACATTGCATTGGTACCATTTCAACATGTGAGCAAGGGATCATAGATAGATTACTACTGTTGTCGCTATTTTATTATTAGTTATTGTTACCATCATTACTTATATCACTTCAAAATTCTAGGAAAAGTAGAACTAGAATCTGTGTAATCCATTTTCCTATTTAAGTGATTTCCTTATTATATCATTCAAACAGATCAGTAGGGCAAAAAATAATATACTAATACTTAGCTTCCAGGTTATCTTATAATATACTTATATGTCTTAAAACATCTTTATAGTGCTTAACATACTGCCAAGGCTTCTAGCTAGCATAGTTGTTATAGTGCTAGACTTGGAATTAGGAAGACGTGAGTTAAAATTTGACCTTAGATATTTACTAGTTGTGTGGCTCTGGGCAAGTTACAACCTCTCTCAGCGTCGGTACCTTCTTTTATAAAATAGAGATAATATCAGTACCTATTTTATGAGGTTTTTGTAAGGGTTACATGAAATAATATATGTATAAGGTAAAACATTTTGCCAATCCCAGAATGTCATTAAATGCTAGCTAGTAGTAATAGATATTTAATAAATATTCGTTCATTGGTTAACTGGTAGAAAAACATACTCTTATTTAGCCTGTTTATTTATGTTTTGCCAAAACCAGTGCATAAAGACTGGGCCTGAAGTCAGAAAAACCTTAGTTAAAATCCAGCCTCAGATAGTATGCGACCCTGAGGCAGATCAGTTAACCTCTGCCTCAGTTTTACCCACTATAAAATGGGGATAATAATATCACCTATCTTGAAGGGTTATTGTGAGGATCAAATGATACTATATTTATAAAAAGTACTCAACATAGTGCCTAAAACATAGTAGGTGTGATATAAATGCATATTCTCTTTCTCTTCCCATACAGCACCAAATAAAAACAATGAGAAACAGTGCTGAGAATTAAAAAAATTAATGATTCCCTGTAATTCAAAATATAATCCACCCTCAGGCATCAGAGTAGGATATTAGTGGAAGAAGAATGCTTGAGAGTGGCATGGAGGTGATCTAAATTCTATTCCATTAGAGCATAAGCTCTGGAAAATTCTACCTAAGAAAAAAGCACAGTGAGTGACTATTATACAAGGACCAGCCTAGAGAGAAGAAAAAGATTCTTCTCTAGGTTGGCTACAAGGAGGTGAATTGTTTTTTCATCCACAGCAGCTTTTGAAATAGCTATCAAGCCAGAGTGGGGACAGAATCTGGATCATGAAAGGGTAGGCCTATGCTGACAAAAGAATGGATCTCTGAAGTACTGGGAACAGGTGGGTAAAACTATACTTTAAATTAAGACCAAAGGAGCGGCTAGGTGGCACAGTGAATAGAGCACTCATTATCTTTTCTTAAAAACCTTCCTCTCTTCCTAACTTGCCTATTACCATCAAGGACACTACAATCCTCCCAGTCATGCAAGCTCATAACCTAGATGTCATTCCCAACTCCTCTCTCACACACCCCATATCCAATCAGTTGCCAAGTCCTGTCATTTCTACCTTTTTGATATCTCTTTTATATTCTAACTCCTCTCCTCTGGCACTGCCACTACCCTGGCACAGGCCTTTATGATCCTTTATGGACCTTTACGGTCCATATTCTAGCATGGTCATACTCAGGCCATCTTCGACTGAGTTATCAAATCAGCCTTCCTAAAGTACACATCTGACCATGTCAATCCCAAATTCAATAAACTCCAGTGGCTCCCTATTACCTTCAAAATCAAATATTCAATCTCCTGTTTGACTTTTAAAGCCTTTTATAACCTGCCCCCTTCCTACTTTTCCAGTCTTCCTACATCTTATTCATCTCCACATACTCTGCCCTCAAGTGACAGTGGCCTCATTGCCATTTGCTTCATGTGACACTCAGTCTCCTGATTCCTACTGGCTGTCCCCCATCCCTGGAACTCACTCCCTCCTCATGTCCACCTCCTAGTCTCTCTAGCTTCTTTTAAGTTTCAGAAAGTCTCATCTTCTTATTAGAAGAAAAACTTTTGGAATGACTTCTAAAATTTTCTCAAGCTTTGTTAGGGATGTTGATGGTGGTGATGATTTTAGCAGTAATAATAGCAGCTTTCACGCAGATAGTGTTTTAATGCTCACAAAGTACTTTATAAATATCCCATTTGATCCTCACAACAATTCTGGGAGATATGCATTATAATTATCACCCTTATAGATGAGGAAACTGAGACAGTGAGAACCAGTCAGGCATAGTTGATATAGGCTGTCTTTAAGGAGTTCAAGTTTCTGACTAAGATTTCAGTATTTCTGACACACAGTAGCTGTGTACCACTGAGCAAGTCATGCAGCTTTTCAGTGTCCCATACAACTCTCTAAAACTTCAGATTGCAGAGAACGTACCATTCTATAATGATAGGCAGAGTTTATCACCATGAATTCCTTTTGCTAATGAAATCAGAGGCAGATGTGGTCAATATACATATTTGTGTGTATGTATAAAAATATATATGCAGACATAATACATATGTATATATAAACACACATATACATATATTTACATAATATATGTGTGTATGCATTTAGATTGCATGACTCAAAACAAGGTCTACCTTCCATTTAGCAAAAGGTCTTGAGAACAGCAGTCTTCCCAAGTGGGACGTGGAGTGAGAAAGAGAAGCTTCCCAGAGACTAGCTCAAAGAGGATGTTAGGTATAGATTCCCATATGAACTTTAGCTGTCAGCTTTGGCTTGCTTCCTAGGCTGTTCTGATCTAAGATCCCTACTTCTTAGACCCACAACTTGTACCAAGGCACTTACTACAGGTATTTGGCAAAAGGTTCTGTGAGAATTCACATTTTTCCAATTTTGGTCTTAAGTGTCAAATTTTTTAATGTAGCTGTAAAAGTTGATAGAGGGTGGAAAAGATCAGCTGATTTTCAGTAGGTCAGTGGCATATGATTCTGAGCTAATATTATACTGGATCTAATTTATTTAATTTTCTCCTACAATGATCTCACCTTTGATTTATCCAGCTTCTTGAACACAGATGGCTACTCATTGAATATAGACTATCCCAGCTCTTTTATTATTATAGAAATGTTGAAAGATTCTTTTTTGCTGATTTAGACCCAGAACATCAGACCAGACGAGCTTTCCAGCATTTAATTTCTAAAACTCAACCGAAGTGTATCCCAGGAGCAGTAAATGCCCATCTCCACTGGAAAAGTCAAGCCAAAAGGTCTGGATCCAAAACAAAATTCTGCCTCTAGTATACAAATCTGTGTGTACAGATTTTAAATTTCTTTTGTAGGTTGGTGACATTCAGGCACAAACATTAGAAAGACTAATCAAGGCAGACATCAGCAGGGGGGCCCCCTACCAAGGATCATTGATAGCACTCTAAACTTAGAACAGGCATTCCTAATAAGCCAATATCCTCTGCTCTCATTAAAGATGCCCGAAACACAAACTGCCCGAGATTATTGCTGCAATTATCACAGTCCCCAGATTGGAACACTACATTTTAATAAGTGCAAGAAAGCAAGAATTGAACATTTCCAACACATTCTCTATTCTTCTAAAAACTAAGGGCATTCATAAAAACACTAGGAGCTAAGATCTCACAGAGAAATACAGGTGCTCCAAGCTTTCCTCATGCTTACAAATGTTAATATGTGCCCAATGTCTGGCTGGTAAGGATTTTTTGAGGGGGTTTTGCACCACTGATCTCACTCTGCATCAGAATAGTAATTTACCAGCAGTGCTGTCAATTAATTACATGAGAAGCATTTGTTAGCCTTCTCTTCACTGTACTAACCCCATAGGCTTTACCCCCTAAATCACCCACTACCTCTAAACATGAATGTCACTGGCTAATATATTAGACTACATGGTGTTTCTAAGGCTAAAGGAACAAAAAGGACTAAAACATGTCTCCTTCCTACCCCTTCAATGCTCCATTATATGATCTCATGAATGTATCTCCTACAGCAATGCAGATTACAACATATGCATGTTTGCCTCTCTTTGCAATTCCTGCCCATGTACTCCCATTAGAATGCTGGGGTGGAAGGGGAGAGGGGGCCCACTGAAAGTATTGGGAGCCTTCTTCATGCTCACTCAACAGGTCAAGTTTACTGGTTGAGAACACAAGTTATCCACTGGTTATCCAAATACACAATGTGACCAGTACATCTGCCTTTTTGCATCTACATTTCTTTGATGATGCCCTTCTCATTACTTTTTCCATGTAATTCCTTTTTTTATAATATGCATGCCCACTATGCTTCTCTCTATTATTCTTCCTTATGTTCTACTATGACCACAGTTAATTAATCTCAAATGATTTCACTCCACCATATTCTTCTGACTGCTATTCAGCATTACTAGAATTGCATGGTTGCAGACTGTGCTAAAAACACGTTTCTGTGTAGGATCACCCTCTCCTGGGCATATAAATCAGCCAGTGGGACATCATTTTTAGCACAACATCAGCCCGGACAACATTCATTTGGATGAAGACAGCTTTGAGTGATCTAGAGAGAAGTAGCTTCCAAAGCATCCCCTGGTGCCTCTGGAACTTGCCAATGACTTTAAGAGAAAGAAAGGCACATGAGTGTATTACCCCACAAACATGTCCAGGATCTAAATATGCTCTTGAGTACAGGTCACAGTATTCCAGCCATGGAGGAGCTGAGATGATGCTGCCATTTCACCATCCTTTTCATATCACCTAAAGCTGAGCTCTGTGGCTTGTTGGTGCCAGGTCCCATCTAAATGTCTGCCAGATGCAACCTGGTATGAACAATAAGCCTGGAGAAGAGGGAGGTAACATAATTAGGGGGTATCAGAATTAGAAGGGACCTTGGAGAATGTCTAGTCCAATCTGTGCCTGAACAAGAGGAGTTCAATGCCGGGAGCTAGATGGCATAGTTAATAATGGTGTAGTGCTGGACCTAGAATCAAGAAGACACGAGTTCAAATCCACTCTCAAACACTTGCTAGCTTGTGTGATACTGGAAGGGTCATTTAGCCTTCGTTTGCCTCAGTTTTTCGATCTGTAAAAAGGGGTGATAATGATAGTGCCTAACTCTCAAAGTTGTGAGGATAAAAAAGATCATAACTATAGAGAGCTTCGCGAACATTAAAGCTCTATAAAAATGCTAGCTGTTAATACAGTCATCAAGCCTTTTTTGGAAAACCTCTAGGAAGGAAAAAGCTGCTAAGGCAACCAGTTACACTTTTAGACAACTCCGCCAGGCCTCTACCCAAGAAAGATGCTTCTAATATCCAGCTAAGTCTGCCTCTCTGCAATTTCCACCCATTGTTTGTCCTTTGTTCTTACTTCTCCCTACCCGTTCCCTGGGACCACTAGAGTGAAGAGCATATGTAGTGAGAGGCAGCTGCCTCAAGAGGTCGCTATGAGAAAAGGACTTTGCAAATGTTAAAGGGCTGTATAAATGATTACATGTTGGAGCCCTTACTCAGAAGTAGTGCTTATATATGCATTTGTCTCCTTTTTACCAGAACAAAACCCCTCATAGCAAGGGAGATACACATAGTAGGTACCTACTAAATATTTCTTGATTGATAAATTGGTACGGAAGAAGAGCATACTGGGTCCAGCATCAGAAAGGCTAGGCCTTCAATTTTTCAGGCTTTTCTACTTACGATGTATAAGGGGAAGTGATTTGCCCTTTCCAGGCTCCAGTTTCTTCATCTGTAAAATGAAAGGGCTTGACCAAATAATCCCTAAGTTTTCTTCCAACTCTAATTTTATCCTATGATCTTCATAAGGCAGATCTACTGTTTATTCACTCACCATTGTGTGCTCCCTTAAATCTCTATCCACCTCCACCAGGTGGCCAAATCCCCAGAGGCCCCAAACTCTCTAATTTACTGAGCAAATATCATCCACAAACTCCTGTGCTAAATTTTCTTAAGACAAGAACATACATAACTCCTGCCCCTCCCCTCCAGACCTCTCACACTCTAGTAATATGAAATATCACTGAAAAAACTTCACACTTCCTTGCTCTATACCTGCCCTTTAACTAGTCAATAAATCAACCATCACTTATTTACTGTTTTTAGACCCTCCATCTCAAAAACTTTAATTCTTCTTGAATCTTTGATTATAGAGCAGTGGTTTTGGAAGGGTAAGGAATACCCTCTGAGGGTCTGGAACATCTGCCTGAAAACATGGACATGTGCCAAATCTTCCAACTCTCCCACATCTGCCATGGCATGCCAAAATTCTTCAAGGCACCATGCTTTGAACAGCAATAACAACAAATTGAGAACTATAGTTAGAGATAATAGACATAGACATATTTTAGAAATCAAAAGGCAGGTTGTAAGAGGAAAGCAAAAGAGAATATCTGAGATAATTATTTTTAAAAACAGAAAATATTAAGAAGTATTTGATCCTAACAGCACCAAGTTCTCTAAGTTCTTCCAATCACCCCTCCTCCACTTAATGCTCCAACACTAATTCATTTGATTGAAGCAGTCTTACATTTATTGCTGTTCATGTCCCCTGATCATTTTAGTGCTACTATGAGATGCATTCATTACAATTTTACAGCTCTGTGCCCCCACCTCACAGCAAATAAGCATTTCCTCAGTAATTCCCACTGAGATAGCACTCCAGAAAAAAGCCAAGCTTGCAAAACATCCCGTGTTCATTTTTCAGAATTCAGACCAAATTGGCTAACCCCTGATATGTGATAAAAATGATTAAATGCAAACACTGTGAAGTTGGTCCAATAAATATTTTATATATTAATATGTTTTCAATAGACTTATTTCATATTTACTGCATTCCTGTGTGGCATTATCCTATTTTGGTGCCTGTGATGGAATTATCCTCGATGAAAATGTAGCAGCTCTTGGCCCACTTTAAACAAGCAGATTGCATTATCATTGTGTTACTAATTTTCTTGGGAAATTGTTTAAATTACAAACTCTTTTTGTTATTATTAGATGTGTTTTGCTCCTGCCTGAGGGAGAACAGAATCTTTTCTGCCAAGAAAAATATCTACTATTTCCTAACATTGAAGGTAAGATTCCCAGGTCATCAATTCCAACCATGGTCCACTAATAAAAATGGTCTCATGCCCCCAATGCAAAAGAATTTTGTACATGATTTGTATACTGTTAAATTAACGAGAGGATACCCATATTTTTAACCCCCTGCTCTCCCCTCACAATAACTCTAAGCCCCATTTTGAAAGGAGATAACTAGAAAAATTAGTGGCTGGTCTTGGCCTGAAACAGTAACCCCCAGTTTAAAGAATATATCCATTGTAGTAAAATTGTGCTATTACCTGTCTTTTCACAGGTATAAGAATCTTCCTAAAGTCTTTTCTCTCCCACTTCACTTTGCTATATCTGTATAAAATAAATGAGTCCTGAGAGTCACACCTTTAACAGGGGAAAAGTCATAGACTCTTCTATGCAGAGCTGGAAGGGGCCTCAGAAATCATCTTGCTCAACTCCCTCATTTTACAGGTAAGAAAACTGAGACCTAGAGAGGCCATTCACATAGTAGCCAGCAGGATTCGAACCCGTGTGCTTTGTCTCCAAAGTCACCACTCAGGTGACTCAGAGATAAGAAGCCTGATGCTAAGATTTAATTCTAATGCTGCTATGACCACAATGTGGTTATGTCCTGATTCAACTGGTTTGCCAAGCGCAGTTGCTGGACTCAAGTTGTTCACAAGAATGGGAAACACATAGATGAAGGGGAAAAAATCCATCTGGATGAATCAGCAAGAGCATGTGAAGAACATAAAGTGTAAATTGGTGGAGGAATGACTTAGGTCAACAAGACAATCAAAGTCACGCTCTTCCATTAGGCACTAATATCTTACCTGTGTTTCTGTCTCTCTTTGCCCCTCTTTCTTCCCACAGAAATGCTTCAAAGCAATAGGGATCTTTGCCTCAAATCTAATAATACCAGCAAAACCTTTCTCTCCTTGGGTACACTAACTGAATGAAGCTCCCCATAGAGGGGATAAGGGGTAGATGGGTAGCATGTCCCAAGTTGATTCTTTGCATAAAACAGATCATCTTTGTAATAGGGGTTTGAGAACTGACTGGTATCTAGAGATTTGTAGTTCAGAAGGACAAGTATTTGCCTCATTTCTGAGAGTAATTTGAACTGGAAATGAGAATTGAGTCACACCCCAGAGTTCTTAAAGAAACTCACACAGTCTATAAGAGAGGCTGAGAGGAAGGTGAAAGACATTAAGAGCCGAGTCAGAAAAAGGTTGGTGGCCCAGCAAAAGGTAAGGAAAAAAAGGTAAGTCTGAGATGTGATAGGGATGAGAGAAGATGAGAAGGGTCATTGTCTTCTATGGGCATCTCTCAGCAGAAGATTGAGGTTCAAACTGGGATGGGTTATATCCGCCTCTTCAAGAAATGTGAGAAATTCCAACAAATGATCTGCTTTTCTCCCAACTTGACCTCCCAGTGCCTATCCATTAACAGAAATAGTACATATATTCTATTCATTCCTTTACATCAATCTGTTAACTTGAATTTTTGCCTAAATAATTAAGAGGCCAGGAGTTAGCTAAAGATAACTACAATTCAATTTAGGAAAGAGACTCAAATTTCCACCTAAATGTTAGGAAGTTTCCTAACTAAGGGCTCCAGGCTATTAATTATACTCTTAACTTTTTATTTAGTATAAATTCTATAAAGTAGCATATGAGAGGACCATATGGCCCTGAAGAGTCATTATATATATTCGCCTTAAACTTAAAAAATAGATGAGTTAATTGTTGTAGGAGAGTGTGGCTGATTAAAGACCCAAAGGTAAATGGAGCAGGGAAGAAAGGACAATGATGAAAATGGCAGGCCAACTGCACCATACACAATGACATCCATAGTCACCAGCATTACATATATTTCTCTTCTCTGTGTTTTCCTAACCTTCCTCTATAAAGTCATCCCTTTTCCTAATCTTGGATCTATTGCTTCTTAATTTGTTGGCCCCTAGATTTGAGTTCTTATGAATTTCTAGTCTTTAACTTTTGACTGTGGGATCCTGGTTTGTGCTGGCCCCATACATGCCTCCAACACACACACACACACACACACACACACACACACACACACACACACACACACACACACTACACACACTTTCCTGACCCCTACTGCTAAACACAAAATACTAGTCCAATCACCCAAGTGATCCAATTAATATAGTTAATATTGCAATAGTCAATGTCTAACAAATCTTTAAGCACATATTAAGAGAGTCTTCTGTGGGTGGAAAACTATTCAGGAGGAAAGTCAATCATTCTACAGCTATACTGCTGAGATCCTCCTTACACACAACCTCCTGAAGTTATTTCTATATAAAGGGAAAACTTTTGCAGGTACATCTGTTACTTAAAAACAACAACAACTGGGGCGGCTAGGTGGCGCAGTGAATAGAGCGCCGGCCCTGGAATCAGAAGGACCTGAGTTCGGAGCCGGCCTCCGACACCTAATCCGCACAAACAAAAACCTAGCCGTGTAACCTTGGGCAAGTTACTTAACCCCAATCGCCCTAAAGGGGCGGCTAGGTGGCGCAGTGAGTAAGAGCGCCGGTCTCGGAGTTTGGATGACCCGAGATCAGATGCGGCCTCAGAAAATGAGCACCCACGCATAAATCAAAAAAATGACTAGCCGTGTAACCTTGAGCAAGTTACTTAACCCCAATTGCTTTAAAAACAAAAAAAAAAAAACAACAACAACAACAACAATCCTGACCTTTAAAATAAAAATCCCAAACTTTTAGTAGAGGTAAGAAATATGACAAATATTCATGAACAAGTAGAAATAGGAAAAATTTATGGAATAATAAGCTAACATTGACACAACACTTACTATGTGGATCCTGACAACAACTCTGGGAGGTATTATTATTATCCTCATCTTTTACAGATGAGGAAACTGAGTTAAACAGAGGTTAAGTAAATGGGCCTCAACTGTTAGCAAAACAAGAATCCCCTGTTTAACATAATCCTGGAGGCTGCATTAATAAGTAAAAGAAGGGGCTAGAATTGGAGGACCCTGAATCAGACCCTGTCCAGGCGGCTTCTTATCTGTATGATCCTGTGAAAATCGTGTTCTCCCTGGACCTTAGTTGCCTCACCTATAAAAAATGAAGGCATTAGAATAGATGGCTCAAGTTCCCTTCCAGCCCTACTTTGAAATTCATATGGTTTTAATGCATTCTCTCCTTTCAGTTTCATAACAACTTTATGAGGTACGTCCTGCATTCCTTCATTCCTGTATAGATATATGAATAAGGAAGCAGTGGGAGAGAGATGAGATTACTTGCCCATAGTCATACAGGTAACAAGGTAACAAGTACTAGAGTGGGATTTGAACCTAGAACTCTTCTGACTCACAGCATCCTAGAATAATCAATTTAAAGCTAAAAAAGGATCTTAGAA
Source organism: Gymnobelideus leadbeateri (assembly GCA_011680675.1). NCBI lineage: Eukaryota > Metazoa > Chordata > Mammalia > Diprotodontia > Petauridae > Gymnobelideus > Gymnobelideus leadbeateri. The sequence goes on from WOXC01010251.1 coordinate 157,101, forward strand.
GCCAGCAATCCCAGCTCCCTCATTTTACTGAGAAAACTAGAGGCTAACAGAGCCTAAATGACTTATACCACCCCGCCACACACACCCCCACACCCCTCCCCGCCGCCGATCATCTCCACCTCTTTGAACTGTTTCCTTCGAAACTCAGTTCAAGCAGTACCTTCACTGTGAAACTTTTGTGATCCCTCCAGTCCCCCCCAACAAAAATTAATTCATATTTATTAAGAATGTATTTTACATACTTTTATACATGTATATGTTGTCTCCCCTGAAAGAATGTAAGCTCCCTGATGCCAGGCACTATTGTACTTTTATGAGCCTATCTCCAGGCTTAACAAATCATCTGGCACATAGTAGGCACTTAATAAATGCTAATTAATTTATTGATTGGTTATCCTCTCTATCTCTGCTTTAAGCAGGATGTAACTGCATGATTTTTTGTTGCAATTGTTCTGTTTCCTCTCTCTGTTTCTGATTATTCTCAGTTATGGTAAGAAAGCTTTTAAGAAAAGCTACTGCACTCAAATAATCCTATCTGATTTAGAAAAAAAAATATTGAATATATATATAAAACATTACTGAAGAGACTGGAATGGAAAATCTATGCTTTTTTAGGGACTTGTCTATTTTGCTTTTTCGTTTTTTTTATTTGCTTTTTGTTTTGTTTTGTTTTTGGTGGGCAATTGGGGTTAAATAACTTGCCCAAGGCTAGGTTTTTATTTGTGTGTGCATTAAGTGTCTGAGGCCTGATCCAAACTCAGGTCCTTCTGACTCCAGGGCCGATGCTCTACTCACTGCGCCACCTAGCCGCCCCTATTTTGCTTTTTCTAAATGAAAGATATGTTGTGCATGTTCATTATTAGTCCTTTAAGTGACCTTTAGAGGTCATGGAAAATAAACTTTCAGATAAAAGTGATCACCTCTATTACTTAAGATGTTATTTCATTAGGCTATATAAATATATATATATATATGTATATATATATATATATATATATATATATATATATATACACATATATATATATATATATGCCTTATGGTCCTTACATGTAAACCAGTTCATTTGTAAATTTTCAGAACAAATCTAAGACAAAAGCTTTTTCAAGTTTTATGAGATAAATTTAAATTACAATGAGATAAAATTAATTTAAACATAACTTTTTTTGGTTGAGTTTGCAAGCAACATCATCATTAACAGTTTTTAGGCAAAACAATAATCTTTATTGAGTTAGCATTCCCAATATCAAGTAAAACTATTTTAGAATTTTCATTGTGCTAAAAAGTGAAATTATTAAACATTATTAACATAATTGGTTTTGAACTCAAATATTTTTGTATCTAATAAAAATGCTTTTAAAATTGGCTTCTTGCTGTTTAAGCCCTAAAATAAGCTTTTACCTGCACAGGCTGGCTGCCAATCTATAACTATTTCAGTAAATGCTTGTTGTTGGATTCTGCAAAATGCCTCAAATGAGCAATTATTTTCAGTCAAAACAGCCCAAATTTGCAGAGCTGACACTGCACACTTGGAGAAAGCTACCAACACAGGTTCCTAGATCTGCTTTTCTAAAGGAAAGCAACTCAAAATGGGTTAACAATCTTGCTTTAATCAAACATATGTTATTTACCTAATTTAGGGGGAAAAGTCAGCACCCCAAACTTCAGAGAATACAAACAAGTTACACGAATAAGTTACAAGCAGACAGAGAAACAGATCAGCAGACAGGCTTCCAGCTGTCTGCTATTACATCCATACCTAGTCAGTTACCAGAGAGGGAAGTACCAACATCTGGGTTTTCAAAGCTGGGGGCTCAATGGCTTCCCAGAGTCTTGTCTGGTCAAATCATACAACTCTTCTCAAAGTGAGTACCAAAACAAAACCTCACATCAAGGTATGTATAACCTTTTCCTGGATCAAAGAATGTCACAGCCCTCTTGACCCACTGCCCTATCACAAAGCAACAAGTTGTAAGTATTCCTGAAAAACAAGCCTCCTGCCACAGGCTCCATGTGACCACATTCAGCCTATTAGGGGGCAGAGTATATTTTCAAATCTGGGAAGGTTCTCAGAGTCACTTAAGCCTATCAAAGGGCCTAGGGCAGGGAAGATCTTAGATTCCCATTCCCATAGCACATGGCCAGGCCTACACTTAAGGAAAATAACTTTGGCTGTGGTGTAAAGGATGTTTGTAATGGGTAGAGACATGAGACAAAGACCTTGATTAGGAGACTGTTGAAGTAGGCAAGTGGACAGCCAGGTAGTGCAGTAGATAAAGTACCAGGCCTTAAGTCAGGAAGGCTAATTTTTCTGAGTTCAAATCTGACCTCAGACACTTACTAGTTGTGTGACCCTGGGCAAGTCATTTAACCTTGTTTGCCTCAGTTTCCTCATCTGTAAAATAATATGGAGAAAGAAATGACAAACCACTCTAGTATCTTTACCAACAAAACTCCAAATGGGGCATGAAGAGTTAGGAAAAAGAGAAAACTACACAACAAACAAAGCAATAGGCACGTGGTAAAAATGGCCTGAATGAAGGTGGTAACTATGAATAGAAAGAAAGGGTCAAAGGTGATGTATGCAAAATAGGTCGAATTGGCAGTATTTCACAATTTTTTTGGAATGGAGGATGATGGAGAAAGAAGAAGTAGGGATAATCCCAGGGTTGAAAACTTGGATGAAGAGTAAGATGGTCTTATCCTAGATAGCAATAGGCTGGGAGGAAAGATAAGTTCTGTTGTAGAACTGCTAAGTTTGAAATGCCTATAGTAGTGGTGTTGTAAAGTTCAAATGAGATCATAGATATAAAATACTTTGCACACTTTAAAGAGTTATGTAAATGTCAGTTATCACCACCACCACCACCATCATCAACATCATCATCCTACAGTCTCTGGGCCTCCAATCTGGTGATGATTTCATGCCCTGAGGCTTCTACTGCATTCATACTGAGCTCAAGCAACATTTAGATGGTAATATAGTGATGCACCGGTAAATTTTTCACAACCAACTAAGGCTATAAAAATAAAATAACTTAAAGTGTCTAAATTTAATGCAATTTATATTAAATGGTTTATTTCCTACTAGTTAATTAAGTAAAAAAATATAGAAGACAAACTTTTAAAAAGCATCCAGTCACAGTATTATGATTAGTCATGACTACATTTATGCCTTGGAAATATTTAAGCATCTGATTATATCCTTGCTAAAAGGATGCAAAGAAAGAAATGAAAGAAGGATAGGTGGCAGGTGAAGATAAAGATGAGTGAGTCATGAGTTTGCTGCAAATAGAAGTGCTGAGATGGAGACCAGGTATATAAACTACTAATCACAGGTGTATAAAGACCTTGTCTCCTGCTGTTCATCCCACCATCCCAATTATTCATTGTAATGAATAATTTCCATAACATTAGAGTTCCTACTAAAAGGTGGGTAGTAAGCTTGCCAATCATTCCTAAAAGCACTGTGTTCAGATGCCTTCTAATTATCATCAGGGCAGGATATTTCTGAATGCAAGACATGGGAACCCAAAAACTCCCTTTACTGCTAGCTTCTTCCATGACCCAAAACAACCTTTAGCAGCTCACCAGGTTGGTAGCAAGACTGAGCAGACAAACAAGAAATGAGGAAGTACAGGAAGCTAAAAGGCCTCTGGGCTTGTTCCAAAAGGAGGAGAAAATTGCACATCCAAAAGTGTTGCATACTTTCTGCAGATGGTATGGTATTCGTTGTGAGGTAGGACCAAGCTAATCAACATAAGCCTTGCCCTTTAGGAATGTACTCTAGCCAGACAAAAAAATGGAAGCAGCATAAATCCAACAGGAGGGGACACGTCTGCAAAGTGTATTCTCAGAATAGCCAGTGAAACAAACCATCAATATTATATGTGGTCTGCTTGTTCACTGTTATGGCAGACAAAGGAAAGAGAATGAGAAACAGAAAGGGAATAAGCTTTTATTAAGCACCTACTGTGGTCCAGATACTGTGCTAAGCATCACACAAATCCTTACAACTATCCTAGGAAGTAGATGCTATTACCATCCCCATTTTACAGCACAGGAAACTGCAGCAAACAGGTTAAATGACTTGCCAAAGGTCATACTTTGCCTTTGGTCATACTTGCCAAAGGTCAGACACAATAAGTGTTGAGGTTGAATTTGATCTCAGGTCTTCTTGACTACAGATCTAGCATTCTAACCTAGCTTTCTCTAAAGGATCTTCAGAGGGTAAGTGTAAGTCATTACTTGTAGTGCCATCACAATGTAGATTAGACAAATAGCTATAGATATGGAAAAAGAGACAGATGATAGAAAAACATAAAATTGTCGTGTTCTAAAAGGAATATGAGTCTTGATAATTAACCTTCCAGGATTGTCTCTCTAAAACAGAGGTCAGAGGAATTGAGTATGTGCACCCCAGACACTACCACTCTTGGCAAGCTCCATTAATCATGGAAAGCCTTGCTGTCTATAAGAGTAACTCATTTAAAGTGACAAGACAATCAACAATAAAGACATCTCTTGCCTAAATGTCCTAACACTCTTCCATCCCCTAGTATTGGTCAAGTACATCAAAAGGGAAGGGTACTCTTTGGAGAGAAAAGGTCTTAAGTAAGAAATAATACAGGTGTTCCAGTGTGAAGATAGAAGTGTATATAATACCAGCATACTTGTGAAAGAGAGGTAGCAAAGTAACACCCTTTTAATTGATCTTCCTGATTCCAGTCTTTCCCCTCTCCGATCCATTTTCCACTCAGCTGTCAAATAATTATACTAAAGAGCAGGTCTATCATCAACTATAGGATAAAACACAAAGTCCTTAGTTTGGCATTTAAAACCCATCACACACTTCACTCCTGTCTACTATTTCAGACTTCTTTCATATTACTCCCCTTCACACACAAACTACATTCTAGACAAGCTGGCCTACTTCCTCTTCCCCAAATTTAGCATCCTATCTCCTGCCTCTTGCCTTTTCCTAGACTGTCTCTCATGTCCAGTACATACTCCTTCCTTGCCTCTTTCTCTTAAAATCCTTAGGTTCCCTCCTTACCCCTAGGCGTTGATGCTCTCATATTCTGCAAATTATCTTGCATTTATTTATATGTGGAAATGTCTTATCTCCCCAGGTGAATAAAAGCTCCTTGAAGGCAGGGCCTGTTTATTTTATCCAGCACCTAGCAAGTGTTTTGCATTTAATAAACATTTAATAAATGATTATTGAATTAAAGTGATCAAAGAGAGAGGGAGACAAAGAGAGAGAGAGAGAGAGAGAGAGAGAGAGAGAGAGAGAGAGAGAGAGAGAGAGAGAATGATAAAGCAAGAAGACTAATAGAGCAAGGTCCCTAAGAAGGTTGGATGGATGACAACAGCTATCATTTATATAATGCCTTAAGATTTGCAAAGCAAACCTACATTCTTTCTCAATTATCTCATTTAATACTCAAAAGAATCCCATAAGATAATGTACTATAATTATCTCCTTTTATAGATGAGGAAACAGATTAAGAAAGGTTAATCAATTTGTCCAGGATCATAAACCTAGTAAGTGTCTGATAATAAATTCAAACTCAAGTCTTCCTGATTCTAAGTCTAACACTTTGAGTCTTACTGTTTCACTGAAGGAGTAGGCAGAGGTATAAGCTTTGGCAAGAAGAGGGCATCATGGTATGGCATAGAGGTCAATGTACTGAGGGTCAGAAGGCCTAGAATCTAGACCTGCCTATGCCAGAAACAAATTACATGACCTTGGACAAATCACTGAAAGCTTTCTGGGTTCAATGAGGTTATAGGCTAGATAGGATCTATTAGGCTGTAAAATTCTGTGGTGCAGTGCAGAGTGCCATTTCTTCTGAAACAGAAGGAAAGAAATTATATTGAATTAAAGTAGGAGAGAATTCAGTGGACAAATGGAGGAAGATAGGTAATGTAGGTGGGTCTGAGTAATAAAACTCCATTCCCAGAACATATTCAGTGTGTGCAGTCTGGTGTCCACCTTTGTGGGAGCACCAGAAAGGCAGGATGACAGGTAACTGAAGGACATGAATAGACTGTCTGTAACTGGTTCTGGTAGGCTAACCATGTGGCAAGGAGATAAACTATCGACTGACTGCAGTGCAAAGCTGCAATTGAGTTTCATTCAAAAGGATTAAGCAGACAAAGCAAGGCTCTTATTCTCTTTTTCCTGCCTGGTTGCTGTTCAGGTGACAGCAATATGCTATAAGTCTCTCTATGAGGAAAGGTCATGGGCCCAGCCCATTTGAAGCCAACATGCAGCCTTTAATTAAGGACCCCTGTTCTCTGATGCTGCTTCAGGTGAAGGAATAGTGGAAATAGCTATGACCTTATGAACTTCTAAAGGCCAGATTTGCAATTGCCAGAAGTTCAGAGGCTGAAATCCATGCTGAGATGTGCAAGAGGTCAAACATAAGTGAGGTTACAGAAGAATGACCAGCTTGACCCAACACAAAAGTAGCAAAGGCTCAAACCTATCTACCCACTAGCTGAGTCACATTTGGATATTAATTTGATGGTGTGAATGCTTTGTAGCAAATGTTTTAAGTGTAAGCCTCCTCTTTCTGAAGACTGAGGTCAATAGATTCGGAGAGTATGATCTTCTCCTGACTTGGGGTGGGATGAGGAGAGAATGCTTTATAATTTTTATTCTTGCTGTAATTTCATAGTGAGTATCCTTTTGTAATTAATTGTTCATTGTTTAACGTCAATTAGAGTAATAATCATTGGTGGTTAACACACTGAAATAGGGGCTCAAGCCAATGACATCAGAGAAGAGACATCCCCTCTCTTTCAAGAACACCTCTTATATCCTGAAGGGAAGGTGTCACCAGGTGTATTCTGGGAGAATGAGTCCAGAGTATACAGATGTGATACACATATATAGATATGACATTTATATTCCCAGAGATTTAACCATCTAGCCTAATCTAAAGAGGAGGGACTTTTTACATATTTTTTTTTATCCCCAGAACACAACGCCTTGCACATAGTAAGAATTTATTAATTATTTCTTGGTTTGGATTGGATTTTGTTAGAGCCTTGAAGCTAAGAAAGACCTGAGGAGCAGTTGGGTGCATTCCAGTTCAGATCTTGTTTTGGGCAGAATACTTATGAACACTGAGTAACACAGGACTCAAATAAAATATTTCTACTAACAGAACACAAAGTACCATTTGCTAATCTCTCTCCCAGAATTCAACCTCTTCATTTAAGACAAAGCTCCACCAGGTCTGCTAGGTGGCACAGTGCAGGGGTGGCTAGGTGGCATAGTGAATAGAGCATGGCCCTGGCGTCAGGAGGACCTGAGTTCAAATCTGACCTCATACACTTAACACAAAAACTAACCGTGTGATCTTGGGCAAGTCACTTAACCCCAATTGCCTTCCAAAAAGCAAAAAAAAAAAAAAAAAAAAAGACAAAGCTCTATCCTAGAGGATAGTTTGTAGAAGACAAGGGCCCCTCTACACTTTCCTTTGCTTTTCCTGTAACTCTTAATAGATTCATTGCACACAATAGGCACTTAAATGAAGACATGTTGAATTTTTTTAAATCGAATAACGCAGAAGCTGAATTTTGAGGAAATAATTTAAATAATCTTTGAAGAGAAGAATGGTAATCAAGGAAGAGAATGCCTTGCATTTAGGGATGTGGAGGTCACCAATGACTCAGTTGCTTCCTTTTATCATTGAACGGTAATATTTCTTGATAAGACCATTGACTCATTCCTAACTGCTTTTGGCGGCTAGTTCCTAAGTCCCATGACCAAACTTCCTGATGAAAAATTAGTCAAGTATTTAACACTAAATCAAAGTACACATGGGAACAAGTTATCAAGGCCAGCCAGTGCTAGTTGTGCTTCACCTCCATGGCCATCTTCTCCCTAACCACCTTGTCATCATGTATGTATCTTCTGCACCAACTGCCCTTCTAGTCCCAGACCCATAATCAAATCAATACTCTAAATGCTCCTGGGAAAGGTATATCATTCTATACCTGCCTTAGTAACACTCACCATTCTGGTTCCAAAGTAAAATATCCTTCCCAGGCTATCATTCTTCCACATATGCTATCTCCCCTACTAACATGGAATCTCCTTGAGGACAAAGACTGTCTTCAGTTTTGTCTTTTTATCTTCAGTGCTTGGCATGTGGCACTTAATAAATGTTTTATTAATTCATTCACTAATCTTTTGGTTCAGAATGATAATATACATTTGTAATCCAAATATACTTTGTCTTCTTAATTAAAAAAAATTCACCAGGGTTTAAAATTGTCCCACTCAGTTCTCATATTCTCTCTTTAATAATTCACTGTGACACCTCCTTCTAGAAAGTACCATAATAAGAAGCCATTAAATCATCAGTAAGCAAATCGAAATGTATTAAAGAAAAATGTTCCCATGTCCATAACCTTGTCAAGAAATACTGACACATTGTGAAGAAGACTACAGTTATCTAAGCCACACTGGTTTCAGCAGGGAAAAAAATGAGTTTCTAAATTTACCAAGTAAGAGCTTAACAGACAGGGGAGGAAAGAACTGCCCTAAATTTATTTCATACATGGTAAATCCCACTTATTACTATCAAATTGATTAAATTTATTAAGTGAATATTTTCACAGTTTAATTTTTTTATCAGTTCTAGCCCAAGGGTCTGATTTAAAGACATACTTGGTAATTTATCACCACTGATGGGTTGGAGGAAGGATGGGGCATATCACATGGCTGGCTCCCAAGTTCCTATGCAGGCAAGGACTCAAGCATTTAGTCTAAATGAAAACAATTAACCAGTCTAAATCATTTCCTTATTCAAATGAATTTCCAGAAGATCCAAATGTTCTTTGAATGACCTTATTTATTGACTATTTCCCATAAGGATCTTAAACTTAATACTTCTAATACCTAACTATATTTGCCCCACCCCCACCCCAGCCCCCAACAAAACCTTTCCTCTTCCTAACTTCCTTATTTCTTTCAAGGGTACCACCACCTCTGAATGAAAGGTGTAGTGATAGACAGCTCCTCCCATTTAAGGAGAATGAGAGCCAGCCTTCCCATCCAGCTGCACTCCTCTGTACTTCACCAGCATACCTAGGAACTTCATCATCTTGCAAGACCACCTCATCTGTAGCCCTTGCTCCAGAGAGCCCCTCTCTCTGATTAGAAGAGTGGAGTTGAAGAGCTCCTCCTAAGACCTCCATTTAAGAAGGACATCCAGACCAGCCCTTTCTTCATTTCCCATATGGCTGCCCTCTTCTAGACTTTGCCATCAATGCCACACACCCCCCACACACACACCAGTTACCCCTCCCCTCTTTCAGCTTCTTTTTTGTGTGTCTTCCCTCATTAGATTATAAATTCCTTGGGTCCAGATACATTCTTTTTCATTTTTTTTTCACATTCCCAGCTTTAAGCACAGTGCCTGGCACATGACAGACATTTAATAAATGGTTATTGACTAATCGCCCAGGTTACCAAATTCAGAGAAAAATTCAACTTGCTTCTCACTTGTCCCCCACTCCAGTATCTAATCAGTTGCCAAACTTATCAATTCTACTTCCTCAACATCTCTCATATTAATTCCCTTCTCCCCACTCAGACAGCTACCACTCTACTTCAAGCAGAATTAACCCTCTGCTGGGATATTGCAATTGCCTTCTAATTGTTTTTCCTGCCACAACTCTCCTTTCTTCAATCCTTCATCCACAAGGCTAGTAAAGTGCTATTATAAAAGTCCTTGCCTTGCCATTTCCTAAAAACTCCCTGTTACCTCTAGGATTAAATACAAACTCTTCTACTGAAACCCTTCACAGTATGACTTCATCCTACTTTTACTCTCTTTCATGTACTTTCAATTTTAGTTAAACTGTCCTAGTGCTGTTGCTCACTTAGGATATTCCATCTCATGTCTCCAAGACTTTGTACAGTCCGTTCTCAATGTCCAGAATGCATTCCTTCTTCACTTTCACCTCATAGACTCACTACCTTTAATATTCAACTTATGTGACACTTTCTTCATTAAACCTTTCTTAAGTGTGCATATGTACATGTGTGTATATACACTCACATACATATACATATCTATACATATTTATATGTGTATATACATATATACACATAAAATAAAGCACTTAGGTGGTATAGTGCATAGAGTACCTGCTGGGAATGGAGTTAGGAAGACTCATCTTCCTGAGTTGAAATCTAGCCTTAGACACTTACTAGCTGTGTGACCCTAGCAAGTCATTTAACCCTGTTTGCCTCAGTTTCCTCATCTATAAAATGAGCTGGAGAAGGAAAAGGAAAACCACTCCAGTATCTTTGCCAAGAAAACCCCAAAAGGGGTCACAAAGAGTCAGACATGACTGAGATGACTAAATAATAAAATAAGGTGCACATATGCACACACACACACACACACACACACACACACACATATTAACTTACCTATAAACTTAAAAGTCAAGAGTAAAGTCCAATATGTCCATAAGATAGCTACAATGGCTAAGGTCAAAGAGGTAATACAGCAGAATGCTGAAGTCTGGGGAAATACTGGAAAGAAAACTCAGAAACTGAAGACTGTAGACATGTAGGTCATGTTTTCATTATAACTGCTGATCAAAGGCAAAAGCTTAAGTGGAGAAAGGCAGACTTGGGAACTGAATAGTTGATTAGAAAGATGTGCCTGAGACTTGAATATGAATACCTGGACCTCAGCTTAAAATAGAGCAATGAGAGGCCTTTGCCAAAGATACAGTGCCCCTAACAAGACTGCTAAAATGGATTTGTCTCTATTCCTAGAAATTTGATTAAATGCATTTTTAAACTAAATGGGAAGGGAAAAGGAGAAAAATGTTTGTATATATCTATCAACCTACATATCATGAAGTATAGTTATAATGTAGGAAGAATAACAGCAACAGAGATTTTAGGAAATTTTCCCTTAGGTAAATAGATAGATACTGTCTCTAAGTTAAGATATTATGCTCCCAGTGGGATAACTCATTCACTCTGCATATTGCCTAGTATAGTCTAATCTATGTAAATTCCCTTATTTCTGTTTGTAATTGGCATCAACAAATGGGGGTATTCATTATTCACTACCCTGGATGGTCTTTGTGCAAATAGCAATTTGGTGGAAAGGGAGTCCAACCTTCAGATACAGCTTGGGGCATTCTTTCCTGATTAAGGGAGAACAGTCAGGAAAATCAGCATGGACCTAAAATTTATTTCCCCTAGACTACTAATATTTAGGGAGTAAGGTAGAGAAGAATGATATGATTCTGGATTTGTATCCCCTCTCTGTGGAGAACAAAGGAGGCATTTTTATCTTGTTCCCCTCTAGGAAAGAATCAAAATCTTCCTTGGACAGAGGTGGGCAAGATTGCATAAATATCTATCCATTCCTCTCTGTGAATACAACTAGACAGATCCATGTGCACATACACATAACATAGAGGAACAAAACACTCTCTCTCTCTCTCTCTCTCTCTCTCTCTCTCTCTCTCTCTCTCTCTCTCTCTCTCTCTCTCTCTCTTTCTCCATATTTTGTGACTTTTATCCATTGCTCCTAGTATTACCCTTTTGGGCTGAGATGAACAAGTCTGATCTTTCTTCTGTCTAACAGCCCTTTAAATAGTTGAAGACAACTATCATATAACTCCAAGCCTTTCCCTTCTCTAGGGTACACATCTCCTCTTTCAATTGGTTTTCTTGTGGCACGAATTAATCATCTTTTACCATCCTAGTTGCCATTTCCTTCAATATTCAACAGTTCATAAAGGACTTCCTAGTTTCTTCTGAAATTGTTCATTTCATATGACAAAACAATATTCCATCACATTTATATGTCACAATTTGTTTAGCTATTCTCCAGTAGTAGTATAGTCCCTTTGTTTCCAATTTTTATCTATCACAAAAAGAACTGTTATAAATATTTTGGCACATATAGATCATTTTCCTCTTTCTTTTATTTCTTCAAGATATAGGTCTGATAGTGGTAAAGCTTTACTACAGGGTATGCACAATTTGGTAACTCTCTGGGCATAGATCCAAGTTCCTTTCCAGAATGGCTGAACCAATTCACAGCTTCATCAATACTAAGTCTGGGCAACAGTTTTCATTCTTTTTAGTCATCCTTGCTAGTCTGATAGGTAGAAGGTAGAACCTCAGAGTTACTTTAATTTGCTTTTCTCTAATTACTAGTGATTTAGAACAGTTTTTTTTTTCAATTAGATTGTGGAGAACTAGCTTATTTTTCAAGAATCCACTGAAACCTCCTTTCCAAGACAACCAAGACTTTGGTTGAGGAAGTCTCACAACCTAGCATTCAAATGATAAAACCAAAGCTAACTCTTTGTAGTCATTACATTTCAATATACATAATCTTAGAAAAGCAAAATTAGGCCATTAAAATCAATTTACACTTTCCTAAGTAACTATAGTTGATGGTCTTTATTAGTTTTAATGGATGATGACTTTAATGAACAAGCAACTACCATATCATAGTGCACAGTAATTAGAGGGCTATCACCAGATTTCAGATATCACCTCCCATTTCAATCATTTTTCCTTGCTAGTTCTTTAAATGAAAAGCATTAGAACAATAATTCTCTTTGGAACTTATGTTTGCTTTCCACAAATGTATAATCTCCTTGTTCAGCACCACACTCTTCAGAAACATGAGGTTTTCCTCATTTCCCTCATGGGTTATATTGTGGTAATCATATATCCAATTACATAAGGCTTTTTTTAATCAACTTTTATAATCATTTGTGGGACCAACAGAGAACAATCTAGCTACTTTAGTATTCTCTCTTAAGTATTCTATTTTTCTTAAGGCAGTACAAAGTCATATAAATAATACTTAGAAATTGATATTTCTTTCAAAGTACAAGCCTGTATCTGTCAGAACCCTTGAAATTTTGTCCCTTCTTTAGTCACCAAAATAAATCACCCCCAAACAAGTAGTCCACCAATCACCGTAAAAGAAAGGTAGCAATTGTATATTACATATTGACATAAACATGTGTATGCACTCACCCACAGACATTTTAGCAGAGTCTTCTGGGGAGTGAAGACAGGTGGTGAACCTGACAGGCTTCCTTTGCACAATATGAATCTAACATTCACTTAGCCTGACAAAGCTACTACCGTGGGAAAGCATTTAGCAGAAATGACTCTTCAAGGCAGCCAAACTGACAGACATTTGTGCCCCATGCTGGGTGGGTAAAAAGCACAAACAATGCTAATGTAGGAGGGGAACCATGCTTTTGCTGCTAATAGACAATCCATGAGAACTTCAGGGAAAAACACATGAGTGATAAGTCAGTTGGGTGGCCCAAACAAGCTAAATATTTCCTCTTCCTTACATGTTTCTTGAAAAATTCCTTCCTTTCACAGTGATCCAGGTTTGCTCTCATCCAGTGAACAAGGGCTAGAAGGAACAAGGACCAAGGACTTCACAATTTGCTTACACCTATGCCCAAGATACCCAGAGAGAGAAACAATGAATTGGACTCCCCCCTCTTAGATCATTTCTTCCTGTAATTCACTGTTAAAGAGGTACATGAAAAGTCATCAGAAGTTCAGTTAATTTATTTCTAGCATAGCTACGAGCCAGCAGGCTATCATTCTGCAAAGGATCATTCTGGGAAAAACACACTGCTAGGAATAAGCATGCAAGGCCTGGAGTTCACACAAATGTAGCCAGGTGTTTAGGTTAGTTTCCCCTGCAGACAGGGAAGAAGGCCCAAACTTATCTGTGAATTCTGGGAATCGGAACCTCAAAACAGACAGTGCTCTCTTCCTGCCCCAGGAATGACTGAAACTACTGAAGCTCTGAGGAAAGGGTGGATTTCCCACTGGATTGGGAATTTTTGAATGAGACTGAGGCAAGAGAAGGGAACAGATGGCAGCCAAGGGCAAAGTGACTAGGAGCAGCAGCAGGGAGGCAGAAGGCAAAGGCAGCCACGGAAAGAGAAAGAGAAACCCCTGCTGCCTTTGTGATGCATGTTCCTAACACTAGAGAACACTGATTGGGACTGCAACTTTCAGAATTCATAGCTCAGTTTCTGACTTTTTCCCTGCCCTCCCCATCTCTCCTTCCCAAATCAGTCCAAATGCCCAGTCATGGCCATGAAGAGATTCGATAAAGGCACTAACTAGTAATGGTAGCCTTGAGAAGAGAAGACTTAGGGAAAGCATAATTATATTCAACTACATGAGGGGCCATCCCTCAGAAATTGTATTTGGTTTGACCTCAGAGGACAGAAGTAAGAGCAGTGGTAGGAGATGCAAAGAGGCAAAGTCAGCCTTGATATAAGAAAAAAGCTTCCTAACAACTAGAATTATGACAAAGTAGAATGAGCCAATGGGATCAAGTCAGTACAGCCTTACTGGAGGTCCTCAAGCAAGTATCTTGTAGAGGGAATTCTTTCCAGGTATTAGTTTGACTAGATAACCTCTAAGGGAGACAATTGTTGTGGGACCCTGGACAAGTCACTTAACCTCGCTGTACCTCAGTTTCCTCATTTTTAAATAATAATAATCCCTACCTCACTGGGTTGTTGTGAAGACCTAATGAGATAATACATGTAAAGAAAGGGGTCTGTAAATTTTAAATTGATAGATCAATATAAACCATCATGAGCATCCTCTTCATTTTTTTCCAACTCTGAGATAAATGCCTCTAAAAAGTGTGATAGTATTACCAAATCAGAAATCTATCACAAAATAAATCTTATTTAATGAGGAAAAACTTGGAAATGGGGTATTTTGTTTAATTTAATTTTCTGTTTAACCAGAATTTGGTCAGAAAAGTCTTTTTAAAAAAAACCAGCCTCAAAATTGAAAATCTTTTTGAATGATAGATATCAGCATGGTTAAAGGAAAAGAATATTGGATTTGAAATCAAGAGGAGCTGGTTCCAATCTTCCCTCTGCCACTCACCTAATTATGTGAACTTAGACAAGTCCCTTAACCAGTTTCCTGATCCGTAAAATGAAGGGGCTGAACTAAAGACTTCTGGGGTCTCTTCCAGCTCTGATCCTACATCACATCACATATTTCCATCGGGCTGGAACCACTCAGCACATTTTACAGAATTATAACTTCAAATAGTGCAAATTTGAACACATGCAACCCCTTCATAGGATTTATTATTCTCACTAGCCAGCACCTAGCTTGATGAGGAAAGCTCCCCCTTCCCAGCTCTAGGAGAT
Organism: Gymnobelideus leadbeateri; assembly: GCA_011680675.1. Classification (NCBI taxonomy): domain Eukaryota; kingdom Metazoa; phylum Chordata; class Mammalia; order Diprotodontia; family Petauridae; genus Gymnobelideus; species Gymnobelideus leadbeateri. The sequence continues at coordinate 172,338 of WOXC01010251.1, forward strand.
AGAGCATACAAAACATAAGGATGCCAGACAGTTTGCTGTCTTGCAATGCCTCGAGGTCATTCTTTGGATCCTGAAGCTCCCTCCGATTGCTCCTTTCAGAAGTGAGCTTGCCCCCCACAGACAGCAAACCATTTTTCTGCGGTCCTAATGCACTTTTCATGCTCGACTTTGTACTGTATATGTGTCGTGTAGGGGAAATAAAGAATCAGACAAGACATGAGGATCAAGAAAGGCAGTGTGTGCAAAGTGCTTGCTTTGGAAACCTTAGAGGGATACTAAAATGGGGCAGTTAGGTGGCACAGTGACTAGGGCTCTGGACCTGGAGTCAGGAAGACCTGAGCTCAATTCTGGCCACAGACACTTACTATCTGAGTGATCCTGGGCAAGTCACTTAACCTTCTTTGCCTCAGTTTCCTCTTCTGTAAAATGGAGATAATGAGAGTGACTACCTCCCAGTGTGGTTATGAGGCTCAAATGGTATAATAATTACAAATTGCTTAGCACAATTTGTGGCACATAGTAAGCACTACATAAATGTTAGCTATTATTATTAAATGTGAGCTATTATTTTTCTTTTTTTCCAGAGGGCAATTGGGGTTAAGTGACTTGCCCAAGGTCACACAGCTAGTTTTGTATGTGTGTAGTATCTGAGGCCGGATTTGAACTCAGGTCCTCCTGACTCCAGGGCTCTATTCACTGCTCCACCAAGCCACCCCAAATGTGAGCTATTATTATACATTCATAGAATACCCTCCTCATAACTCCATGAGCTAGTTAATGCATAGATTATTATGCCCATTCTACAGATGAGAAAAGGGAAAATTTGAAAGACTGATTAAGTGACTCTCCTGGGATCTCACAGCAAGTTTGTATCTGAGACAAGTGAGCAATTCTAGTTCTCCTGACTCTAAGTCCACATCCAACAAAGGGGCACTTTCATCCACTACTACAACAAGCAGCAATGACTCAGACAGCAAGGAGAGCTAATTATCCATATATTTCTATCTAGACCCAGGATGAACTGACAGGGCATGCAAATTTAGTAAAATTTGCAGAAAGTAAGTCCTTCTTAACCAATAGCCCAAGGGACGAGCAAGGGAGGGAAGTCCAAGGGAGGAAAATGTCATCTTCCTTCCACAGAACTAGCTGGGATCAGGAAACATTGGAAATCAAGGGAAGAAACACCAATGAGCCAAAAGTCATTCACTAGTAGGGAAATTAAAGAATGATGTTAAGGTGTCTCCTACATTACCATATTTATGTATTCCCCTCTATTAGATTGCAAAAGGATACCTTTTGCCTCCCTAGGAAATACATGTTTGTTTAAATGAATTTCCCATCATTTAATATGTGGAGTCATAAGAACTAGATTTTAATCTTGGATCTAAAACTTAATCTATACATGACCTTGGGAAAGTCACTTTGCTTTGATGAGCCTCAATATCCTCATCTCCAAAATGAAGTATGTGTCATAGATGATCCCCAAGCTCCCTTCCAGGGCTAGACATTTATGACTGTATATGTAGAAGGTATAAGAAATTGGGCAGAAGCAGTACTGACTGCAGATTTCACTCTGAAGGATCTTTTGTAGAATAAAACCCTAATACCATCTAGGTGTGTGTGTGTGTGTGTGTGTGTGTGTGTGTGTGTGTGTGTGTGTGGGTGTGTGTGTGTGTGTGTGTGTTTAAAGTTTGTCATATGTTTACTTATGGTTCACATTAGGATGTATTAACCAATGGTTGTCAAATATGTTTTTTTTTGCTCATAGCATAGGATTCTTTGCAACAAAGAATCATGGCACACTAAACATTTAATATGATAATGCTATGGGAAAATTGAGAGATTTGTGCAAGTATAGTTTTTCTTCAATGAGAGCAATTGTCTTATTCTTTGCAAGTTTAAGATCTGACATGAATTGAGGTTAGTACAAATATGTAATAGCAAGTTTTGTTTATGTTGATAATATTATCAAATTAGCTATTTATATTTTGTTTACTACAGCAGAAGGCAAATTCATTGAGAGCAGGTATATTTTTTGCCTTTTTTTAAATCCCCAAGGCTTAGCAGAGAGCCTAGCCTATAATAAGCAGTTGATAAATGGTAGTTGACTGACTTCTTCTATATTTATAATACATAAGCTGAGTAAGTAAACTTTATATTAAATATTACTCTTTTGTAAGCAATTAGGGTTAAGTAAATTGCTCAAGGTTACAAGGCTAGTTATTTATGTGTGGGTGCTAAGTACTGAGTTTTAAGTACCAAGAACTGAGTACTAAGAACATCCTGGGTCATCCTGACCTAGCCACCCCTTAAATATTACTCTTTAAAAAAATTTTACCTGAAATAAAATAACATCTATGATGGGAAAAATCAATAATTCATGCCTTGAGTACCATCTATCAGCTAACCATCTATCAGCTACAAATATTTCAATAGGGTAAGAAGTGACTGAGTGATTTATAGGAAGAGTATAGTCCTGTGTGAAAACCTGTGTAACTAAAACTATGATGTAGTCCCAGGTAAATACCTGTGTTAATTAATCTTAGGAGTGTAACTATGATCATCTTTATATTAAAATATGCTGAGTAAAAGGTGAAACTTAGCTATGAGGCAAAAGATAGATCTGCAAATGTAAAATCTGCAATTGAGATATCATGATCTACTTGAGTCATAGGCTTATGCTAGAGTCATGAGCTAACCTGCTTGAGTGAAAGGACTGACCATTTGCACCACGAGTTGGCCAGCATAAGTGCAAGACAACTATAAATAACTGTGAATTCTGTAGCTCGTGGTCTCAGATCATACTGGGTGGACTGCAGATCACCACTTTTCTTTTAATAAAGGTTGGGTTTTTTTGCCCAGAAAGGTTTCCCAGTTTCTTTTTTACACATCTCATAGTTAAGTCAACAAGCATTGTCATGTTCTAGGTACTGTGATAAGGTACTGGATACAAGGAAAGGCAAAAGACTATCCTGGCTTTGAAAGATCTCAGAGTCTAAGGGGGAAAACAACACACAAACAATTATGTACAAAGAAGAGATATGGAAGATAAACTGGAGATCATCTCAGAGGCAAGACCCTAACATTACAAGGGAGTTAGGAAGACTTCTTGCAGAAGAAAGGCTTTAGCTGGGACTTGAAGGAAGTCAGGGAAGCCAAAAGATAGAGATGAAGAGGGAGAGAATTCTAGGCATGAGGGACAGTCAGAGAAGATGGCCAGAGCTGGGAGATGGAGTATAAGGAATAGCAAGGAGGCCAGTGTCACTGGATCACAGAGTACATGGAGAGGACTAAAAGACAAGAAAAAGGTATGGTACAACATTCAGCACATTCTTTTAGAATCACTGTTGTCAAACACAGGGTGCTCTAGAATGTGTCTGGTAACTTCACATACTTCCTTGCTATTTGTCCTACACTGGGACTATCATGCTTTCCAGGCCATGCTGTGAGAGCTGTCTCACATGGTATTTCAGCAAATTTCTTGGATGGGGTGCAACTTAGTAAATTCCACACTGGAGCGAAGTTATGGCATATTTCGTTCTCCCTCTGAGGTTAATATGCTAAATCAAAGGCAATTTCACAGGGCTGTGAAACTCTAAGAGGATCTTCTACTTTTAAAGCCTTCCTGTGTTCAAACTGGCAACCAGAATGCTTCAACCACAGTGAAGCCTCAAACTCCTTCCATCTGGTACCAGTCAGGATGCTAGCAGCAGGTATTTGGACCAAGTTTAACAAGCCAATTACTCATTAAGGAAATGAGACAAAAATATACATATATGTGCATGTAATATGTGAATATGGTACCCATATATCAATATAATTAAAGTATGGCAGGGCAGGACAGGGCAGGTGCAAAAGGCACCCAGCAAAGGATGAGCTATCATTCTTGACAGGCTTAATCAAAGCAGACTCAAATTTGGGTTCTTGCTTTTCAAAGAGTTAGAAATAGCAGAGCAGGTTGTTAACAGTTCTGCCCAGTGAGCTGGCTTGCAACCCATTCTTGGCCCAGGCCAGGAACAGTTAGAACCAGAGAACTGGCAAATTTTGAGGATTTTTTGTTGTTGTTATTTTTAGCAGAAGAGAAGAAATGCTCAATTTTGAAAGCACGACCTCTGAATACAAATTGGAAAAATCACAAGTCAGGACAGAAGATTATGTCTCAATTCACTCCGTCCATCATTACATATTCTGTATATTTTCGCACAGGGTGGGTACTTAATAAATTCTTGTTGATTGGTCAATCAATTATGTAAATAAAGCATAAAGGTCTCTTGTATGAGTATATGTATGTAATTCATAGAAGATATAAAATAATTTTGTTATTTATATATATATTATTTAATATTAATTATAATATATTATATTACTATAGATATGGAATATAAGGCATACTTAAATAAATTAGCAATAATTTACAGTACAGGATATACAGAGCTCCCTCCCCACATGTTCTACATATCCCCTCGGAGAGAGAAATATAAGCATATTTGTTTCCAACAGAAATATAGGCTGTTAGCTACTTTCTCTTGAGTTCTCCCTTTTTCTTTCTACACTCTTGCCATTCTTTGGATATAGCAAGAAGAAAGCTTTAATAAGATTCTAACACAGCTTTATCAGCTCACTAAAATCTTTGTCAATGTTCCTTTTGAGAAAGAGGAACAATCCTATGATCAATCAACCAAAAAGTATTTATTAAGTGCCTACTACATGCCAGGCTCTCTGTTGGATACCCAGTGGCAGCATTATATTGGGGGGAGGGCACGGAGGGGAGGAGGGACAAATGGAGATAGACGAGGATAGTAACAAAAGTTGAAAAGGCACTAGGAAGCAGTTTAACCAATATCATACTTCTAAATCCACATATCTAAAGAGTGTTCTATACTTGTCATAAATCCTGTTATCTTTAAAAGGACTATTGTAATCCCCATGGAAGAATTACAATAATGTCAGGATAAGCAATGTGTAGCACAGATGGCTGCAAATGGCAGCAGAATCCATTATTGATGGCATTCTACAGTCATCATTCATCTATATGTCCTTTTTCTTTTCTCCTTTTTCTCATCCCCTCTTCAATTCCTTCCTCTCCTTCTTCTCCACAGTTAATACCTAATCAAGGTTATTAGACCTGCATATAGTACTCACTGGCACTCATGGGTATTGTTCCATCCCACTGAAGACATTCAGGCTACTTACTCCAGCTATTTGAACAAGGGTTCTTAACTTGGGGTGTGTAAATTTTTTAAAAATATTTTAACTTTATTTCAATAAAATTGGTTTCCTTTGTAATCTAAGGTATTAAATTTTAACTATCTAAAACATTATTGAAAGAAGGGGTCCATAAGCTTCAGCAGACTGCCAAAAGGGGTCCGTGCTCCCTTTCCTAAAATCTGTTAAGGAACGTGAATACAAACACAATAATCTTGATTCTCTCTTGGCATAAGAGTATAGAAAGCAAGCAAGCCTTCTTTACTGGGTCCCTGGAATTCTTCCATTCATCTGGATTCTTGGATCAGCACCTGGCTATAAGGACAGCTACACCAGAAGTTCCCAAGGCCTGAGCTCCCAGTTCCTTTCTGACTATGTCTCCACACCTATTTATACTTTCTAGCTCATTCTGTCAATCAGTACAGGAGCAGGCATTCAAGAGAAACAGACTCATCTCTGTCTCTAGAGTTTCTGATTATCTCTCTCAGGAGCTATTTGAAATAAAAGCTACAATTCCCTTGACAGGAATAATTCGTTTCCTCTTTTTTTCTATCAGCTTTCTGAGTGAATGAAGTTGTTCTCACACTGTGACCTTCTGAACTGAAGAACCACAGGGTCTACCATTAAGTTGGTTCCAATCAATTACTAATCATTCACATGTAGCTTCTGACATTAAAGCTGAAAACCAAATAAAGATGCCACACATATCAACCCCGCCCCCTTGCCCACCTCCTAGACATATGATTCCACCCAGGTTTTGCAGACACAGGGACTTCCAGGTGTACAAGAGGATCCTTGGGCAAGGGCATTTCCAGTTGTGCCCACTTGGGACGTCCATACTAGGAAAGGAAAGCTGCTATGCATCACTGACCTATTTTTCCAACAAAAGACTGAAAGGTGTGTGTTGAAGCAGGGATTCTTGCTGTTTGAATAGAGAGTTGGAATAAGGTTTTACCATCTTTTTTCTGATTTAGTTCCTGTTTTTAACATAAGAATAGCTAGAAAACATAGAAGAAATAAGTGGTCATAAAGAAAAAGAGTTTTTGAGGAGGGGTGGGGGTATGGAGGGAAATTCAATAGGTTGGAAAGTGGAAACCAAAGAGAATGGGAAAAAAGAAATTCTGAAACACAAGTATATGTCAGTAACTCAGGGACTGTTTCTCCAGCAGGGGGCAACCTGGGGCTCAAGAACACAGTCCTGACAACAGTAAAACTATGGAATCCCCTTGACTAGAGTTATCTATAACCATTAGCAAATGTCAAGATGGCTATGTCAATTGTAGCTAATACACATCTGGGAAGCAAGAAGACAAGCACCAGTCAGTCAAGAAACAGCCCTACACGCAGACCAGCTGACCCTGGACTATAAACCAGTGGCCACCACTCCCATTTGGAAAGAGACTTAGTCATTCATGGTTGCCAGAAAGGTTACTGGAGAAAGGCAACTGTGTGAAATTCTGCAGTGAGGACACTACTACGGGACCTCCTACCTGAGGCATTCTGGTCCCTCTATAGAGGGAACTCCTTTCCAACCTGAACCTTTCTCTAGATTAGTATCTTCCTCAGGGTGAATGCCAGACATTGGAACAAATGAAACCTGTTAAGGTCTTATGTACCTGGGGCAAAGACACTGATGAAGTGAGAAAGGGAGGAAGTCACCAATTTGTGGCTTTTAAGATCTGGAGATATTGAACTGACTTGAGTTGATCAGATTGCCAGAGGCTGTGGCATTTGATGAGAACTGGAACCAGATGGAGCAAATCAGGCTTCTTGTTTGATATTTTGTGTGTGAGGCTCTCTTCTCATGTCTCCACAAATGTGGAAGACTGAGCAAGAGTTGTCTGTCCCTATATAAGAGTAATGATGATCATCACTCTGGCCTCTGCTATCTAATGGCTAGATATATCACATTTCCCACCCCTAAAGGTGCCGAAGGGTGTCTAGTCTCTGTCACTGACTCATGCTCCCACCAACTGTGTTCCCCTAATTTTCAGCATTAAAGCACCTTAGTTCCATTTAACCACTTAACAGTGAGATCAGCCTTTACAAAGGAATATTTACTTCAAAAATATTAGCAAGAATAAACAAACAAAAATCCCCACCCCCAACACCTGATAGCATAATCCCTCTATACCCAACTAGTTTCTGGGGAAGGGAAGTGGATTGGGTTCACAGTCTAACTCAACTCCTTTATGACATCTCTCCCACCAACTTCCAAGTCCAAAGACCTCCCCCTGAACTTGCCTCCCAGGACTCTAGCTTCTCAGGGCTTCCCTGTTGGGCTGGTTGCAACATTCATCTTGGAATCTGAACTTCGAGGTCCCCCTGACTTGAGCTCCTGAGTTCAGATCTCTACTCCCTGAATCTGGAGCTGTAAAGGACAAATTATAAATAGACCAATACCTTGAGCCTTTTTCTCAGGACATAAGGGGAAGAGAAAACAGTTCTTCCCCCATTCAGCTTAGTGCTAATGTGCATACTGTGAAAGAATGAGACCTTCATCCCTGGATGTCACCTGGAAAAAAGAGGTGGGTTTGTGGTTGTTGCTATTTTTTGCTTTTTGGAGGGCAATTGGGGTTAAGTGACTTGCCCCAGGTCACACGGCTAGTTTTTGTGTTAACTGTCTGAGGCTGGATTTGTACTCAGGTCCTCCTGACTACAGGGCTGGTGCTCTATTCACTGCACCACCTAGCGGCCCCTATTCTGGTGGTTTTAAAGATGCAAACAATTCCAACTATGGAGCCAATGGAAAGAGGTTGTTCCTACCCATATAGTAAGTTGTATTTTCCCAGAAGGTCCCTGGTGTCTCCCACATAGGTGCCTCCATCTTATATGATCCAGGCCTGTGTCAAAACTTCATTTCATAAGAAACACAAGGCTGATTCCATAGAGGAAGCACATGGTCCTTCTAAAGAATCTGAAATATCTTATGCTTCATGGAACAATAAGGAAGACCCAGAGGTACCAACAATCAATTAATAAGCATTTGTTAAGCTCATTTTCTGTGCCATGCACTCTCCAGAGCACTAGGGATTCAAAGAAAAAGCAAAAACTTGCCCTTCCCTCAACAAGCTTACATTCTAAAGGAAGAGATAATATAAATAAATCAGAACATGCAAGATACATACAGAATAGATGAAAGTAGAAGGAATGGCAGTGGCATAAGGGGGGCAGAAGGAAATAAAGAGAACTCCTAGAGAAAAGGGCATTTGAGTTGAGTCATAAAGGAAATCAGGGATTCTAAAAGTCAGTGACTGGGAGGGAAAGCATATTTAGTATGGGAGAACAGCTAAGAACAAAGGCATGGAGGTAGGAAATGGAGTGCCTTGTATGGGGGGAAACAAGTATGGCTGGATTGTAGATTGAATAGAACGTAGTAAAATGTATAAAGATTGGGAAACTTTGAAGGTGCCAAATTATGAAGAGCTTTAAATGACAAATGAAGGACTTTATATCTGATCCTCAAGTTAATAGAGAAACTCAAGTTATGCCATCTCTCCAGCAACTATACCACAACTGCCTCTCTTATCTTGGCATAAGAAAACCAATTTCAAAAAGCTCTGAGAAAAAAAGATATGAGACCATGTACAGAAACTTTATAAAATGGAGAAGGGAAAACTCTTAGAAAGTGAAATTCTAGAAATATCATGAAAATCTACCAAAAAAAACCATGTTAAAAGAAGATATCAATAAGCACACCCAGGGAAAAGTAAACAATTTTTATTTATTTATCAAAAACTTATTTATCAAGAAAGGAAATATGGCATAGTGGATAGATCGTAGCACTTAGAGTGAGGAAGATCTGGGTTGGAATCCTGCTTCTGACATCCTTATAGCTATATGATCCTAAGCAAATTTCTCAGTGCTTCCAGGAATCTCTCTATAGTCAAATTACAGATTAATAAGCAATTTAAACTAAGTAAAGGGATTTTACACTCTGGAAATTCCCAACACTGACACAATCATAGGTCTGAGGGGAAGGAAAAAAAATCTCTATCAAGGATAATGATAAAGGTGGCATAAAAGGATCCTGAAGCCAGAAATAAATGAAGAAATAAGAAGAGCACCTTGCTGTTTTAAATGGGTTCAAGTATCTTGTTCAGGATGAATTACTATGCAGGCAGCTCTCAAACATAAACACAGACCAACCTTTGGTGAGCTTGGATCAGACGTGGAGAAAAGGCAAAGTGTCAAGAGTCCAGACATGGGTAAATGATCTCCAGGAAAATTCTAGAATGTATTATTAAATGAATGGTTCATCAGTACATGTAAATTGGTAATCATTATAAGCTAACATGAAATCAGTAAGTACAAGTCATCCTGAATTAAACTCATTTAGTATTTTGATGAGTTATCAGACTGCTTGTATTCTCAGGAAAATGCTGTGGTACAGAAGAAAGAGTAAGCTGGGAGTAATAGGATCTGAGTTCAAAGTCCCATTCATGATTTTGAGCAACTGACCCAACCTCTCGAGGTCTCATTTTACTCATCTGCAAAATGAAGGAGTTAGACTAGATGGCTTCCAAAATCTCTTCTAGCTCTAGGCCAATGATCCTGAGTCAAGAATGACTGAGATGGTGAGCATGGATGACTGAAAAAAAAGAAAGAGAGCATCAGTAGAAGTGGGAAACGTAAGAGGACAGGCAGAGTGTGCGGTCAACAAATCCCTACTTTGTGTCAAGTGCTATAGCAAGATTTGGGAATACAAAGAAAGAAGAAAATGATAAATTCATGAAAATCTCAGAAGGAAAGTGCAAGGAGAAAGGACTAGAAAGACTTCTTGCAAAAGACGGGACTTTAGTTGAGACATAAAAGAAACTAGGAAAGCCAAAAACCAAAGATGAGGAAGGAGAGAGTTCCTGGCATGGGGCAGAGCTGGCTAAAATGACCAAAGTCAAGAGATGGAGTGCAGAGGAACAGCAGAGTTAGTAGAGGTAAGTAAAGTATAGGGAGACTGGAAAGATAGGAAGGGATCAGGTTATGAAGATTTTTAAAAACCAAACAGAAAATTTTAAATTTGATGTGAGATATAATAGGGAGCCATTGTAGTCTGTTTGTAGGGAATATGAATGCAATTTGGGCTTATTTAGTTTGAAAAGCTAGTGGCAGACATACCAGAAGAGATTTCCAGATGACAATTGTCAAGGCCAGGGTTAAAAAAGAAAAAAGATCTGTGAGTCATCTGGAGAGAAGTGATCAATATCAAAGTCATTCTTTCTAAGATGGTTCTTATCAATGATACCCTTTCTGGACCTGTTTTCAACACAGGTACTAGTTTTTTCATTAGATCTTCCAACAACAATACAAGCAAGAGGCACTGAACATTCATCAGTATAATAATTATGTCTTAACATTGTTGGTATTGAGATTCATTCAGTAAAGTGAGAGAAACTCTCAGCTATCTCTAGATAGATCACTAGTACTGTAGTTTGCCTAATTTTCAAGTTTAATGCTGGCAACAAATCGTCTGATTGCAGATTTCTTTGTTGCCTGTATTGGCTCTAAATGAAGAGAAGTCTTCTGAAACCCAAATAATTAACCTACAAGAGAGAAATGTGACAGAAAGGAAACCCTGCCTGTAAAAGAAGAATTCCATTTCAAGCATTTAGTGGGTTACAGAGAAGAGCTGAGCAAGGTATGAGAAAACTGGCTAATTTCCCAGTTCCTGCTAAGCTGAGTCTTTAAAATATGCCTTCTTTATTTTGTTTGAAGCGAATTCCTAGATCGTCAGACACACCCATATCCAAAGTCAAGCACAAAAACACATTCAAAAGCCAAAAACAAATTGTTTTCTGAATGATCCATTGCTTGAGGACAACCACAATCCTCTCCCCTCTAGTGATGAAGGTCTGCTGGTCTAATGAATAGGAAGAATGGATGGTTACTACAATATGTGAATGGAGGGGAAATAGAAATGGCCCCGAGCTCCCCATATTTTTTCTTCCCCTTCTGCTTATCACTGGTGCTTGAAATTCCATTAGTGAGTCATTCCTTTGGAATATAACATTATTTCCACAAAATTCAAGTGCTCCTAGGAGGGGATAACCCATTAAGCTATTAATACTAGGCCAACAAAGAAAGCAAAGACAAGTGTAGAGCACAGAAAATGACTGAGTCAATACGTCAAAAAGCATATATGAAACACAAACTGTTTGCCAGGCACTGTGCTAAATGCTGGGGATACAAAGAAAGGCAAAAACAGTCCCTTCCCTTCCCTCAAAGAACTCACATTCTAATGGTTGAGACAAACATACACACAATATCATGTGTGGGGGCATGTATGTACATATGTATGTATACTTACATGAAGTATACACATACCTATGTATTTATGTATATATAAATAAAAACACATACACCATCTATACAGATGTAATACATGCATATAAGTATAATTACATATATTATATATGCAGATACATGTGTATATGTGTGACATATGTGTAACCATATATAGTTTTAAACACACACACAGAAAGATGATGGAAAGATATCTCAGAGAAGAAGGTACTATCAGCTGAGAAAGACCCAAAAGGCCTCCTACAGAAGGTGAAATTTGAACCAGTGCTAGAGAAAGTGAGGGAAACTAAGAGGCAGAAGTGAAGGAGGACATTCCAAGTATGAGAAACAGCCAGTGCAAAGGCATGGAGATGGGAGATGGAGCAGTAGACCAGTATAGCTGAAGTAGAGGATGGAAGGGTGGGTAGGTGGGTAAGAAGACTAGAATTGTAATAAAACTCCAAGGTACAGAGTGCTTTAAATGATTTTTGATACTGAAGGTAATAGGGAGCCTCTGGTGCTTATTGAAGTAGGGTCATGATATGGGCAGACTTAAGAAAAATCATCTTGGCAGTTGAATAAAAAATGGATTGGAAGGAAGGGACATCAGGCAGGGAAATCAATTGGAAGAAAACTGCCCTAATACAAGAAAGAGATGCTGGTGGTCTAAAGTCAGGTAATGGCTATGAAAGTAGAGAAAATGGGATGTAAGAGAGATGCTGCAGAGGTAGAAAAAACAAGATTTGAAAGTGGTTAGATAGGTAGGGTGAGAGCAAAGAGCTGAGGAGGACAGCATCCCTTGATGGCCTGAGGTCACTAGGGAACCAGAGGAATAGGGCACTCATCAAAGGAGAGGGAGATAATGAAAGGGAGGAAGAAGAGCTCCAGCTCCAAAAACAAACTATCTTTCAGTTTTGCCTAAGCACAGCCCTAGTAACTAGTATTGTTCCTATTTTGCAAAAAATAAATATAACCCAAAGTAAGATTACAATGGTTAATGCCCGCATGGTCTTAACTGAAGCAGATTGTCAGGTCTTAATCTGTTTATATAATTGATTAAAAATGCCAACCAGCTCTTGGGCACAAGGTCAGCTTTGTTATGCTACATCCAGATGGCCAAATAGGTTACTTTTCCTAAATGGAAAATCAAATCAGCAAGTCAAATCAACACACAGTTATGAAGCACCTACTATGTACTAGCCATTGTGCTAAGTGCTAGTGATTGATACAAGGAAAGGCAAAAGACAGTGCCTGACCTCAAGGAGCTCACAATCTAATGGGAGATACAAACAACCATGGGCAAAAACGATATATGCAAGATAAAGTGGAAACACAGAAGAAATATACAACATATACAGGATAAATTGGAATACCCATTAGAATGAAAGTTCCTCAAGATTAGGAACCATTTCCATTTTTTCTTTGTACCCCAGAACTTGGCAGAAAGTCTGACACAGTAAGTGCTTCAAAAATATTTGTTGATTTATTGATGAGGACAGACTAAAACAACACAGGTACTGATTTATCAGCCTTAAGACTTGAGGGTTGTAAGCTCTGGAGGTTTCATCCTTCTGTATGGGAACCATAAAGAAATGTTTGATGACATTATTTGAGTAGTATTTTTGTTCCTTCAAAGTGCTTTCAAAGCATCCATCATCTAACTGAAGCCTCCAAACAAATTCATGTGGCAGGTATCTCAATTTGATAGATTTTTTTCAAAAAAGAAGGGCATTACCCAAGATCACAGAGAGAATAAACAGAAGTGGGCCAAGAATCAAGATTTCTTGACTTCTAGGCTTGGACTCTTTCTATTCCACAGCAAAAAAAAAAACTCCTTTTTAAAAGTATTTTCAAAAGAAGGCCATGTGGAACTTACTAGAGTTAGACTTCCCATGAGCTGATTTTTTTAAGACCAAGAGGAATTTTCAAAAGAACTACAGAAGAATAGTTATTCAAGGGCAAAAATACTGAGAAACAGAAACTTAATGATCAAAGGGCACTTAGCCAAGCACAGTTCATGAGACAAACTAAACCCTCACAGATTAAGCATCAAGCTTGACTCAGTGGGAAGAGTTAGAGATCAACACTCCTAAGTTATTTGTTTCTTTCAGTACAAGCTCTTCTAGGGCAGAGGTCTATCCCTTTGTACTTACCACAATAAAAATGGTATTGGCCTTAATCAGGCATAAATGTATAGGTGCTCAATAAATATTTGTTGATTGAAAAAATCTTTCATCTACTGAAACAAACTAGATCAAGGAGGTACAATTATCTCCCCCTCCTTAGTCACCAAGTGCAAGTGAATTCCATACACCATTACCACTCCCCCCACAAAAAAGAGATGCTTATTAATGTCAGCAACAAATGAACCAGTTGTCCAAATAATGAGATTACTCCAAAGTCCTTGCTCCTGATCATTAGGATGATATATGAAGCCAAATCAAATTACCATTACTGCTTACAGGTAAACCACCTTGATGCTGGTGAAGTTCAAGCTAATTTGGGCAAATTTATCATTTTCAGGTAAATAAAGTATAAATGAATTTGTTGTCTGAATCATTTCAAAGAAAGGCCCCTCGTGAGCCAAAATATTCCTAGTAGTATCTTTTGTGATACACATAAAACAAAAAACTAGATACAAAGTAGGTGCCCATTAGTGGGAGGGTGGCTGAATAAATTGTAGTTCATGACAAGGCACTGTGGCAGAATGAAAATAGCACTAGATTAGCAGCAAAATCATCTAGGATCCAATTTCAGATCTGCTACTCACTAAGTGTGAGAACTCAGGCAGAATATTTACCCTACCCATAAAATGGGAAAGGTAATCATTGTACTCTCCACTTCAGAGTTATTTTTTTAAACCACTAAAGTTTGTAAGCTACAAATGTTAGCAACTATTACCTTAAGGTTCTTTATGTCTTCTTTTTCATTCACCTCAGTATCTATTTCTATTTGCAAACCAGTGACAGGTTTGTTTTTAATGTGCTTTCAATTCAATTAAACACTTAGTAAGCACCTACTATGTGCAAGGGTGTTATATTTTAGGTAACAGAATAAACTCAAATTGAATAGGCAGTGTTATCTCCTCTACCACCCCTATCCTCCATCTCCTCCATGCCCTCTGCATGTATGCATACATACATACATACATACATACATACATAAACATATACTTTTACTTTAGAAAAAATAATTTAAAGTGACCAAATGACTTCAAAGTAATGTGAATGGAATATCAAAAACCTGTCAATCATCAAGAGGTTTTCTGACTGGCTTCAGACAATAAAATGGATCAATGAGCACACTACATCGATTGATGAAGTAAAATTTGGAGACAGAGGAAGCCATTCTCTTTTGTGAACACCAGGGAGCAGTATGTTCCAATTCTCTAGAATTTGATGGGCCAAGATGGGCCTGGGGAACAGTAGGAAAAAATATCTAGCTTGGGAGTTTAGGTCCTATCCACTGGGATTAGTTTTCCCTTACAAATACTTCTAATTGCCTTACACTTGTTATTATTTACAAATTCATATAATTACTTCCCTTTCCCAACCCATCCCCCTTTTAAGGGGGAAATTTGGCAGACCTTTAATAGGATGACTATAGGGAGTTCTGGTCTACTAGTATAAAATGTGAAGAATTCTCCAATATGGAATTTTAGAGAATTACCTAGGATCATTGAGAGGTCCAGTTGCGTGCCAAGGGTCACACATCTAGTATATGCCATGGGCAGAACTTTCTAAGTCCTATGCTAGCTTTTTATCCATTTGGCAACACTCTTAATAGTCATAAACCCTAGAAAAAGTATTAAAGGTCTGACATTATGATGTCAAAGTCAAACAGAAATGGGAGGTATTAAACTGTACATAAGAATCCTTGTGAGCCACATATTAAAAAAATCACACATTCATATATTTCTTTTTTATTAATACATCAACACATTCAAATCAGATAAGAACTATATTTTAATCTTATTATCTTTCCTAGCCTTGGGGTTCAGGGGAGACTGTCTACAAAACATGTGAAGAGCTATTATGTGGAAGAAGGATTAGATTTAAATCAATCAGTCCTTTACAATCAAGCATTTATTAAGCACCTTCTATGTGTCTATGCATTAATGTTAGGCTCTAGGGATACAAAATCAAAGCAAAGCAGTCCCTGCCCTCAATTACATTCTATCAATTTCAACTGGTCAGAAGATGAGAGATTGTCTCAGAAGGCTTTAGGTTCCCTGTCCCTAGGGGGTTTAGTATAAAGGGTTTAGTATAAAGATTTCCAAATAGCCCCATGACTTCTCATCAGGAAATAAGTTGGATTGTATGATTTTTGAAGGTCCTCTAACTCTAAAATTCTCTGATTCTGTGTGATTCAGAGACCAGGATTTAGCAGGAGATTTCATATCTTGGGTTGGGGTTCATAAATTAAAGGAGGAAAAAACCCTCGATTTGAGGAAAATGTTCCCTGGATCAGTACCAAGAAGATACTAGAATAATTAGGAAGCTAACAAAATAGCAAAGCTCGAGGGTAAAATTCGTAATGAAATATTAGGAAGGTGAAGCTCTTGAAATGGCAATCGCCCTACCAGAAAACACATAAGATGACTTCCTAAGAAAAAGACCTGAACTTCACAAGCATAAAAAGAGAAAGCAGACTAGACAGTATGAAAAAGAAAATGTAGGTTGTTAGTGAAATGCAAACTCAATTTGAATCAGTAGGCGATATGGCAGCCAAGAACATGAGTGTCATCTTAGACTGCATTAATAGGTGCATCTTACAAGTATAAAGAGGTATAAGGATAGTCCTGTAGTCTTCCGACCTGCTCAAACCCAGGTCTAGATGTATCATGTTTGGAAAGACATGAAGAATGCCCAGAGCAGGGAAAGCAGGGTGCTAAAAAGGGTCTCAAACTTATGTTCCATAAGGCTCAGTTGAATGAATTAGGGATGTTCACCCTGAAGAAAAGACTTATGGGGAATATGATAGCTATTTTCAAATATTTGAAAGATTATTGCAAGAGAAAGGGGACTTAATTTGTTTCCAGAAATGAGAATTAGAAGCAATAGGTGGCAGCTGAAATATATATATAATCAATATAATTGTACAGTACTATATAATGACATAATAAAAAATCTTCCTCCAATTAGCACTGTCCCAAAAACAAATGGCCTTTCCTTGATAATTCTGGTTTCTTCTTATTGTAGTGCTTCAAGAAAAAAGCTAATTGACTGCTTGTTGGATGTGTCTTAGGACTCTTTTTCAGTGCTGAGTTGGCCACTGAGGTCCATGAAATTCTGTCACTCTGGTATCTTTTTTCAGGACTTCACTTCAGAATCAGTCTTCCTGGATTCTGATGCCTCCTATCTGTTCTTCTGCACATATTTGTACTATTCTCTTCAGATCCTATGAATCTCCAGATCCTAAACCTCCCAATCAACTTTTAATCCTTCTATTTCCCACTTGCCTATTTGGTTTCCACTATGTCCTGACTTCTAATATTTCTATTTAATCTGATTTATATTTATCTGAATTATTTCGCTTTGCTGCCAATACACAGGTTAATCAAATACCTGGGCAATCTTGGATGTTTGTTCTTTTCTTTTCCTAAGTGTAGGAAGGAGGGGTGCATTGCTCATTCATCCCCCAAACTGATAGAACTAGGAGTATAACTATGCTCCCAAAGATCCTTTGTATATCCAGAGAAAGAATGTGCTCTTCTCAGTCCCAAAATCAGAGATGAGGTGCCATGGCCAGAGAAGAGAACGCAGTGCTTTTCCAGATACTTAGGTTTGGTTTTTTTTTCTTTCTAGGAAAGTTGAAAGGGGTAAGGGATAAGCATACCTCCCACCCATTCTCCATCTCCGGTCATTCTCTAAATAAGACCAATGTCAGGCTTATCTCTTTCACTGGTCCCTCTAAGGAACTTGAGAGATGGGGTATTCATTGTAAAACACCCCTGGACTGGGTAGTGTTCACCTTATCATAGGATCAGTTAAAACTGGCATTGTGTTTGGATGCATGTGTCTACTGACTGGTTCCTAGTTATGTGCTGTGTATTTTGGGCCTCTAAATAGTTCATATAAAAGTTAGGGATCCACTGATGGAAGCTTATATTTCTATAAACAACTGGCCTTCTCATTTTGTATGAGGAAACTGTCTATGTGAGTTTATTGGACTGTTTTTCTAATATATTTCTGCCTTCCTCGCTCCTTGCTCCTAGCTTCCTGCCCTTTCTTAATGCTTCCCCACTTCTACTGTACACAGTCCTGGTTGCTGACACTTGTCTCAAGAAATATAGGCAGCGGGAAAGAAAAGCCAAATGGTTGATGTTTCCTGATGCGCCTATCACATTCCTTGTAAATTAAGTCAGATGACTTACTTTCCAAGTATTTGGGATATGTGTTTCTTATTGAACCATGGAGAAGAGCATGCTGAATTAATCTATAATAGGAGTATCTGGAAGGTGGCTTTTCATGGACTTTATCGAACATGTGCATTCATCCCATATGTCACACTCTTCTATTCATTTTTGATGAGCTGATGCTTCTTTATAGATTACTACTAGTAATTTTTATAACTCTCTAGCACATAAGTCAAAATAAATGGCATTCAACCAGAAGTACTTGAAAATTGGCTCCTGATATTTATTTTAATCCTTTTGGATGAAGCTACAGTGCAACTCACTCCTTTCACAACTTCCAAAGTCACTAGAAGCTTACCAAAGGGAAGTGGCAGCCTCTTATAAAAGCCTTAGCATAAGGCTCAGAGCCCTGTATTTATCAAAACTCTCAACAGGCAAGATAGTTAAGTCAAGCTAAAAAAAGAATTAAACATGGTTATCTGGTATCTTTGTGGTCCCTAAAATAGGATATTGAGAGTCTGCCCTATTTTGAATCCTTAAAATGAACACTGACAAAGTTAGCCTACAAAATGCCCCCAAAACACGGCTTATATTGTCACTGATGGTTGCTGAATGAATTCGGATTGGTTATTCATCCCCATTGCACACACAAAAATTTTCAGTCAACTATTTGATAATCAGTTTTCCTCAGGCAAATGGCATAGAGTATGACTTATACAGATCAACAAGTACATATAAACTGTGGTCACTATTTTAGGGACCAGATCTTTTTTTTTTTAAGCAAATGGGGTTAAGTAACTTGCTCAAGGTTACACGGCTAGTCATTATTTATGTGTGGGTGCTCATTTTCTGAGGCCGGATTTGATCTTGGGTCATCCCAACTCCGAGGCCGGCCCTCTTACTCACTGTGCCACCTAGCCGCCCTGACCAGATCTTTTTATTTCATCTCTATAGTGAACTCCCCATAAGGAAATTCCCTTTACTATTTCAGATCAGGACTGCTCTGCAAATTCCATTCCTAAATAATTCCTTGGGGTACTGAGAAATTGTTGATCAATTAATCAAACAACATTCATTAAGCATCACTGTGCCAGGCATTGTGCTAAGCTCTAGGGTTACAAAAAGAAGCAAAAGACAGTTCCTGCCCTCCAAGAGCTCACAACCCAATAAAAAAGCTTGCATTCTAAGTGACTCTTCCAGAATTACTCAAGCAATATTTGTATGAGGTTAGATTGAACATTGTTCTTCCTGAGTCTGAGACCAGTTCTCTATCAATTTTCATAGTCATTCTTAAATATAGCTCTTTACAATATGACAACTTCATCAGCTCTTGGGTATGGTTTGTAGTTATTTCTGCACAGCAAGTTGCTCTTTTAAAGAAAGATTCCTATGGAGATAATAAACTAATAAATGCAAAATTTAGTGAGGTTTCTATTTACTCCTTTCTTTAATTTTTCAATAAGAGCCCTTATCTGGGGGATTCTAAATAATTCAGCATATGATCAAGTTACATTGGAATACTTACCTCTGGAGCATATGTTTGTATATTGCCCCTCACAGATTTGTGAATAATGAATGAATAATTAACCTTTCCTGAGTCTTGATTTTTATAAAAGTTTCCTCATCCCTGCTTCCCAGTACCTGTCCCTATACCTCTCCCTGTGTCTTCACCAATCACTCTAATCCTTTCTTCTCTCAGAGGAAGTAGCTATCTCCTTTGAAAGGTTATCTCCTCAACCTCTTTTTTGTATCCCCTTCTCTCCTAATCTCTTCAGCGATTCATTCAACCAATTAATTCTTCCCTCCTATCTTCAAGTCCTCCCTAGCCACAGACTCACTGGCCCTTCTGATTTTCAACATGATTATCTCTCCCCTATCCAAAAAATGAAACAAAACAAATACAAACTTTTCTTTCATTCTACTAAACTTCCTTTTATTCTTTGACAAAATACTTTTAAAAAGTAGTGTACTTCTCATTAATTTCTTACCACCTGGCAATAGGGCAGGATAATCAGACCACTGTTCTATAGAGGGATTGTTAAAGGTTACCAAGAAAGCACTGACCTGGAGGTACTTCCAGCCCAGATGTGCCCCAGGCATTTAAGCTAGGTAGAAACCTCAGGATATCCTATGGTTGAACTTTGTTCTCCTCAGGCTGAAGCCAAGATAACATCCTTCCTATTCCATGTAAACATCCTACTGGTTCTAACTCTGTTCTTTTTTTATTTTTTGCCTCTTTGGAGGGGGGAAGGCAGGACAATTGGGGTTAAGTGACTTGCTCAAAGTCACAAGCTAGTAAGTGTGCCAAGTTTCTGAGGCTGGATTTGACCTCAGAGCCTTCTCACTCCAGGACTGGTGCTCTATTCACTGCATCACCTAGCCACCCCCTTAACTGTTCTTTAACAAAATAATACAGAGCTCAATTGGACCTTAGTGATCTATTTCAACTTCTTTGTGTATATTATAGGAGCTACCTGAAACACAGAGAGTTCATCATTACCAACCATGTGACCATGGGCAAGTCAAGTAGCATCTCTGGATATTCCTTTCCTTATCTGTAAAATGAGGAGGTTGGACTACATGGCCTCTGAGGTTCCATTCAAAAGTTACAAAGTCAATAAGCAACAAAGCTAGAAACAACATACTTGTGTGCTCTTGACCTGTCTTCTTTCTAATGTAACTAAAACTATCTCTACTCAGGCAATTGAGTTTTTACCTCTTCCACTAGACTGAAACTGTGTTCTCAGAAGATCATCAATAAATTCCTAACTGTCAAATATCATAATTATTTTTCCCTCCCTGCTCATCTTCAACCCCTATAGCATCTGACACTATTGACCCCTTTTTCTCCTTGAAACATTGTCCTCCTTTGGCACTATGATGCTGGATTAATCTGATTTTTATTCTCTTACCGGTCACTTCTTTTTCCTTCTGTTCCTTAAGTAAAGCGTATTCTTCTAAGGTTTTCTCCTCCCTCATTCCCTTTTCTATCTATACTTTCTTCCTTATAAATATTATCTATTCCCACAGCTTTCATTACTACCTATCAAATCTGTATCTTCAGTCATGAACTTTCTCTTAAGGCCTAAGGCCCTATGTAAATTATCCAAATGCCTTTAGGTTCTAAAAACATTAAGTCAAATTTGAATAGCATTTAACATAGCTCCTTAAGAAAAAACACATTCATTCACACAGAAGGGAAATTACACTGGGCAGGGCAGGTCATGGGAAAGGAGGGAAGGATGTATCTTGAACTCCTTTAAAACTGGAGCATTGGAAATGTGTGAGGAAGAGGCCAAGATACCTGTGAGAATATACTTTATTCACCTAAAATGTAACTGTGAGCAAAATTAAGACAAAACAATCATCACCTAACATTTCACAGAATCTCGGCCTTAAGAGGTTTCACAGAAGCTATCTAGTTCAATTCATATGTGACCAAGAATCCTGCCTATGATATATCAAATAAATGGTGATCCTATCTTTGCATGAAGACCTTGAATAATGGGAAAACCACAACCTATCTAATTCAAATAAACACATAGCCAATTATACAAGGCCCTTCTTAAGATTTTCCTGGACAAAATCCACATCCCACAGATAACTGGAATTAATGTAGTGGACCCCTCTGTGAAAGTGTCACAGAAGAAAACAGGCTACTGAGATGTTACCTCTTATCTTTTCCCAACAACCTGCTACAGCACTACTACTCCTACTGTGTGCAAAAGAGAAAGACCACTCTTTCCTTCCTCGTCTGCTCCCTCAGTCACCTCATAAAGTATTGCTCTCAACTGTTGGTAAGATGGAGATGTTCTAAGAGAAATAAGGAGCAAAAATTTCTCATGAACATGAAAGAAAAATACAATCCTAAGAAAGAAACTCCCAAAGAGAATTGGGAATAGGAAAGAGATGCCATAGAAACAAGAGTCTGAGTCAACAAGAAGAGAGGGAAGAAGATATTGGAATATATGGCCTCTGTGGAAGAAGAAAAAACAGTAAAGACAGAAAAGAATGGATACACAAAAGAAATAGGAGAAATGAAGAGTTGCTAAAAATGAAGGGGAAAGCATTAAATTATAATAACCAAAATAAAAGAAACAATTAGAAATTGAAAAGGTCTACCACAAATGGATAGGCCTACCATTCTTGGACCCTTAAGTCCAGTGCCTTTCCTCTAAGTTTACCTCAACTTACCTTGTTATATATATCCTGTATGTACATAACTATGAATGTTGTTTTCCCCATTAGGCTTTGAGTTCCTTGAATACCTAATATTTTGCAGTGCCTTACCCATATTAAGTGTTTGAAAAATGCTTGTTGACTGAAAGAGAAACACAAAATGGAAGGGGGAAAAGCAGCAGTTAAAATAGGAAAGAGCCACCATGATAAATAAAGCAAAAGAATGGTTCAAATAAAAAGAAAATTGGATAATAGCAGGCTTCAGGCTGCCCAGAACCAAAAGCCAAGTGCAAAGAGTCATCCACTGAAGAAGAGAAACTTGCCATAGGTCATACCTGACACCACTAACACCTCTCACCCTCCCCAACAACCTTCTACCACACACACCCTCCTATTGGGTTGTAAAAGTTTCAAAGAATATAATGAGAATGATAGCAGAAGAAATCAGAAAGAGGTTTTACAAAAGGTGGGGGGAAAATTCATTAAGTCTGAAAAGAAACAAAAAACCCCAAACCCAAACAGGGAAAATTAAGGGGCAAATATAGAAGGCAAACAGGAAAGGCAGAGGAAGAATTAGGGAGAATAAAAGTAGTAAGCTCAGAGAACAACCAGAAAAAAAATGCCACATATAAATCCAGAGGTCCCTAACATCTGCCGGATGTTACCCGGAAGAAAGAAAAGAATGGAAGCACAGAAACATATTTAGTATTTATTAAACCACAGTAATGGGTTAGCTTCACACACAATTTCTGTTCCTAGGTTTATCTGGAGTCAATAGGCCTATTTTCTCCCAAGGTTCTCTTATCTCCAGGTGTCCACTTCTTAGGACCCATCAAGTCATGAGTTTGCTACACCAGCCTGCTACCTAACCTATCGGGGTGCACGGATTGTCAACTTATTTCAACATGCTTCTAAAGTCCCTGTCATCTTCGATTCAGCAGATCATCTCTTTCACTGGCATAAACAGGCAGCCTCAAAGAACACAATCTTAGTCTACTGGATCCCTCAATCCTTCAGAGTATCTGCAATTTATTCTTTGCAGGAAGCTAATAATGGCAACACCAACTGCACTATATGTTATTGTGATATATTCGTCTCTTTAGCATCTTCCCACTGCACTGTCCAAAGCCAGCAGGAGACACAACTATATGCTTATGCTTAAGAAATGTGGTTGCTGTTTTTCTCTCCATTGATAACTACTTCTGTACATTGATTTCCTCTCCATCTCCATCCAAGCCTCCATTTATTCTCATTTTCCCTTATCTGGCTTCAGTACCATTTCTTATGCCAGTAATCATAGGGTCCCAGTCACTAGGCCTGAATGTTTCAATAGTGCCCTCACTACCTCATCCAGTTTTGCCTGATGTCATTGCATCTATCAGCTGTGTTTCAGATTTCTTAGCAACGTACAGAAAAGTACAGCAGTACATGAAACCCTCTAGGCAGGGGTAGAGAATTTGCAGTCTGCTTGTGAGGGGAAGCGGAAGGAGTATCTCACTCCTATGAAAATCATGGATCTCTGATTGCTGCTGCTTATTTCTGATTTCAAACCTAGGGAGTTTTCAAGAGTAACTGCAAAGGTTATAAATGCAGCATTCTGTACACAGAGATTGGCAAACACAGCTCTGATTGTGTAACAATGACTGTTAAACCCTTGGTGGGATTTGTGTAAATTTCAATCCTGTTGGAGAGATAACGGAAAAACCATGGAGAGAAGAGGAAAGTTGGGAGTAAGTGGTTATTGTGTTTGATTAAAGTTTAATTTGAATATCATTTTTTAAAGTCTAGGTCAGTGATGTCTTTTAGGAATTTGTGAAGTGAATGACCCTGTTATACACTTAAGATCAAGCAGGGAGCTGATTGGTAGAGTGAGAAAAGAACTCGTCCTAGAATCAGAGGAAATGGGTTCAGATCTCTCTAGTCACTGATAACTGACTAGCTGTTCAACCTGGGACAGGTCACAACCTTACTAGGCCCCTATTTAGCCATCTTTAAATTGAAAAGAGAGACCAGATGGCTCCCGAGTCTCCTTTCAGCTCTCGAAGCTCTGCATGCCATGTGACATTGATGGAAAAAAATTAAAAGGTTAACCTGATTTCCAGTGTTCTTTTAAGTCCAGCAATGAATGCATGCTAATACATTTTACATAACCAATAATTAATTCTATTGCCTTTGCATTCTTTTTTGGAAGCAGAAAAACCTAGGAAAGCACCCATCTCAACTTCAAACCTTGTTACAACTTGGCTAATGGAAGCCTTTTAATGTTTCAAGAGCCTAAAGAACAGGGAAACTACAAAGGATGAGACAACCAAACCATAGAAACAGAGTTATGCCTGCACCTGACAATATTGCAATAAATTAAATTGTAATGAGACACACAGAAATGCTCAGCATTATGAAATGCTGAGCCAGAGCCAAGGCCAATGAGCCAAAACAAACCCAGGTGGAACCCCAGAGGGATAGTGACAGATCAGGCAGGGCTATTACAGTTCAAGAATGTGCAAGGTGCATTGTGTGGCCCAATGTTAGAGAGACAAGCCCTCTGCAAATATACTGACATTGACTCCAAGGACAAGGCAAGTTGCTTTGGACTCCCCAGTGAAGCCTCAAAAAAAAATGCTATTTTTAAAGGTCTAGGTCATATGACTCTCGAAGTCGCCACTGTCCATCGAGGTTCAGCTCAAGTATCACCTCCTAAAAAGGGTCTTCTTTATTACCTGGCTATAAACACCTGGATATTATTAACATTCTCCCCATTCTTCTTGAGTTTACTTTGTATTTATGTTTGTGAGTCTTTTGTATTTAGAGAAATAGTGTGATACAATGGATAGAAGGTGTTGGATTCAGAAGTCTTCAATTCAAATCTAGCCTCTGACGAACCCCATAGGCCTATAGGCAAGTCCCTCAAATGCTTAGTGTCCCAAGAAGTTCTCTAGATTATAAACTGCAGAACAATTACCTCTCTACTGTGGGATAAGGAGTTTCTTCACCACCTATATATTATTCTCTATGCTGAAGAAATAACAGGTCCAGACACCTCACCTCCGCACCAAAAAAAAAAAGGACTTATCTGGATACAGATTTATTTGACTGTATCCCCTAGGTCTAGCAAGAGTCAGAGGCAAAGCCACATCATCCTGATGCCAAGTCCCACTTCTATTCACTTCTAAATAACACAAAGTGCTACATTAGGCGCTCTCACTTGTATCTGATCAAATGAAGCATACTCAAATACAATTTTCTTTCTCTCCTTTTGTTTTGACAGTGGAAGCAATCAATCACATGTGCAACGTCTATAGTGGGCTTATTTCTATCCCTGCAAATGACTAGGAATCTAAAAACAACATATACAAAATAGATGACTCTCTACTAAAAAAAATGTAGTGGGAACTGTGACCTTTGACACACAAAAGGCATATGTAGCTTTTTTTGGGTGGGAGTTGTCATGAGTCAGCATGGCACAGTGGATAGACATCTGAACCTGGAGCCAGGTTAACCCCAAGATCCGTGGTTAAAAATCCTGCCTCTGAAACTTACTATCCCTTGGAAGCAGAAAGCTTTGGGGAAAGTCATGTAAACTCTTTGCATCTCAATTACTCCATATTTAAAATGAGGGAACTGGATCTGATGGTCCCTAAAAGCCCTCCTAGCTCTATAACTAACTCTATAGTCCTATGATTCTATGAGTTAATGGAAGTATTATAATTGTAGGAAAATCATGACTGCCTCACTGATAGCCAGAAAGTGTTTACATTGAAGGCTTCAAGACTAATAGAACATGGACACAAGAAGAATCAGAGGTGAAAAGCTGAAAGTGAGCATACCTTCAACAAAGTGTTGAACTGAAATCTGAAGGGACCATAAACTGACAGGGAACACCCAGTTCAGTAGTAGGAAGGGATTGGCAGACACTGCAGAACACCAGTAGATAACAGCTACTTCACCAAAGCCCTCATGTCTAGAGGTCCTGAGTGTGGACTGTGAGATGGTGGTGACATTGTCTGAACTTCATGGGGTGCACAGAATGTACAAGATGCACCCTGTAGCCAGATGTTAGAAAGATAAACCCTCTGCAAATATCCTGGCATTCTCTCTGGGGACAAGGCAAGTTGACCTGGACTCCCCAATGCAGCCTCAAAATTTTAAAAAATGCTATTTTAAAAAGCCAAGGTCACATGTCTCTTGGAATCCTTAGTGCCCATCAGGGTTCAGTTCATTGAGGGAGGAAGGGGGATAACTTGGAGGTCAGAAGACAATAGCTTAATTGATTGGAGGATAGAAGAATTAGAGAAAGATGCTATAGATGTCCTCCTGCTTCGCCTGATTTCAACTCCTAGGAACAAGATTCCCCTCTCAGGATAATTCTTTGAATTTCACCACTGTGCTTCTAACTCAAGCCTGAATGCCACCTGCATATGTCTTCCTTCTGATTAAAGGACTGGAGGGTTGGCCTCCGCCCAAAGCTTTCTTTTATAGAGGACAGAAATTGGACTTTTAGCTCACTCCACTTTCTATCTGCTGTTCTGCCTGGTTTTGATTCCAAAGAACAAAATGACCCAGCACTGGGTATCCTTGGTTTCCTCCCTTCTTTCCTGCCTCCTTTTGTGTATTATCTTCTCCCATTAGTTTGTAAACTTCTTGAAGGCAAGAACTGTCTTTCCTTTTATTTGCAAGCCCAGCACTTATCACAGTGCCTAGCACATAGTAGGTGCTTAATAAATGTTTACTGAATTGAATTGATGAGTTTCTTCATCTGTAAAATGAGGTTAAGAATTGCATTTACCTCCCAGGGTTGTTGTGAGGATAAAATGAGGTAGTATTTGTAAAGTGGTGCAGAAATTGTAATGCACTATAAAAAATACAAGCCATCATATTATCATCACTATTATAATGATTATTTATACTTGGTATGTACTCCCTCCTCCCCTTTGCCACTTAAGGGTCCCTAGTCTCCAATGAGATTCAATTTTATGTTTGCATATAGAATTTGCAGATATACACATATATACACACATATATACATTTATAATATACCTATGTGTGTTTATATATATATATATGTATAAATATATATTCTTTGCATATATATATATACATGTTGTCATTCCCAATAGAACAGAAGCTCTTTGAAAGCAAATATATCTATATATATATAGATATATATATATATTTAGATATATTTATATATATAATATATTTATATATTTATATATTTTTATATATATATATATATATACATGTTGTCATTCCCAATAGAACAGAAGCTCTTTGAAAGCAAAAGGATGTCCCCAACATCTAGCATAATGCCTAGAACACCAAGAATCAAGAAAAGAACACCTAGAACAATGTGTTTAATGAATGCTTGTTGATTGTCTGTCTTATTGAAAGAAACTAGTAACTCCAACAGATGAAGGTAAGGAAGGATTGAATTACAGGTATGAAGGCAGGGGAGGGGCAACAAACCATAAATAGGCAGAGGCAAGAGCTAGAATGCTATGTATGGGGAAGAACAAGTCAGCCAGTTTTGAGTAGAGAGTTGGGCTGGTGAGGGGGAAGTAACAAGTAAGATAATCTGAAGTCAGATTGTAAAGGGCTTTCAATGCCAAACTCAGGACCTTGAATTTTATATTAGAATCAACAGGGAGCCACTCAAACTTCTTGAAGAGAAGCTGATGGGACCAGATCTGCACTTCAGCAATAATCAATGTAAAGGATATAAAACAGTAAATATTTAAATCGTTTGGTATAGAACAATGGTGTTAAGCTCAGATAAAAACAAGGGTGTCTAAACCATATATATAAGGATTTCTGCAGGTCACAAATCAACTTAGAAAACCATATATTATTTATGCTTGATTGTACTTTTATTTATCTTGTTAAATATTTCCTAATCATATTTTAATCTGGTTCAGACCCACTTGGGAGTATTGTAGGACACATGTTTGATATCTCTGGTACAGAGTACAAGTGCTAGAGAGGAAAGCAAGGTCAAATTAGGCTGAGGTAATCAGATGAGATTTCATAGGTGGGGGAGCTGTATGATTTGTATAGGTAGAGTGATGGAGACGAAGTTAACAGAAAGATAAGAATTTTGTTCTTCTGTAAGACAGTGACACATGTGAGAAATTTTTTGTTTAGTAGCTGCTCTCAAAATATGCTGACCTTAAGGAGAAAAGAATCATCAAAAGAAAAAATATTTCTTAAGGTGACAAGGCAAAAGAGACTCTTTTATTTAATGTCCAGTCTGATTTTACCACACCTCAGAATATCTATAATGGAGGGAGGGATTTTACCACACCTCAGAATATCTATAATGGAGGGAGGGATTTTGAAACTTTTAAAATCTCAGATTAAAATTAATCTTAAAATTCATATGAACATCTAAAATAGGTAAGAAAGTAGCATAAAGCAAGCAATACATAAGGTATTACAGTTTCCAAAATGTTAATGATCTCACTTTTATTTTTTTAGTCAAAACCAGTGACACATCCCTGCTTGGTACTCTTGGTGTGAAAACTTCTTTGCCACAAAGGCAGATCAGTATGATGTTTGTAATGTTTATTCTTCTAAGAGATGACTAGGGCACTGAGTGGTTCATTCCATGATTTAACCAGGGCACAGAACTGGCATGTGTCTGAGTCCTTGACTCTGAGATCAGCTTTTTATCATCATTTTGCAGAATATCTTTAACTTTTTTTTTTAGTAAATATTTGAAACATTTAATTTTAAGACCTTGAATTTCAGATCCATTCCCTTCCTCACTTGTCACCCATTCCCTCTGGGAAGATAAGTAATTCAGTATATGTTGTACATGTCTAGTTATGCAAAACATTACCATAGTAGATATATTGTACAAGGCTGCTTATAATTCCCTCCCGCCCATCCCAGCCCCCACCTGGTCCATTCCCTACTTGATCCTGTCCCTTTTCTATAGTGGATACTTCCAACCTCCCCTCCCCCCATCAACCCCCCTCTCATTCCCCTTCCCCCTATTCTGCTGCAGGTTGAGATATCCCATTTAGTATGTATGTCATTCTCTCCCTGAACCAAATTCAATGAGAATGTGGTTTTGCCTTTTTGCCTTCCTATTCTTCCCCTCCCTTGCAGCCACTTCCCCTTGCTTCTTCTACATGACATAGTTTACCCTACCCTGTCTCTCCTCATCTAGTCTTGCCACTTTCCTCTCTCACCTCATAATTTCATCCCTTGAGTATCATCCCTTCCCAACAAATTCAACCTATGCCCTCTATCCATGTATAACTGTAAACATATACACACATTCACATATGTATTCATATGACCATACACCCTTCTTCCATTATTTTCATACTGAGAAAGGTTTCATCAGTCACAATTATTGTTTTTCCATATAGGAATGTAAATAGTTCAGCTTTGATAAGTTCCTTTTGATTTCTTTTCCCTGATTACCTTCTCAGGCATCTCTTGCTTCTTGTGTCTGGATGTCAAATTTTCTATTCAACTCTGGTTTTTTCGTCAAGAATGCTTGAAAGTCCTCTATTCCACTGAATGTCCACATTTTCCCCTGAAACAAAATACTCAGTTTTGCTGGCTAGGTGACCCTTGGGTTCAGTCCCAGCTCTTTTGCCCTCTGGAATATCATATTCCATGCCCTTCAATCCCTCAGTGGAGAAGCTGCCAGGTCCTGGGCTATTCTGATTGTGTTTCCACAATATTGAAATTGTTTCTTCCTGGCTGCTTGTAGTATTTTCTCCTTGATCTGGGGATTCTGGAACCTGGCTATAATATTCCTGGGAGTTTTCTTTTTGGGATCTTTTTCAGGAGGTGATCTGTGGATTCTTTCAACCTCTATTTTGCCCTCTGGATCTAAAACATCAGGGTAGTTTTCCTTGAGAATTTCTTGAAGGGTGATTTCTAGGTTCTTTCTTTGATCATGGCTTTCAGGTAGTCCAATAATTTTTAAATTGTCTCTCCTGGATCTATTTTCCAGGTCAGTGGTTTTTCCCATGAGATATTTCACATTGCCTTCTAATCTTTCATTTGTTTGGATCTGCTTAACAGCATCTTGATTTCTCATAAAGTCATTAGCTTCCATTTGCTCCAGTCTAACTCTGAAGGAATGAATCTCCTCAGTGAACTTTTGAGATTCTTTTTCCATCTGGCAAATTCGACTTTTTAAGGCATTCTTCTCCTCATTGCCCTTTTGGGCCTCCTTTGCCATTTGAGTTAGTCTATTTTTTAAGGTGTTGTTTTCCTCAGTCAGGCTGTTGATCCTCATTTCATACTTTTCCTGCATCCTTCTCATTTCTCTTTCCAATTTTTCCTCCACTTCTCTTATTTGATTTTTAAAGTCCTTCTTAAGGTCCTCTATGGCCTGCAACCCACTCATGTTTTCCCCTGGGGCTTTTGGAGCAGGATTTCTGACCTCACAGTCTCCTTCCCGCTCTATGTCCCCAAAATAGGAGTCTAGGGTTGCATTTTTCTGTTTCCTTTGCCTTGGCATGTTGCCATTTAATTACTTGACTTTTGGGCTTGTTGCCACAGTATGTCTTTGTGACAGATAGGGGAATTTTCGTCCCAAACATGTGGGAGGGCAACTTCCGTTTCTGGCAAGCTATAAACCCACCCACGACTTCCACCCCAGATCACAATCCAGATCCAGGGAGGTTAAAGCAAGAGCGATTACCCCCCAAGACTGATCGCTGGATCTCCCTACAGTTCGCAGGCCAGGAGCTGGAGCTGCCTCTGAAAACTACAAAATGGCATGTCTCCTCAGTGGCTTCTAGCCCCCAGGGGAGGAAGCCAATGTGTTACCCAAATACTGGTCCCAAAGTCCATAGGGCACTAACCTCTCACTTTGTCCTAGGCATGTCTGTGTTGATAATTCTGGAGTCAACACAGCTGCTGGTGTTCTGGGGTCCCTCCAGCTGGCTGCTGGCCCTGCCGCCCTGGGGCTAAAACTGCGAATCAGGTGTCCCGGACCTGTGCTTGGCTCCCCTCACTCTGCATGCTGCATGCTGCCGGCTCCCAGAGCACTGTGCTGGTCCTTCCTGCAGGGCTGCTGGGCTGTCCTCATCAGGAGGTTAGCTTCTCTGTGTTGTTCTGTGGGTGCTGGGGCTCCAGAAGTTGTTCAGAGTCCCCTTTTACATAGTTTGGAGGTGATCTGGGGGGAGAGTGCCTTTGACGTGCTGTTTCTACTCTGCCATCTTGGCTCCGCCCTGCTCTCCTATATCATTCATTTCTTTAACTTTTTAAAAGTACTTTCACTTATATTATCTCACTTAGTTCTACCCAACAAACTAAGTAAACATAACTTGAGTTTCTGATATCCATTCATGTCATTCTTTCTGCTATTGTGGAGCTCTGCTTAAAATGGTTACCTGAGATGGGTCTTAGAGCATGGCAGACACCCCAAGTGAGAAGGGACCATTTTGGGCCTGGAATACATACGATCTTAAACCCCGAGCCTAATAATTCTCCTACCATCTGGCATAGCTTTCTTTCTTTTTTTCCTTCTAGAGTTTATTGTTTCCGTGGTATGTTAGAAAAGAGAAACATTCATCAAAATGACATATCCTGGCTTCCAGAAATTGAGACATCTAGAAACAGTCATCTGAGTAATATCACTTATATCCCCTGTCACTTTCTGAAATGATCCAGGGAGAGGCAAAGATAAAGTTGTTGTAACTTTCTGAATTTCAGGTAAAGCATGACTATTACCAATGATACTTCTTGTTCCCCAGTGAATAACTTAAATTCTACTGAGCCATTCCATCTTTTCTCCCTAAAAAACTCCACCTGAATATATGTGACTTCCAGAATCAAGAAAAGAACATCCTTTAATATTTGTCCTGTATGCAATACTTCCTAACCTCCCACCTGTTTACAGTGCATTCCCCTTCTCTCCATCCCAAGGAGTATTTAAAAGGGCCAATTGAACAAGACAGCTTTTAAGATGGTAGAAAGAGAATGATGAATACACTTCTTGTCTTTTCTATTCTATATTCTCCCCTCTCAAAATTTCTATTATTAAAAAGAAGAGGATCTGTTCTCCCAAAGCCAAATAATGAATGGTTCCTACAAGATTTCCTTCATCTAGTCTTGTCATCACTCTTATTTTCATTTAAGCACTGAAGAGGTGGCTATCATCATCCAGTCATAAAATAGTCAACCAATCCCCTTTGGGGAATAACCAGCCAAAGTGGCTGGCTGGCTTCTAATACCTGTCCCACATTTTGCTCTGTGGGAGAGGATAATAGGAGAAAGCAGGCCAGTGCTCCCCCATTTTAATGCATACAGTAAGTTTATAAGTTTGTAACACTTATTTCCAAGAGAAGGGAATGTCTAGGTAGGATTAAGAAAGTGAAATTTATCTTTGTTGTCCCCTACACTGACACCCTCTTTAGTATCTCTTCCTCCAGGCCACATTCTGATGCCCAAGACCTTTATCCTTCCCTCTGATTACTGACAATCTCCTATATTGAGATATAGGAGATTGAAATATTGAAATAAACACATAAAATCTGATAAACTAATCCACTTCTAGGTGACATCAGTGCATTAACAGGAGTCCCAAGGAGTGATCACAATGGGAGATATTCCAGTCACCATGGTAAAGATGATGACAAAATATAGACACAGGTGGGGTATTTTATAACTCAGGAAAAATCATTATACTGGCAATCATGGCATAAATACCTTAATAATATATAGCTCTTATATTTTGTGAGATATATATGTGTGCATGTGTATGTGTGTGTATGTGTGTGTGTGTGTGTGTGTGTGTGTGTGTGTGTGTGTGTGTGTGTGTGAGATTTAACCTCTACCATACAAGAATCTATGTAGTAATGAATAGTTCTGTAATGGGGGATCTTCTGAGTTTGCATGGTAAAGTGTGGCATAAAATAGTTTTACAAATGCCTCTTCTTAATATAGGGTTCTCATAAAGTGATTGGACACTTTTAGACTTTAACAATTTTGGAAAAAGATCTTCAATTACTTCTTTTTAAAGCAAATTTATTATACTTTAGGACAACCACATTACATTGCAATTGCTTCTTAGTACCCACATATTTCTCAATATCCATATATGCCAATATAGTATAATGGAATGCTTCCTGGATTTGGACCCAGGAAATATGGTTCAAATACCAGCTTTCACTTTTACTTCATTATATCACCTTAAGTAGCTCACTGTAACTCACCTAGCCTCAGTTTCCCCCTTTTTAAGTGAGGGTGATAATTCTAACATTTATAAATTTTAAAGCACCAAGAAAGTGACATACCATTATTACTACCTACTTCACAGGTCTATTGTGAAGAAAAAGCTTTGTAAACTTGCAATTTATGTAGTCTGTGAATGAGAATTATCATACAATAGGAAAGGACCTTATTTCATCAAACCAGCTCCTTATCCATTTCCTGGGGGGAAGCTCTTAAATCAACTGAAGTAGCAAGGTTGCTGTCACAGATGTTGGTTGTTTTGAGGGGCTTTGTTTTTTAAACCTCTGAGGAAGGAGGTTTTATCAACTCCCTTAACAACTTGCTCCAATGCTAGCAGTATTTTACATGCTACAAAACTGCGTATGTCCCAAAGTGGGCTGTTTTGTTGTGGTTTTGTAAGCTCCTCTGGTTCTTCTTTTCCTTCTATGCTTCCCCATTTTCATCCTTCTATATTACTGCCACGCATCATATCATCTTTTCAGGTTCTAAGAATATCATTAACTTCTTTCTTTTCCAAGTCAAACCAAATGTCACCATTGGGTTCCTTGACTTATAGGTTGTCTGACTGGGAGCTGGGAAAGGAGAGTGATGGACAGGAAGTAAAAGGAGTGAAAACCAGATGGACTTTTAGTAGGTCTTTTGGAAACACAGGAATTATAGCTGTTTCCTTCTAAGAAGGGTCTGGCTTTTATACCAATGCATCAGAAAAGTCTGTGAAAGGAATAAAATGCTTGGTGATAAATCTAACTAATGTTTCTATTAATGATAGCTTTCATACAGCAAAATCACAGAACTCCATAATCTCCATCCACAGACTAAGTTTCACTAAAATCCAAGATCTTAAAACATACATCCATTTGGAAAGTATTCCTACATGACATTTAGTTTTAAAATGATCACCAGAATGACCAATTGTACTTGCTTAAAGGCTATCATTTAATAATAACATGTCAATAGTAGATGTAATTTAGTAAAAACCCCATCACTCTGTAGAGAATTATAAAAGAACAAAGAGAGAGAGAGAGTCAACATAAAGCAGAAGGCTTGCTCTGTTAGGTGTTAGTTACAAGTATGATCTCACAATCATTCTATTGAGGGTCCTCCTGTTTGTCAGCCCATAAGACTTCCCATGTTTGCCATCAAGAGTTATAATGCCACGTTCACTTAATGATGATTCCTACTATCCTGAGCACAAGTGTGCTCATGACCCTAGTCATAGAAATCAAACTCCAGTATCTGATAGATGTGACCTTCCCTTCCTAGTTGCATTTCATCCACAAATAAACCATTCATCTAAGTCCAAAACACTTTGCAGGAAATTTATTTTATGGACAGAGACCCTATATGCTCTGCTTGTAGCTATTTTGAAAATGTATTATAACCTACCCAACATTAACTCAAGTCTTCTCACTAGCTTTCCTACACTACCACACCAAGAACCAACCAAGGTGCAATTTGTTAGAAAATATCAAGTATTTGTCAGAGAAACTTGGAAAGCATATCATCTTTGTCACTTTTCCTTTATACATCATCTTAAAATGATTTCCTACTTCCTATATCCTTAAAAGGCCCAGTATGATATGTACCTTTGCCCCCAGGATATTTAATTATCTCTTCTTTTGGCCAAAGGAGTCTAGCTGTGTTGAGGGTCTGCAATCACTCAGCAACCTTGACCTTTAGATCAATAAAATGGATGTGGAAATGTGTCCTAATAGAAACAAAAGAGTCAGTCTCCTTAACTCAACAATTTCCATTTCCCTGTGCTTGTGCAAAGGAAATCTCTTTCTTTTAATGTTTTCTTTGCACTTATTTTCAACTGCCTAGGAAAGCCTTAATTACAAGGAGTGATTGATGATTTTTTTAAGTATTAGGCAAAACAGCATGTGGTTGCCTTCTATGGAGAAAATGCAAAAAGGAAAGGAAATTAAGGTACATGTTAAAAATATGCTTTAGTAGGCCACCAATTATAGATCAATGGGACTAAGGCTTGATCTATACAGGATGTCTTCTAGTGTAACAAATGAGCAAAACCCCTGTTTTTGTTGTGTGGACATGGCCTGTATTTTAAAAACAAAAAATGAAACTGTACATATTTATTCCACAAATTTTTAATGAACACTTAATACAACATGTGCAGCGTCAGCCCTGGAGTCAGAAGGACCTGAGTTCGGATCTGGCCTCAGACACTTAATGCACACACAAACAAAAACCTAGACGTGTGACCTTGGACAAGTTACTTAACCCCAATTACTCTCCAAATAGAAAAAAAAAATACAACATGTGCAAGATTCTGAGGATGATTGATGACTAAAAGATATTGTGCCCTGATATCAGAGAACTCAAAGGCTACTGGGATTTGAAGGTTGGGGGTGGGAGGACATAAGACAGATACACAAATGATGCTAATTTAGGGCAGAATACTATGCGAGCTACAGGGACAAATCACATCCAGTTGAAGGAATCAGGGAATTTCAGAAGACTTCATGAAGGAGGTGGTATTTGAGTTGTATTCTAAATAATTTAACTGGTTTTTATAGGGAGAGATGAATAGAAAAGGAAATCTAAGTGGAGGACACAGTATGATCAATGTTGAGGTTTATTGACCTTGAATATCAATGATAATTATGAGAAATGTCTTTTGTTCTATATCTCTGACTTTATTGGTATGGAGAATTCCTGATATGAAAAATCCCTTCCCTTGATGTAGATCAGCAATTTGCAGGAACCTAAAGAGTCTTGGAAAGTTGCTTAGGAGAGTGAGACATTTAGGGAATTTGCCCATGAGGTATACAGATAGTTCGCATTAAAAGCAGAACTTGAATTCAGGTTTTTCAGATTGTGGGACCAACACTCTCTCAATTATGCCACATTGGGAAATGCTATGGGATGATTTATGAGAAATGTTCTCCCTTAAATATTGCCAAGGGAAATTGTCAGTTCAAAATTTTATGTAGGGGGTGGATAGAGGGAGGACAATAGACAGAATGTTAGACCTGAATTTAGGAAGATCTGGATTCAAATACAGTCTCAGATGCTTATTAGCTCTGTGACCCTGGGCAAGTCACTTAACCTGTTTGTCTCAGTTTCCTCAACTGTAAAATGGGGATTATAATAGCATCTACTTCCCAGTGTTCCTGTGAGAATCAATGAAATATCACCTGTACAGCACTTATCCATCAGAAAGTAGGTGCTTAGTAAAGTCTTATTTCCTTCCTTCCACACTGATTAAGCACCTATGGTATACAAGACACTGCTAAAAAAAAACTATGACTAAGGAGAACATTATACATAGTATAGCAAAATTGTATGATAATCAACTGTGAATGACTTAGCTATCCTCATCAATACAATGATCCAACACAATTACAAAGGAATCATGATGAAAAATTCTTTCCACCTCCAAAGAAAGAACTGATGAAGTCTGAATGCAGATCAAAGCATACTATTTTTCACTATTTTTCTCATGGTTTTTTTTTTGGTCTGCGGTTTTTTTAAAATGACTAATATGGAAATGTTTTGCATGATTGCATATGTATAATCTATGTCAAATTGCTTACCATCTCAGAGAGGGGGAAGGAGAGGGAGTTAGGGAATTTGGAACTCAAATTTTTAAAAACCAAATGTAAAAATTGTTTTTAAATATACTTTGGAAAAAATTAAAGTATTATTCATAAAAAATAAAAGCTATAGTTACAAAGACAAAAACAAAGCAGTCCTTATACTCAAGAAGTTTATATCAGCATTTGACCTTGAGCTGGTCAATGTTTTCCCCTGGAACTCAGTTTCCTAATCTGAAAAATGAGGGGGTTTAAACTAGATGAACTCTAAGATGCTCTCCAGCTCTAACACTCTATGTCACATTATATTCATTGCAAGTTTGAAACTGTGTGCTGTGAAGGTCAACTTTGTTGTAGCTTTTATTCAACTGACTGGCTATTTTTTAAAATGAATTCTTCCATTCCAAAATCTTTTGTGAGGAAAATTACTTGAATCTCTCAGGTTGATATAAAAACAGTTTCTAAATAGTGCCTAAAACATCTCCTATCCCCTTCAGCTGTCAACAGTCTCCTTTGCACCTCATCTGATTGAAAAAGGGTTGTCACCTCCCTGGTTTCAACCAAATGAGTTTGACCTTATCAGTTCTTTGAGCTTTTGATCATCATGAAGATAACAAATTTGAGGAAAATAGAAGCACAAGGTGTACATTTTCTAAACAGGGGCAGGAAATACAAAGGGGATCTTGTTTTCTTGGGGTCTAGATAGAGGTTAGGTATTGTGGTTTTCCCAGCCTGGGTGGTCTACTTGGCAGAGCTATTGGATTCAACCTGCTTCTAACCCTGTCCCTAGTGATGATGTAAGCATACTATAAATGCTGGTGTCAGCATCCTATGGAAATGCCTCATTGCCTCAAATCAGCATTTTGAACAGCTGAGGAGCAAATTAAAACACATTTTGATGAGACGTGTAAATAAGAATTGTAAAAGTGCACAGAAGTGAGCTCCTGGAGGGTTGGGATCATCTGCTCTCTTGAGTCACATCTCATCCTCCATAGGTACTCGAGATGCACACATGAAGAGGATGAACACAGGCTAGGAAAAGGATATGTACTGTGGTAAGGAAAAGTGAAAGACTCTTACAGTACTTATTAGTACACTCAGTACCATTATAAAGCTGAAATTCTAGGGTGAGCCCATTGCCACTGTAAAAAGTCATAGTCCCTAAGGAATAGGTTTAAATTTTTTTCTTAGCCTTTCATTAGTAAATCAGTTATCATCATGTCTGTTCCTATACCCAGCATACACATTAAGAATCTGAATTGGAAATTTTTAAACTATTCTATTAATATTACAAAAAATATAAATGTTTCTCACCAAAAGTGTCAATAATATCAAAGTTAGAAAGGAATAATATCTCAATACTTCAATATCTTCTTTTCTTTTGGGGATCCCCTAAATAGAGGTTATAGTACCCCCAAAACCCAGTATGCCTTTGCCACTCTTTTCTTCTTCCCACATAGATTTCTTCTGTGATCTAATCTATTCCCACAGTTCTGACCAAACAAATGTTGTTGTTTGTCCTTCCTTTTCAAAGAGGACTAATGGCATCATGATGTGATGAGTGATATCTTGACTTGTTAGTGAATTGGATTTAAGTGAGGCAGAGTGGTACAAAGTTTTCAGTTTCACTCTCTTCCAAAGTCATTGAAGTCCAGTGACAGGAAAAAAAGTGAATGATCTTTGTGTCTTCTACATTGGACCAAGCTCCAAGTGCTGCATAGAGAGCCTGCTTCTGCTTCTGCTTTCATGGCTGTTGGAATAAGCTGTTCTCATCTTCTCACCAGTAGAAGTCTTCACATGATCAGGGTAGATAACCTATTACCTCACTGATGGGTTTGAGGCCTGTCAGTTACACTCAACCTGGTTGTGCCCATCTGTCAAGATGATCTTACTAGACTGTGGCCACTGCACACTACAGTTTCTTGGAGCCAGAAGTGAGTTGGGTGACAGGTGGATAAGCAACCCTAAAAAGAGCCTTCATACCAGAGGTGCTAAACCTCCCTGAGAACCCCATACTCCCCCACAAGGCAACAATGGATAGAGTGCTGGACCTGGAGTTAGAAAGGGTCATCTGCCTGGGTTCAAATACTTACTAGCTGTGTGACCCTGGGCAAGTCACTTAACCCTGTTTGCCTCAGTTTGCTCATCTATAAAATGAGTTGGAGAAGAAAATGGCAAACCACTATAGTATCTTTCCTAAGAAAATGCTAAATGGGATCAAGAAGAGACTGACTCAACTGAAACAACTGAACAACAACAATCAAATGAATAATGAACAAATGAAAAAGCCTTTATTAACTACTTCCTATATGCCAGGTATTGTGCTACCTAGACAATAAGTATTAAGGGTAGGTCATTCTTGATTATAAGTATATCACTCTTTTCTCACTTTCCAAATCAACACTGGACATGATCTCTCCCCCAAGTTCTAGTCTCATGTTTCCAAATTTCCATTGAAAATCTCCTCCTGAATTACAGACACAACGTATATGTGACAACCAACTTTGATAGACTGGGCTCTTCTCAGCAATGCAGTATTATAAGTCAATCCCAAAAGACTCATGATGGAGAGAGATCAATCCCAAAAGACTCATGATGGAGAGAGATGTCTACCTCCAGAGAAAGAACTAGAAAGAACTGAGTTTGAATCCAGATTGAAGCAAACTACCTGATCTTTTTATTTTTCTTGTTTGGTTTTGTTTCCCCTTTCCCATTTTTCATTCTATCTGATACAATCTGTCTTTATACAATTCGTCTGTGAAAGTATTTGCAGATCCCATACTTGATTGTATGCTGTCATGGGGCAGGGGGAGGGGAGAGAGGGAGAGAAAATTTGAAATTCAAGGAATTGTGGAACTGAATCTTGTAAACTAAAAGTAAACAAACAAATTAATAAAAACCAAAAAAAATTTTTAAATCTCCTCCTGGGAGCCAACATCTTAAACTCACCATTTCTAAAACCAAACTCATCTTGCCCCCAAATCAGTTCTTCATTACCACTTATTTTTCCCAACATCAAAATATAACACTATTCTTTCAGTCACACATGATCAAAATATCAGTCATCTTTGACTCCTTCCTTAACTTCATTTATTACATTCAATAAGCTTCCAAGTCATGTCTAGTCTTCCTTAACAAATATTTCCACTTCATGTCTTCTTGTCTTCTATCATTTTCATATCTCTACTGAACCCACCCTAGTTCATCATTACATCAATCTATCAGTAGTCTCCCAATGAGATTGCTGACTCTAGTTCATTCTCCTTCCAAAATATCACTCAATCCACCCCCCCAAATCATGTCTGACCATTGGGCATATTGTTATAAAGAGGTCATATTCACTAATTTAGGTATTAGATAGGTTAGCTTATATCTGACTGTCCTTGGGAAAGGTACAAGTTGAGCTCTTGATAGTAAGGCAGTATTTCAAAGGAAAATCTAAAGAAGAACAAAAGAGAACATTCCTGGAATATAAGAATCAAGGCAGGACAGGAAAGTGAAAATGGAAGGTAGTGTATAGGACCAAAAATAAATAAGGTGAATTGGGGGGAAATGACAGTGAATCTGAGAAGAGAATGATTAAGGATAAGAACAAGTTTAGATTTAATGAAATAGATAGTGAGGAGCCAGTGGGAAATTGACAGAAGGAATGAAAAGCTAGGACAATTATTCTAGCTGTGCCATTTTGAAATGGTTACAGAAGCTGGCCAGTGAGAGGCTTGGTGGGGGGCCTTGGACAGATCTAGCTACAGTCAAAATAGAAGGTAAACTAACCAGGAACAATTCTCATGAATAAGAGTAATGTGTATGTTGTTCAGGATATTTTAGAATAAAGTGCAGAATTTAAGAAATATTATTCCCCTGATAGGTGGGGAAAGAATGAGTGAATAAATGAATTCAAAATAAGACTTCACACTTGATCTTCACCATACAGCTCATAGAATCAAAGTAGAGAGGAAGATTCGGAGGCCATTAATGCCTGAACAGGGATCCCCTCTACAACATACATAAGAAGTCAATATTCAACCTTGTGAAGAGGAACCCACTACCCACTGAATTGTTAGGAAAATCTTCCTTCAGTTATAAGTCTAAATGATCCTTAATGTAAGTAAGATTTTGTTATCCTTCTCAGTTTAGTTTCTCAGGATCCATGGACATGGCAATATCTAGTTTTCAGGTATTAAATAATAACTCCCAGAATAGCCCCAACAATTCTAGATAGTAGTTCCTGGAATCATAGTGACAGACAGTCCTACTGAGGCTGCACCGTGAGATACAGGGGTAAAATAATATTTACTACACTTTATGATATTGCTAAAATTAACTTGTGACCTTAATGTTGGCAAGATGCCTTCTTTGTCCATTGCCCTGTAAAATAAGTGATCACTGGTCAGTGAGTAGGGAAACCACGGGAATGTGCATGTACCTGCCTCAACCAGCCCCCATCGAGGGGATTTAGGAAAGTCCACAAGCTGTACCTGTCTTGATTGACTCCACTGAGATGTAGGGGTGGTTGCCCTATCTTCTTGCTGGCCCCTGTGAGAAGGGTGATTAGTGAGTGCCATAGGAACTGGTTCTCCCATTATCAACAACCTTTCTGAGAAGATTAGACTAAAATAAAGCTGATTATTAAACCCTTTGAAGGTGTCTGCATGTCTGACCAGATCAAGAGTGAATCTGGTAGAGGGTGGAGTATGAAAACTCCAGGGCCTTCCCTGCGTTATCTGTGAAACAGAGCCTCTCCATATTCTCCTCTCATTGATCCAAGGTCTGTCCTTTGGAGTCAAACAGAACAAATAAAATGCTTTGTTTATGTAACAATCCTTAAAATACTTGAAGAAAGCTGTCTGTCCCCTAAGTATTCTGTTCTCCAAGCTGAACACGTTGTGAGGAACTGAGGCAAACAGGGTTAAGTAATTTACCCAAAGTCACACAGCTACTAAATGTCTGAGGCTGAATTTGAACTCAGGAAGAGAAGTCTACCTGACTTCAACCCTGGCAGCATTCTATTACTGCACCAACTAGCTGCCCCTATTTTAACTGTGTTTTTGTGAAATACCTTAAGTAATCATAATCTCAAATGAGATTAAATTGAGTTATGATGCTTAAATGGACACATATGATGATGCTGATAAAAAAGTTGAAGCCTCTGAAGAATTCTGTAAAAAAAAAAAAAAAGATGCATCATAGTTTAGGTAGGATAACCAAAAGCTGCTTGAAAGACATATATACATGCATACATATTTATGCATATATATGTGTATGTGTGTACACCTATATTCAGAGGCCTCAATCACATTATATGGCATGAACATATGTCTCTTCAACACCTGGTGTCCTACACTGGGTCTCTCTAGCTTCTTTAAATTTTGGCCCCCATAATTAAATATAAGGCAGGTAGGTGGTGCAATGAGGAGAGCACCCAGGCTGGATTCAGGAAGACTCATCTTCCTGAGGTCAAATCTGGCCTCAGACATTGACTAGCTATATGACCCTAGGTAGGTCACTTAGCCCTGTTAGCCTCAGCTTCCTCATCTGTAAAATGAACTAGAGAAGGAAATGACCAACCACTCCAGTGTCTTTGCCCAAAAAACTCTAAATGGGGTCAGGAAGAGTAGGGCATGACTGAAGTAACTGAACAACAACAACAACAACCAGAAACAAAAACACACCTCAACAAAAAGCTCTAGAGAGTGGCTAGGCAAGACAGAACACAGATGGGATATCTTCAACCTAAACGACATCTCCCACAATACAACTAAGCTTGCACGAGCCAGATCAGAACGTAGACTCATGCTGAGCTCATAATCCACTAAAACACTCAGATCAGTTTCAGATAAAGTGATAAGTCATGATCCCGCACACACCCCCACCCTTAGACTTTTTTTAAATTTTCAGGAATCTAAAATATAATTGGTTTGAACTAGAAAGGCATCATCCATTAAGTGCTACTAAGTACTCTCTCTTCCTCCCTTTTATCTTAGGATCCCCTTTCTATTAACCATTTATGTTTCCTCCTTTGTTGTTCAAAGATCACTCTGCTTGGCAGAAAAAACAGAGGCAAAAAATAGAGTTGAGCAGCTCTACCTTCCTTCAGTGTTAAGAGATGACTATCTCTTAACAGGCCTCATCCGCTCACAATAGTTCTATCTCTTTGCCTTTCTTCATATCTCACTCAAAATCAACTTTAAAAAAAGCTCATTTTTGTTATCCCTCACTTTTCCTGCCAGCCTCACTCATCCTGAGCCTTAGGACTGCTGATAGTTCTTAGAGAACTGTGCCATACTTTTGTTTTTAGAACAGGAAACTGGAGCTGGCTAATGAAAGCCCAGTCCTCATGAAACAGTGCCTATGGTACTTGAGGGCATGCCCAGGTATTGCTTACAGTCTTATGGTTAGCACATAAAAACGAGGAGTCTTTTTTATTAGATGCTGAGCCAGAACGTAGGATGGAAAAGGCCCTGATCGGATAATGTGGCCTCTATTTCTTTTCTGCAGACAAGTGTGGAGGCAAGAAATGCACTGAGCCTCCCAGTGAGGAGAGAGGTCTCTGGCCTTTATCTACCCAACAGGGATTCTGCCAGGTGATCTGTGAGTGCACGTCCCTGCTGTGGCTCCTCTCCATCTTGTGTCTATTCTTTGTCATTCTTAGGTAAAGGAGTATCACAGTAGGCCATCATCTTATGAGCCTTAAAAGGTAGAGAGCTGGCTGCTAGAGGTCTGAGCACTGTGTCCATGCCAGGTTTTGTGGACAGCTGAACCTGGGGGAGTTCTGGAATGACTAATATTTTTGCCTTTTGGAGAGGGAAGGGCAGGGCACAATTGGTCTAGTAAGTGTTAAGTGTCTGAGGCTGGATTTGAACTCAGATCCTCCTGACTCCAGGGCTGGTGCTCTATTCACTATGCTCCCTAGCCACCCCTGGAAAGACTCTTCACAGCAACAGATGAAAGGCAACCAAAGAGGATTAAAAGGGATAACCCCCATGACTAGAATGCCCTCCCTTTTAACTCTACCTCAGAAAGTCCCTCTCTTCCTCTAGGAGGGCAGCTTGAGGGCCCTCCGTACC
Organism: Gymnobelideus leadbeateri; assembly: GCA_011680675.1. Lineage (NCBI taxonomy): Eukaryota > Metazoa > Chordata > Mammalia > Diprotodontia > Petauridae > Gymnobelideus > Gymnobelideus leadbeateri. The sequence continues at coordinate 216,185 of WOXC01010251.1, forward strand.
TAACTGCCTTGTATTTAGACTTCTATATGCATAGTGTTGTTTCCCATTACAGATGGGAATTGTTTCATTTTTAGTATATGTATCCTCAATGTGTGGATGGCACATCACACGCACTAAGTTCTCATTGTTTGATATCGTATCATAGTGAGGATTAAATGAAATTGACGTATGTGAAATGTAGTTTAACCATAAAGTACTATATAAATGTGTGCTATAAATAAGAAATCTGGCTAAAACTTCCACATATGCTAACTTCTCTAGTTTTCAAGAGACAAAACAAAGAAGTTATGTTTGAACAAAGAAGTGGATATTATAAAAAACATACACAAACTATTGCTCAGAGATGGACTGTGAAAAATGGATAAGACTTTTGAATTTATCACAAAAATTTTCTGAAACACATTTCTAAGACTTTTTTCTACACAGCATAAGTTACAGGAATTTTTTTCTTCACATGGTTAACTTTTGGCTAACTTTTTTTCATCTAACTGGCTTATTTTTTCTTTGATGTTGATGGGAAACAGGCAAATCCTAGTTGATAATAGGCTTCCATCCTTGCAAGTGAAAAGCCTTCCTTCATGTGGCGGGTCCCCACAGAATGAAGCCAACCGATATCACTGTCAAAGTGTGGAAATTTATTATGGCAAGTAAGGGCAGATAAAGTTCAAAAGTCATGATGATTTCTATTTTAAAAAGATGTATTATAGTCTAGGTAAGATAACTAAATGTTGTTTGAAATACATATATACATGTATACACATATATATGTGTGTGTGTGTGTGTGTGTGTGTTTACATATATTCAGAGGCTTCAAACAGCTTACTCTGTTATCAGCACCATCATATCTCTATTTAAGCACCATAACTCCACTTAATCACATTTGAGATTATGGTTATTTAAAGTATTTCACAAAAACACAGTTAAGATAGGGACAGCTACTTGGTGTAGTAGATAGAGTGCCACCAGGCCTGGAGTCAGGTAGACTCCTCTTCCTGAGTTCAAATTCAGCCTCAGACACTTAGTAGCTGTGTGACTCTGGATAAGTCACATCACCCTGTTTTCTTCAGTTCCTCATGTATAAAATGAGCTAGAGATAAAAATGGCAAACCAATCTAGTATCTTTGCCAAGAAAATCCCAAATTGGATCAGTAAGAGTCAAACATGACTGACAAATGACTGAACGACACAGTTAAGATAGACTTCACAGAATCATAATTGCAGAGTGGAAGGTACCACCACAGTGGCCCTCTAGTTCAACGCATAATTGAAAAACAATGCCGTCTACAGTATACTCAAGTGATTATTCAGTTTTTCCTCAAATATTCCAATTAAAAGAAGCCACTGTTTCCCAAGGCAACCCATACCAATTTGCTCTGATTGTTAGGAAGCATTTTTCTTCATATATCAAACCCAAATTAGCTCTTTTGCAATCTATATTCATTGCTCCTAGTTCTGCCCTAGAGAGAGACAGAGCAAAGAGAGAGGAGCCAAAGAGAACAAATTCAATCTTTTATCCACAACCCAATACTTCAGATACTTGAATACAGTTATCCTGCCCATCCTAAGTCTTCTCTGCTCCAAGCTAACTATACCCTGCTGTTTTAACATACCTCTATAGAATAAAATTTTAGGCAAGAATTCTAGTTCCCTCCCCCTCAATAATAACCACTTTATTAACTTCCTATTGGAAATCTCAAACTGGAAAGCTCCTAGATATTTTGAATTCAATATGTACAAAACTAAAGTTATTATCCCCAGCCCACCTTCTCTAATCCTCTCCTCTTCTATCCTCATTCTTGCCCAGGACTCCACTCGCCTCCCAGTCTCTAGGTTCTATCCTCAACTCCTCATTCTCTCACAACCCTATATCAAATCTCTTGTTGAGTTGTATTGTTCCTCCCTTTGTAACATCTCTTATATATGGCCGACACTGACACCAACCTGGTCCAGGCCCTCATCACCTGATGCTTGGACCATTACAATAGTCTGCTGGTTAGCCCCCTTCCTGAACTCTCTCTCTTCTCTAGTTGATCCTTCATTTAGCTGTCAAAGTGACCTTCCTAAACTGTAGGTTGGATCATGTCACCCTCTATTCAATAATTTCCAGTGGCACCCTTCATATACAGGACCAATATAAAACCTTCTTTTTGGCTTTTAAAGCCCTTTATAACCCAGCCTCTTCCTACTTTTTGAGTCTTCTTAGATCTTTTCACTCTGCACACACAGATTAGGTGATCTAAACTCACAATGGGTTAGATCACCAGACAAAGCAACACATTAAAAGTTAAAAGAGCCAGAAATGAACAAGAACTCCAGAAGTGTCCAAAGAAAGAGAAAAATCAAAGAGGCACAGTGGAAAGAGTGACGAGTCATAAGAGCTGGATTTGCAACTCAGCTCTGATGCTTCCTCTCTGTGCGACCTTTGACAAGTCAGTCACTCTGAGTCTCAGTTTCTTCAACCATGAAATGGGGTCAGTAACACTTGAACTACCTAATTCACAGGGCTGTTGTAAGGAGAGCACTTTGCAAACCTTAAAGAACTATGTAAATGTGAGATATAATTATATTTTCAGCTTGCTATTAAATCCAATATTCAGTTGGCATTTACCCTTCAATTCAAGGCAAAGATAGCAGATATTGTGCATGGTAGGCTTAATGTACTTTTTAAGTGATCGTAATATATTAAAAATGAGAATAATGGATCTTACAAGCTATTTTTGACTTGAAAGATGCACACTGTCACTAGTTTGATGTATCTCTTGGATGATGTTTTCCTGCACATTTCAGGTAACATAAGTGGCCTATTAGAAAGAAGAAGAAAAAACAAAACAAAGGATGCATCATATGGCCCCACCAAATCTTCATTATCTTCTCTATCCTTATGTAATCTATAATGTTACAAAATCATTTCCCACATTGAATTCTCACTTCAGATAAATCCACTGGAAAACAACCACATACTCTAGGGTCCAATAGGGTTATTTCTTATAGCACAAATACAAGAAAATGAATATGAACTTCTGAAACCATCTATTAAAAAGAATGTCATTTACTCTTTTTATGCTGTTTCCAAGATGTAATTATTAGGGGAGTAGAACCATAGAAAAATAACTCCTTATTCCCTTTCTTCCAGAGTCTAATGAATATATTATAAATCTAACAAATATAAGTACTGGAATAAGATACTGAGTTTCTGATTTGGGATCAGTTTCCTAATCATCTATTATTGTTTACAAGAGTTTTGATGCAGGAAAGAATAAATCCCATCAGTTTCATTAGGAAAATACCACCCATCCAACTAAAAGTGTTCAACTAGTAGTAAGGGCATGAAACCTAAAACCAAATATTTTAAAGAGAGATGGTTGATAATACTTGAATGACTAGAAGACTAATATTGCCAAAAGTCACTCAACTCCATTGGCTAACTCTTATGACTGGACCTTCTACTATGAAAAGAATTTGCTCCACTATTGTTCACTCCAGGACTTTTTCACTATCAATCAAGTATCTATTTACTACCTCTTACGTATCAGGCACTGCGAATATAAGTAAAAAGAACCAAATAATACCTACTCATAAGTAACATGCATTCTAAGAATCATTAGAACCACCTGCTTTTTGTAAAGATAAAATAAGATAAAGTATGGATGATGCCTTACAAGTTTTAAAGGGCTATGTAAATGTCAGTACTTGTCTCACTAGGCAGGGATCAAGGACCATGAATTCCCATAGTGGAGTCATGAGAAAAATGTAGATCTACCATTATAACACACACACACACACACACACACACACACACACACACACACACACACACACACACACACACACTTCCCGCATTAGTTAAATTAGTTCAAGGTGAAAGATTGATTCTCTGGTGAAAACCAAACTACTGGGACTGATTTATCTTTGCTTCAAAAATAAAGTTATGGTAAGTCCTTAGACTTTCTACTACATATTCAGTTGGCAGGAATGAATGTTTTATATCTAAATTTTTAAGTTTCCTGTCGATATTTCACTTTGTTAACTATTCTAGGGGAAAACAAATACAGCAACCAGCCAGAGCTGAGAAAGAAACCCAGGAGGTGCACCTGAAATGCAGTCAGATGAACAGTCCAATGCATTATGTGGTAGTCAGGCAGATCCTTTGCATGCTTTGGTCTAAAGGTGATTTCATCTTCTTTCAGACAGAAAGCTTTTTCCAATGGGCCTTCAATGATATAATGAGATGACCAAACTGATAAAGTTATATTTTATCCTAAGGCTAATAGGGATTCACTAGAATTTATTGATTATTTTTTTTTCCATAGCATTTCTTTTATTTTTTTACAATTTAAAATTTTTGAACTTGATAAACACAAACATTTCATTAATAATCTTTTCTTTCTCTTTTTTGGGGGAAATTATTAACACTACCCCATTATTTCCCCTCACAACTCTCCTCGATTGAAAAATTGAAAGTCTTCCCTTTCAACAAATAGACTTAAGCAAAACCAATTCACAAATTAGCAGTGTCTGAAAATGTAAGTCCCACCCTACACTCTAATATATTACTTCCCTGACAAGACCTGGGAAGGTTTTATCAATTTTGCTTTAGAACCCTGATTGGTCATTAAACTGATCAAAGCTCTAAAGCTTTTCCAAGGTGTTTTCTTTCTCCTGGTTCTGCTTACTTCATTCTGCATCAATTCATGCAAGTCCTACACTTTTCTGAATTCATACCTTATATTATTTCTTAACCTGTGAAACCTGGGGCTCAACTATTTGACTATATATTTCTTTTTCTTTTTTTTTGTTTTGGTTTTTTTTTTTAAACAAATGCTTTATTAACTTCTGTTTTACATCATTCATTTCCGCCAGATTTTGAGTTACAATCATTTTCCCTCCATTATTCCCCTACCCCACCTCCCAGAATAGTAGTCCCACAAGATATCGCTTCCTCCAATCTGCTCTCTCCCATACCTTCTCCCATACCCCCATCGACTTTTCCATTAGAGGAAGGTGAATCTTTGCATCCCAATGCCTGCACATCTTATCTCCCTATTACAAGCAAAAGAGTATTAATATTAGTATTTATATATATATATATTTAAAACATTTAATGTTAAGACCTCGAATTTCAGATCCATTTCCTTCCTTCCTTGTCACCCATTACCTCTTGGGAGATAAGTAATTCAGTACATGTTGTACATGTCTGGCTATGCAAAACATTATCATAGTAGCTATATTGTACAAGGCTGCTTATAATTCCCTCCCACTCATCCCACCCCCCACCTGGTCCATTCCCTACATGATCCTGTCCCTCTTCTATAGTGGGTACTTCCAACCTCCCCTCCCCCCAAGGATGCCCTCCCATCCATCATCCCTCCTCTCATCCCCCTTCCCCCTATCCTGCTGCTGGTTAAGCTATCCCATTTAGTATATATATATATATATATTTAGTATATATATAATTTAGGATATGTATATGTATATATATATATTTAGTATATATATAATTTAGTATATGTATATGTGTATATATATATATATATATATATATATATATATAATTCTCTCCCTGAACCAAATTCAGTGTGAATGTGGTTTTGCCTTTTTAGCCTTCCTATTCTCCCCCTCTCTTGCAACCATTTCCCCTTGCTTCTTCTACTTGGGATAGTCTACCCTGCCCTGTCTCTCCCTATCTCCTCCTGCCACTTTCCTCTCTCACCTCATAATTTCATCCCTCGAGTATTCTCCCTTCCCAACAAATTCAACCTATGCCCTCTATCCATATATAACTGTAACCATATACACACACATTCACATATGTATTCATATGACGACACACCCTTCTTCCATTATTTTCATAGTGAGAAAGTTATCTTCAGTCATAGTTATTGCTTTTCCATATAGGAATGTAAATAGTTCAACTTTGATAAGTTCCTTTTGATTTCTTTTCCCTGATTACTTTCTCAGGTATGTCTTCCTTCTTGTGTCTGGATGTCAAATTTTCTATTCAATTCTGGTTTTTTCCTCAAGAATTCTTGAAAGTCCTCTATTCCACTGAATGACCATATTTTCCCCTGAAACAAAATACTCAGTTTTGCTGGGTAGATGACCCTTGGGTTCATTCCCAGTTCTTTTGCCCTCTGGAATATCATATTCCATGCCCCTCGATCTCTCAATGTAGAAGCTGCCTGGTCCTGGGCTATTATGATTGTGTTTCCACAATATTGAAATTGTTTCTTCCTGGCTGCTTGTAGTATTTTCTCCTTGATCTGGGGATTCTGGAACCTGGCTATAATATTTCTGGGAGTTTTCTGACACTTATTGCACTTGTACAATATGCCATATATGGTATATATTTGCATGTATTATGTATATATATGCAAATTAGACAACAAATGTAATAGATATAAGATGAGAGAGAGAGAGAACTAGAGAGAGACACTAGGTGTATAATCTATACTTCTATAGACAGTCACAGAGGATGGACTACTTGGATCCAGAAATAAATAGGAGGAAAAGTGTAGGCTAGCTTGCTTTTTGGAAGTTTTGAAATAATTTTAAGAATACACATTGTTTCTTCCCACAAATTGTTTCCTTCTACTTTTGTTGTAATTAAATAGCTGAATTCTATTAAATATTTAAATTAATATTTGTTATCCATATTCTCAATCATTAAGAAAGAAAGTATTATCAGATTCCTTTTAGGAGACAAAAGTGATTATGATACTACCGGAGAAAGACAAAGAAAAGAAAGAAAACTATAGATAAATATTACTAATGAATAATACAAATGAAGATGGAATTTTAAATGAAAGTCTTACAAAAAGACCACAGAAAGATGACAAAAATTCATCAATATGAACAAGCTGAATTTGTTCCAGGATGGTTAAGCTACAAAAACATCATAATTCATCATATTCAAAAAATGAACAATCAGTGCCACATGATTATATTAATAGATATAGAAAAGGCCTTTTGAAAAATAGAACACACATTTATGCTTAAATTTTTTTAAAAAGTAAGCATTTATTAAAGTGTTCCTTTTAAATTTTTTATACTCTTACTTTCAATTTCAAAAAAGGAAATACTTCCATGTACAAAGCAAAACAGAGCAAAGAATTATATTTCAAACTTCAAATCTCTTATCACACACAATTTGCTTTTAAATTAAATTAAAAAAAAATTTTTAATAGCGTAAATTCAACATATTGCTTCCAAAGCTGTCCTGCTTATCTTCTTTCCTTCTGAGCTTCATTCTCTTCTCTGCATTTTAAAATCCTTCGACTTTTTTTCTTTCTTTTCTTCTTTTTGTTTTGTTGAAAAAATTATTACTTGCTCCTAGTTCCTCCTAATAATACTCCCTCAGTGCAAAAGACCAAAGAAAAGCATAATCCTCATAACAAATAAGTATAATAAAACAAAATAGATGCACAGATTTATCATGTCCCAAACTCTATGATTCATTCTGTAACTTGCCTATCATCCTTTTTTCAGGAGGTAGCTAACATTTCTCATCATTAGGCCTTTGGAATCATGTTTGGTTGGTCATTGCATTGATCTGAGTTCTTAAATCTTTCAGATTTGTCTTTCTTTATAATGGTGTTGCTATTATATAAATGTATTCCATAAATTCTTCTCCTGGTTCCCACTTCACTCTGCATCAGTTCATACAAATCTTACCAATTTTCTCTGCAACCAGCTCTCTTATCTTTTTTGTGGTGCAATAAGAAAATTATTCATATTCATATACTTTCCATTACATTTATATACCACAATTTGTTCAGCCATTCCCCAATTTACTGGGACCATCTTTGTTTCCACTTATTTGCACCAATTGAAAGAGTACTAGGATTTTCTGGACATATGGATTCTCTTTTCTTCTCTGATCTCTTCAAGAAAGTAGTGGTATTGCTGGTCAAGGGGGCATTTTAATACAATAATATGTAGAACAAAATATTTAAATATGCAAAACAATAATATGTAAAACAAAAAACAGTATTTTTTATGGTGAAACACTAGAAAATTTCCTAATAAGCACAGGGGAGAAACTAAAGATGCCTCTTCTCCCTGCTATTATTCTTCATCACCTGTTAGTGACTGACAAAATAGCCTCCGTAAATCCAACTTTGGGGATCCTTTTTTGGGGACAAAAAGGATCAAAGCATGGAACAGGAGGAAGACAGCAAAGTCAGAAATCCTGCACCAGAAGCTTCCAAGAAAAGAATAAGCTGCTTACAGGCCATAGAGGAGCTTAAGAAGGATTTTTAAAACCAAATAAGAGAAGTGGAAGGAAAAATTGGGAAGAGAAATGAGAAAGATGGAAGAAAATTATAAAATGAGAGTCAACAACCTTACTGAATAAAATAACACCTTAAAAAATAGACTAACTCAAATGGCAAAAGAGGCTCAAAAAGCCAATGAGGAGAAGAATGCCTTAAAAAGCTGAATTTGCCAGATGGAAAAAGAATCTCAAAAGCTCACTGAGGAGAATCATTCCTTCAGAATTAGATTGGAGCAAATGGAAGCTAGTGACTTTATGAAAAATCAAGATACTATTAAACAGATCCAAACAAATGAAAAAATAGAAGGCAATGTGAAATGTGAAATATCTCGTTGAAAAAAACCACTGACTTGGAAAATAGATACAGGAGAGATAATTTAAAAATTATTGGACTATCTGAAAACCATGATCAAAAAAAGAACCTAGAAATCATTCTCCAAGAAATTAAGGAAAATTGCCCTGATGTTTTAGAACTAGAGGGCAAAATAGAGGTTGAAAGACTCCACCAATCGCCTCCTGAAAAAGATCCCAAAAAGAAAACTCCTAGAAATATTATAGTCAGGTTCCAGAATTCCCAGATCAAGGAGAAAATATTACAAGCAGCCAGGAAGAAACAATTCGAATACTGTGGAAACACAATCAGGATAACATAGGATCTGGCAGCTTCTACGCTGAGGGATCAAAGGGCTTAGAATATATTCCAGAGGTCAAAGGATCTGGGATTAAAACCAAGAATGACCTACCCAGCAAAACTGAGTACCATGTTTCAGGAGAAAATATGGTCATTCAGTGGAATAGAGGACTTTCAAGCATTCTTGATGAAAAAACCAGAGTTGAATAGAAAATTTGACATTCAATTATAAGAAGCAAGAGAAGCATGAGAAGGTAAACAGAGAAAAGAAATCATATGGAACTTATCAAAGTTGAACTACTTACATTCATACACAGAAAAACAATAATTGTAACTTATGAAACTTTTCTCAGTATGAGAATAGTTGAAGGGAAAAGAAATGTACACACACACACACACACACACACACACACACACACACACACATATATATATATATATATATATATATATATATATATATATATATATATATATTTTTTTTTCATCTATATAGGAGGGTATGTGGGCATATGAATGCATATGTGAGAATGTGTACAGGTAGACATAGAGGGTACAGGACCAGTTGAATAGGAAGGGATGATAATTAAAAGGTAAAATTAAGAGATGAGAGAGGAATATAATGAGAGGAGATGGGGAGAGATAGAATGGGGTAAATTATCTCATATAGATGAGGCAAGGGGAAACTGTTACAATGGAGGGCAAGAGCAGGAAGGGAAAAGGGAATGAGTCAACCCTATTCTCAATGAATTTGGCTTAGGGAGGGAATGACATACACACTAAATAGGGTATCCCACCCTACAGGAGAGTAGGGGGGGAAGGGGATGAGAAGGGGGATGATGGAAGGGAGGAAAGGCTGGCAGGGAGGGAAGTTGGAAGCACCCACTTTTGAAAAGGGACAGGATCAAAGTAGAGAATAGAATAAGTGGGGTTGGGATGGGATGGAGGGAAATATAGTCAGTCTATCACAATATTGTATCTATCCACTATGGAAATGTTTTGCCTGGCTACACATGTACAGCCTATGTTGAATTGCTTGTCTTCCCAGTAAGGATGGGTAACAAGGGAGGTAGAGAAGGAATCTGGAATTCAAAGGTTTAAAATCAAATGTTTAAAATATATATTAATAATAATAATTATTATTATTATTATTTTACATGTAACTGGGAAATAAGATGTATAGGCACTGGGGCATAGCAATCTACTATGCCCTACTGGAAAGTCAGAGGGGGAATGGGGGAAGACATAGGAGAGAGAAGACAGGGGAAGGGGATATTCAGTGGGATCACTGTTTTGGGGTAGTGGGTAGGGGAAAAAATTTGTAACTCAAAATCTTGTGGAAAAAATTTGTAACTCAAAATCTTGTGGAAAAAATTTGTAACTCAAAATCTTGTGGAAATGAAAGATGTAAACTAAAAAAAATTAAATTAAATTAAAAAAAAAACAGCTTAAACACCAGCTACATGAAGCTTTCCCTACTCCCCCAGTACACCACCTGCCCCCACTGCTTTATATTTATTTTATGTGACATGCTGAATCTTTTTTTAATTTTATTTTATTCTGAACTTTAAGAAATAAGACAAGCATTTCCATAACATAGTGGAATAGGAAAAAAAAGGGGGGATTATACATGAAACCGCAAATCTATTATTCACAACTTGCTATTCCTTTTAAATATATAATAAAGTTATCATGTAACTTTTTTCTTCTTTTCTTCCCTGCACCCCCACCCTAGAGATGGCTACCACTAGGCACAAATATGTATATATGGAAAACCATTCTAGACACACCTCTATTTATCAGTTCATGCTATCTCTCCTGTAAGAACATAAACTCCTCGGGGACTAGAACTCTTTATCTTTCTTTTTCTTCCTTTCTTCTTTCCTTCCTTTGTTTCTTCCTCCCTTCCTTTCTTTCTTTGTATTCCCAGCATCAAATTCAGTCCCTGGCACATGTTGGTGCTTAATAAATGCTTTGTAAATAGTTCCAGAAATACTAACAATTGCAATCAGACAAAAAAAAAGCAGTTACCGGCATAAATTTCCTCAAATACGGTTTAAATCATCCCTATTTACAGATGATTTGATCATTTACATAGCCCCAGAACATAACCAAGGAACTAATCAAAATAATTAATAGCTTCAGTAAAGGAGCCATATATAAAAAATGACAAAATCATCAATAATTATAAATGCATACATATATAAATGTTGATTTTGTGAATACTATATCTATATAAAGATAGATATATACACATGTAAGTTTATACACACACACACACACACGTGTGTGTGTGTGTGTGTGTGTGTGTGTGTGTGTGGAGAGAAAGAGAAAGGTTACTTCTAAGAGAAAATAATAAAGTCCATTCAAAACAACTAAAGAACACATAAACTATCTAAAAGCAGCATATCACTACATACTCAAAACAATTGCAATTATGAAATATTATTTACATAAAGAAAGGAAGATAAATAATTGGAGGGATATTCATTGCTCATCATTGGGCTATGACAAGATATTAAAAATGAAGGAGCCAAAAGTCTAGAATCTCAAAAGAAATAATGAAAAGAAATATTAATGGAGTGAGGGAGAAGAAAGTCAGTGATCATTATGAATATTTTATAGATCCAATTTCTCTTTTCTTCATAATGTGATACTGACCATATGCTCTTGGAGAGGGCAATGTTGTCCCATTGGACTTCTCTATCTGCTTGGTACAGAAGTAGAATGACCTAAGAGGGAAACTTCCTATTGGCATAGTAGGTCATTCATTACTGCTATCTCTGGCCTAGCATATTCCCTAAATGAACTTGATATATGCTGATGTGGTAGCCACAGATTCACTTCATTACCCTTCTTTGTTATTGCTAGTGTCCTCCCAACACTTCCTTCTAACTCTCCTCCCCCACCTCATCCCCCACATATCGACTTCCATTTGGTGAATTTAGCCTATTCTCTTCTCTCTCCAGGGAGGTATACTTGGAAAAGTACTGAATTTGGAATAAGGAAACATTTATTTTAGCCCAAAGGGCAGAAATTGGATAGATGGACTGAAGTAACAAACTTAGTATTGATGTGAAGAAAACAGTCCAAAGAATCAAAACTCTTCCAATAAACTAAAATTTGGACAATGCTTGGAAGCTTTAAAGTGTGATATAAATTTTAGCTATGATTATTATTGTTGGTGATGTTGACATAATCATGTCAACATAATCTTTCCTGTGGCATTCAGAACATCCTGGGAATATTTTGCACAAAATGACTGATGACCCTGAACAATAGCTTTTTGTCAATGATTTTTACTGGGATTCTTTCTTCTTTAAAGTTCTCTAAAACTTAAGATCTCTGATTAACACAATGGATAACAATGATTCCAAAGAACCCATGATGAAACATGCTACTCATCTCCTAACAAAGAGACAATGATCTCAGGGTACAGGTTGAGATGTAGATTTTTTGGATATAGCCATTGCAGGAATTAGATTTGCTTGATTATGCATACTTTGGTTTGGTTTGTTTTCTAATAAGAACAGAGTTGGAGGAAGAGAACATGGATGTTTACGTTTATTGAAAAAAAATATTTTAATTTGATTTTTTTAACTTCCCTAAAGCAACTTGTAGAAAATACCTCACAAGTCCAGTGAATCAGCCAACTAGGAAAAGTAAATAAAGTAGGAGGAAATGGTATGTACACACAATTAAGTCTGCTGCATGCAAAAGACACTTAGTTTTCCTATACTATTTAATGAGCTCTTATTCCAAGGATGATGGTTAGAAACAGAAAAGGGAAAGAGTGAGACTGAGTGAGACAGAAGACATAGTCATGAAAATATATCTGAAGCTGTATAAAAATACAGAGTTGGAGGACAAAAATTCTGGAATACAGATGATAAGTCCCATAATAAATGTGGGCAATAGTCTAAAATTTGTTAGGATTAATTTCCATGGAGTAATATGAGTATCTGGGTGTTTCTTGTGACAAAACCTTGGCAGATGTGAGATTTCTGACTGGCTCAGGTCTGAGTCCCTAATATTTTCTGCACAGAAAAAGAGAGTACCTAGGAAAAGCCAATGAAGCAGAGTTCAGGAGTGAACATAATTAGTAACAAGTGGAGAAGTGTGAGCATGGATGAATGGGTCCACATCAAGGAAAACCCTGATGAAATGCTTTAAGAAAATTGGAGGATGGAAAAAGCACTTTGAGTTATCACTTCAATATTGTGAAGAGGGTATCACAAAGAGAATTTAATAAACAAATATCAATTAAGCACCTACTCAAAGACTACAAGTTACAGAATAGTTGCCAATCTGTAACACGTAAAGGATTTTCCTCACCAGAAGCTCCCTTATACCAATCACTGATGCTAGCTTCACCCCCCCAAAAAAAAGTACAATGCACTTTCAGACTGAAAATTCTCTGGCACAAACATTTTTATAAAGGTAGGGGAAAATGCTTCACCTGAACTAAATTCTTAAGATTCAATGTGGTCTAATGGAACATCAAACCTGCTGCAGGGGCTTATTGAAAAGAATACCAGAGGCAACTATTTGCCTTTCCTTCAGTCCTATTGGCAGGTAAGATGAGGAAAGGAAGGGAAGGGAGGAGACCAGAGAGGAGGAAAAGCAGTATTCTTACATTCTTATGTGATTTGTCAGGTTTGGCAAGTTATTCCATGATGCTTCCTGGAGGTTCTAAATTCCCCATCTGGCTCTCCCTTAGTCTTTGGGAAAAACAGTACCTACCTCTTTGCTTTGTAACTTAGTCTCTGTCTCTCTGTCTCTCTGTCTGTCTGTCTCTCTCTCTCTCTCCCCTTTATTTTTTTGAAAAAAAATGCTTTTTTAAAATTAAATATGGATTTCAGCTTGTAAAGGTATTGTGAAGGACCACTGTAGAGAAACCAGGGAAATGACACATGCTGCATGATTTCTGACTAGGATAGAGTAGACAGTTGAATACAAACCACTGTGGCTGTCCATATTCTGGAACTCCTTGTAATTATTGACATTTAAGAAGACATAAGGTCTATATGGTAGATCAACAATTTTCTATAGAATACTAAATAGGTACATTGCAGTTAACCAGGCACTTGAGAAGACAACAAAAAACCAGCATGGCCCCAACCTCAAGAATCTAAAGCTCCATCCTGAAAGTCAGTGCAGAAACATATCTTTCACAGGAGTATGTGATCTCATCAATGGTATTACTTCCTGATGATACAGATGCTAAGCGAGAAGGGGAGGAGTAGACTTGAAGTCAAGAGATATCTAGATTCAAATCCTGCCTCAGACTCTCTGGGAAATGGAAATAAGAATTAGTGCAGTGTGGTTCATATAAGGGAGACCACTGGGTCAAGAAAAGCTCTTTGAAGTTTCCAAATCACTTAGCATACATGATCTAATTTATTCCTCACAGTAAAAGCGTATGGTAGGTACTTATTACTAGGTCCTTTTTACAAATGAGGAAAATGAGTCTAAGAGAGATTAAATTACTTACATAGTTAATAAGCAACTGAGGCAAGATTCAAACTCTAGTCTTCCTAACTTTGAATCCAATGTTCTTCCCTTAATCTACTTCCAAAGAATTGAGTTCTGGTCCTGTCTCTGACATAATTGAGTAACCATTCATTGACTTTATCCAACCCTCCACTACCCAGACAATTCTCTGAGACTATAAATTACAGAGTAATTGTTGACCTGCTTCAGGGAGAATACCCATACTAGGAGTAGCCCTCATCAGTGACATCATAAGCCAGGACCAAAAAAAAAAAGGGGGGACAAAATTGTTTGGAGCATCTAGTGAGTTGTCCTTATACTGTAAACCTTCAGATATCATGTGGATTTCCATAATACATCTTTAAACAGATGAGGAATTCAGTATAAGAGAAAGATTTATTGTCCCCCAACCCACCCATGAATACTATAGTAGATGGTTAGAGCAAAGCCTTAGGTCATAGGAATGAGGCACAGGTATAGGATGACAAGTGCCTCATTCAAATACAATCAATCCAGCAATTTGCGTCGATGATAAATCCCCCAAAGTGATAGTGTTATTTGAATTCACACTGCGTATTTCCATTGAGTGGAACTAATACCACATTTCACATAATTATAACTTCCAATGGTGCTAATTCAAACATATGTGACCACATCAGGGAATTCATCATTGGCACTAACCAAAACTTACCAAACACAAAGATCTCTTCACTTTCTTCTCTCACATGCCTTGAGTGATAAATATGAAATGGTTTGTAATTCCGCTGCCCAGTTTTCTCTCCCTCCAGGGCTATTCTTTCACAAATACCAAATTCACTTTAATAAAGCAAATGAATAGTAAAACCCTGAATTATTAAAAATCTAAAAACCTTAAAGCTTTTCCTTGGGTTGCCAGGCAACACATACTCAGCTTGTGCTACAGTCTTTGGGTGGGCTTACCAGTCCTGAATTGCCTGGAGAGAATACAGAGACAAGGTATCCTGATTGTGGAAGTGGGGGCAGGGAGAGGAAGGAGAGAAAGGGAAAGAAAATTAGAAATAGGGCTTAAAACCAATCATTTGAGATCCCCATAATGGAAATGGCAAGCCGTGCTTACAGAATATCTCAGAACTCATTATGAGGGGTGGGAAGGGGAGGAAAGGGAGGGGTAATAATTCCATGGAACTGCTAAAATGCCTGTAGATGTTTATATTATGGTGTATGCATTCTTGTATCCACTACACATAACATTTTAAATAACTACACTGTCTTCTTTAGCCTATGCCTCCTTTAAACTACAGAGATTATAGGATTTGAGCTGGAATAGACCTGAAAAATCATCTGGTTCAATATCCATGTTTTACTAATGTGGAAATTAAGATCCAGCATTTCAAACCTGGGTCTTACGATTCCAAATGCAATGGTCTTTGTAGTAATCTGCACTAACCCTCACTAACTACTATTGAAGTTGACCAGAAGTCATCCAAGTATTTCCAAATTCAAGAAGCTAAAACAAGGCAGTGTGGAGCATTTACTCTGAATTAAAGAACCCAAGTTCCAATCTCACCTGGGATGCTTGACATCTACGTGACCTTGCACAAATCACTTCACCTCTGTGAGCCTCAATTTACCTATCTGTAGAATGAGAGAATTGGAGTAGATGACCTCTCAAGTCCCTTCCAGCTCTACATCACTGTGATCTGTAATCTCTTAGCAAAAGCATCAGAATAAATGTATCATAGGTCGCCATATAGCACTTGAAAGATGCCAGAATGCCTAGTCCTTCCATCAAGGTCTAGGTAAGAAAATTGAATACAGGACACCATACCACTTGTGAGCAATGGATTCTAGAAATCCCCCTCTCACACACACACACACACACACACACACACACACACCCCTCAAGAAAGGGGGAGTCAGAGAGAATCTGCTTCTCAAGTCTACACATGATACAAAGATAGCTAACAGAATGATAAAATTGAGGTTTTAAAATATCTAGACAGATTGGAACAATGTGCTAAAAACTGTCCTGGCCCCACTGCCAGAACAGGTGTCCAGGGTTGGAAAGAGGCAACCATAATGGAAAGATCAAGCTTACAGATTATAGCAAAAAGAGCAAGCAAATTGAGCTGCTGGCAGGACTGAGCCCAACATCCTGACCTGCTCTTTGATGGGAGTTCCCCAGCTCCCTGGCTTTCTCTCTCTGCTCTCTGTACCCCTGCACCCCAACCCTGTACAAATGAATCTGAGGCTGGCTTTCATGATGTTCCTCCCAAAGCATATTTCATAAGACTCAGTCCAGGTGCCAGAATTATTCTTTATAGCCCTGCTTCAGTTTGAGGCTAATCTGTTTTTAACAGCTCTCTAACCCTTGCTAATCTCCCATTTAATAAGGATGTCAAGTGGCAACAGCAATAGCAACCATCAGAGGCAGACTGAATGGGAATTGAAACAAATTCATACAAAGTTTTAAAATATTTATGTTCAAGGAAATAGCATTATCTAATTAACCCTACATACATCATCCATCACTCTACTATTATAAAACATTTTATCCCTTTAAATGGAGACCAAGTTATGTCCTCTTTACCTGGGCCCCATCAGAATGTTTTTTCTATTTGTTTGCTGATATTTTCGCTATTCTGAAAGCCAGAAGAAATAGCAGGTCACTCTTAAGGACTTTCAACTCAAATACTCAAATGGATTTGTACATTTTCAATTTGCACATTTCCTTCGATGATACAAATCATATTCCACCCATGCCTACCCATCCTGTATAACTCTTGGCCAAGTCCTATTTCACACGGGATTCCCTCCACCCAAAGTACAGGAGATCTTCCTTGATTTCCTGCAGTCTCCCCATCAAGACCTCATTCTCTACTCTCTGACCATGTTCACCTCAGTGGGTCTACTCTCCCTAATATCCTCAACCCTGATTGATGAGCCCTCTGCCTTATGTCTTTGCAATCAAGACTTCCCGTAGTCTCATCATAATTCTCCTGGGTAGGTACCCTTCCCAAATTCTAGCACTTCTTTTTTTTTTTTTAATTACGATACCTGGCATGTAGTAAGCACTTGACAGATACTTCCCTTTCTTCCTTCCTTCATTAAAATGTAAATTCCTTGAGGGCAGGGACTATCTTGTTTGCTTTTGCATGTTTCCCCAGCATATAACATAGTGCCTGGGTATTTCCTCAAATGGAGGAAGAATTTATCAATCTGAGGAAAAGGATACAATAGGGTTGGGGACAGAACTGTGTGCCTGCCCATGCTTACTTCTAACTCAGCTCAGCTCCTAACTCTCCAGACTTTTCCCTATCTTCTACTACCTTCTTTCATTTACTACCTTCCACTCTACTACCCCTTTGAATGTAAGCAAATACTGTTGTTTTGTTTTGGTTTTTGGGGGTTTTATTTTTTTGCTGGTATTCCCAGTGTGTGGCACATTGTTCAGTCACGTTCAACTCTCCATGACCCCGTGGATCATACCATGCCAATGCTATCCATGAGGTTTTCTTGGCAAACCATTTTCTTCTCCAGTGGATTAAAGCAAATAGAGATTAAGTGATTTGCCCATAGTCACACAGTTAGTAAAGGCTCTAAAGCCAGATTTTAACTCAGGTCTTCTTGATTCCTGGCTCAATACTCTATCTACTAAGTTACCTAGCTGTCTCCAAGTGGTATGAAGTAAGAGTTTAACAAATGTGTTATTTAATATCAACCTATATCCAACCATCTAGCTATCTCATAACATTGTGAAGTTAAAAGCGAAACACTCAGGCCATCATCTTTTTATACCTCAACTATACAGCATGACCATCCCATCTCTTCAGTTCAGAAATTTCCCTGATGAAACTGCTTACTCCTATTTTTCTTAAGTTATTCACTGGTCACTAACAAAAAGATTTTTTTCAAAAGTAAACTGGGCAAAATATCAAAGAATATTTAGATGAGTGGAAAATACTGATAATAAATCCACATTTTTGGTGCATAAAGAGAAATGACATAATGTGTGAGGCTCTTCCCCCACAAAAGAGAACAATAGCCAACTGGAGCCTTCTTCAGAGAAAGGCTGGCTGTCGATTATTTACAGGAACTCAACAAACCATCACCAAATGTTTGTAATTACAATTCACTCTTGTGGGGTTGAATATGAAGAAAGGAAAAATCCCTCTCAAAGAAGAAAATTAGCTTAGAGCAGCATAGATAGTACAGAGCTCACTGTTTTCAAGAAACTTTGCTTCTTAATATTCCTTTCATTTCAGGCAGTTTCACAGGTCAGGCAGTTCAAGGAAGGCAGGTGGTACTCCATCATTTCTTAGTAGCTAAGCATCATTCCGGAAGACAAGGCTGAAGTGTCAGTGTGTCTAATGCTGCTACAGAGCCACAAATGGATTGTACTAAAAGCCAAGGAAGGCCAAAATCACTAAGCAAAATATCAACAGAGGTTAATCCCTTCTTCAGAAGTAGGGCTGTTCAATGTTAATATTAACCTTTTCTTCAATGTCTCCTGGCCACTGAGAGCATGTGTCTCCACATGCAGTGTCTCCACACTGCAGAGCATGCTATGCATCTATATTTGGAGGTGGAGGAAGGGTGGAACCTTAGTCTTATTAGTTTTCTTTGTAATTCTACACATTTTATGTAATGAATTTTAAAGCATTAGTCTGAGAAGGGGTCCATAGACTTTACCAATCTACCCAAAGGGTCCATGACACAAAAATGGTTAAGAATCCTTGGACCAGTTAATCTCCAGGGCCTCTTCTAGCTCTAAATCTTATGAGCCTATGACTGAGGGAAAGAAATCCTCTAACTTTGCTTCTATGTCCCATCTACTCTCTACTTTGTCAGGACCAGTGTGGTGGGGCCTATTCTTTGCACCAGTCCTCAACTAATGAACTTCTATTTGTAGCCTTGATTCTCCTCCAGTAAACATCAATAAAATCAGCACTTTATGTGGTTCTTTGCTTAGCAATAATAGATAATGGTTTCTGAAAAGAAAATAAGGCCTAGACCACTTTAGAGCAGTATCTTAAATGAGATATTGCTCATTGCTGGACACTAAAAACACAGAATTCATCTATTAATGAGGACTTCCCCAGGGAGGCAACAGTCTTTAGCTAAGTTATGGCTACAAACTGGAATGCTTACATCATGGGCCATGTGGAAAGAATACTGGATTTCAAATCGGAAAGTTTGGTTTCTCATCCTGGCTCTACCACTTACTGTTTGTGTGCCCTTGGGGAAGTCATTCCAGATCTAAAGCTGGAAAGACCTATATGGATATCTAATGCAAACCTCTTGGAGGGTAAGTAATAGGAAGTGATGTGGGAGGAAGGATATTGGATATAGGATAGTGATATTGGAGAAAGCTAAAGCCTTGAAGGTTGAGTGACTCAAGGTCACACCTGTATTAAGTAGCAGTTAATATTTAAACATGACTCACGAACTCCAAGATCAGCATTCTTTCCACTGTACCATGCTGTTTGTCATGTCTTTGGTCTTCAGTTTTTTCACTTGTAAAAATAGAGGATTGGATTAATTAGCCCTTGAAGTCCCTTCTAGATCAAGATTTATGGATCCTATAATCTTAAGAATCCCCCAGGGAGGCAATAGTTCTTAGAGGACTTGTATCTTGAAATTTTAAAATCAAGGCTATGTGATGTAGTGGGAAAAGGAGCTGGATTTGTAATAAGTAGACAGGCACAAATCTTGGCACTTACTATGTGATCTCAGGCAAGTCACTCCATCTCTGTAGGACTCGTTTCCTCATCTATAAAATGAGAGGGTTGGACCAGATAACTTCTAAATCCGATCGATGAGATTATGATTCTAAATACCATAGCCTTGAGTCTAAACACCTTGGTTGGTAATGAAGCTGATATGTACACATGCATCCATACTTATGAACATTCTCATTAGACAGTATTTTTACCAACCAAACCTACATAAAAAAGACTCTTTTCTCACAACCGGTCATTGAAGGAGCAAGAATTTCTAAAGCTAAGATGCATCTCTATTAGAAAAGATGGTTCTAGACGCACTTGAATGAGGAAATAGACAATTCAACTATTAAGATAACATGACTGATAACTGAATAATTAATAATAATTATCATTATAATGATAAAAATAAAAACTCATAATAATTATAATCATAAAGACCATATTTTCATGTCTCATTTCTGGAAATATAATCTACAATGGCACTGACATGAGGACTTTTGCCTATATGTAATATATATTCAATATGGTCAGTGCCCTGAAATGATATAAAACCACAGGTTTTATGTAACAAACATAACAAACATAGCCCTCATCTACCATACAAGTGCTGCCCTTCAAAGTGTTCACCATGGAAAGCTGGGAATTGCTGTTCAATGTTACTGCAATGGTTAAAAAAAAAAAACTTTTGCAACTCATCTTTTGCAAATAATCTCAAAGCTGATGAATGAACCACATAAATAATCTCATTATTTTGACATCATATATCTTTTTTTTGTTTTTGAGAGGGGAAGGCAAGGCAATTGGAGTTAAATGATTTGCCCAAGGTCACACAGCTAGTAAGTGTGTCAAGAGTCTGAGGTCACATTTGAACTCAGGTCCTCCTAATTCCAGGACCAGTGCTCTATTCACTACACCACCTAGGTGCCACTCTTTTGCTCTTCAATATGTTGTGTTCCAAGACCTGCGGTCCTTTAATGTTTCTGCTTCTAGGTCACCATATAGCTTTAAAATTTTTTTTTCACCAAATTCCCCAACTTGATCACTTACCTTATTTATCCAATAAAAGAGAAAGAATGACATCATCACATGGTCATTAAATTTAATAGCCTCCCTCAATACTAGTATTTTAAATAAATAAGCAGATTCTACCACAGTTTGCATTTATTCACATTTATTAAGAAAAAGAGAAATAATTTGGAAGGTATATCCCCAAGACTGAACCCAGTGTGTGCAAGCCCAGAGCACTAGGTCATAGGTTACAACAAGCTCATAAATTCTGATCTGCGTAGAACTTCAAATATCAAAGTCAAGCCTTCTCATTTTGCAGGTAAAAAATAAAAGTCTTAGAAAGTTTAAGTGACTTGCCCAAAGTCGCAAAGGTAGATAGTATCAAATCCAGAAGTCAATTCCAGATTCTCTGACACCAAAGCTAGTGCTCTTTCCAGGACACCATGCCGATTCAAACAAAACAAAGCAGAGAAACAAACAAAACCACATTTTTTCCTAGTAAAGAAATTTTGATTGCCACCCACCAAGTCACTTAAACACATCCCTCTGTAGCCATTTATTTTTTCCCCAAAGTATGAAGATGAACTCCAGTCCTTTGAGATTTCTCCATGAAAATTACCATGGAAACACTTGTTTCTATTCTTCCTTTTAAAATGATTAGCTCATGTTCATATATATATATATATATACATACATACTAAGTGTTGGGAACAGGTTTCAAACCTAGGTCTCTAATAACTCTAAATACAAAGTTTATTTAACTACCCAACAGCATCCTCTCTCACCTAATACCCTAACTTCACATTTCCTCACACTCCTCAACTCTAATTATCTCCAGCTCTGCTCCACCTCTGCCATTTGCTTCACAGACGTGGCTATATCTTGAAGTTCATTATCAACTGGAATTGGGCCATCTCCAAGTGTAATTAATGATACAGTGGAAGAAGGACTAGGAGAATAAATGGGAAGGGGTCAAGAAAAGAAAAAGAAATCACAGGATGGGAAGAAGTTTTAACACAGGTGAGGTACTGTGATGGGGAGAAGAATAAGGCAGCTAGGTGTCCCAGTCCCAGCTTGGGATCAGGAAGAACTGAGTTCAAATTTGGCCTCAGAGACACTTACAAACTCTGTGATCCTAGGCAAATCACTTAATCCTTTTTCCCTTGGTTTCCTCATTTGTAAAAATGAGCTGGAGAAGGAAATGGCAAACCACTCTAGTATATTTGCCAAGAAAACCCCAAATGGGATCATAAAGAAGCAGGTACAATTGAAAAAAACACCTCAACAAGTCACCAAAGTGTATTTTTAAAGATACTTCATACTTTCCCTGGTCTATAAGAAGCTGTCACAATCCCTCTTCACCCTGATGCCTTTCTTCTATTGATTATTTCCAATTTATCCTGTATATAGCCTGTTCTATTTGCATGCTATTTCCTCTATTAGATTATGAATTTCTTAAGAGCAAGGGCTCTCCTTTAATTTATATCATCATGCATAGCATAGTCCCTGGCACATATTAGGTGCTTAATAAATGTTTATTATCTGACATAGAAAAAGTTGCATACTTACTAGCCCCTTCTTGTTTATACCAGTATTTCCAATTCAATTGTACAACACTCACATATTCAGGGTTTTCTTTTATCTGTCTGCTATGTTTTTAAGCAATCAATGTGTGCAAGCAAAAAAGCTTCAAATAAAACTAATATAATCCCAACTAATACCATGTTTCTGGGCTCTTTAGGGTCAATAATGTTCATGGATATCAGATTCATCATCATTATAAGTGAGCTGGTGGTCTCCATAACTGAATGTTGATACTGACAATGTGGACCTAGGCAGTTCAAAAGGCCTAGTGCTTGAGAACCCTGAGTCTGGACTATAAAAAGGAGTCCAATGATGATAGTAAGCCTTGACTTACCTCATGTGAGTTAGCACAACTTTGAGTTCTCGATATAGGGAAAGGAGATAAAGAAAAAAAAGCAAAGGACAAGCCAATGTCTACAGGATCTGGACGTAACAGTTAGCCTCTGGGTCATCCTAACAGCTAAGTTTTCTTCTAAAATAAAATACAAATTATTTTGTTTGACATTTAAAGTTCTTCAAAATCTCCCTCTAACTTATATTTCCAGGCTGATTATTCATGACTTCACATCATACACTACATTCCAGCCAAAGTGACTTACTTGGGGCTCCCTATAACATCTGATGGCCCTATTCCTTCCTCGAAACCAGAATGCTTTCCCTCTTCATTGCCTCTTCTCACTTCAAATGAAATCAAACGAGATAACATCTATAAAGCACTTTGCAAATTGCAAATTTATATAAATCAAATTTATTATTTTGTTAAGATTATTATCATTATTCAAGGCTCAGTTCAAGTGTCTTATTCTCCAGAAAGTTTTTTTATGAGTCCCCTAGTTTTTGTTTTATTTTGTTTTATTTTCGCTGCTTCTCAACCTCAAAGTCACATGGCATTATTTTGTAACTATTGTATTTACTTATCTATGCACCTGTTAGTTCCTCCCAGTAGAATATAAGCTTCTTGGGGGCAAGAGCTGTTTCATTTTTCTCAGTTCCTAGCAGTACCTGGCACACACGATGCACTTAATAAATGTGTTGCATTCCATTAAATTCAATTCCTCAGCTCCTGGCTTCTCTAGAAGGCCTCTCTGAGCTGTCTGGAATGGTCATCAGTAACCAGGCTCCCCTAATCTCCACCCTTAGTTTGAAGTATATCAACCATGGTTATTTCCTTTTTGTCAGTCTCTGTTCTTACCAGACCCAAATACATGGAAAGTCAATTTCACATTATGCAGGAATACACATGCTGCCCTAAAAAAAATTAATTCCAAAAATCCATGAGGAATCACTAATCAAAATTATTTTAAGTTGCTTCTTTTACAAGTATGTTTATGCTCAATAATAATGCTAATTTCACTGAGTTGTCTGTCATTCTCATTTTCAAGCTATTATTTTTAAACTCTCATTTTTCATAATGAAAGAAGCAAAAATTTGGCAATTGATCTTCAATGGCATTCTTAAATTTTAAAACCTAATTTTTACCCATGGAAATTTTATATTATTGTGTTGTTGTTTTTTTTTTTTTTTTACACAAGATGTTATATCAGAAGTGGTACCATATGTCCCCACACTTCAGCATGCACAACACAGGACCTGTAAAACCAAATTTAGTGAAGCTTTTCCAAAAATCAACTTCTCTATGATCCTTAAAATATGCACATATTTTAAGAAACCAATAATCAGACAAAACTAATTAAGAAAAAGATAATTATGACTCACAAAAGGGTTGGCAAACTTCAATCTAAGAGGCACAGTCTGAGGCTTTCTGTAATTTTCACATATGATTAATATAACAGCACCACATCTGCTTTAATCCTCTGATAAGCTTGACATACAATATTAAACTGAATTTGAGTACATTTTTACTTTAAATGAGACATGTCCACTTTGAGCACAATTAAAACGTTTGTTTTTACGAGTTTTTTTCTTCCTCCTATCCTAGATTTTGTGATACTAAAAATAATTCTCTTCTTTCAAAGACTGTATCTACCTGACATAAGATTTACATTCTATTTACATCCCAGATACTGCCTATGGGCCCACTTGGTCAAATCACACAACCTTCATAGTCTTAAGTTTCATCATGATTAAAAATAAGGTGATTTAGACAATATGACCTCTATGGTCCCCACCAGCTTTACATCTAAAATACTATCATCATACAAATAAGAATAATAGAATTTGAAAGTTGGAAGCTACTCCAGAAACCATCTAGTCCAATACTTAACTGAAAAAGCTCCCCCTCTACCACATATGCTACAAGGGCTCATTCAGCCACAGGTAAAGATAACACAGGGAAGGAGAATCCACTACATCCTGAGATGACCCAGTGAATCTTTGGAGAGCTTTAGTTGTTGGGAAGTTGTCCCAGGCATCAACCCCAATATTTATATCTTTATAATTTCCACTCATTGCTCCCAGTTTTGTCCTCTTAAGAACAAGTTACATCCTTCTTGTATTTGGGTTGTCTTTCAAATACTTTAAAGATGATTATAATATTCCTTTTAAGCAATCTCATTTCCATTAAGTTGTCTTCATGTAGCATATATTCTGGGCCCTTCACCACATTGGCTGCCCCTTTCTCTGTAGCCTCTCTGGCTTGTCAAAGTCCTTCCCACAATGTGTTATCTAGAACAGAATATAATTCTTCAAATGCAGTCTTACCATAACTGAGAACAGGAATAATAGCTGATGTTTACATGTTTTAAAATTTATAAAATTATTTACTTATTTTGTTTCATCCATACCACAATCCTATGAGAAAAAAATACCAATATCTAGATTTATATTTATATTAAGGTTGCCAAAGTGCTTTAAAAATGTTATGTCCTTTGATCCTTACAACTCTGGGAGGTACTGTCATTATCCCCATTTTGAAGGTGAGAAAACTGAGGCAGTCAGAGACTAAGCAACTTACCCAGGGTCACATAGTTAGTGAGTATAAGGCCAAATTTGAACTCAGGTCTTCCTGTCCAGTACTTTAGCCATTATAGCACTTAGCAAACTGCCTATTATCCCCATTTTACAGATGAGGAAACAGATCTCACTAAGGTCCCTACAGGTCTTCTCTCTAATTGGCAAGGCTCCATTTTCATTTTGGACTTTAGTGTAAGACCAGGAAAAGGAGGTCTTTGTATAAATTAAACTGAAATTTTACTTATAGTAGAGGTCAAGACCTTAATTTTTTCTTAAAGAATGCCCAGTCATAACTACGGTAATATTCTTTCTATTTAGTGCTAACGTAGAAGCATATGGGGTGTTCAGGGAGTTGACTAGTGCCTCTAGTGGTTTGACAGCTTACTTAGCATGCACAGTGGTCACATCCCAGTAATCCATTTTGGTAGATGGTCTAAACCAGCTTGAAGGCAACTGACAGGCCTCAAACCTATAGGTGGGTTAGGGGGATGTCTACCCCCAAAATGTGACCAATAGAATAGACAGATGAGAACAATTTGTTCCAATGGCTATGAAAGCAGCGAAAGGAGGCACTATGGAGTTCTTAGAACTTGGTCAAACATCAAAGACACCAAGGTCATCCACTGCATCCTGGGCCATCACAAGTCATCTTAACTTTTTTCGTCCCAACTGGATTTAGGGGATGTAATGATAATGAGAATTTGAAGATCTTCCCTGCCCCTTAATAGGCCAAATATAATCTCATGGAGCCTACGGCAGGGAGGAGCTTGCTGAAAGGGTGGAACAGGAAAGGTAGAGCAGGAAGGAGCAGGAGAGACAGCCAAAACTGCTGGGAGGAAGCACTGTGGAAGCTGAGAAGCTAGCAAGAGTGAAAGAGGGGCATTTTTGGTTAAGGGCTCCTGTTCTGTTTTGAAGGCCTGATAAAGGGAAGGCTTGGGAATGTTGGTATTTGCTGTATTGGTTATGTTTACCAACTTCTTGGTTTATATGATGGACTTGGCTTTCTGGTTTGGGGATTTGGCTTTCTGATATTGGAATAAATGTTTTGGTTCTGTCTTCCATGTGGAGAGTCTGTTATATTTTGTGATTCACAACTACACCAGCATATTCCTAGCTGCCATGGGCACTGTGAATATAGCATTGGCATTATAGAGGACTCTGGAAAAGAGTGAGGATGATGACTTTGCACAACTCTGCCTCACTTACATTCACACAAGACTGCAATGTTACTGGTCCTCTTGGAAAATGAAGGACAAACAACAACAACAGTCCTAATGCTGACATAACAGCAGTCAAAAACCAAGGCAAATTATAAAACAAACACAAGCCACAAAGTTAACTGGATCTTTCTGCTTGCTCTTATAAGTAGTGAATTAAGAAACCAGGAGCAAGGAAGAAGGAAATGAAGGAGGAAGACCTGGATAATGAGTCATTGAGGAATTGCTGAGTGAATCATGGTTTGCTTGACCACTAATGCCTACCCAGAGGCTTTCTCATCTAGAATACCATTTCATCTGAACTGCTAAAGATTTCTTTTAGTCCTTGTGCTATAGCGACCAACTATTTGATCATAAGATTTCATTGATAGCAGCTGGCCTTTGTTATTATTCTGTTTTTTCCTTCTCAGTTATTCAAAGAGCTCCCTTTAGAACTGATTTGAAAAAGGGGAGGTGGAAGGAATAACTTCAAGGCACATCTTTGTGTTTGAAATAAATACTTTCATTTTACTTCATTAAAAATACATTGGTCTCTCTTAAGAAAGTTCCTTAAGTATATTGTTATAGATCTTTTAAAAGATAGCGCCCAGGGGGGCGGAGCCAAGATGGCAGAGTAGAAACAGCTCATCCAAGCCACTCTGCCCCCAGATTCCCCCCAAACTATGTAAAAGGGGACTCTGAACAACTTCTGGAGCCCCAGCACCCACAGAACGACACAGAGAAGCTAACCTCCCACTGAGGACAGCCCAGCAGCCCTGCAGGAAGGACCAGCACAGCAGTCTGGGAGCCGGCAGTGCTCAGTGCGGGAAGCCAAGCCTAGCCAGAGCTGAGGTCCCCGTGAGCCGAGGTTTTAGCCCCAGGGCACCAGGGCCAACAGCCAGCTAGAGGAACCCCAGAACACCAGCAGCTGTGGCGACTCCAGAATTATCAACATAGACATGCCTAGGACAAAGTAAGAGGTTAGTGTCCTATGGACTTTGGGACCTGTATTTGGGGATTGTGTCAGCTTCCTCCCCTGGGGGCTAGAAGCCACTGAGGAGACACTCCATTTTGTAGTTTTCAGAGGCAGCTCCAGCTCCTGGCCTGCGAACTGTAGGGAGATCCAGCAATCAGTCTGGGGGGGGTAATAGCTCTTGCTTTAACCTCCCTGGATCTGGATTGTGATCTAGGGTGGAAGTCGTGGGTGGGTTTACAGCTTGCCAGAAACAGAAGTTGCCCCCCACACATTCAGAACGAAAATTCCTCTAGCTGGCCTTAAAGCCATAGTGTGGCAACAAGCCCAAAAGTCAAGTAATTAAGTGGCAACATGCCAAGGCAAAGGAAACAGAAAAATGCAACCCTAGACTCATTTTGGGGGCATAGAGCGGGAAAAGGACTGTGAGGTCAGAAGTCCTGCTCCAAAAGCCCCAGGGGAAAACATGAGCAGGTTGCAGGCCATAGAGGACCTTAAGAAGGACTTTAAAAATCAAATAAGAGAAGTGGAGGAAAAGATAGCGCCCTTCCTGCTTGGTCTGGATCCTGTAGCCCAGCCTTCAGACAACAATCACCTACCTACTCTCTCTTCATCCCACAATGTAGGGAGAAGCCTAATAAACAACAACAACTAACACTGACATAGTGCTTACAATGTGCCAGGCATTGTGCTAAACACTTTACAATTATTATTTCATTTGATCCTCATGGAAACCCTGGGAGCTAGGTACTATTATTATCATCAACTTTTTACAGAGGAGGAAACTGAGGCAAATAAAACTTAAGTGACTTGCCCAGAGTCAAATCTTAACCTAAGGTGTGTAAATAGATTTCAGAGAGTCCATCAACTTGAATATAGAAGAAATTACATTTTTAGTTCAACATCATTATTTCCCTTTTTAATAATCTGTATTTTATTTTATTTGGGGGCAGCTAGGTGACATAGCAGATAGAGCACTGGGCCTGGAGTCAGGAAGATTCATGTTCCTGAGTCCAAATCTATCTTGAGACATTTACTAGCTATATGACCCTGGGACCCTGTTTGCCTCAGTTTCCTCATCTATAAAATGAGCTGACAAGCAATTTCAGTATCTTTACCAAGAAAATCTCAAACAGGGTCACAAAGAGTTGTGCATGACTGAAAAAAACTGAACACCAAAGAGACCTAAATGTAAGCAATATTCTAAGGTTCTCAGAAAAAAAAAAAACACTTTTGAAATTTTGACCCACCCCTGGAGACCTAGGCAAAACATATTTGAAGGTTCTCAGGGAAAAAAAAAAAAACTGAGGTGGAGATAGTAAGATAGCATGAGCCAAAGAAATAGGTTTTAAGGAACCGCCCTAACATTGAACCTAGTCCATAAAAACCCAGATTTGGTGAAATGTATATTCCTGATTCCCCCAGTCATCAGTGATTCCCCCCACCAATTACTTTTTATTTATTTTACAGTAATCAGGTACAAGTAAGTTATTTACATTATAAATTTATTGAGGGCAAGGGCTTTTTGGTTTTTGTCTCTATCTCTGGTAGCCAGAACTATATCAGGCACATCATAGGTACTCAAATAAATGCTTCTTAAAGGGAATATATAGTTTAATGACAATTAAAGAATAAATAGATAAACTGGTAAATTATGAAATGAAATTTACCAAACTCTAAATCCCATGATATTACTGAATAATCCCTGTGTAACAGATTCTCATGACACAATGGCCAGAGTACACTTTAAGGGATTTTTTTCTTGGCTCATTGCAGTCAACCAAGAAACCTGGGGAAATGCCTGCCTGGTTCTCCCAGTGCACTGAGACTAATCCCTTACATGCAAGCAGTTAGCTCACATTATTACAGAAGAAGGAGGAAAACAAATCGGAAATCCTTGAACCATTACTCCTAAAGATATATGTAAATTCCTCGAGTTATCGTTTGGAGTCTGCTAGCTTCTCTGGCAAAGGCTCCCTCCCCAACAAATTCTATCTTGGCCAGGCTGCTTCCTACCCCTTTCCACTCCTGGTGCAGTTCCAATTTCAAAGCCTTGCCAACCAGTCCATCAGTTTCTGACTATAAAGCACATTTCATCTTTCTGTCCCATCTCTACCACACAAGATAAAAACAAAGTTCTCCAGAGTTTTCTTAAGCCTGCTCACTGTCATTTTACCCTATGGGTCCTTCCTCTTCCCTGTATTCCTCACTCCTTTCCAGTTACTAACCCTGTCTATCAACAATACTCATCTTGGGGTAAAAACATTTCATTTCACAAATGCTTTCCTAAGCATCAAGATGAGAAGGAGATTCAAGCATCAGTTTCAAACATAAAAACAGGACAAAGCAGTGGAATACCTTTCCTTACTTTACTCCTGGAGCTCTCTCTGGACTACTCCATCTGCCCACCAGCTTCCTAGCCTCCTTCACCCCTTTATAACAAAACTCCTTTACGTTTTATCTGCCCCTATTTGAATGAAAGCTCCATGAGAGTAGGGACCATCTTGTTTTCTTCTTTTTGTATCCCTAGCACTTAGCAAAGTACTTGGTACATGATAATTGCTTAACAAATGCCTTATCTATTGATGTATGCATGTATTTATCTTGTCTCTTCTCCATGACTAATGTAGTTTATAGCAAACAAACCAGAAATGGTCCTATATAGTAGATACTCTCCCAGTGATCTAAAAAAGTAATCCATGAATAAACGGTATGACAGGAAACTGACGTAACAACTGACACTGAGGAGTATGAGAATTTGGTCATTTTCTCTCCCTCTTGTTCCGTCTATCTATACCCCTTGTCATCATCCACTTCCCTTGTCAGTTCTACAACTAGAATGAGATGATCTACCCCATTACATGGACATTGAACATGGTACAATTAAGAATAACAAATAGTCAGGGAGAATATTTGTGAAAAGAACAATATATTATCCAAGACAGAATCAGGGACAAATTTTCCTACAAAATGTCCAGTACTGAGTTTCTTTAAATTTCTGGTCTCTAGTCACTACTAAAGAAGTCATGACACGTGAAGGTAAGTTCAAAGAATTGGGAGATTTTAGCTTAAAGAAGAGAAAACTTGAAGGAAATATATTGGGTCCCTTCAAGTGTTTGAAGGACTGTCACCTGGGAGAAAGATTAGATTTGTTCTGCTTAGCCCTGAGGAAGTCAACTGGGGACAATTGGTTAATGTCAAAGGGTATGAGATTCTGACTTGGTATATGAAAAAGTTTCCCAATGATTAACTTTCCATAGTTTGACTCGGGAAGTAGAAATGGGAAAGTATGAGTGATTCATGTGCATTCCAGTCCTTACCAAGTTGTGCTCATGACTGTGCTAATTTCTCTACCATGTCCAAGTACCTCCCTGCCACACACCTCTTCAGCTTCCTTTTGTGTGGCATCTTCCCCCCATTCTATTACAATCTCCTCAAGATCTGAGGTACTCTCTAGTCATACTCCTAAAATTATATGAGCCTCAACTGATGTGTTTATTTTTCAATAGCCAGAGAACATGGTTAGCTTAGAATAAAGGCATTTACTGGCAATGCATAAAAAGCATTGATATTAGAGCACTCCCCTGCCATAATCTAGAGCACATTCTCCAGCAAACATAAATCATCAATGGAAAGAGTGAGTAAATACAGAGAGATTTCACGAGAACTCCCCCTACCAGATACATGGAAATACTTGGAGAGGAGCAACTTAGACCTCCATTAGGGGAGGGCCTCTTATGACTTCTGATATCTGATGTTCCCCTAGGTACGTGTGTATACATATATGCATATTCCAAGGAACCCTATAGATATGTGTGTATGTATATATACATACATCATATATACACGTATTCAGTTCATTTGTTTTTCAGTCATGTCCGATTCTTTGAGACCCCATTTGGGGTTTTCTTGGCAAAGATATTGGAGAGGTTTGCCATTTCCTTCTCCAGTTCATTTTACAGATGAGGAAACCAAGGCAAAACAGGTTAAATGACTTGCCCAGGGTCACACAGCTATTAAGTGTCTGAGGCCAGATTTGAACTCAGAAAGATGAGTTCCTGACTCCAAGCCAGGTGCTCTATTCACCATACCACCTAGCTTTTCTGATATATACACATACACACACGTATCTCCACTGGGCTCCCTGGGATTACTCTGTTGAGCTGGGCTTATGGCTACACTACTTGACTACAGTCACCATTACCTTCATATTGGCTCTGATAGTTGGCCTTAGTTCCCTTTGACTCCAATATTTGACTCAGCTGAAGTCTTTGGCTACAGGCAATGCCATATTCTTCCTAGAAAAATTAGAACCTTACCCTACAACCAGTGGGAAACTTCCTCATTTCCACTCCCTTAGAACAAAGGTGTCAAGCACCAAGCAGCCACAAGGCCCTCAACACTCCAGTCTGGCATGAACTATGATAAATATTTGACAAAATAAACTAAAACACAATAAAATATAGATAACATTACATTTTAAAACTAAGCCAATACACAGCCTATAGGGCTATCCTTACATATGGATTAGTGTCCCCTTGCCTTTTATATTTTAGTTTGATACAGCTGCTTTGAGGTCTCAGCAGCATTCCTATTCCAGGTACCAAGTTCTCTCTTTCAAAGAAACAAACATAACAAACAAACAAAACCTATTCAGGGTTCTTTTCTCCTCCAGGCTATCTATATCCAGGCCCAAATCCATTGTTTCTGCCAATCCTCAACCCAAATCCAAGTCCCTAGTCTCTGTCAACCCTCAATTGTTTCTCAACTATTCCACATGCAAAAGAAGCAAAGTCTAAAAATCCTACAAATGGCAAATAGGTTGCTCAATATCTCTGCCCTTAAATCATATTCCCTTATAGATGGTGGGGACCATATTCCTGCCAGTATGCCTCAACAAATCACTGACTTGGACTTGCAACATACCAGAGTCCATTGTAGTATATACTTTTCCTGATAAGAATCTGCCCCTTCACAAATCCAAAGTGTGTGAACTAATTAATGCCCTTTGTATTGAATATTCATCTAAAAGTTCTAGCCCCCAAATTAACAAATCTACCCCAAATCTCACCATCAAATGAAGCCTGGAGTAATATTTCCCTTTCCCTGTGATTTAATACTTCCCTTACCCTGTGATTCACCCAGACTGAACTTTCTTTTCCCCAAAAGCTAATAATAGTGAACAAGAAGCCAGTGAGGCAAAGGTTTCCCTCCTATGAATTGCTCATCAGGGAACACCCTGTACAATCCAACATTTAGATCTGGAGGGGAAAAAATAGACTTCCTGTATGTATCCCTGTGGATTTTTCCAAACACCATTCAGTCCTGAATCAATACTCTCGCAAGCAACTGATTTTTTTTTCCAGTTTCTTTTTGGGAGGAAGGGAATGTAAATCACTTGAGACTCAGGCAATGCAGTCATGGGATAAATAGCTTACAGCCAGCAAATTATATCCTGCAAATTAACTTTCTGCTTCCTAGAGGAGAGTCAGTAAACTTCCAACTTGGACTGTATCTATACCCTCTCTTCCTGAACTGCTCCAACCACAACTTCCAGTGGGACCAATCAGCCACATGCCATCATCTTCTGCTTCCCAAGCAGTGAACTGGGTACTTTTGTTGCTCTGAAAAGTGATAATCTTAATAATAGTACTTTGGAATTTATAATATGCTTCCCTTACAGCAATTCTGTGAGTTAGGGAGTATATCTTTGTATAGTTATTTTTAATGGGTTATTATGTTCTGGATTTTGTTACTTAATTCTCCTTTGCAGAAAGAACACTGCACTGGGAAACAAGAGAAACCTAGTGTGAACCATTTTCAACCCCCAGACCTAAGAAAGGCCTAAAACCTGGACTGGTCAATCAGGAGAAAGACATTTTGGACCACTCTGAGTTTAACCTACCATAATGCCTTGCATACTCTGGCATAACAACATGCTTTGCTTTGCTCTCTGAGTGAACCCAAAATGCCCCTTCCTATGTCAGCCACTACAAGACCAAAAGAAGCTGATCAGGAGCATTCTTCTATTTGCGAAGGGCAGGATTCTTCTGTCTAGGGCAGGATGCCTTGAACCAGAAACTATCTTAAACAATGGAGCTATTTCTCATCTTGATATTTTATGGACACATGTTATGAGATATAAGTGTGTGTATACATATAATCATGTTAATGATAAAAGAAACACAGATATCCTAGATCTATAATCTCAACTGATAACCTTGTCATTCTCTTATCTTATTGTATTTGCAATCTACCAATTAATAAATTCCTTTCTTATATTATGGTTAACACATATGGAGACTAAAATTTTGGTTGACGTAGGCATCCTGAGATACTCTAAAGAAATAAGGTCCCCTTTGCCTATCCATCCTCGGGTTCATTTTTCACAAGGAATTCTTATGCATATCTCTATATTCATGTTCTGCCAGCTTTGAGAGAAATAAACATGCACATGCAGCCTCATTTTGTTTGTCTTTCTTAGAATGAACTCAGTAATGGTTGACACTAGTCACACTTATTGTGTGACAATGGGCAAGTGACTTAAGTTCTCTGAGACTCAGTTCCCTATCTGTAAAATGGGGCTAAATAATATTGGTAGTCCCTCAGGTAGAGTCATTGTATGTAGCACATGAGATAATGCATGTATAGTACCATACGCATGTCAGCTATCATTGCTGGACCAATTTTGACAGGGGTAAGGGTCATGAGAATGACTACTATTGTATATGATTATTTTTTCTGATGCCACTTTATAGGCAAAAGAGAATTGAGTCCTAGAAAGGTTCAGTAACTTTCGCAGGTTCACCCAGCTAGTAAAATGAAACTAGAAAGAGAACTCAGGTTTCTTGACTCCTAATAAAAATACTTTTCCTTATATGCCATATTCACTTCCTGTAATGAAACTGATCTAAGAACTTGGTTTTGAAGGCATGGATAAGAAAAAGATAACCCAGTACATGCCTGAATGGGGAAAAAGTAATTTTGATGGGTTGGCTCTCTACTTGTATCCCAGCAAGTTCTCAGAAATGTCGCCAACTAAAAAGAAATTAATATGTAGAGACCCCAAAAGATCATTAGCTCAAATTAAAACAACTTATTAATGGACCAGAAGTAGTGGATTCAAACAAAATGTGATAAGGAAGAAGGTTTAGGAAACTTTTGCCACAAAATCCTCAGTGTCATAGCCTGAATAAACCTAATGAAAACTCTCTCAACTATTGTCTACATTTGGCAATGGAATTGTTTAGTCTTATGGAATCTACTGTGGTCACTTAAATACTTAATTTCTATATATAAACTGCCTTATGTAGAAATGCAAAAATCATCTTCATGCTGGGCTGGCTTCATCAGATACACTGTGTCAGCCACTTTGCCAATGAGCACAAATCCCTCATTGTATTAAAATTCTGAATCTTTGATGAATACGCAATTTAGCTTATTGTTTGCATTTCTTCTAACAAATCCACTGTCCTCATAACACCACCTCCCCATCCGAAGAATTCATAGCAAATCTAAAGAGAGGAAATGATCTTAAATACTGACAATAATTCAGTAGAGGAGCTAGCTGGGAAAGAAAAGAGACCTAAGAAACTCAAATCAACTTCTCTGGTAATTCACCAAGCTTTATAAACATTTCTATTGTGTTTAAAAACCGATTAAAGAGTGTCATAGAATGAGAGTAGGGATAGCTCAATTAAGGAAGGGAAAAAGCAGCAAAGTGACTATCATGAAAAGCCCAAATGAGACAAACTATGGGTTAATGAGAAACACTCCAAGTCCCTTTAAGTCAGTCCTCTTTTTAATTCTGTCCCCTCTTCTTGACCCCATTTTGGGGTTTCCTTGGAAGATACTGGAGTGGTTTGCTATTTCCTTCTCTGCACATTTTGCAGATGAGGAATGGAGGCAAACAGGGTTAAGTTACTTGTTCGGGGTCACATACCTAGTAAGAGTCTGGCTAGATTTGAATTCATGAAAATCAGTCTTTCTGATTCCAAGTCCAGTGCTTCATCCACGTGCCACCTAGCTGCCTCCCTAAGTCACCCTAGTTGTGAATTTTTACAAAACATCACACACAATCAGAACCTTGGTGCCACAACAATAATAGTATCACAGATTTCAAATTATAAAAGGACTTCAAATGTTACCCAGTCCAACTTTTCAGCTTTTGAAAATGAGGAAACTGAGGCCCAGAAACATTAAGTAATTTCCTCAAAAATGCATAGGTAGCAAGTAAGAGGTGGAATTCAAAGCCAGGTGCCCTAACCCCAACCCAACATCCTTCCCATATACCACACTGCAAAGCAGAGCAGTTTTCTTTAAACCATTAATATTTTGGATCCTTGTCATCCCCAAATCGAATCATAAAATGAGGGATCAAAATACGAGTATAAAAGAGGATAAACTTCAGGGGAAGATTTCCAAACTTTTGCTTGGGGTATGGTACTGAAAATATCCTTGACAAAAGAATAAACTAGATTCCAATGATCCTCAGATTCCATTTTTTTCTTGATACCTCTAAAGTTACAAATAAGTGCAATGGTATGATAGAAATATAACCTAACCCCTTCCTCCATGTCCGTTGGGCTAGATTTTCTTTTAAAAGTAATGAATGACACATTCCTTGAGAATTGGTTGGCTCAAGGGCCTAAGTGTTTAAACCGTTGATGTCAATCTCTCACTACCTGAATTCAAAGCAGTCAAGCTTTGATGAAGGACTCTCAGATGAGCGGCTGGCCAATCACAAAGGGAGCTTTGCCCAACTGAATCACCTTCAGGTCACCTTCAGGAGTTCTCAATGCCTCTCTTTACTTAACAACCTTCTCCTGCTATAGTTAAGTAAACCTCCTTTTCTTAACTGTTTATAATGCTATAAATGCTTCCTTTTATATAAATGCTTCCTATAAATGCTTCATTTTGCTCTAATATTGGACCTAAATTATAAGGGCATTGGCCCAAGTCATCATCAGGCCAGGACAACTGAGAAACATAATTGAAGGATCTTCTAGTGTTTATCCAGGACAGCAGATAATGGGTTTGGTGAATAGGGACTGAGTCAGCCTCTCCAACACACAGCTATACATTTCTGTTTGTTTCAATTGACAATGAACATTAAAGTCTTCTTTAATGTTTCATTAAGTTGGTTATATCATTAATATCATTAGTAGACATTCCATTCAAAGATGCTGATCTTGGGCTATTCATACTTTCTCAACCAATGGAATGCTTGCCTATGGAGTTAACACATTTAACAGTGTTTTCAAATCTTAAAATGGTATAAAATGTTAGTTCTTGTTGGTGGTGGTGGTGGTGTTATCTATGCCCCTTCCCCAAACACTAGTCATAGGGGATCTATGGAACATGCTGAAAGTCTTCCCCTATTTCTCTTAATATTCAGTAGGTAACAGTGTAAGTACTTTGATTATTTTAACTACATGACCAGCACATCTTCTTTTAAAATCTTAAATCTTCTACATATCTTTTATACCATTTCTTGCACACAAGTCATTTTTGATCATGCTAAAGCCTTCTTATGCCTCTCACGAGTCTATTAATTTCATTTCAGGCCACCTACAATTGTGACTCCACACCAATCATGGTATCCTATGATTTGTGGCCCTACAATATTCCCCCCAATACAGGAAACAGCTTGATACGGTTGAAAGCACTATTCAGTATCCCCCAGACTACCAATTCTTCTCCTTTCCTCTAATTCAATTCTGGCCCCACTCACTGTCCATCTGCTGTGCCTGCCCATACAAATACACTGACAGACAAACACAATGGGCTGACCTTCCAATTGCATTTCATAGTCTGGACAGCAGGATTCTTTTACACATTTGACTCTCCTTTTATAGATCATTAGGCCTTCTCTTTTCAGTAGTAGTGGGTCTCACAGAAAGGAATCTATAGCTTGATACAATCAACATCTACCACCAGCATCTGGAGAACCTCACTAACAAGAAAACTCCTCTTCCATTTGGTCTGTGTGGGAGATCCTCTAAATCAGTGGTAAATACCTTTGTTAAGTATTCACCCATGTTTTGCACCTCAATTGACAATGACAATCAGAAAGTCATTGAACAAATTTAATTCTGTGATCATATATATTAAGTAATCTTTGTATAATTCTAATATACACAGAAGGTAAGTTGTTGGAAAAAAACTCTTAAGATTGAATTTTTCTCTAAGTCAAATACTTAAAAAAACAATCAACAAACCATAAACACACTTGGATGTATTGTCTATACCTGTAGGGCAGTAATAAAAAAAAAACTAAAGTTAAAACCTGCTAAGAGAAAAACACTTCAGTGAATCAAACTAATAGCTAAATTAGGTTAACTTGACTACATTGGGCCAAAAGAAGGGTCAGCCTGTTCCAGGGTTATTTTTTCTGCCTTTATTGTTTGAACAGAATTAGTTTTATTGATTTTCACTTAGTGATATTTTTCTGCCTCCTGGGCAATAAACGGTCCTGCCCTGAAAACCTTGTAACATCTTCATTACTGATAAAGAAGCACACTTGTCAGAAGATGAATTTTTCTAAATGGTGATTCCTTCACTGTAAAACTTTCTACTAAAGGAAACCATTAAATCAGCATAACCTTTGCTTTAAAAAAAATAACTAAGGAAGAGGATTAAATGGGATGTAAATCTATATTCATAAAAATTGAACACACTGATCACAGAAAACCTCCCAGTTCAGGGACCCATGAGCGGGAAGATTAGAAGATGACCAATAAAAATCATAAGACTGAGAAATTGAAATTGCAACAAAGGGGGAAGGAGTGCCACGAAGTAGGTCAATCTAAGCAGAAGCAGGACAAGGGCAATATTGGATACATTTTCATATTACTATTCTATTTTTTTTATCCCCAGAAATTAGCCTGGCACACAGACAGTGGTTAATAAATGCCAGCTGACTGATTAATAAGTACAAAGCAAATCCAACAAACAACGCTCTGTTTCCCAAGATCACCAACCCACGGAACATATATCACCAGATCCTGTTTCCTTGTTATCCTCATTGTATTTGTTTTGCTGTGCTCTTTATCTCAGGCTTCACTCTGATTAGCCTTTAATTTGTTATAATAAATCTCTATTATCCCTGACATTACTCTGAGAGTGTGTCTGCTTGATTAGCCCAAACAATGATGCCCAATGAAACTGCTTTGATACAGTAAATGCTCCTCTCTCACTTTCATTTACCAGGTTCTACCTGTACAACTACCAGTTGGAAAATTTGGGCATCAGGAAAGAGAGGAGATGTATACATATGTATATATACATACACATGTGTATACATACATACACATATATCAGTGTATATATACACACATACACTGATGTATTATATACATATACATATACACACACATAAAAAATACTCCCCACCTTGGGAAGGAGTACCCAATATGCTTTTCCACACAGGGCCAGGGGTGAGGAACCTTCGACCTCAAGACCACATGTAGCCCTCTAGGTCCTCAAGTCCAGTCCTTTGAACACAAACTTCACAGAACAAATTTTGTAATTGTTGGTCAACTTCTCCAAAATTTTGCCTTGTGGGTGGGAGAAGAAAGCATCCAACATGCTTTTCCACACAGGAAAGACTAAGAGGGTAAAGAATGCCAATATGCATTTGGATGGACTCCTGATAGAATTATACAACAATATGTATATCTGAAACAAACAACACAGTTTATCTCTTTCTACACACACACACACACACACACACACACACACACACACACACACACACACACTTTCTTCTCCCTTTTATGTATTATTTTCCCCAATTAGAATATAAGTTCCTTGAGGGAAGGATATGTCTTTCTGTTGTATGTATTTGTATTTCCAGCACTTTGCACAGTGCCTGGCACAAAGTAAGTACCTAATAAACGCTTCTTAACTTGACTTGGCCTATGAGCCAAACCCAGGGTTGAAAAGAGAAAAGGAGGAGAGCTGGATTGCTTTTGGGAAACAGCAAAGCTCTTATACTGACCTCAAGTTTCCATGAAAGCAAAGATCCATCTTTTCAAAGTGTTGCTATGTGGCTTTTTTTTTTTTTTTTGCTTTTTGGAGGGGGGGAAGGTAGGGCAATTGGGGTTAAGTGACTTGCCCAAGGTCATACAGCTAGTTTTTGTGTTAAGTATCTGAGGCCATATTTGAATTCAGGTCCTCGTGACTCCAGGGCCAGCATTCTTCTATTCACTGCACCATCTAGCTGCCCCAACACTACTGCCTTTAAAGAACCAAAAATGAGTATCACAAAGAAGATAATGCAAAGGTACATGGTGGGCATGAGCAACATGCAATACATAACTGATGAAGAATTCCAAACAATACAAGTAAAGGATATCATTGAGGAAGTGTATAATAGGAGAAAAGTCCAGATGATCATAGAGCAAGAAAGAGTCACCAAAGACAGACAACTAGAATTCTCTACTACCACCTTGGCAATATTTGGAGTAAGTAAGCCAGTAAATACATTCAGAAAACCAGAGGAGTGAAGTGTAAATGAGTAATAATTATTTCTCCAAAATACGACTTTACTACATGGAACATTTGCTAAGAGAATACTATATCAATTCAAATATAGGCAACACTAAAACATACCCCTGAAATGAGATTATCCTTTCATTAGAAAAAAATGGGCATATACTAAAAAATTAAATGTTTTAATACAAAATCTTTTTATATTTCCATTTAAATAAAGGTACTTTATTCATTTTTATCAACACTATTTTCTTCTATCTTCCCATTTTCTTTTTTGTTCAACATATGCTAAGAGCATACTTATGAGAAACATTCATATAATATACCAGTCAGATTTAGGAGGAAAAATGAAGCCTATATTCTAATCGATATAGTATATGTCAAAGGTCACATGTAGAAGTAAATAGGTCATCCCGTCTTCCAAACAGCATTTAAGATGGGTCAACATACACAAAAAACATAGATTCATAGACTTTTGAAGCCGAAAGTAATTTCAGAAATCATTTTAACCAACCCTCTCATTTTATAAGTAATCTTACCTAATTCTTTTTTTTTTTAGTAAGCAAGGAAACTGAGACCCAGGAAGGTGGTGACTTACTCAAAGACAATCTAGTTTGTAATAGATCTAGGACTAGATACTATGCATCATTTTCAAGACACTATTTTAAGAGGAAATTTTTATGATGAATTTGATAGAGCAGCCTCATTAATTTTATCTCCATACAATGTTAAGAAGATTATTATTTTAAATGACAACATAACCCATTTCTGAGGATTTTTTTACATTGATAAAATTTTAGTAGAAGGGATAGTAGTCTTTTTTAAGTTTACTGTTCTTAAACTATAATAAAAGCTTTCCTTTGAATTTTCCCAGGTCCCAAAACTGAAATCATGTGAATCAAGGGTGAATCAAGGAATTCACTCACTTGCAAAAAGATCAAAATATGCATGTGGCTTATAGGAATGCCTTGTCATTCAGTCCACATAGACTCAGAATTTTAAGGTATGCCTTTTCACACAATCATAAATTACTGAGTACATTTTTGAGAGATATAAAGAGAGACAGAGATAAAGAAAAAGACACAGAAACAGAGAGAGAGAAACAAAAAGAGACATAGCAAGTAGCAAGTGAAAGACCATGGCACAAATGACTGTGTAGATATTTTGAACACTGACTAATTAGACTTCAGATGTCAATCAATAAACAAGAACCAAACTAAGTACTAGGAATACAAAGAAAAAGCAAAATCAGTTTCTGCCCTCAAAAATCTCCTTTTTTAATGGGGTGACAGCACAAAATAATCAGAATATACAGAATAAATGCAAGGCAGATGAAATGTATCAGGTGATGTCAATAGGGAGGAGTAATAGGATGAATAGTTCCACTATCTGGTAGACATATAACTCAAATTAAAAAAAAATATCAGATTCCTACTACAGGACAAAGCCAAGAAAATTAAAGGCAAAAAAAATTGTCCACACGCAAAGTTTTAGTCAATAGACAACAGGCAAACATCATTTATAAAGCATCTACTATGTGCCAAACACTGTGCTAAGCATTAGAGTTTTAAGATTTTTAATCGAATTTAAGGTCATAGAGAGATTATGAAACCATGCCCTTTCCAAAATGTCCACTATTCTAAAGCAAATCAAGCTGCAAACTTCATCTATTAGAAAGCTGAATTATGAGTGGTTTTTCATGGCCGTTGCCATGCTGTAATGCTATTCCTAAGACACCACCTGGATAATGTTTATTCCTAGCTCACTAATTGATCATAATAGCAAATGTCCTAGCTTCCAAAGTGTCCTCCTATGAAAAATAAGGAATTAAATTCATCCATGCTCCCCACTGACTCTGTAGCCAAGGTAGTGCCCATTGGCTCTTGAAGTAGTGAACAATTTCACGCTACCAACCAAAAGCACACAGGTGTACAACACACCTCCACCATGTGCATCCATCCTTTGGAATTCTCCAAACCACTATCACAGAAATAGGCACCTGCATGTTTCCTTTCTTTGAAAAGAAAGAGTCAACATTCCATTTTTGCTCATTTTTTCTGCTAAGTGGTTCTCCTCCTTTACTTGTCAGGCCCACCTGCAGACATGATTAATGACATATGGCCATTCTTTTTGCTTTGGAAGAGGTATACACCAGCAAGTACTTCCCTAAGGAAATCAAAGAGACCCTGAAGAAATGAGCACTGCAAATCCTAATAGCCCAGAATGTTTACACAAAACAAAGCAAAACAAAATGCTTGTGGGAAAGTCTACAAATATAAGCAAATAGTAGTTAATGTTGAGAAACTCTTAAATCAGACATTCCAACCTTTTAAACACCATCATGATTGTAATGAAGGCACTCTTTACTTCTGCCTATAGTAGCATGAATCAGTGTAACAGGCTTAATTAGTAAAGCTTCCACTAAGCTGAGTTATTAAAAAATACAACTCCTTGGTAGCAGTTGGTAGAGCCATCTGCCTGGTCCCCTGGTTGCTAGTCTCTACCCCTTCTGCTTCTTGGAGCACACAGACTGCTCAAACTCCACTTGATTTCAGTTTAGAGGATTACATAGGTGTGTGGAATATGAAGACTGGACATAGCAGGATCGACCTTGTCATAAGAACACCTAAATGGAATACTGGGGGTCTTGGTGCTCATAGTTCAATATTCTGGAGTCAAATACAAAAAGGTTCCCAAATGACAGTTCTTCAAATACTGGAAGATACCTATCTTGCCCCTACTTTATCTTCTCTTCTGACTAAGCAACCCCTATTCCTTCAACCAATGATAACAGCATTTCCAGATCTTTAATCATCTTGACTTAATCCTGACTCTATTCATTTCGTTACCTAGTTGCCACCCCAGGATCTTACCTATCCTTTTTCTGAATCCTTTGAAATATGATTTCCCTAATCCTAAACTTCAAGTTGGATTACATATAGTTTACCTCTCCTTCACTATCATGAATTCCTTAATGGAGTGGGCACTTGCCACCAAGGCCCTGATCATTTCTACTTTCACCAACTAGTTCATTCTTGTTGGACAGAATCAGGTTCACTTTGTTGCCTTCTTAACATTTTGAAGGATGAAATTATCATTAAGGCAAGTCATAAATTTATCAACTGCTCTTTTTTGGCAGAGAACAAGCACTAGAAGATACCCAGATAATTGAAATCCCCCATTGCCACAATGACATTCTTCCATGATAGGTTTGTGATAGAACCTTCATCTGATAGCTTTCCAAGTTGATTGTCATGCTCCTGTCTACTGAAAAAATAAAAATTAATATTACCTCGAGTTCCTACTATATTAATTTATACTGTATTGATTCTATAATGTAACTGATTTTATGTTTTATTAATGTTATAATTGACTCTTGTTGTATTTGTCCTTCATTTTCAAAGAGGACCATAACATCAGGAAAATGATATGACTTGCAGTTGACTTTGATTTGAGTGAGGGAG
This sequence comes from Gymnobelideus leadbeateri, assembly GCA_011680675.1. Classification (NCBI taxonomy): domain Eukaryota; kingdom Metazoa; phylum Chordata; class Mammalia; order Diprotodontia; family Petauridae; genus Gymnobelideus; species Gymnobelideus leadbeateri. The sequence goes on from WOXC01010251.1 coordinate 259,919, forward strand.
GGCTATGCAAGGTCACCAGCCTCACTTTCTCCTTCAGAGCCATCTGGGTCCAGTGACTTGATATTCTTCAGGATGATGGCCCAGGATGCAACTGGAGACCCCTGAGATCTTTTCAGGTTCTCACTTTGAGTGAAGTAATGTCCATTCAGTGAATAGGCCTCTTTAAGAAGTGAGTCAAGGGATGGCCCCTTAAATTATAAAAAAAATCAAACTGGGAGGGGAAGACCTTCAGGGTTGCCAGTCCAAAGAGTTACAGTTACCACTGACATTCCATCTAAGCCTGGAAGGGCCAAAATATAGGTAGGGACCTATTGTGGTCCAATCCATGAGCTTCAGAGTGAAAGGAAGGAAGTGTGAGGAAGGAAGGGCTGGTGCTCTATTCACTTCGACATCTAGCCAACCCTTGTCCTTCATTTTCAAAGAGGACCATGACATCAGGAAAATGATGACATGACTTGCAGTTAATTTTATAATTGAGTTTGCATCTGCTTAAAGTCACCTTTCTAAGTCCTTGAGTTGAGCTCAAGAATTTAGCTTTCCCTCTGAGTTAAAGTTACAATTAAAAGTAAATTCATTATCTCTCACACAGGTAGTCCCTGGGATATTTTCAGGACGTGGTTGTTACCTTCAAAGCTCACAAATTAACTTGGTACCATCCCCAAAAGATATATTGTCTGTCCTTGCCTATCCTTGTGTACTTGGGTGAGTTTTTATCTCATCCAAGAAGATAGCAAGCCTGATATTTTCCATCCCCTAGCAAAGATTACAAGATGAAGACAGGTTCTATGAAAGGATTAACATTCCTTAATTGTCTGAGGGGGTGGTTACTAACTCAGCGGGAGTGCTAGCCTTCCTTCCTTCCTTGTAACCAATCAAATTGTCTACTCCACCTACTCAACCCTGTACTTCCTAAAACTATATGAAAGTTGGTGAGCCCTACGTTGGGGTTTTGGGTTATTGAGAGGCCATAAACCTAATTGCTTGGTTACCACTTGCCTAATAAATTGACCATGTTCAGACCATTATTTCTCACTTTACCTTAATTTTCAAATGTACCACCATGCTTCCTCCTCTGTAGTTTGCCATAGATTATTAATGGGGAGAAGAGAAGACATCTTTCAATATCTTTAGTGTCAACACCTCCTCCTTACAAAGAGACTGGAGACTCCAGGAACCAAGAGTCCTAAATTCTTGTCCTGATTATCTCTAACTAGCTGCATAACTTTGGGCAGTTCATGTAAGCTATATACGTCTCTCTTTTCTTCATCATTGTAATTTAGACTAGATAATCTCCAAAGTTCCTTCCATCTCTACAAAATTCAGGAATTTTATCATCTCTAGGCTGTTTATCTATGGTATCTCAATGTTTTTCTAATTTTTATTGAAAGACACTGAGGATTTTCAATTAACTTCACTATAACCAAAACAAAATCTTCTATATGCATTTAATGCTGTTTTTTACCTCTCTAGAAGGTACTTATCATGTATTGCCCTGTATTGGAATAGCCCAGGCATATGACAAATTCCCTACCAGACAACATTCCATGACTTTCTTTAATCTGCAAAATGAGATAATTGAGCCCAGAAATCTTTAAAGCCACTTTTACTTTGAAATCCTATCATCTTTATTTTGTAGCTCCCCCAGGATCTAGAATAATGTACTAAAAAATAATATGCCTTTGATAAATGTAAGATAAACTTTGAGTATACAGGCATACTTTGGAGATATTGCAAGTTTGGTTCCAGACCACAGCAATAAAGCTAATATTACAATAAAGCAAGCCACACAAGTTGTTTGGTTTCCTGATGCATATAAAAGTTATATTTACACTATACTGTAGTCTATTAAGGGTGCAATAGCATTCTTTCTAAAAATAAAAAGAGGTGCATGCCTTAATTAAAAAAATATTTTATCACTAATAAATGCTAACCATCACCTGAGCCTTTAGTGAGTCAATCTTTTTGCTGGTAGAAGGTGTTGCCTCAATGTTAATGGCTGCTGGCTGATCAGGGTGGTGGTTGATGAAATTCTGGATGGCTGTGGCAACTTATCAAAATAAGACAATGAGGTTTCTTCCAAAGATTGACTCTTCGTTTCATTTCATTTGAACAGTTAGAGGCTACTGTAGGGTTATTAATTGGCCTATTTTCAATTGTGTTGCTTCTCAGGGAATAAGAGATGAGGAAATGACCAATCAATGGAGCAGTCAGAACACACACATTTATCAATTAAGTTCACCATCTTACATGGGAATGGTTCATGATGCACCAAAACAATTACAAAAGTAACATCAAAGATGATCATAGATCACCATAACAGATATAATAGCAATGAAAACATTTGAAATATTGAAAGAATTACCAAAATGTGACACAGAGACAGGAGGTAGAGCCACAAACTTTCAATTTGGAAAAAGGTAATATCTACAAAACACAATAAAGCAAAGCACAATAAAATGAGGTATACCTGTAGGGGATCTATATTACACCCCCAAAATGTGATATTGCTAAAGTACATGTCCAACCATGTGATGCCCCTGCCAAATAAACTCTATAAATTCCTGTGGCAGTGACTGTGATGCAGGAGATGGAGCCCTGGACCAAAGGTAAGTAAGACCTAAGGTCAAATTTAACCTCAGACATTCACTAGCTGTATGAGCCCAGGCAATCCACTTAACCTAAATCTTCTTTAGTTTTCTTACCTGTAAACTAGGGATAATAATAGCATATAAGTTTCACAGATAACACACAGGAGGCACTGCAGCTTGGGACTCCAGTATCTAACACATTCACTTTTTTTGTTTGCTTTTTAGAGGGGGAAGGCAGGGCATTTGGGGTTAAGTGACTTGCCCAAGGTAACATGGTAAGCAAGTGTGTCAAGTGTCTGAGGCCGGATTCAAACTCAAGTGCTCCTGACTCCAGAACTGGTGCTCTATTCACTGTGCCATCTAGCAGCCCCAAACAGGCTCACTCTTTATCTGGTCAGACAGGCAGACAGCTTTGGAGGCATTAATAATCAGCTTTATTCTAGTCTAGTCTTCTCAAATGGTTGCTGAGAGAATCAGCTCCTACAGCATTTCTTAATCACCCTTCTCCCAAGGGCTGGCAAGAAGGGGAAGCAACTACCCAGACACCTCAATCAAGGCAGGCATAGTTTATATACTCCCCTAAATCTTCTCAAGCCTCAGTGGGGGCTGGTTGAGGCACACACAGATTGCCCTAATGGGTTCTCCACGGTTTTCCCCACTCACTGACCAGTGCCCACCTGCTTTATATAGGGCAACAGACAAAGCAGGCATGTTGCTAACATTAAGTGTACAGGTTAACTTTAGCAATATTGTCATTCTGCGCAAGCATAGTAAATATTACATTATGTCATCCCTTATCTCATGGCACAGCCTCAGTAGGATTGTCTGTCACTATGATTCTGGAAGCTACTATCTAGAATCCTTGGGGCTATTCTGGGAGTTATTTTCAAAACCTAGAAACTAGACGTTGACATGGCCATAGATCTTGAGAAACTAGCTCTAAGAAGGATAAAAAAATCCTTCTTATATACAACATACCTCCCAGAGTTTGTTGTGAAGATAAAATCATATTTTCAAAGCACTTTATAATCCTTAATGCACTATGAATGCTGGTTGCTGCTGCTACTAACAGCAATAACAACATGCTTCCAATTCAGAACCCTTCATACCTGGGCTCCAAGCGACCTTTCTAGTCTTCTCTCACACTCTACCATCCTCAGTGGACTCTGCCTTACTGCTGTTCCTCACATGCCACAGCCTGTCTCTCATTTCTGTGCTCTCTCCCCCAGGCTAAGTGTTCTCCTTCCCTATTGTTACTGTTTAGATTCCCTCCTTTCAGAGCTCAGCTCACCCGACACCTCCCCGCAGGAAGTCTTTTTATGCTAATGTCTCATATACATATATACAATGTCTCATGAAATTACCTTGCATTTACTTCTTATATAATTTGTATATATTTTTATGTGGATACAATGTTTCTCCTAATTGAATATAAATTCCTAGAGGGCAGGAATTGCTTTGCCTTTTGCTTTCACATCCCCAGTGTGTATCACAAGTGTGTAACACAAAAGATGCCTAATAAATTCTCATTATCTGAACGAGCAGTGGGGAACCTGGGGCCCCAAGGTCACACTTGGCTCCCTAGGTCCTCAAGCACAGCCCTTTGACTTCATCTGAACTTCACAAAACAAATCCCCTTAATAAAAGGATTTGTTCTATAAAACTTGGACTCTGTTAAAAGGTAGCACCCAAGGACCTAGAAGACCACATGTGGCCTTGAGGTCACAGGTTTCCCACCCCTGATTTGAACTGACTGATCAAGAAATACACATCTTTTAAATTCAAAATCTACCCACAATTCAGATAGAGTATTTTTGAACTATCCCCTAATCCTAACTTTAAACACACACATGGTATTAATATCAGCAAGGATTTGTTCACTTTAAACAACATTTATCAGTTGTACCCTCACTGCTTCTGAAAATTATCTCCTCTGTGTCTTTACTTTCTATTAGGGACTTTTATCATAAGCAGTTTAACTTATCACAGAAAAAGAAATATTTATACTTACCATGAGAGTAAGATTTTTCTTGTGTTAAAAATATGTAAACCTTTAAAAAGCCAAGTAGAAAATGTCTTTATACTTTAAGCAACTGAGTCATTTTGACTATTATAAAAATGTCCAAATTAACTACAAAGGACCTATGAAGGAAACTGCTATCTGTATCCAGAAAAAGAGTTGATAAATAGAAGTATATATAGAATGATTTTACCTGTAAATATATATATGTACACAAACATATTTGCATTTAATGGTAGCTATCTTTAAGGCGGTGGAGAAAAAAGGGGAAAAACAAAGTTACATGATAACTTCATCATATATTTAAAAAGAATAGCAAGTTGTAAATAATAGATTTTCAGTCTCATGTGCAATCATCTTTTTTTCTATTCTAGTTAGTGATAGAAATGGATATTTTATTTCTTAAGTTCAGAATAAAATAAATAATTTTTAAATGTCTTTATACTCCTTCCCTTGCTTATTATACCCTAGGTAGAATCACAGTGCCTTGTAAGCAGTGAGTCTTTGATAAATGTTTGTTGAATGAATGAATGTTTACTGCTACTCTTGGCTCTATACTACAATGACAGGAGAAACATTTTCTGTTACAAAACTAGAAGTAACACCAAAATGAGGAAAACCAACTCATCCACCTAAGACTTTTTTCAGTTCATCATTAAGGTAAAATTTCAAAAGATAAATAAGTTGTGTTTGGGCCAAAGGTGAAAATCTAGTAAAGCCTAATGAGGAAGCATGCACCTATAGGTCAGACTATATCAGAATAACCAGAAAATCTTCTCCCTTGACCATATAGGATACAAGAAAATTTACTCTAACTGTTCCTAATGTAGAATTTTAAAATGTGGAAACTTTATTTTCTGCATGTAGCTGAAAGGAAAGATTAAATTTGCTGAGACCAAAAATCATTTTGGGTCTTTAAATTCATTTTATCTGGTATATTTATAAAAATGCATAAAAACTCCTCCTATCCACAAAGGCACAACCTAGCCTTGCATTACCTTTGGGAATAGCAGCAAACCATGGTATCAGCCCTGGAGGAGATTCAGAAAGAACTGGAAACGGTGAAGGAAGGAGTTGCTGGAAGGGCCACTAGGAAAAGAAGTCATATTACAGCAGAAAATTCCAAATTAGAGACAGAATCCAGGCACAAGATCCATTAGAAGTGTCAGGAAAAGGGAAAAACAACTGTTAACAATGAGAAATCGACCAGCTTCTCAGGGCTGCTGGTCATTTCAGTTGGGCTCATGGTAAAAATCAAGTCACTGATGGGATCAATCAACTAGATTGATGAAGATCTATTTCACCTTCACTGGCGCTCAGCCCCACTGAGTCCCCACTGAGAGTGTTCAGGTAAAGTCATCTGAGTTTCTCATAAAGCAACTAAATGGGCAGATCTACTCCATGACCATCAATGACTTCTTGAAGCTCATCTCCTTGGAAGGTGGTTTGAGAAAGACAAAGATGGATGCAGCTAATGTATTATGCAAAAAGAAGCTGCAACTGAAGTAGGAGTTTGTCTGACTCAGGTGTAAAAAGATGCTAAGAGAAGGAAAAGTCCTCCCTTGACTATGGCACAAGCAATCAAGTGATATTTATTAACTTCCTACTATGTGCTAAGAACTGTACTAGGCATAGGAGAAACAAAGAAAGGTTTTTTAAAAAAAGTCCCTACATGATACATTAAAGGTATTCTCAGAGGGAAAGAACTAAGGACTGAGAAAGGAAGGAAAATCACCTACTATGCATCAGGCACTGTCCTATGCGCCTTACAAATATCTCATTGGATCCTCAGAACAACCCTGGGAAATAGCTGCTATTATGATCCCCATTTTACAGTTAAAGAAAACAAGGCAGATGGGGGCTAAGTGACTTGTAAGTGTCTGAGGCTAAATTCAAGCTCAGGTGGTCCTGCCCCCATGCCTCTCCCACCTGGCTGCCTCCTCCTAAGAAAGGCTGGTAAGTGTTCTGATGAACAAATGAAGATTATCATTAGTACAACTTGAATGGAGTCAAAGGAAGACGAACTACCTAGGGAGAGACTGAAATCTGAGACAAAAGGTCCTTTTAGCCATCAATGTGGAAATGTTGCTTCCAGTAAGGGGCTGTTGCTGGACTGCACAGATGTATCTGACGAGAATGTTGTTTACACTGCCTTCTTTCCAAGCAAAGACCCTGAATTTATTTTTTCTATTTTATGCTGAAAGATTTATTTAAAATTAAAAACAGAAACAAAAAATATATGCAGATTCAATAAATGGAAAATTAATTTTGACATAAAAATTGGACTTAATTTTGTTCTAAGATAACTTAGCTCCCCTCCATCAACCCCTACCCCCCATCCATCTACCTCCCCCCCAAAATAAAGAAGAATCAAAAGCACTAGAGTTCCAAGAGAAAACACAATGCTATGAATGTATATCTTATTTCATTTTATTTAGGGGAGGAAGGCAAGGCAATTGGGCTTAAGTGACTTACCCAAATCACACAGCTAGTAAGTGTGTAAAGTGTCTAAGGCCAAATTTGAACTCAGGTCTTCCTGACTCCAGGGCCAGTGCTCTATTCACTGCACCACCTGGCTGCCCCTGTATATCTTATTTTTGAACATTTCATTTAAGAGGCAACAAGTTGTTGTGTAAAAGCAAGAACTGGATTTGGAGTCAGAGACCCAGGGTTCAAATCCTGCCTCTTTTTTATTTGCCATGTGATCTTGGACAAGACACTTTTCCCCTCTGAGGCTCAGTTTCCAAAGCAATAAAATGAGAGGATTGGACTAGACATTCCCTAAGATTCTTTCTGTATTTAATCTTATGATCCTATAATCCTAAAATCTAGACCTTGTTTCAACCAATGACAGAATTTAACAGACTTATATTTAAGTACGTATTTATTTATGTTTATATTTATTATACCATACTATATTATAATTATGTCTAACATATTTATTTATATTATATTTAAATATATTTATAAATTTATTGTGTCTCCCCCACAGTACCAAGCAGTCTCAATAAATATTTGTTGCCTTATGATTAAAATTTCTCATTTTCTGTGTGTCTGTATTCAGTCTCTCCTAGTAAGGACAAGCTATTGCCTCTGCAAGTACTGTATTATAAGCTGCACATTCTTCCTCTGCTATTATCCCTTCCCTACCTTTTCCATTATTCTTTGCTGGGTAAGTATCAAATGTACCGGAAAGAGCAGGCTGTTATTTCTGCCAGAAGCACTTGAATGGCACTCTAAAGAGAAGACAATTTATGTCTTTTTAAAAAAAGTAGCAACTTGACCAAAACCCTTTTTAAAATTATACTCGAGTTTTCATGTCCTCTCCTCATCTTCAAGTGTCATATAGTCTATTCATTACACTAAAAATCAGATCTACAAAATGTTTAAAATCAGCCTATTTTAAAATATATAAATATGAGAGTGAAGGTCTTGATTCCAATTGATTGGAATTCCAATACAGAAGACCAAAACTTCTCAATGGAATCATTTACCCCCACCCATAATTTACATAATTAACACTATTCTCTATTTCTTAATATTTTTATCAGATGAAATTACCTCTTTGATTGAGTTACAGAATTGAAGGTAAAAAATTGGTGTGAATTCCTATATACCTCTATTGACTCAATTAAATCAATTTAATCAAAGGTATAAAATAAGTAAGGAAAACTTATTAATCAGCTTGGAAGGAATTAAATGCTTACAGCCATTTGATGGAATAAAATGGCATATAGAAAGCTCCTTGAGAGCAGAGGCTGCATTTTTTTCTTTCTCTATATATTCAGTGTCACACAATAGGTACTTAATAAATATTATTGACTGAAGTTGAAGAGAATTAGTCATGTCCTGCAGAGTTTAGATAAAATAGCAAACCAGTGTAGAATCTAAGTATTCCAATATCAGGCCAGTCTAGAGATCTCACCCAAGCCCCCTGAGAAGACATTACTTGGAGGGAGAAGGGGAAGAGATGTCTCTCTCCCTCCTCTCCCTATCTCCTTGGCCAGACAAAGACCTCACAAACTTTGAGAGGTTGTAAGATTTGGACTTCCCATCTGCTATAATTAACAGTTAAAAGTGTATACAGAACAAGAGTAGCTAATGAGAGCCAAGGACCAACTAGATAAACTGGAGAGAGGCAGTTTCAAAAGTTTACAACCTCAATCCTCAAAGGCCCCCAAAAGAGTTTCACTTCAAGGAAATTTCATAATGTTTCCTGTAAGGGAGAAGGGGATTTCCACCCAACCAGGGGCTATAAATTATCCCTTTTCCACATGTATTCCCTAAGTTTGAGCTCACTTGGATTTACTTATCAGAGAGTATGACCCCGACTTTTAGAGTGGTGTTATTACATGTCAATCTTTGTTATGCCTTCTCAGTAAATATCCCTTTGTAAAAGCCAAATGCTGTACATTAGTTAATTGATACTGGGTAGATATTAATTGGCTAAATGATATTGGGAAATGCACTGTTAAGCGTGCTTGTAAGTGATAACATTAGCCGCCTCCAGCCCTTCAGTATTACTCCCTAGAACCCTGAGAGAAGCAATGGTAGCCACTAGGTGGGGATCCGGTCAGTGTAAAGTTGGGATAGTGAGTACAGAGCCTGAGCTACACAAGGATATCTGAAATTAAGTTAGAAACAATAAATTTGGATATGTTAGCTCAACATATAATACAAACTGTCCCTCCCAAGTAACATTCAAAACAAATCAACACACATCAATTTCATCACTGTCTTTGTATACTCAGTGCCTAGCACAATGTCTGACATATTAACATGTACTTGTTGACTGACTGATTGAAAAAAATTAGATAATATGAGTAAAGCACTTTGCAAACCTTAAAGCAATATATAAATCCTAGCTATCATCATCATCGTCATCTACCATGTGGAGAGCCCTAAACTAAGCAGAATCTTAGTTTTTAAAAATGTCCTGAGCCCTTATCTTAGAATATTACTTATGAAAATAATACCAAAAATCAATTTCTCTATAAATTACAAAGTATAATAAAAGTCAATGTTTTCATGTCCTAACATGTTTCCTGGAAATTCTTGAGTTCTTGAGACCAGCTTTGTCCTGGTCTTCCAGGAAGCTAACAGCTACTTGACTGCTTTGTGATTCAGTCTCTTTTTCTCTGAAATATGCTTTATAAAAAAAATTAAATATGAGTACCCAGATTTACATGATATTGTGAAGGACTACTGTAAAGACAATCAAGGAAATGATACATGCTGTATGATTTCTGAATAGGATAAGAGCAAGCAACTGAGTACTGTGTACACAAACCACTGTGGCTGCCCACATTTTGGAACCTCCTGTAATTACTGACTTTTAAGAGGACAGACCTATAAAGGCCAACTGGCAGATAAGGAAATTTGTACAGAACACCAAAAGGGCACATTGCATTGGGCCAGGATACTTGAGAGTATACAATGAACAGAGGAAAAGGGAAAAAAGGAAGAAGGGAGGGAGGAAAGAAGAAAGAAGGAAGAAGGAGGAAGGGAAGGGAAGAGAAGGGAAGGGAAGGGAAGGGAAGGGAAGGGAAGGGAAGGGAAGGGAAGGGAAGGGAAGGGAAGGGAAGGGAAGGGAAGGGAAGGGGAAAGGGAAGGGGAAAGGGAAGGGGAAAGGGGAGGGAAGGGGGAAGGGAAAGGGAAGGGGGAAGGATAAAGGAAGGGGGAAGGAAAAAGGAAGGGGGAAGGGAAGGAGGAAGGGAAAGGGAAGGGGGAAGGGAAAAGGAAAGGGGAAGGGAAAGGGGAAGGGAAAGGGGAAGGGAAAGGGAAAGGGAAAGGGAAAGAGAAAGGGAAAGGAAAAGGAAAAGGGAAAGGGAAGAGAAGGGAAGGGAAGGGAAGGAAGGGAAGAGCATTTATTGTGTTCACTAAGTACTTTGAATACTATGCTAAGTCCTCTGGATACAGATACAAAAGCAAGAAGGTATCTACTCTCAAGGAGCTTACATTCTAATAGGTAGAAACACTACAAATAGGGGAATAGTGGCCAAGGAGTGAAATTTTGGTTTGAAACCTCACAAGGATGGTGAGTAGTTGTGAAGAAGGAATGTGACATGTTTAGATCTCTGAATAAAGGTGGTAAATCTAATAATACAAAGAAAACAGACTGGAAGGAGGAAAGATTGGAAAAAGAAAAAAGTTAGGAGGCTCCTTAAGAAATACAGATATGTGGTAATGATAATGCAAATTCATGTGATGACAATGGAAAGAGGACTATAGGATTTAGAACTGAAAGGATGCATAGAGATTATCTGCTCCGAACTGCTCATTTTACAGATGAAGAAATTGAGTCTTGGAGAGTCAATAAACTCTCCTGGACTAACATTGCTAGTAAATAGCAGAGCTACTCAAAATTCAAACCCAGAGTCTCTGAGTATAAAACTAATCAGGAGTGGCTAGGTGGAACAGTGAATAGAGCACTGGCCCTAGAGTCAGGAGGACCTGAGTTCAAATCTGACCTCAGACACTCACCACAAAACTAGCCATGTGACCTTGGGTAAGTCACTTAACCCCAACTGCCCTACCTTCCCCCTCCAAAAAAAAGCAAAAAAAAAAAAAACTAATACAATTCCATTTTTTATCATAGTGGCTCCTAAAAACACAGAGGTGGATATGAAAGATATTACAAGATCAACTTTCCAAAATTTGTCAATTGATAAGATTTGCAAAGGGTAAAGAAGAGAGAAGCATTAAAAATAATAGGAAGTTCTTGAGCATGGGTGAATGGCACTGTCATGGAAAGATAATATTTGATCTTGAAAACCCAGCAAAAGGTACACCAAGACATGCAGGAAGAAATGTCTAGCAGACACTTGGAAACTCAGGTCTGAATTAAATTCTATTCAAAAAAATATTTCTTAAATGCCTATGTGCAAGTTCTGGTGCTAGGCAATGGGAATGTAAAGACAAATACAAGCCTTGATTGTATAAATGCACAAGAGATGATACCTGGGAGTTCAAGAAGCAGCTGGTAGGTCAGTTTGGCAGAAACGTAAAGTAAAGTACATAATATGAAATAAAGTTGAAAAGAGAGCTAGGCTGATGGTCTGCATTTTATAAAGCCTACAGACAACAGAGATCCACTGAAGATTGTAAAGCAGGGCAGCAAGATGATCACGCCTGTGCTTTACAAATATTATTTGGGGCAAGAGATGGAGACACTTGAAATAAAAAGATTAATTATAAGGCTATTGCAATAATCCAGGTGATGAGGGCCTGAACCAGGATGGTGGTCGTGAATGAAGAGAGGAGTGAGGATGTGAATAATGTGGATACAGAATCAATGGAATGCTACAACTAATTGGATTTGAGGGGAATTGATGGAGAAATCCCACTTTTGATGATTATTACCTCTGTGTTTTCCATCAAGCCACTTAAATTCCCCGAGCTATATTTTCCTCATTTATAAATAAGAGGATTGGATTTTATGACCACTCAGACCCATTGTAGCTCTAAATCTATGATCTTTATGTTGCCATCATGGAGAATGTCACATGTGGAAACTCCTTCCCACCAAGACAATCAGCAAACCCTCAATGATTTTTTTATATATGTCTTAAGGTAATGCATCGGGCACATAAAGGTTACGTGGTTTATCCAGAGTCAGACAAAATCTTAGTGTACATACGGGGCTGTGGAAAAAGATGATCCATTAAGGCAGATTGTAAAAGAACAACTGGGCAAATAGGAAGAGAATTAAGAGACAGTTATGTTATAAAAAATAAGACCTGAGAAGGTTTTCATGAGGAGAGGGCAATCCACAGTGATAAATGCTGTAGAAGGGTGAAGATGAAAGAAAACAGAAAAAGCCACTGGAGCTGTGGATTAAGAGATCATTGGTAACTTTGGAGAGAGGAATTTCAAATTGAGTAAAGTCAGGGCCCCTAGGCGGTGCAGTAGATGGAGAACAGGGCCTGGAAGCAAGAAGACTCATCTTCCTGAGTTCAAATCTGATCACTGACATTAAATAGCTATATGACCCTGGGCAGGTCATTTAACCCAGTTTGTCTCAGTTTCTTCATCTGTAAAATGAGCTGGAGAAGGAAATGGCCAACCATTCTAGTATCTTCACCAAGAAAACCTGAAATGGGGTCAAGAAGAATTAGGTACAACTGAAAAATGAATGAACAACAAAAAAGTCAGAAATCAAACGATAAGGGACAATGAAGTCTAAAAGAAGAAGAAACAAGATGCCAGAAAAATGGGAAAACTAGGATAGTTTAGACATATGAGCCATAGGAGGAAAGGTGGTCAATAGTTTCAAATGCTGAAGAGATAATGAGGCCAAGGAAAATGTGGGCACTGGATATATGTTATAGTAATTGTGTCTTAATAGACTGGGACTGAATGTCAGATTGCAAAAACTAGGGTAGGAGAAGGAAGGGAAGATGGCCTTGTTCCTACTCACGCAAGACACTCCATTTCCGAAATCTGGCCATTTTCACTGGCTGTCCTGAGTACTGGGAATTCTCTCTCTCTCCTCATCTCAGCCTCTTGGTTTCCCTGGCTCCCTGGCTCACCTTCCACAAGAAGTCTTACCCTATCTTCCTTAATCCCAGTGCCTTCTCTGTAGGATTTCCTCCAATTTATCCTGTTTATTTATTTTCTTTGTACATAGTGGAGGGTTTTTTTTTTCATATTATTTCCCCTATTAAGACTGTGAGTTTCTTTACAGCAGGAACTATTTTTTGCCTTTCTTTGTATCTTCAGTGCTTAGCACAGTGGGTGCTTGCTTAATAAATGCCTGTTTACTTAATTAGTAAAAAGTACCAGGAATTTACTTACTCATATGAAAGCCTCTAATGTCCTCAATTCAATGCCTGTTCACTCTTAAGATAGATTCCTAACAAACTGGCTTATTTGGCTTCCCTTTCCACATCACACCAGAATCAACAAATTTCAGGTGATGATGAGTACTTCTGGTCTACGGCACATTGATGGTTAAAACTTGAGAGTGAGAGAAGATGGGAAAAAACTATTAAAAAGCATACACAGGAACACAAAAAAGCAGAACAGGAAATTTTCAAGCAAGAAAAAATAGTCCTACACACCCCAATAGCTCCTGTAAACATTTCATTATATAAAATATCTTTTCATAATGATAAGCCTGTCATAAATTGCCTTCCTTATTGAAAACCAGTCTAGAAGTCCAAAGCACCTAAGTCACTCCTTTTCTGTTGCTGAGTCCTTTCAGTGGCATCCAACTCCCAGTAACCCCATGTAGGGTTTTCTTGGAGAAGATACTAGAATAGTTTGTCATTTCCTTCTCCTGCTCATTTTACAGATAAGGAATGGACAGGATTAAGTAGCTTTCCCAGGGTCATATAGCTAGTAAGTGTCTGAGGTCAGATTTGAACTCAGATCCTCCTGACCCCAGAGCTTGTGTGCTATCCACTGCACCACCCAGGCAACTCTCTATAAACTATAAATTGTCAAATGGTTGCAGCTCTGTCTTGAGAGAGGGTGACTCCTTACAAGCAATTCCCTGAACTAATAAAATTACAGGTCCCCTCCTCCTTTCTAAGTTTGTTTAAGAACACATAGCAGGGCCCAATACAGTTTAGTAAGAAAACAATCCAAGAAAGATTTAATCACAATTATTTAATTTTTTTAAGTTTTGCTCTAGGAAATTCACTAACATGAAAACTTTGTCATCTAAAGATTCCAGATAAAGGAAGACCTGATGCCAATGTTTTTATAATAATTGGGCAAAACTGTGTCTACATACCTGTTTGGCAGCTACCTTACTTTAGAATAAAATGCTGTTGCCATGTGCAAATGTTCAATTTAAAATTAATTATCACATTTCTAGATGCAAATATGACACCTGTATGCAGATTTAGTATGCAATGGATAGACAGAGCACTGGACCCATAGTCCAAAGGATCTGAGTTCGGATCCTGTATTGGGACACTTCGTTCCAAGGCCCTGAGTTAACTCACTTAATCTGTTTTGGCCTCAATTAGCTCATCTGTAAAAGGGTGTTAATAATAGCACCTCCTTGTAAGGTCTGTTATAATGTACTCAGATAACATATGTAATATTAATGATGATACTAATAATAGCTAACATTAATATAGCATTACTATGTACGAGGCACTGTGCTAAGTACTTTACAATCATTATCTCACTTGGTGCTCACAACAACCCTGAAAGGGTTGTGCTGTTATTATCCCAATTTTACAGATGAAGAAACTGAGAAAAACAGAGGTTAAGTGACTTCTCCAGAGTCACACAGCTAGGAAGCTTCTGAGGAACTCAGGTCTTCCTGACTCCAAGCCTAGTAATCTATCCACTGCACCAAAAATGCCTTGTTAAGCTTAAAGTGCTATCCAGATGCCAGCTATTATTACTAATATAACAAACACAGATAAAAAGACATTATTTGATTATTTTTATTAAATGACAAGTGATCACTTAATTAAATGACACTTCTATATGGTCTGTTCTAAATTATTTCTGTTTGAAAGATCAAGGCATTTCTCATTCAATTATCTTATTTTCTCTATTTTATCTTATGAAAATGCATAATAATTAAAGTGGATATAAGCCAAAAAATATAACCATGTAAACTGATTTAAATTGGGTTAACATGGCAACAACACAATTCATTGAGGAGAGAAATGATCATCAAACAGGTGAGTTCATAATCCTTTTTTGTTAAAGTAAAGTATTTTGCCTGATTAACTGAACTAAACAGTTGTTTGACTATGCTGAACCAATCAACCATTTTTTTGAACTGTATAGATACAACCACTTTTAAATAAACATGAAAATATTTCCATTAAATAAAAAGGTTCTTATGGAAAGAAGTGGTCCTCCAGATATAAAAATGCTTAAAGTCAGTGGCATTTTTGTTAATGTTGTTAATAACCCTTCTGGTTTCACTAGAATTTTTTTCCCAGAAACAACATCACAGTTATCATGCAATTTTCTCACAATGAACTATATTCCCATCATTTCTCTAATTCATTAAGTTATATTCTTATGATCTATTTATCAGACTATACAACCAACACAAATCAACAACTGATTTCCAGATTTTTCCAAATGTCTTAAACAGAGGTTATACAAAAATGAACAAACTGATCATAAATGTATTTCAGCTAACCTTGGAGAACATAAACCATTACCTATTTTCTCAACCATCAAATAAGCTGGTATACCAAACAAAAAACATACTCAGGAGACCTCACTGTAAACCAACTATATAGTATTCTATAATTGTAACTGCTGGCATGTTTCCCCAAGAGAAAAGTGATTTCTAATGTTCGTATTCACACACCAGCGAGAAACTGACACCACATTTTTTTCTAGAAAAGTGACAGATGTATAAGAGTAATTGTTCATTAGGCACTGCATCTTTGCCTGTTTCCCAGGCACCTTTGCAGCAGAAAACTGTCACTGAATATTTTTCTGCGTATAGGTTGTCAAACCTCCAGCCAACTGGGCCTTTCCACTGTAGTCAGGAGTTTTGCTTTTTGCTCATTAATAACTCAAACATAAAGAGCAAAAATAAAACCAAATAGCTGAGTGTAATCCAAAAAAGACCTATAAAATGGGGAATTTACTACACAGTACACTTCAATACACAATGGATCTGCAATCCCATCAATGTGTACCTTTCCCACCAGTGGCACAGAATGTAATGCAACACTTTCTCATCTTCTATGGCTCTCATCTATGTTCTCCCATAAAATCTCCATAAGAGATCAACCCTCATGTGATAAGGGCATTCCTCTCGGTCTCCTAACACTATCTGGGTACTAATGCAACATATAATATAGCCTAACACTTAGGAAAATACAACTTGATGGGAGAAATCAGAAAGCATTCGTCTTCACAGGAAAATTTGCACATTTTGCTTTCATCTACATAACATCTATACTGTCATTCTCAATGCTTTCATTCTGCTTTCATCTACATAACATGTATATTGTCATTTCAATGCAAAATTTATAAATGTACATGAATTATTTTATGGGAGTTAGGGCCTGACAGCAACTTGGTTAGATACCATACTTTGTATGCAACATGGTGCAGTAGAAAGAGGCCTAAATTTGAAGTTAGAGAAACTATGTTCAAAATCTAAATGATTTGTTGCCTGTGAGACATTGGACAAGTCATTTAGTTTCTCTGGGACTTGTTTTTTTAATCATAAAATAAGGAAGTTAGACTAGAAGACCAAATGTCCTATGACCTAGGACCTCAGTCTTGAGATGAGGAAAATGAAGCCCCACAAAGGCAATGTGATTAGCCCCAAGTAGTTGATCACACAGATGGGTGAGAACTGAGAATAAAACTCAGTCCTTCCACTCCACTCCAGAGCTTTCTCCACCACAACAGGCTCCTCACACCCAAGGGCATGCTGGGAAATCTTTAACAGCCAGCTCTTGAAGGAAAACATTTAACATTTTCTCCATGTCTAGACAATAATAAGTCTAGACAATAATAGAACAATAAAACAAGCCCGCAACAGTAGCATTTGCTGATTTCCAAGGTGTTAATGCTTATGCTGAAAATTTAACAATTGGTTAAGCTTCCCAAACTTATTTAAGCTACAACCCCTTTTTCAAAAAAAAAAAAATTACTCAGCACTGCACTGGAAATCTACTTTCTTTAACCCTTTAATGTTTTGTTTTGTTTTCTTCATGAGTCATTTTAAACTACTACCACCCCCCCTGGATCCTTCCAGTCACTGAGTGGTATTGCCCACTTTGGGAACCTATGGTAGCCACACAGAACTGAGCCCAACCTTTGTAGGTGGTTCAGAAATAGAAGCACACAGTTTTTCTTCCACAGAGTAAAGTCTTAATTCTGCATGACGGTTTTCCAGATATAACTTAAAACAACTTCAATAATCTATATCCTTAACCAAATCTCTAACAATGTCTTATCTCAGAAGCTATCTTCCTAACCAAAGGTCATTCCCCTCTGAATGATGAATTGGGGAGTTGGGGAAGTTCATCCTACACTAACTTCCCAGAAGGAAATATATTGAGTCTTATTCATTAAAACATTCAACAAACATTTGTTGAACACCTACTGCATACAGAGGATTATGCTAGGCACTGGACAGGGGAGGTGAGATAAAAAATTTAAATGAGACAGGGTTGCTATCCCTATGGAAACAGCAGTCCAGGAGAGAATTAAGACAAGCATAGAATCAATTAAAGATAAATCATAACAGTTCAGCATATTAGAAAGGTGTAAAAATGAACTATCATGTGAGGTTAGAAGTGAAAGGTCATTGCCAACCAAAGGTGATTAGAGAAGGCTTTGTTAAAGAGTTGGCATTTTAATTGGGCTCTAAAGAATGAGTAGAATTTCCATGTGGGTTGGATATTACAAGGACAGGAAACGGGGGGCAGCTAGGTGGTGCAATGAATAGAGCACCAGCCCTGGAATTAGGAGGACCTGAGTTCAAATCCAGCCTCAGACACTTAATACTTACTAGCCATGTGACCTTGAGCAAGTCACTTAACCCTAATTGCCCTGCCCTCCCCCCTCCAAAAAAAGCAAAAAAAAAAAGTACAGGAAACAGTGTAGTGGGCAAAGGTGTGGAGGCAGAAAAGTGCATGTCAGCAAAGCAAAGTCTGATTTAATTGGGGAGCAGAATGCAGGAAAAATAATACACGGTAAGTATGGAGCAACAAAATGGTACCAGATTGTATGAGATCTTGACTGCCTGGCAAAGAAATATGAAACTGATTTGGTATGCAATATTGAGCCACTGGAAATGTTTAAGCAAGGGGCATGACAAATGGAGCTGCTGCTGGCATCATGGGATCAGCACCTGTTCATCCACACTTCCTCTCTCTTGGAATGGCTCACTGGAGAACAGGAGAGGACAGAAGGATAGACAGAGAAACGTGTGCCTTCCCATCTCTTTTCTCAGAGACAGTCCTTCCTTACCCTAATTAGTACCACTCACTTAGCAAACTAAACTGAATGTGGTAAGTGGCAGAGGATCTGCCTGAACGATTAAGGAACCCTGATAGTACATTTCTAGAAGGCAAAACCCTTGATGGGTTCTGATTTCAACAGGAAAGGCTCTAGCAAATGAAACCAAAATGGAAGCAATTTTTCATTGTACACAGTGTAAGAAAGTGAATTAAAGCCAAGAGAATTAGATTCAATAAATGTTTATTAAATACTTGCTATGTGCAAGGTGATGTGTTAGGTGCTGGTGATACACAAGTGGAAAAAAAAAATCCATAGTCCCTGCCCTCAAAGAGCTTACAATCTACTACAGGGAATATGACACATACACAGGTAAGCATAACACAAGTTAAGGAGTGATAGGGGCAAAGGAGAGATCCAGAGTACTCTGAGAAACATCAAGGGAGGTAAAGAACACTTTCAGCTATGGTGGGGATTAGAGAAGACTTAAAAAAAATCTCCAAGTAGGAAACTCCTTTTGGGGACAGTCTGATCACAAAATGATCCCTACCTGGAAGACTGGCATCTCCCAGACCAAGCAACTACTAGAGAATCTGAGTCACCTGAACTATAAGCAAGATAACCAGCCTCCAACAAAAGGAACTACAGAGCTCACCCCCATTCAGGAAAGTTCCTTGTTAAAGGCCTTTCAATCTGCCAGCTGGCTTCCTGAGTTCACTGGCTTTAGGAGGATGAGCACTTTAACCTTAAAAGGCCTAAACATAATCCCAGTCCCCAAGGAGACAGGTGAGTGAAAATTCTATTCTGAAGTAGTCTGCCTAGCTCATGCTAAAACAATGCTAACACTGCACAGCCCATGTGGGGCTAATAGCTTTGTTTCCAAATGTAAAATGCAGTAAACCACAGCCAAATGCTTTCATGTACAAACACCAGGAGTAATGCATCAACTTCCTATTTGCAAAATGGCCCTTTCCCAAATTGTACTTTTGCCTAAAGATAACAGAGTAAAATATCTAAAAAACAGAATGCTTTCATGTTGTGTTTTGAATGTTTGTTTTTTACAAGAACTAAATGAGCAACCGCCAGACAGACTTGGATACGAGGGAAAGAAAAGAACCCTGGCATACACTTTGCACTTCACTTGGAATCTAGGCCTGCTGCTTTTTAACAAAAGGAAAACCTTGAAGGGCCCCCTTATTTCCCAACTGAAAGCTCAATGTGGTTTGAAGATTCTAAAACCTAAACATAGTTTTGTAAGATAACAACACAACCTTCCCACCGATGTTCACTTATTTCTTGTATTATTCTCCAGAAAGAATGACATCTTTTCATTCCCCACTTGATGAATTGTCTAGGACAAGTTTCTCATCTCAGTCTCATTTCTCCCTACCTACCACAAAACAAGATCACTTCCCCTGAGTTATCAGTTAATTATCATAAGAAAGCTATATCTGTCCAAAATCATCATGTTTTAAATAGCCATATTTGGTATTCCAGAGAAGAAGGGTCAAAAACAGCCCACAAATACTCTTCAGTGCTGGATGAAACAGATTAAACTATAATAGGGAAATAGTTAACAACATAAACAAAAACACAGTAGAACACAGATAATGTTAATGTGGTTTTCTAAGTCAATATGTGGCCCAAAGGAATCATTATGTATGATTTAGTGGCCATGTTTCTGTTTAAATTGGAGGCCAGTGTTCTAGAGCCAATCTCTGAACATGGTATTCTTTCCCATTCCCGAGAGTGTAGTCAGTGCAATCAATACACTGTGGAATAGCAAGAAAAGGCATAGATTGCCAAGTTAAAACGTTGCCCCACGTCTCCCCAACACTTATATGCTGAATATAATGAGAGCCTAGAAAATAAATTCCAAATTTCTTTGCGAAGGGCAACTCAAGGTTGAGTAATAGCTGAAATACAAACTTGAAACAGACCTGAAATATTTGCAAACAAGGCAAGACATGGGTTTGCTGTGTTACAGGGCACAACTCACATGCACTACAGGCTAATTATGTTGTATTGGATTTTTGTTGTATAGAATGTGATATTTAGAAGAATTGTTGTGAAATGAACCAATGGTTCTAAATGTATACTTGCTATATTGGGGTGGGGGAGAGTGGCACATGATCTCAACTGCCAAATAAATCTGAATCCACATAATCATGAGTCCTGAGTCTTGTTCTAATGATTCTCTCCTAAAAAAAATGTACCTCATTTTATACACTAGATGTGTTCTTGAAAGAAGGGCCATAAAATAAGTTTTTATAGCTATCATAAAATCGTGATTTAATTGAAATAAGGGAGCTCGATATTTAGAAGAACCTCTTCTGAAATGAACTAAAGGCTCAAATGTATCCATTTTAGCATGTTTTTTTTGGATGCTATTGTTGTTCAAGCAAGGCTCGCTCACATTTCTATTTCACACGTACACAGCAGGATAACAAGGAAAAACACAGTACTACTAATTTTTCATCCAGTTCATCTATTCCTTCTTAAAGCCAAACTTCCTAGCAAACTTTTCCCATCACAAGAAGTAACATTAAAATTAAAATTATTTGACCTGTTGTGGAAAAAAAGGAGCCCAAAGTTCCCCCACAAAACTCAGGAGAAACAAGGAGTAATTGAAATTTCAGTCAATCTGCTGTCAGGAGAGGCTTGAAGGCACAGTCTGACAAATGACTTGGCCTCGGCCTTAGCCTCCAACTCCAAACAACTGCCCAATGAATGTCTTCCTGTGACTCTGCTACTCTTTCTCCTTCCATTTATTTATGCTTTTAAAAGAACACTGCATGCATTAGAAGCTACCGGCTTCAGGGGTCAATTTTCAACAGCACAACAGGAACATTAAGATGAAATGGAATCCAAAGGATAAATTCCCAAGTACAATATTGAAAATTCACCCCCTTCATGTCTCCACTAAAGTTGGCAGTCTCCTTCCACCTTGATCTCTAATGCAGTCTCTGAAAAAGCATTTAAATGAAGAGAATAAGCACTAATATTTTGGAGGACAATTTGGGGTAGAGGGGGTGAATCCCCCTACTTGTAGCCTCCTTACTGATCATTTTCATTCAAACTCAACCACAGGTAGCATAAAAGAATGTGTGTGTGTGTATACATACATATATGTTTATATACACATAATATATATATACATACACACACATACACACACACACACACACATATATATATATATATATGTATATATATAGTTTCTTTCTCAAATTCAGTGTAGTTCCAAAACCAAGACGCAGAAAAATGAAGCTCCTTTATTGAGGAAAATAAAACCCAGATTTATGGTACAACCTCCAGTGTGATGAGGAACCCATTGATTTTTCAGGCAAACAAGTATCAAACTAGCTGTTAGCACCCAGTGAGCTCTGGTTTGTTGCCTCTGAAAATTTAAGGTTTATCAAGTCCTAGAAACCCAAGTTTGTGCCTGTTCACTTTAAAGGATCATGGATCATAGATGTAGATCCTGAAGGAGACCTAGAGGGTATCTAGTCCAATCTCCTCATTTTATAGATGAGAAAATTGAAGCTCAATAATGTACAATGACTTTCCCAAGGTCACAAAGGTAAACAGCATAGACAGGATCTGAACCCAGGCCCTCTAACTCCAAACCAATTGATTTTCCACTGCACCATGCTACATTTTAAGGGATAAAGTTAAATCCCTCCCCTTTGGAAGAAAAGTCCTTTTGCATCTAATAATTATATGTGTATGCCCTCCTTTAAAACCTTCTGAAAAACTTTTACTAGAGAAAGATTGATTGATTAAATGTTGTGGGGGATGGGGAAGATTTAAAATGTATCCTAGAAGCAACTTAATGTATTGAAAAGCCCAGATTTATGGTAAACCTCCAGTGTGATATGGAACACGCTGTTTTTTTAAGCAAACAAATATCAAACTAGCTGTTAGCAAAATTATCATTTTTTTCTTTCCTTTTTCATGTTCATGTAGATAATTTCATTATACAAATATGCTTAATAATAATATTAAAATAATAAGCTTTGGCAATGATTCAGAAACAAAAGAAAACAGGTAAGTAAGTGCATGGCCAGGTTTGACAGGTTTCTTAGGCTTTTCAGTTTTTACCTTAAATTTCCAAGCCACCAGGAATACCCACACATTCCATGCTGGACACCCCAAGCTACAGTGAGATTTCTGAGCTCCCTTCTCTGGCCCTAATCAACTACTCAGAGCTGTATGAAAAAATGAAATAAAATAATAACCTCAATATGGTCATAACTAGATAGATCTTCATCCTTCCCCCCTCCCAGAATGATTACTCATTTCACAGGTGTAGCTGGCATGCTATTTATCGGTCCTAGTTTGTAGTTCCAGCAAAAGAGGTGCCCATAGCGCGTACTGACCCACCATTCATTCCACTGTATACACTCCTGTGATGAGGTGACATGTCCTCGGGAGTCTGCCTCCGGAGTGTGCCTTCCCGGCTGCCTCCTCCGCCCATGTGCTTGTGATGATCTGGGCTTCCCCCATAATGCTGTTTGAGATGCTCGGGGCTGGTCCCCCTCACCCTTGGAAGGTGTTCCATGCTCCCACTCAAGATGTGTTTCTGCAGGTGCTCAGGGCTACCGCTGCTGTGCTTTTGGTGTTCCGGGCTCCCACCAGGCCTGTGCTTCTGAAAATGTTCAGGGCTACTGCTGATCACGTGCTTTGGCAGGGTCTCCGGGCTACCACCTGTGTGCTTCTGCTGTTCAGGGCTGCCCTTGACTATGGTTTTGTGATGCTCTGGACTGGGTCCTTTGAGCTGTTTCTGGTGATCCGGGCTCCCAGAAGCCCTTGGTTTGGGCAGGTGTTCTGGACTCCCCTCAGCCCTGGGTTTCTGGAGATGTTCGGGGCTGCCGCTGGCGTGATGTTTGTGGTGGTCAGGACTGTCGGTGCTCCCCGTGCTGGAGGTGCTACTCCCATCCCCCACATCCCGCACGCAGGGGGCATTCGAGGCCGTGAGCTGGCACAGGCTGATCTGGCTGTCGATGGAGCACCGGCTACCAGCACAGCCTCCTTTCTCTTCGTCCAGCATCACGCAGAGCTCTTTGAGCTCCATGTTCTCCTTGACAACCTCCTCCTGTTTCACTTCAAGTTCCTTCAGCCTCTGCAGATATAAGGCCACTTCCTTGTGCATCACCCCTGCCGTATATCTGCCCAGTCTCTGCCACTCACGTGACACCTTTTTTCCCTTCTGCCTGTCATCATCCAGGAAACAACAAAGATCTCTCAGCTCTTGGTTGTCTTCTTGAAGCTTCTGGTTAATGTCCTGCAAAGAGACAGGGAGAGCCAGTCATGAAAGCAGGTTTTCAAAGGTATTCTCATTCTCACATTAAGGGGATCAGGCTATTCCCATCCTGGCAGACTAGGCAAATCTCTTGGGACCAAACCATTGGGAGCAACTTTCAATTACAAGAATTCCAGTTTGGGGGAGGGAGGGAGAGTTGGTATTCCTGGGTAAATTGGTTGACTATGATGACAAGACAGCAATTAGGGATAAGGGAAATTGAAACTTGATAAATATCAAGAATAGCTCAGTCAGTTTTGAGAATACACCCACATACATACCCCCCAAGCCAAGGGGTATGATGAATAAGTAAGTGCTGTGATATGTACACACCCAGAGATGGGTTAACAGGGATGATGGGTCCAACAATGCTGCCACTGGGTGAATACATACATAACAGAACAATTTATCAGAGGTATCACCTTGGAAGCAGGAACTATTTCATTTTTGTTTTTCTATCTTCTGTACCTAGCACAGTCCCTGGTATACAGTAGACTATGAATAAATGTTTGTTGATTGACTTGAGTGATCACAGGATTTAGTGTGCAACTCACTCATTTTTCAGAAAAGAAGACACAGGAATGGTTGAAATCATGGAGCAATGATTGACGCATCCTTTCCAGGAATAAAAATGTTGATTTGATTATTCTTCCCAGAGAAGAGGTGGAAAGGGGAAGAATGGGTTGTGAAGATGCTCATTAGACAGCAGCATGGTCAGTCTGGGTGGGTCAAGAACAAAGCAGACACAATGTATGGTCTAGCACTATCCAATAATCCAGTTGAGGACCCAAAGGGAGTAATCTTTCATTCATGTAAACCCAAGATACCTTAGATACAGACCCTCACACAACCTGGAAAGTTAGCTCAAAACTGTCCACCAAACTACAACCTTTATTTCACAATAGGATGAATAGTAGCAGTGTACTTTCAAGTTCTAAAGAAAAAGAATAAGAAACAATGTGGTGCAGTGAATAAAAGGCCTTAGAATCAGAAAGATCTAAGATCAAGTCCTGCCTTTGACCAGGCAGCTAGGTGGAACAGTGGGGACTGGAGTCAGAAAGATCTGAGTTCAAATCTAGCCTCAGACACTTATTAGCTGAGTGACCCTGGGAAAATCACTAGATCCTGTTTGCCTCAGTTTCCTCATTTATAAAATGAACTGAAGAAGGAGATGGCAAACCAAATCACTTTATCACTTAGTGACCATGCAATTCTCTAAAATTATAAGTTATAGATGGTATAGGAAGTTTCTGTCCTAAGAGTTTTCTATTCTGAGGAAATAATGGGTTCAGACCAAAGTCATCAGGCTTAATTTTCCATTCTAGTTAATAACAGGAACAAAGTTTAGTAGAAGGAATGCCAATTTTGGAGGCAGTTGAGACATGAGTTTAAATACTGGCTCTGACACTTCCTAAGTATGAGACATTAGATAAACTGTTTAACTTCTCTGAGCTCAATTTTCTCATCTCTAAAATGACCATAATAATACTTACACTACCTGTTTTGAAGGGTTCTTGTGAGGAAAGCACTTTGTAAACCTTAGAGCTCCATGGAAATGATTGATGGGCTTCTGATCAGCTAAACTTGGTTACTTCTAGCCTCATCCAGACTGACCATACTACTATTCTCTGACCATCTTCACAGCCCATACTCCCCCTCTATGCATGACACTTTTCATTTAGTTATTTAAATTCTTAGTCATCTTTTCAACCAAATGTGGATCATTTCTTTGAGTAGACTGTAAATTCCATACTCCCCACTTCCCAGAATTCTTTATATTCCCCCAAAGGATCTTAATGCACGTCTGGCACTCATCAAATAATTAACTTGAGATGGGGACTACTCTAATATTTCCAAGCTTGTAGATTGATGCAAATTTAGCCACTGGCAGGTGGTTGAAACATTGAAATGGCCAAGCTAAAAAACAGCTCATCAGAGCCAGTAGTTTTTAAAAGTCATTTCTAGAATGGCTCTTCTATACTGGTCAAATACATAGAAAATAGAATATCTAATGTTATATATAATTTATAGAAAAGCAGCTATTGTAGATATTGTGAAAAATTATTTTGAATAAAACTTAGTATTTTTAATGAGAAAAAAACCTCAAGATTTTCTTCAACCCCAGAATTTTAAAATAAATTCCAATCATATTCTCTCATCCAAATCAATCTTAACTTGAAAACCATACCATTTGTGGTAGGAGCAATATGTTAACTTACCCCACTCTAATTCCCCTATGTAACTTAAGCTGGTTTTTCCTGGGAAAGTATTAAGGCCATACTCAAGGCTTGGTTAGTGCAGGGGACTAAAGCTCTGGGTGCTGACATCACTTCATCACCTGAGTAGTTCAATATCACAATGGGTACCTCAGGCAAGAGAATTTTGATCTGTTGAGTCAACTCAAGGGATCCTTGATGCCTTTCCTTTTCAATTATCCTTTTCCTTGTGATGGCTTAAGTCAATCTCCTCTTTTTAAATACTGAATGATCACTTTTTCCAATATCAAACCTAAACTACCAGTGGACTGTCCTGAACCAGGTTCTGCCCTTACAGGGCTGGTACCCTGTAATTATCATGTAGCCTCCAGGATTGAATAGTTAATGGAATTGACTTTATGGTTGAGAAAAAAAATCATAATAAGTCACTTTTTTGGAGGGTGAGGTACAATTGGGAACATTTAGCACTAAGATTATCTGAGAAGCCACAGTACCTAGAACAAAGGAGAAACTTAATAGGTGCTCACTGATTAATTTACTGATCTAGCATCTAAGTAAGTTTCTTTAAACTCTACTTTAGTGGCTGAATTTCCTTTTTAAAGGGCTCTAGTTGCCTCTTCAGTATTGGTACCAGAAAATAGACAGTAAATGAATGTCTACACAGACAGAAAAAGTTTAAGCTCTACCTCCTATGATAACTGGCATTTAAGATTCACAAAGCACTTCACATCATCTCTTTTCAGTCTCATCAAACCCCTGTACAATAAATATATTACCATTATTGTTCCCATTTGACAGATGAAGAAAGTGAGAGGATGAGTGATGTGCTCAGCATGACACTAATAATGTGTCCAAGGCAGGATCGGAGCTCCTCCTGAAACCAGATTCAATTTTCTATTCACTAGTTGCCTTTCCTATCATCTAACACCAAAAAGCCATTACTTATTCCAGCAGAAGCCCATGTAGCATATTTATGTTTGTTTTTAAACATCAATTTTAATTCCCAAGCCATTTGTTTGCTTTTCTGAGATATTTTTGTTTATTTTACAGCAACAGAAGATACACAATTCATTCACAATAATGAACATTGAGGCCCCCACTTGAGGCAAGTCTAAACAAGGAGGATTTGGACAGTTTCCCAAAGGAAGGGAGGAAGAGAAGGATCTTTTCCAGAATTGGGACTAGAATCAGCAAAGTGGCATATTTGGGAAAAAACTAAGACATGTTCCAGGAAGAATAAATAGCGAACAAGGAACTGAAGGGGATGATTCCAGAGAAACCTGGGAAAACTTTTATGAACTGATGCAGAAAGAAGAGAGTAGAACCAAGAGAACAATGTAATGTATAAAATAACAATTTTGGAAGGTAATTTATGTTAATGTCAGTAATAGGAGATGAAACCAGAAAGGTGAATTTAAGCTGTGCTTTACATAGTCTTGAAGGCCAGCCTGAGGAGTCTGAACTTTAATTATCCAATGAAGATTCTTAAACAAGAGAAAACTTGATTTAGAAAGATTAATCTGGGAGCCGTGTGCAGAAAAGACCAATAGTGAGACAGGAAACAAAGAAAAGAGATGGAGAGGCCAGTTTGGAGAGACAATGAGACCCTTAATTAATTTGAGTGGTGAGAATAGAAATGAAAAGAAACAGATTTGGGAGAATGTACTATTTCTGTGCCCTTACTTCCCATATTGAAATTATTAGTGATTACAGCCTCAGAATTAGAAAAGAACAATCATTATTTTAGCAGCAAAAGACATTATTCTCAAATTATTTGATTCCCTACAGCATCAGTGAATACTTTAGCTGTAATGATCCTATTCTCCCTCCCCCCATTTTAAAGATGCTCATAATAAACTAAGACCATCTCCCAGGAATCATAGTCCACTATGGGTTTGGTTTAGGTTAGAGATTATCACTTCTAACAAAAACAAATATATGGATACCTATACATATCAATAACAGAAGGAACAAATTCAAGAGTAAAATCTGGTCTTGACCCTTGAGGAGGGGCCTAAAAAGATTAGAGAAACAAGGACTTGGAGTCAAGTCCCATCCAGTGCTAGACCTCTTATATCTGTATAGCTATGTCCCACTAGATGCTACCTTGGGGGAGAGTAGAGAGGGTGGAAATCTATCCCATTGTGTAACTAACTACCTATTACAATGATAGCTTCACAGATTTAGAGATAGAAGAAACCTCAGAAGCCATCTAGTTCAGTTCCCCCATTTTATAGAACAGGATCTGAAGACCAGAGAGGTTCAACGATTTGCCCAGAGTCACAAAGCATTATGGGAATGAGAATCTGGAGATCTTCCCTGCCTCTTGGCCCTTTGATAGGCTTAAGTGACTCTAAGAACCTTCCCTGATTTGAAAATATACTCTGTCTGAATATGGTCACATGGAACCTGTGGCAGGAGGCTTGTTTTTCAGAAATGCCCACACCTTGTTACAGTGGGTCAAGAGGGCTGTGACATTCTCTGACCCAGGAGAAAGCTATATATACCCTGATGTGAAGTTTTGCTTTGGGGCTCACTTTGAGAAGTGTTATGTGATGACCAGATGAGACTCTGGGCAGCCATTAAGAGACCCCTGGCTTTGAAAACCCAAATGTTGGTGCTTCCCTCTGTGGTAACTGACTAGGTATGAATGTAAGACAGCTAGAAGCCTGTCTGCTGATGTTTCTCTGTATTTGTTGTCTGTTTGTAATCTCTGTATTCTCTGAAGTTTGGGGTGCTGACCTTTTCCCCCTGAACTAGGTAAATGACATATGTTTGATTAAAACAAGATTGTTAACCCATTTTGAGTTGCTTTATTTTAGAAAAGCAGATCTAGGAACCTGTGCTAGCAGCCATCCTGGGTATGTTCGGTGCTTGCTGCTACACAAAGATAGGTAGAAAGTAGTAGAACTGGGATTAGAACAAAGGTGGTCAGAGTCCACAGAACACTTCCCAAGGTACCATTCTGCCTCCAGATAAGTATCTGGAGATAAGTATCTGGACTGTGACCTATGAAGGCACAGCATTTTTATGAGAGGTAGCATTTTTATTCTAGTAAGATTGTATAGGCTATGAACTTGGGCTTCAGAGGGCTAATATTACCTTGCTTCCAGTAAAACTGTCTAACCACGGCTTCCCTAAATAAGTATATTAGAAATAGTACTGACTTTAATCAGTTTCCCTAAGTAAGGATGCTGGAAATTATTCAGGAGCACTATAGGTCTAACAATGTATACTGATATTTCAAAACTAGTCTGAAAGCATCTTTTGAAAGTTGTTGAACACAGTCAATGCTTAGTTTAAAGGAAAGGGGGGCAAGCATCATTAAAAGGACAAACTCTCAGTTACATTATGGCTAAAAGTATAAAACCTAATTAAATGGGGGAAGCTGGTCATTAACCAATTTCTCCCTTGGCCAGGTCTCCCTAACAAATCAGACTTCTTTGATTGTATCCCTAACAGTTACATACAGCAGGTACTTAATAAATAGATACCTATTTGAATTAATAGACCAAACAGAAGGACACTCTCCAGGATTTTCTCAGAATATGTCCTTTTGAGATCACATGACAGCATTGACATACCTCAAGTCTCCCTCCCCATTAGGACTGCCACATCACTGCAGCATTCTAACATGACATACCATTCAAGTCAAGAGAATGTCTGATGTGCCTTCTCTGTCCTTCCTACTCTTTTCCACCTAGAATTTTTTCTTCAACTGAGCAATTTGGAATCAGGAGGTATAATAATAAAGGAAAGGAGAAGAGAACAATATCCTTATGATTTTACTCCAAGTTACTCCTGAAGTAATTTCATCTGCTATTTGGCTTCCTATAAACAAAGCCAGAACAATTAAAGGAAGAAATATATGGAGGCACCATTCACAAATTGATGCAGAAAGGAAGTTTGTTAGCTAAATCAGGAGCCTTCCCAGCAATCTATATTCAACTAGGCATGAAAGGAGGTTTTATATTAACTTGGAACTTTCTATTTAAAGGGGGGGGGGAGTGGTTTACTCCCTCATGTCACTCCCCTCCTAAGTCAAAAAGAGTCTTGGCCCAAAATGGAGGCATCAGAATTTGACACTTGGGCAAGCAGTCACCACCCTGTGCACCTGGGGACTGGATTAAACTACAGGTAGATTGGGTAAATGAATACCAGTTTAATCCTGAAATACTTCCAAACTCAGCCGGAGACAAAATATTTGATTTGAAAGGGAAGGTGGTGATAACTCCTAAAATCCATCTGTAATCTGGTCAAGTATCTCCTGAGGAAGAGATAAGGCAAGTATCAGGAGGTGGTTGGGAAACTGTGTTCTACTAATGGGGCATTCAGAGGAGCTGATTAACTCCTTCCCAGTGTCATCCTGCAGTCTAAGGCTATTTTTTGCCAGTAATCTGCCGGTTAAGTCTGGTTCCCTTAATTTTCCAACTCTGGCTTTTCCTTGTCTCATGTTGTTCTAACTCACTGCCCAACCAATTACATACAATGTCCTTGCTGCTCTTTTACTTGAGAAAGTAAAAAAAGTGCAAATATTCTCCTGCAGGAACACACCCTCATTACTCCAAGAAAGAGACCTGAGACCTCCCTTCAGCTCAAGTAAAAATTCGGGGAATGGGAGAGCCTCGACACAGCTTCAGGCAAGTCATTCATTCCATCTCCTCACTCCCCCTCTAGTGATAGGAAAGGCAGACTGCGCCAGGGCTCCAAGGGCCTGCTAGTTTAGAAGTTGATGGAAAACCAAAAGCCACCAAAGTCTGGAAAAGTTACCAAAGGAGAGTGGTTGGAGGTGAGGAAAAAGTCACTTGTTTTAACCATGACAAACTTTCGCTAGTACCTTCCTGTTTTGTTCACGATTTCTCATCATCTCATCTAAGAAACGGAACAAAGTTAGAGATCGAGAAAAGAGCAGAAGAGAGAAAGGGGGGAGGGGAACAGAGAGACAGAAAGAGAGAAAAGAAGGAAAGTGAAAAAAAAGGAGAGAAACAGAGAAAGAGCAGAGGTAGAGAGGGTGGGGAGAGTAAAGGGGAGAAAGCAAAAACGGGAACGAGAAAAGAGGCGGAGAAAGGGAGTTGGAGGCGAAAGAGAGAGGAAAGGTGTGTTGTCTTCATGCCCTCTCAGTGCGTTCTGGGCGGTTACCTTGAGGCCGCGTATCTCGCCGAGGTGCAGCTGCAGGCGGCGGTTCACCTCCCGGATGAGATTGCTGTGGTCCAGCATCGCGCTCACCTTCTCCGCCTCGGCGCGGCGGAGGCTGCGGATCAGCTCTTCCTTGCTCCACTGGAGCAGCTCCTCGTCTGACACTTTGGACAGGTCCTCGACCACGGCAGAGGCAGCCGGACTGGAGCAACTTTCCGCCCCTGCTGCTGGTGCCGCCGCTGCCGCCGCCGCCGCGCCCCCCGTAGCCTTGGACATGACGTTCCCCTGAGAAGTGGGGACAGATGGAAAGTAGAGAAGGAGCGACCCAAGGAGAAGGTGCAGAAAAGCAGGAGGGTCGCTGGGCAACGTACCACCCCCACCAGCCCACCCCACTCCGTGGCTTCAGCCACAGGGCTTCAGCAAGTCACCGGGGCCGCGTGGGCGTTGCTGGGCTTGGGCTGCGGGGGTCGAGCTGTTCGCCCATCCTATCTCTCCATCTCCATTCCTGGACACGCGCCTTCACACACCCCAGCCGGGGTGACTGCCCGCGTGCTCCCGCGGGGACCAGTCCCAACTCTGCGCAAGTACATGTTTGGAGGAGTCCGGGAGTGCGCCCAGAGAGGTTCAAAGGCAACTGCCTTTCCCTTCCCCTCTCCCACACCCTAATCCAAGTATGCCCCTCCGCCTCCTACAGACAAACACGCTACGCACTTTCCTTTGTGCCCCCCACCTATTTTTACGGACTGCTCCCGAGCCCCTTCCCCCCGTCTTCTCTCTGCTTTTAGGCTTGCAAAGGACCGGGCGAGCCCAACTGGGGCCGGAGGCGGAGGCAGCCGCTGAAGATGCTGCTGGGGCTGCTGGTGTCCCTCCCTGCTGCCGCCGCCGGCGCGCTCCGCATCCAGCCGCCCCGGCGCTGCTGCTCAGCTCCACTGCTGCAGTGGGGATGCATTAGACTTGGAGCGTGGAGGAGGCGGTGATGGAGGTGGAGAGGGAAGGAGGAGGAGGAGGCTGGACCCGGAGGAGGTGGAGTCGAATTTAAGGAACCGCCCGCGGCATTCGGCAACCCTCTGACACATGGACTAGGCGTGGCTGCTGTCCAGCGCAGCCTCTAGAGTGAGAGAGCTGTTCAGTCCACCATCCCTCCTTGGCTAGATTGGGGGGTTGAGGGAGGGAGATGGGGACTTGTCTGCGGGGGGTCGCGGGGAGGGAGTGAAGAGGAGCGAAGGAGATCAGAAGCAGCTGTGGCCAGTCTGGACCTAGGAAATTCTCGCGCGCCACCCTGTGGCTAAAGTGCCCGCTCCACGCCCTGGTTCAGTCAGCCTTCTTTCAAGGAAGCCAAGTCAAGGGTAGAAAATCAGGGGACACTTCTATTTGATGGGGGATTGGGGCTACAGTAGCTTAGAGGTAGATGTGCCTTGCATTTGAGAGGGAAAGGAAGGAGGAGGAAGGAAGAGTTTTCATATAATACTTAAAAATGAGTAAAGAAGGAAAAACCTTAGAGCATAACTCTCGGGGGAAACCCATAGGCCTTTGTCTTGTTAAAAGAAATGTGCTACCTTTGTAAGGTTACTGCAGGGAAACAGAGTAACCTGAGAAAAGTGTCCAGCTCTTTTAAAATTTTATTATTAAAATATCACTCTAAGGAAGGTGGAGGAAGATATTCATTCCTTATTTCCCAATACCTAAGTCTTTAATGAAGGTCAGCACATCCCACTCCAGAAGAGCAGAGCTTCTGCCAAAGCATGCTGAGACACAGAAATGAAGTTTTCTGTTTTACTATGTGCTCAGGGTGGCCCAAAATTAATGGATCTTTTTTCTAATATTAATTTTCTGCTAGTGAAGACTAAGCCCTTAGATTAACCTAGGTTCTGTTATCCTAGAGTCAACCTGACCTCTCTGTAAAGTCATGAGAATAAGTATGTTTCTGATCCCATAGAGGTCTCCTCTAGTTTGAAATGAGATTGTCTTAGATCTGAAAATGTGTTCTTTCCCCTGCCTGTTGGGAGCCAAAGAGGCCTGATCCAGGACTCAGATAATTACCCAATGAAAGTGGACTTAATATCAAAGACCTCTTTGAGATGTGACTTTTTGTTAAGTTAGCTCCTGAGTTCTTTGTTATGGGTCTCACTTAAAAGGATGGTGTTTGAGTTCTGAGACCAAAAGACCAATAGACCCAAGACTTCAGTTGTTCAAAACCAAAATATTTGAATTCTTAGGTAGTCAATTCCTATGCAGATGTACTTGATGATTAGGCTTTGGTTCCAGGCCTTGAAGCCAGATCTCAAGAGCATACTTTGTAATGTGACTGCATATGAAAGGAGTTAACTGACTTTTCCTAAGACTTTCTGGCACCTAGAGAAGAAAAACCTTACTGCCATGCTACTTCCAGGAGACGACAGACTAAGATAATGATAAGAATACTTGAGTCAATACTTGAGTCTCATTGGTCTATAAAAACCTTGTCCTAAGAATCAATAAATGGAGACCATTGTTCTTCCTTGAACTACCCACACGGCCTGGTCATTTCTTATTCATGTCTCTGAATCATGCTAAGTGCTGGACACTGAGCAGCCCACAGCACCTGCCAAAAAAAAAAAAAAGATAAATTGTCCCCTGGTAGGTCATTTGGTTGAATGTCTTATCCACCTAGGATAGTGTCATCTCCTACTACCTAGAAAATTGGAGTTAGTCTTTCCCATAGAAGTTGAATGAAAATTGAAAAGCACTCCCTTTCTTTAAAATTTCAGCATTCAGTTTAAATTATTCAACAAGCATTTATTAAGCACCTGCTTTGTGGAAGGAATTGTTCCAAATTCCAAGTATACAAAGACAAAAAAGTTTAAATTGTCTCTACCCTCAAGAATTTTACATTCTAACAAGTAAACAGAAAAGGGAAAAACACATAGAATTTGAGGAAAGAAAGAGTACTGCCAGCTATGGAGATCCAGAAAGGTTACAATTACATGGCACCTGAGCTGAACTGAAATATTCTAAGAGGTAGAGGTGAGGAAGGAAGCATTCCAGGCATAGAGTAAAGACTAGGAGAGGACATGGAAACAGGAAATAGAATGCTGAATCTGGAAAGCAGCAAGTAAACAAATTTTTTTTTTGGAAGATAGCATGTGAAAACAGGTAATGGGAAGGAAATACCTGAAAAGTTAGACTGGAGCTAGATTGTTACAAACTTAAAAAAAAAAACAACTTAGAGTTTTTTTAATCCTCAAGTCAATCAGGAAATTAAAGATTATTAAGGATTATAGTTACATTAATCAAACCCTTGCTCTAGGAAAATTATTTTAGCAGCTATGTGAGAAATGGGAGAGACTGGAAATAGAGAAATCAGTTAAAAGACTACTTCAATAATGTGGAGAAGAGAGCCAGAAGTAAGTAAGACCAGAGAGCTAGGGAAAATGTCAAAGTGTTGTAGAGGCAGAATCCACAAGATTTGGCAACTGCTTAGATGTCAAAAGTGAGGGAGATGGAAAACACAAAGATGAGCCAATCTGGGTGACTTAAAGGAAGATGGTACACCCCTCAAGAGAAAGAGGGGAGTTTGAAATGGGTAGATTTAAGGGAGGGAATTATGAATTCTGTCATAGAGTTATTAATTTTGGAATGTATATGGCACAACCAGTTGGAATTGTGTATTAGGCAGCTGGTATGGCATGGGTTGCATAATCTCTGTGACTCTTTGGTCATTTGTTTTCAGGGGTTGGCAGAAAGTAGGAGAAAGGCTAGGACTGGATACATATACATAAGTGTATGTGTGTGGAAAAGAATTTATATGCATATATATTTCCTTCCTTAGTCTTATTTTTTCCATTTCTTTATTTTTTCGGAATTTAAATACCAATTAAAATGAACATTTCCATATACGTGATAGAGCAGGAGAGGATTTATACATGAAACTGCAAATCTCTATTTATGTAAAGCTTGCTTTTCAAATATATAATAAATTTGACATATAACTTTCAAAATTGTCCTACTTGTCTTCTTCACCTTTCTATTATTTTCCCATGTATCCTTGGGTGATTCACTTGACTATATTTCCTTATCTATAAAATGAGAGTCCCCCTTCCAGCCCTGGATCTATGAAGACATGCATCAAAGTAGTATCAAAGAACTCATTGTATCACAATATAACATACAATTATATTTATAGTGATGACGCTGAGTCATCAAGAAAAGATTCAGTTATGATTACTCTGTTTAAGGAGGCAGATACATCAATCAATAAACAAAGAAACATTTGCCTACTGTATGCACCTACTGTGCAATAGGCACAGTGCTAGGCACCTGGGATACAAAGATAGAATAAAACAGCCCCTGATAACTAGGAGCTTATTATCTGGACATACAATATATACAAATACAAAAAGCACAAGCTTCCCCCCACCCCCAACTGTCTCTCTTCCCAACTCATTGCTAACAGTTTTGCAGGTAGTATGCCCAAGGGAGAAACTCACTTGGCTAGTACCCAGTGGCACAGCCCTCTCTAAACTATAGGTCATGAATTGACAATAGTAAGCTGACCTTTAATAGTCCAGAAGATGCCATTAGCTCAAAGCAAAGGCATTTGCTAAAATAATACTAAGTATAGTCATTTTACATCATTCCCCTCATAAACCTTAGTCATCTTCTCCCACAATTACACACACCATCAGTAGTAAGAGTGAGCACAAATTTATTGTACTCAGATAGTGAGGCACACATATAGAAAATACATGTGGCCAAGGCAATGCACACCTCTAGTATTGTAGGGCCCCAATGTGCTTTTTCTTTTCTATGTAACCCCCCTTTATGTAGCATCTCTGCTGGGAAGGTAGCTCAACTGGTCTCCTTGGATCTACAACTCTTTGCTGGACAGCTCCCAACTGCCAAAGCTAATTTTTCCTTTCATCCATGGTTGGTTCTTTTATTGCATCCCTGGGGTTATATTCTCTGAAACTGGTCCCTGCCTTGAAAATACCACCTCTCTGCATCAGTGTCTCCCTAAGGAAGAAGTACCCCTGTTTCTTGCTGGATGCCCTTCTCATACTGGACAAATAGTAAGAGTACTGGGGACTGCTAGTGGGGAAAAATGAATAATCCCCTGTTTTCCCCCTGTAAGAAGCAAAAATGACACTCCACAAAGCTGTTTGATGCCTAAAAATACTCTTTTGTCTCCAGGGTTTGGTAAATTTAGGAGGGGTTTGACCAATCTTCACCTAACCAATACCAACCTTCCCTTCCAATTCAGGGAATCTTTTTCTTACTTTATAAAGCAATAAGGTAGATACTTCATTTGCACATTTATACTTCCTTACTTCTGTTATGCTTCTTGCTTTCTGCTCATTAGCTGAGTTGGGGGGGAGGGGTGTTCTGAAGATTGGGACCAAATCCTACCACTGCATAAATGAATACAAAATATATTCAAAGTAAACATAATGTACTTCTGAAGGATGTGGAGAGGAGAAATAATAATACTTAATGTTTATATGGCTCTTTCCATGTGCCAGGCACTGTGCTAAGCCTTTTACAAATATTATTTGATTCTCACAACAACCCTAGGTGCTATTATTATCTGCATTTTACAGTTGAGGAAACTAAGACAAAGTGACTTGCCTGAGGTCCCAGAGCTACCATGCTTCTGAAGCCAGATTTGAACTCAGATCCAGTCCTCCATCCTCTTTACCACCTAGCAGCTTAGCATAAAAGGCTTCATTTAGAAGAAGGTCGTGCTTGAGCCAAGCTTTGAAGGAAGGCAGAGATTCTGTCATGAAAAGGTGAAAAGAGAGTGCATCCCAGGCACGGGGGCTAGTTAGCCTGCCAAAGGCATAGAGTGGGAGATGAAATGTTATACATAAGGAATGACAAACAAGCCCAGTCTGGCTGGAATGTAGATTGTGGAAAGAAGTATAATGTGTAATAAGTCTGGAAAAGTAGAATGTAGCCAGGACTTTACATGGCAAAGAAAGGAACATTTTTTTTCCTGGAGGAAACAGAGAGTCACTGGAGCTTTTTTGAGCAGAAAAGTCATGTGGTCAGACCTGGGCTTAAGAAATACCACTTTGGCATCTGTGAGGAACATAGCAGAATTTCCATTTAAAATGGTTTAAAAATTTGTAAGTTTTGGTGTTTGAAGTGGTAGGTTTTGGTTATCAGGAAAATTAGCTAATAGGAAACACCTCATTTTTGGCCAATGTATATTGTTATACTAATAAGTACAATGGATATCCTATACCTACAACCATTTCATTTTGGCTACAACATTCTGCATCCATTCCATTCAATAAAAAATACTTTATCATCATCACCATAACCAATATTACTATGTGCAGGCATTGTGATAAGCATTTTACAAGTGTTATATCATTTTATCCTGACAACAGTTCTGAGAGTTAAATGATATTCTCATCCCCATTTTGCAAATGAGGAAACTGAGGTAAACAAAGATTAAGTAACTCACCCAGGTTCACACAGTTGGGGTCAGTGTCTGAGGTTGGATTTGAACTCAGGTCTCCCTGACTCTAGGCACAGTGCCACCTAGCCATCCTTACTATATACCAGACATAAAGAAAAAAGAAAGTCCTTACCCTGGGGAAGCTTGTCATATATATTCAGATAAAGACATACAACACACAATATATACAAAGAGGCAGAATGCACTCATACCTGGGGCATGGGAGACCAGGAAAGTCATCATGGTGGAGAAGGCACCTAAGCTGATCTTTGAAGAAAGTTAAGAATTCTACAAGGTGTCAGTAAGGAAAGGGAGCATTCCACAGTTGATGTAGTCTATGAGACTATAGATAGAACATAAATGTGTAGGGACCCTGTAGCAGGCCAGTTTAACTGGGATGAAGAGTATGCATGAAAGAGAATAATGTAAAATGTTACTGTAAAGGGAACCATGTTGCCAAAGGCTTTAAATGTCAGGCTCAAAATTTGGGATTTTATCCTAGAGGCAATGGGAAGCAATTAAATGATCAGGGGAATGATCAGGCTTGATCTGTGTTTTAGGAATATCAATTTAGCAGCTGTGTTTCTCCACTTTTACATCCGATTCTCAACTTCCAATTTTCAACCATTATTGCTAAAGTGAAGCCTACTGTTTCAAAGCAACTGTATTTTACCATCATTTCACCTAATGGTGATAAAACAGAAAATTCCATTTGAAGGAGAGGGCCCAGGGGAAACAGACTCTTAAAAGTCATGTGCACTTGCCACAGATTTTAAAAATTGGCATCTGGCAAGGTTTCTTAATTGGCAGGTCATTCAAATAATTTGTTGTTTCAGAGTTCAGAAACATAGCAGGTCGGATTCAGATGGAAAGTTTCCTGGTAGAGCACAGACTACACTTGCTGAAGCTTTCCCTGATGATTTGTCAAATGCTGATCTCCAATC
Source organism: Gymnobelideus leadbeateri (assembly GCA_011680675.1). Classification (NCBI taxonomy): domain Eukaryota; kingdom Metazoa; phylum Chordata; class Mammalia; order Diprotodontia; family Petauridae; genus Gymnobelideus; species Gymnobelideus leadbeateri. The sequence continues at coordinate 298,484 of WOXC01010251.1, forward strand.
CTTGAACTAATCTTGAGCTCCCCTTCCATGTGTATAATAGCTTTATCGGACCAGTTCTTGTCAACTTGACCATAACTTTCGTCCAGTCTCTCCCTGCTACCCACAACTCAAACAACTATGTCTCCATACCCTATGTCTCAATACCCCACTAAAATCAAAGTATTTTGCTTTGACCAACAAGGCAAGATGGAGGGACCCAATATGAAAATAAAGACTCTATAGGTTCATAATCTCCCTTTGGCATAGGCCAATGTCATCTTGTCCTCAGATACCATCTGCCTTCAGAAAATGTCAACCCATCGGTATAGCTACAAGAATGAAAAGTAACCCCTTGAGACCTACATCCTGTGTCACCAAAAACCAAGCATCTAGCCAATGCTAACAAGAAAGTTAATGGAACCTCTATATAAGTATCTAATTTCTTTTGCCAAACTCAGCTGCATATGGATCTGTGTTCAATGAACTTTATAAAATACCCATGTCTGGGTATGCTTTATCATAAGCCTACAAAGGATCTAACTGCCAGTAAGTTATTCCCTACTTCATTGACCATGGTTCCATACTAGACTCCCATGCAGATTTCCTAGAGGAAACCAAACATTCCTTCAGAGCCCTCAACAAAAGAAGGATACCAACCACAAGATTCAGCACTTAAAACAAGGCTTCAGGTTCATGATTGGCTACACCAATGCCTTTTGGCTATGTACCTAAAACCTAGGTTGGAAAAATGAACTGGTACTAAGCAATCAGTTTAAGAAGAGGCTCTTCAATCCAATCTGGAGGGCTCTTCAATCCAAACTAAAGAGTCTCTTTAAAACCTGATCAACCACTATAGTCAAAACATAATTGAACTATGGAAAATTAGTCCTTAGCATGAAACCCCCTCTCTCAGTCTGTATTACAAGCTTTCAGCTCTCCTGAATAGGTCAAAGACAATAGCTAAGATTAATCCACACTGACCGCACCTAGGTGGAAAAGAAGTATTCATGGTAGGTCATGCTATACTTTCAACTCAATTTAACGAATATTTATTGAGCAATTGCTAAATAAATAGATACTCTGTCAGTCATTTTGCTCACTGAGGAAAAAGATCAAGCTCCCAGAAGTTGTGAGAAACTTGGCAATTGTTAAGAGAATCTCATCAGGCCAGTCTGGACTCTGTGGCAAAAATAAGTATATACCAGTAATGAAGAAGACACTGGATTTAGAGTTAGAATGTAAGCTCTCTGAAGGCAGGGACTGCTTTGTGTTTATCTTTATTTCCCGAGGGACTAGCACAGTACCTTAAGCATATAGTAGATAATTAATAGATACTTATTAATTAATTTATTGAATAACTTAATGCCAGTTACTTATACTTTTTGGTCCTTAGTTGTCTCATAAGAAAGATTAGAGAGTTGAACTAAATTATTTCTAAAGTCCTTTTCACTTCTGGACCCCATGAATTTGATAGTCTATAAACTTCAAGGCCTAACACCTGGAAGAGCCAAATAGTAGTGGTAACATCTGGGAACTTCCAGACAGCTTAAAAGTCAATTTCAATCATTTTATAATTGAGATCATGCCATATAAGGAGTTGGTAGTAAAGGTGATAATACCAGTAAAAACAAGATCTCATTAAAAAAATTAATCATGTCACAGATAATAAAATTATAAAACTGGAAGAGATTGTGCCTAGTACTACAGGAAGCTGTTAATTGTTACCTACTAATTTCAGAGTTCATTCTTGAAGACTCTTTAGATGTAGCCCTTTCTCTCTCTTTTCCAGGTGGTCTATGGCATTTATAGAGGTTGAATTATTCATTCCTATATCAACAACTATTTATTAATCATATACTGTGATCAAAGCACTATTATAGGAACAGGGGAAGTTACAAAAGTAATTAAGTCATAGTCCTTGCCCTTAAGAAACAAAAATACACAAATATGAAATGCTAAACATTAAATATTGAGTCACTAAATATTGTAAAATAAACTATAATAAAACATAAGAAAGGCTTAAAGTTGTATTTGAGGTCAGAGCACATAAGATGATTTATGACTGGTTTCCTGGAGAAGATAATATTTATACAGTTATAAGATTTAAAGCTAGAATGGACCATAAAGAGCATTTCATTCAAGCTTTTAATTTTACCAATAAGGAAATAGAAGCCCAAAGTTGTTAGGTGACTTTCCAAGGTTCCACAGAAATTAAGTTGCTGAATCAAGATTCAAATCTAGAACCTTTGACTCCAACCCCAGTGGTTTCTTGTGTCTGTACTACACCACATTTGACCTAAGCCTTGAAGGATGCATAGTAACCAAGAGAACTAACACAACTTTAGGTTGCAGTAAGAGTTTTGCTATTTAAAACTTGCTATTGTTGTTATTCAGTCATTTCAATCACGTCCAACTCTTTTTGATCCCATTTTGGGTTTTCCTGGCAAAGATACTGGAATGGTTTGCCATTTCCTCCTCCAGCTCATTTTACAGATGAGAAAATTGAGGCAAACAGAGGTAAGTGCTTTGGTCAGGATCACACAGCTAGTTAGTATCTGAGGCTGGATTTGAATTCAAGTCTTCCTGACTCCAGGTCTGGCACTCTATCCAATGTACCACCTAGCTGCCCTCAGTGTCCAGGAGTAGGGAAGTGATAGTTCCATTATATTTTGTGCTAGCTAAATTCATGAGAAATATTGTATTAAGTTCTGGACATCGCATTTTAGGAAAGACAATTAATAAACTGTGGACAGAGGACAAGTGATTGGAAAGGTAGAGAACATTGAAAACATACCATATGAGCAGCAGTTGAAGGAATTGGATAAATTTAGCTAAAAGAGAAGACAATTCAAGGGAGGCATGGTGGGAGGACTGTGATACATAAAAGGAAGTGGATTCTTACTGCTTAGCCTTAGAAGACAGAACTAAGGGCAGTGTATAAAAGTTACAAAGAAGCAGATTTAGGTTTGATATGAGGAAAAACTCACTATCTAGAGAGTGACCTCAAAGTGGACATGAATTGCCTTGGGAAGGAGTAGTTAGCCACTCTCTACAAGTCATCAATAAAGGCCAGATGACCACTTTGCTAGAACACTATGGAGAAAATATCCATGTGGGTTACTTTTGCTGGTTTCTCAGGTCCCTTCCAATTTAGATTTTGTGATCCCAGGGAAGGCTGGTTCAAGATCTAGCTAAGCCAAGAGCATTTAAAGATGAAACTAGGAGGACACCAAAGAGACAAATGCAGAATAAATCATCCACCTGTTGTATCACCATTGATTTTCCTTAGCCTCACACTCAAAGCACCACATTTTAACTCTAACACTTCAGTCTCCAGTGTGCTATGGAAGAAGGTAGGACTAGAACAATTGAAAGACTTGTGGTGGACATAAACAGATTACAGCCTTTCACTAGGGATGACTTGTGTGTACGAGGTAGCATAGATGACAGTCAGGAATGTAAGATTGGAAAATTGGGTGGACTGGTCAGGTAAAGAGAACAAGGGATAAAAACTGAACAGCGGAGGCATTGCTCTGAAAACCCTGAAATATAACAAGGCCTGTATCCTCCAGCACTTTGGGTAAACCATCTTTGAAGAATGCATGGAGAGACATGGACAAGAATTACATGGGAGGAGACAGTTACAATCTGAGTGTTTAGAAAAAGTACCTCTATTGCTGAGATCACAGATCAACTTATGTATTAAGTTATAGGGTTGGTCCATCATTCTAAGCCATTGAAATCTTTTTTTGGATCCTGATCCCCTCATCTAAAGTGCTTGCAATCTCTACCAGTTTGAAGTCATATAAAAGAGGCAGGATGATGAGTGTGTAGCAAGTGTTAGAACCAGAATCAGGAGGCACTTGGGCTTAAACCTAGGGTCAAATGCTAATTAGCCTTGTAACCATAGATAAGTCACTTATCTGATCCTGTTTCTTCATCTGTGTAAATTGAGATAACAATATCTGTAGGACCTATCTCACAGAGTTGTTATAGGGGTTTGAATAAGATATTACATGCAAACCAACATAAAGATAGCTAGGTGGCACAGTAGACAGATCGAGGACCTCAACTCGAGATCTGAGTTTAAATTCACCCTCAGATACGTACTAACTGTATAACCCTAGACTAGTCATGTAAATGCAACTTACCTCAGTTTCCTACTCTGTAAAATGGCCATAACAAGAGAATCTCCCTCCAGGGTTGTTGCAAGGATCAAATGACATCATATTTGTAAAGCACTTAGCACAGTGTCTGACACACAGTCAATACTATATAAATCGTAGCTATATATAACTATAAAACTGTTTTTGGAAACCTTAAAGCACTATATAAACATCAAGTATTGTTCTTGAACTTGATAACCATGCCATATGTACATATATTATCCTGTGAGGTTGTTGTCCATGTTTTCCCACAAATTGACTATAGGAAATCTACCCCAAATTATGAAAGTTCTCTTCTCGTTCTCTTGGTATTTCAGGCATACCTGTGGGCCACTTGGGATGTCCATTGTTGTAGTGGATGTCTCATCCTCAGTCATGTGAGTGGCCCAGATCCCTTTCTAATATTATTCATACAGGTTTGTTTGTTTGTTTTTGTTTTTTTTTTTTGCCATTTTTCATGTTGAATCATTGCTGGTAGTAAGCAGCCTTCTTATATCCAGTATGCATCTCTTCCTTGCCCTTTGGGCAATTTTCCATTATATTTCTTCTGTGATAAAGATGTGTTCTGTAATTCACAACCATATAGCAAGCAATACAAGGAAAAATATTAGTGTCAAACCAATAAGCTTTTGAGACAGTAAGCAGCTTGGGGTCATTGAAAACTCTGGGCAGTTTCCCAAATTCTATCTAGCCCAATTTTCTTCTGATAATAGCTGACACATATCACATGTTAAGAGAGAGGTTCTTAACCTAAATTATGCAGAATAGGACCATGGATACATTTCAGTGTGTTCATGAACTTGGATAGGGAAAAAAAATCTTTATTTTCATTCAATGATAAGTACATACAGAGAGAGGGAGGGAGTATGGGAGGGAGAGAGAGAGAGAGAGAGAGAGAGAGAGAGAGAGAGAGAGAGAGAGAGAGAGAGAATATGGATTTATTGGCTTCACTGTACTGCCAAATGAGATACTGTCCCAGTATCTGGGACAGATACTGTAGTATTATTATCTCTCTATCATAGATGAGGAAAGCAAGAGTCAGAGAAGCTAAACAAAGCATATAGCTTGAGTATAAAGCATGATTCCTAACTCAGGTCTCTCCTGATCCAAGGGCTGGGATTTACTCCACTGGGTCATGTGCTATCCCTCACTTTCTAATTCTGGATACAAGACATTGCATATCTACAAAGCTACAAAATGTCACTCAGAATATTTGTAATTTTAACAGGCTTTAGCTAGGAACAAATTTTAAGAGGAGTTAGTCCAGAGGAATGAATTTCTGATAGTAGGGTTTTAGTCATCAGTAAGTAACAGGCTGATGAAAGAAATATTGGGTCAAGGAAAACTTCCTGGAATTCCTCAAATCATATAGCAACAATAAACATTTTGTCATCGTTATTGTTGTTCAGTTGTTTCTGCCATGCCCAACCCTTCAAGACCCCATTTGGGGGTTTCTTGGTAAAGATACTAAAGTGGTGTGCCATTTCCTTCTCCACTTAATTTTACATATGAAGAAACTGAAGAAAAGGGGCTTCAGTGACTTGCCCAGGGTCCCACAGCTAGTCTAAGGCCAGATTTGAACTCAGGAAGACGAGTCTTCCTGACTCCAGGTCCAGCACTCTATCCGATGCATGACCTACATGCAATTAAGAATATCATAATAGGTATTATTATCTGCCCTGTACATCTCGACCCATGGACCTCACCCTCTACCTTTCATATATGCCATGGCATCATATATATCATTTGTCTCTTGCTAATAGAAGTGAGAATAAAGACTGTCTAAATTTTAGATTTCTATCCCCAGTGTTTAGCAATAAGCACACAAAAATGACTTTTCCTTCATTCATCCATACTATTATTTAGATACAGCACCTTAAAATTTACAAAGCCCTTTGTATACATAATCCTATTTGATCATCCAACAAGCTCATGAGCTTACTTACTATTATCACGCCCATTTTATAGATAAGGTTGAGAGAGGTTAAGGGATTGGCCCAGGGTCATGCAGCTAGTTGGTGAGATAAGAGTCAAACCCAGGTCTTTCTGACTCCAAACTCCACATGCTATCTGCTACAGTATCCTATCTTTCCACCTCTTGGACCGGCCTAACCACGACATTAACGGAATGGATATCAAGCACAATCACTGACACCCCACACATATAACTGGTAACTGCAAAAACTCAGAGAAAGGAAAGCTACTAGTATCAGTGATGGAAGGGGGTGGGAAGGAAAAAGAAAACAGCTCCTAGGGAACATCAGAAATCATCCAGCATAGTAAAAAGACATTTTAACTATGGTCATAAATACCTGTTATCTAAACAACCTTGGTTTAGGATGACAAGATTAGAGGGCTCAGGATGGGTTCTCCATACAAAACAGAGAAAACAATGATGATGGACATTCTTGAACATGAACTGGAGGACATTCCATTGAACAGTAATGCAGCTCCCTATGAAACTAGAACAGAGTTAACCAAACCCAGAGAGAGCAAAAAGGCAGGTAGCCCCGAGACAGAAGTGAGGGTAACCACTGGGGTTGAATTGAATACTCTATTACTTTTAAGGATGATAATTGAGCAAAGGATAAAAAAAAAATGTAGGACATCATCAGATTTAAATAACTGCTTTCCTGGACAATGGAACTCACTGTATGTACAGGGGGTGATTTGCCAACGCTGAGTGTTTGAAAGAAACACTTGAGGCTGATTGACATGACACAATTAGCACAGAAGAAAATGGAAGTAAAGAGTGAACAAGCATTAGAAGATAAAAGAAATTCTAGCTGCCAGAAAAACACAAGCAAGGGGGTTCCAATAAAGGATATTTTCTGCTCTTTGAAGTTAGCTAAAGCCTCCAATGTGGGGTAGCTAGGTAACTCAGTGGATAGAGTACTGGGCCTGAAGTCAGAAAGATTCATCTTCTTGAGTTTTAAATTTGGCCTCAGATACTTATTAGCTGTGTGACCCTGGGCAATAACACTCAACCCTGTTAGCCTCAGTTTCCCCATCTGTAAAAATGAGTTGGAGGAGGAAATGGTAAACCACCTGTATCGGCAACCACACTGGCATTCCCAGAATGGCTGCTAGCACAAGTTTTTAGATCTGCATTACTAGGAAAGATAATTATTTAAGGGGTCAACAATCTTTTTTAATTATATTCACTAATTCAGCAGAGAAGTCAGCACCCTGAACTTCAGAGAAAATACAGGGAAAATCCAAGCAGAGAAATAAAGACCAACACTATAATAAATAATATGTAGAAATAAAGACTGCCTGAATCAACTATACACTTTAGATACATCCCTAGATTAAGAAAACCTTTACTTCTGAGCAATCAGAGAACATGGCCACTCAGAATCTCAACCAGGGAATCACAAGATCCTTCTCATAAGTGAGCCCCCAAAGCAAAATGCCAACTCAGAGTATATATACGCTTCTCAGAGCCAGAAGGCATCACAACCTTCCTGACTCAGTGCCTAATTAGAAATTAACAAAAGGTGTGAAAGCCTTCCTATAAGCAAGCCTCCCCTAAGCAAGCTTCCCTTAATGGGCTCCATGTGAGCCCTTTGAATGGGTGGAGAAGATGTTAAATTCCATAAACATTCCATAAAAATTCCATAAACAGTAAGAATCTCAATACCCATTTTGCAGATGAGACAAATAAGGCTTGGAGAAATTAATTGACTTGCTCATTGGCACAAAACTAACAAAATTTGTGTCACTTTCAGAAAGTTATTAAATTTCTCTGAATCTCAGTTTCCTTAACTATGAAACAAGAGTGTTCAACTAGATAATTCCTAAGGTCTTTGTAGCTTTAAGTCTTATGAAAAGACTTATCTTTCCAATAAGACAATAGATTCTTAAAAGGAAAAGATACTTTATCTTCCCTTTTCCTAACCCAGGTCTGGGCACTTAAAATGTTGTTGAATGGAATTGAATTTTTGATGAACAAGAAAAAAGATAGTTAAAGTCTAAAAAAATCTACCTACTTTAGATAATTGCCCTCTTCAATTAAATATAATTTTCTACTCCTTTATAGTCTATATTCTTGGCATCATTATATTGCTGCTGACGTATCACCACCATGGTGGTAGAAGATAAAGGGATAGATTTGTTGTCAAGAACAGCTAAGTCCCAATCCTACCTCAAACACTTATTAACTGAATGACCCTGGGCAAGTCACTGCACATCTGAGTCTCTGTTTCTCATCTAATATGTAAGATGAAGGGGTTGGACTGAGTGAGCTTTCTACTCTACATCTATGATCCTAGGATCTGTTACTACCTATCATCATTACTGTTCTATTATTATTTCTGATTTTGAGGACAATATGTCTGGTATCTCTAATAAGAGATTCCAGATACTGTTGAACTCCTATTTCTTAATACTTACCTACTCTGTTCCTATGAACAGGTCATTTGCCTCTATTTGCCAAGATATTGGTATATTACAAGTATTGTAAAACAATTGTAAAAATCTATTATTATTTAATATTCAGTCCACAAATGTGATGTTTCTCAAGTTGGAACTGTAATGAACAGATTGTATGTGGGATGCCTGCCTGGGAAGCCAGCTGACACATGCACCATGCCACATAACCATATAAAATAGGTTTAATAATGCTATCCTAGCCTAATGGCCCAGATGGGGATTGGTTTATATAAACTGCTTTAAATACCTATGAGTAAGGGACACGAATTTGTGTGACATGCCATTAAACCTTTCTGAGGGACAGCTGGACTGCCCTGACTGACCGAAAGTTATAGCATTGACTTGCAATTTCCACTGAGACAACTAAAACTCTTAAAGGCATTATTATATTGGTGCTACCTTGTTTTAATCATTCATCCCCCCTACCAATAATTTCTGTTCTTGAAATCAGTAGGTAACAACTGTGATCAGATACAAGTGATCTTGCCCAAGTCACAACCTTTCAAGACTTCAATTTTCTTATTGGTAAAATAGATATAATAGAATTCATAGTTTTAGAATAGAATTCTATACAATACCACTTCTAGGGTTATATCCCAAAGAGATCATAGAAGTGGGAGGAAGACCCATATGTACAAAAATATTTATAGCAGCTCTTTTCATGGTTGCAAAGAATTGGAAATTAAAGGGGTGCCCATCAATTGGGGAATGGCTAAACAAGTTGTGGTATATGCATGTAATGGAATATTATTGTGCTATAAGAAATGAGGAGGAGATGGTTTTCATATTTACCTGGAGAGGCTTATACAAACTGATGCTGAGTGAGAAGAGTAGAACCAGGAGAAATTTGTATACAATCACAGACATATCATATGTGTGATGACCAACTATGACAGACTGGACTCTTCTCAGCAATGCAATGATATAAGTCAATCCCAAAAGACTCATGAAAGAGAGAAATTCGACATCCAGAGATATAACTAGAAAGAACTGAGCTTGAATCCTGATGGAAGCAAACTACTTGATCTTTTTCTCTTCATTGTTTAGTTTTATTTCTTCTTTACAATTTTTCATCCCATCTAGTACAATATGCCTTTGTAACTTGACTAATGTCTAATGTGAAAGTATTTGCAGATCCTATACTAGACTATATGCTATCATGGGGGGTGGGAGGAGGGAGGGAAGGGAAATTTGAAACTCAAGGAACTATGGAATTGAATCTTGTAAACTAAAAATAAACAAAAAAAGAACATAAAAAAGAATAGAATTCTATGATAGAATCACTATCTAATAGTGCCTTCCCTACCTACCCCACTCAAGGGATGCTGAAAGGATGACATGACATAATAAATGTGAAAGAGGATGAGTCAAGATGGTTCAGTGAGAAGAAACTTTAAAGTCTAGCTTACCCACTTTGCTTCCTTGACAAAGATGAAGAAAATGCACCAGACAGAATCCTAATCAGGAAAGTCAAGAAAAAGTCCAGTGAGGCATTTTTCCAGCCTGGGGTGGCTTAGGGAGACAGAGAGGTTGTAAACACTGGAAGCATCAGGCAGAAAAAGACTGCAGGGGATCCCTTAACAAGTACTGGGTGCAGGAACAAGTATAATTTGAAGAAATATCAGATACTACCCAGTGCCATGTCACAGGTCCAGGGAAGAGAAGAACAGTTTTGAGCATTGGCCTTAGCCATGTACTGAGCAGGGGATATGTTCTGGAAGTAAATGGTAACTTTGTGGTTCTGCCTTCCCAAGCTAAGCACAGTATCCCAGGCCAATTGGGAGCTGGCAGTCCAGTTTCTCTGAAGCCAAAAAAAGCACACACACACACACACACACACACACACACACACACACACACTCCAGCAGGCTCTTCAGTGGCTGAGACCAACATTAGTCTACTGAAATTCTCAACCAGAGACAAGCTGACAGACTCAAGCCTATATTTAGTACGGCCCAGGAGGGCAGTGAACAGACCTCATCTGGGATCACAACACTTTGGAAGCACTGAAAGCTTACAGGCTCCTAGTCTGAGCTGTGAAATCAGCCAAGGTTGTACAGAGATAGAGGCTCTGGCCCAACATGCAGTGCAGAAGTAAGCAGAGCTCAGCACTAACATAAAATCCAAAGTCAAGAAGAAAGCCTGGAAGAATGAACAAACAAAAAAAGCATCCCACTCAGTTATTATGACCACAGGAAAAGCTCAAAGCACAAACATAAAAGACAATGACTTGAAAACATCTACAAGCAAAGACAGAGAAAAATGCAGATAATGAATACAAAAGTGTCTTGAAAACTATGAATTATTATATTAATACTAAATCTTATTATCTTATAGAGACTCCCCATCTTAATATCACCACCCTCTACCCCTCCCCTCCCCCCACATGCCTACTGACACAGGGGCAAAGGTATTCTGAAGAACTTTCTCAATTTAGCAGAGGAACTAGAAGGAGAGAAATTACAGCCTCCTACGTGGAGCCCTGAGGTCTCACCACTATCCATATCAGGTCAAACCATGTACCCTATTTGTAGTTGGTCAGTCATTTCAGTTGTGTTGAACACTTTTTGACTCCATTTGGGTTTTCTTGGCAGAGATACTGGAGTGGTTTGCCATTTCCTTCTCCAGTTCACTTTACAAATGAAGAAACTAAGGCAAAGAGAATCAAATTACTTGCCTAAGGTCACACAGCTAGTACCTGTCTGAGGCCAGATTTGAACTCAGGAAGATGAGTCTTTCCAACTCCACTTCCTGCACTTCTATCCACTATGCCATCTAACTGCCCTAATATTCATTATTGGCCCTATCAGATTTTTACTGTTTCAATGGTTTTCTTTGCCTGTATTCATCACAATGGATGAAGTAATCTTCTTGGAAAATGTAGGCTTGAGTAAACTTCATAAGTTCCCAGGAAAGGGATTGATTGGGTCATGTCAGACAAGATGTGGTAAGGTACCATTCCCTATGGTTCATCCTGAGTCCATGTTGAAGCATGGTTGGAAGGGGAAGAAGGATTGATGAGCAATTGTCGAATCCTTTACTTCGAGCAGAGTAGCTCTGTCCTGGTCTGGCAGGTCTATAGCAATTAATTCAATTTGTCCTCACTGTGGGACAAAGAAGAAAAGGCCAGGACAGAAATCAACCAGCAGCACAATGGCAGGAAACAAACAAGTGGGACTCAGAGTGAGGGGGCAGGTGAACAGATGGGGAAAACACACAGTGATAACAACAGACAAAACAGCGAATGAGCACCGAGTCTTAGAAATGACATTTCGTGAAGAACTACAGCACAAGAAATAGATCACTGCTCAGTAACAGCCAACAGAATGCTGTCAAAATCAGCAGATTTGTAACAATTAGGAACAGGAGATATGTCACCCAGAGAGTATTGATAGGGGGGTGGCATCAGAGGGAGAAAGAGGCAGTATGCCTTTGTCCTCCTACTGAAAAGCACTAACAACGCCCACACTTCAAGTGAAATGTTCACAGAATGCTCACAATGTATAATGGTTTCCTAGAAGAAAGGATTGCAAGAAGCACCTACAGGTATAAAAAAGATCACTTTCATTGGGTGGACAATGAATGAAGCCTAAAAAGAAAAGGGAATTCAGCCCTTTCCATAGTAATAAGTTACAATCACGAAAGTATTCCCTCTACTAGATCTGAAAGCCATCCCTCCACCCCTCATCCTCTGTGATTTTTTTCCCCACATCTTTTCTCTATACAGCTTGAAGGCTATACAAAGTAAATCCATAATCATTCAGGGGTTGGGAAGGAAACAAGCATTTATTAATTATCTACTATGTTCCAGGCACTGTGTTAATTGTGTTACCAATTTTATCCCATTTGATCCTTACAACAACCTCTGGAGGTAAGACAACTATGATCCTCATAATTGAAGTTGAAGAAATGGAGGCAAGCAGAAGGTGTCACTTGCCCAACGTCATAGTTGGGTGAGTGTCTGAGGTCAGATTTGAACTCAAGTCTTCCTGTCTCTAGGCTCACCACACTTCACCATGCCACCTAGCTATCTCGAGTATTAACCACTAAGAATATCAACTGTGGGGATTGATGACCTTATAAAGGAGCTAGAGGTTTAGTTTATATAAACTTTGTTGGTCAGTTGTTTTTTAGTCGAATCTGACTCTGGGACCCCATTTGGGATTTTCTTGGTAAAGACAATTGAGTGGTTTGCCATTTCCTTCTCCAGATCATTAAGGGTCAAAGAATATGAACAGGTAATTTTCCAATGTAAAAATCAAAACAATTTATAGTCATATGAAAAAAATGCTCTAAATCATTGTTGGTTAGAGAAATTCAAATTAAAACAACCTTGAGATATCATTTTACACTTACCTGATTGGTTAAAATAATTGAAGGGGAAAGCAAAAAATGTTAATGGGGATATAGAAAAATTGGGACACTAATTCATTATTGGTGGAATTGTGGACTGATTAACTATTATGTAGAACAATCTGTAATTATGCCCAAAGAGTTATTAAACTATCTATACCCTTTGACCCAGCAATGTCACTATTAGGTTTATTTCCAAAGAAGATTAGAAAAAAAAGGAAAAGAACCTGTATGTTCTAAAATGTTTATAGCAATTCTCTTTGTGGTGACAAAGAACCGGAAATTGCAGGGATGCCCATCAATTGAGGAATGGCCAAACAAGTTGTGATATATGATTGTGATGGAATATTATTGTGCTATAAGAAATCATGAGCTCAATTATCTTAGAAAAACATGGAAAGACTTGCACAAAATAATGAAAAGTGAAATGAGCAGAACCAAGACAACATCATATACAATAATAACAACATTGTTTTAAGAATACTTTGAGCAATTAAGTTATTTTGACTATTATAAATACCTAAATTAACTATAAAGGACATATAAAGAAAGATACCATCTGCATCCAGAGAAAGAGCTGATAAATAGATGCATAAAGTCATTTTATATATATATCCCTATTTGCATTCAATAGTGGTCATTTCCAGGCAGGGTGGGGAGGGAAGAAAAAAGAAATTTATATGATAACTTCATTGCATATTTAAAAGGAATAGCAAGTTATATATAGTAGATTTTGAGCTTCGTGTGCAATCATCATTTTTATTATACTATTTTATGGAAATTCTTGTTTTAGTCAGTAAATTAAAAATAAAATAAATTTTAAAAATTAAAAATTAAAAACTTAAGCTACATTTGGCACTACATTTAAAGGACATAGTGGTCTATTGGTGTCACAGTTCCCTTTAGAAAATCAGCTCCACATTTATCTATTGCTCCCTAGGAACTATAATTCTTAACTTGACACTCTATGTTAGGTTTAGATCTTTATAATTTATTTCTAACACTATAGTACATCATAAGTTGTCTTGTGAAATACTAAGACCCATAAACCCAGAGCTTTATATTGTGTGGATCACTATCAATATAGGTTTAACTAATTGTGTGCCAGGGGCTTGTGGACTAGATTAGTTTTGATTGCAAAACCTACACCAGCTTCATGGTGCTCCCTTTCATTGCTGCCACTCCAGAAAAACATGTATCCAGCTCCAACTTCGGTAAGCTGGCCTTCATTTGCCAGCCTTGTTTCACTCGGGGCTGCTATTTGAATGCAAAACCTGCTGAGTTCTCTCTCAACCTGAGCTGTTCATCTTTCAGGTCTACTGGATTTTGTGTTATCTATAAGTGTGCACACTTTCTATGTACCAATAGTGAGTGGAAACATCTTTGCAAATGTTTTTGTGCAATTTTTTTGACCACAGAGTGGGATTTCCCACCTGCCATGGTAATCACACCAGGGTTGGGTAAGCAGACAATATTTAGGGCACCTTTTCTAGCCCCTTCCTCACACCAGGAGGTGAGTAGTTCGATCCTTAAAAGGCTGCTCAGACACCCGGGAGCTGCCGAGTCCCACTGCTGCTTCCAGGGAGAAGATGACCTGGGCCACTTGTGCGCAGGATTGCAGTATATCTGCACCTGCTGTTTCCTCACCTGCTTGTGGCCACAAGACTTTGATATAGGTACAATAGTAAAATGGTATGGGTGATATCTTTCGATTCCTGCATAAATTGGATTTAAGTGAGGAAGAATTGTATGAAGACATCAACCTCACTCTCTCTTCCAGAGTCATCACAGTCCAGGGGCAGGACAGAATCAAGATGACTGGTGATGGCTCAAGATTCAGTGGATGACCTTAGCATCTTTGATGTCTAACCAAGCTCTAAGCCAAGCCTGTATAACCTGCAGCCTGCCAAAGGATTTCAGAAAGCAGACAAAAAATGTAGAGGAAAACATCCTTTGTATGTAGCGGAAATCTTTTGGCAATTCTACCAGCCATCAGAGGGCCAAAAGAAGCCCACTGGCCACAAGTTGTGCAGGACTCCTCTAAGTGTTCCACAGTACCTGCTCCAGCTTGCCTTCATGGCCGTTGGCACAAATTGCTTTCATATGCTCATTCCTCCAGCTAAAGTCTTCACATGCTTAGGGTAGACATTCCCCTAATTAACTGATGGGTTTAAGGCCTGTTGATTTGCTTCAGCCTGGGTTAGCCCATCTGCCAAACAGTTTACCAGAATGTGGTTGCTATGCATGCTACAGCTTCTTGGAGCCACAGGTGAGAGGTGCATCAGGTGGACACCAAAGGTGGAAAGCAGCCCTCATACCAGAGGTCTCAGTCTTCCCTGAACACCCTTTACACCCCAGCTCTGCTAAACACTGAGGAGATAAAGACAAACAAACGAAACCGACAAATAACAAAACAAATATAAGGCAATTTTAGTGCCAAGGGACCAGCTGTTGGGAGGATCATGAAAAGCATTTTGTGGGAGGTGATACTTGAGCTAAATTTTAAAGGAACCTAGAATTTCCTTGACGGATAGGTGAGGAGGGACTGTCTTTTTGGCATGGGGGGAGGCAAGCTGTACAAAGGCACTGGGACAGAATATGCATAAGAAGCAATAAATAGGCCAGTTTGACTGGGACAGAGTGCTCATGGAAAAGAGCAATATATAATCAGTCATTCAATAAGCAAATATTTATGTTTTTAAAGTAATTTATAACAAGACTGGACAGGCATGTTGAAGCCAGGCTGGAAAATTTTCCATGCCAAAAAGAGGAGGAGAGGAGTCATTGAAATTTATGGAACAGGGCAGTGACATCATCAGACTTGTGCTTTAGGAAAATCATTTTGGTCCTGGGGAGAGGAAGAGTTGACTCAGGAAGATACTTGAGGCAAGAAGACCAATTAGAAGGATGCTACAATAATCAGTACCATTGAAAAAGAGGAATGGGTTTAAAGGATTAGATTATCCAGTATGAGACATCATTTATTTTTCTTTTGTTTCTAAGTTTATTATTCAATTTGACAAGCATTTATTATTGATCACCTACTATGTATAAGGCCTGTGTTAAGTGCTAGGAATAGAATGGAAAAAGCCTCTGGCTTCAAGATGTTTGCATTCTACAGGGGATGAGGGAAAGAAGAGGAATATAACATTTAAGCAGATACAACTATCTTATCTATTTAAATGTTATAAATCATATGGAGAGAGAAAGAGTATTAACTACTTAAGTGATCAAGAAAGATTGGCACTTGAACTGAATCTGGAGAAAAATTATAGATGTGATTATTGAAGAAGGAAATAAATATTGAGTGTAAAATGATGCCTCTACTTATGAAGACTTGTATGCATTGATGCAATGAGGTGAGAAGAACCAGGAGAATAATTTCTAGCATTACAACAATATTGTAAAGACAATCAATTCTGAATCAGTCCAAAGACCAACTGGATTCCTGAGGATTCTTAATTAAACATACTACCCAGAATTGGGATTGAGACTTTCTTTTTCTGACGTGGCCAATGCAGGAATTTGTTTCACTTGACTACACATGTTTGTAAAAATGGGTTTGTTTGTTTGTTTGTTTTCTTATTGGGGGAAGGGAAAGAAAGCAGGAAAGAAAAAAAGCAGATTTTTTTTTGCTTGAAAAAACTAAACTTAGCTTAAATAAAGTAATGCCTCTAGTGATACTCAACCACTAGAAACAATTTTATGTGATGTGATTTCAGAGAGAGTTAACAAATAGGGCCCAGGAACAACAATTCTACAACCTGCCATTCCATACATATAGTTTCATTCTTTGGTTCTTAGCCATACACACACACACACACACACACACACACACACACACACACACACACATACACACACACACACACACACACACACACACACACACCTCTGAGAGAGTTATAGCTTAGTCTAATGCTTTAGTTTTCATTTAATAACTGGAAAAGGTAGTATATAATAGGGGACAGATTTCTGGATTTTGAATCAAAACGAACTGTGTCCAAATCCCACCACTTCTGACACTATTAGATTTCTGACCATGGGTAAGTCATTTACTCTCTGTGAGCCTTAGTTTCCTCACTTATAAAATGGAGCAAATTATATATATAAAATACCATCTTGGGTTGTTCTGAGGTTCTAAATGATATAATGTATGTAAAATGCCTTACAAATTCACTGTAAAGTTAACTTTAAAATGTTAGTTATTGTTAATATTTTAGCAGAGATTAGTTAATATCTACCCGATCTGTATGGCCTTAGGCAAGTCACTTCTCCCCTCTCCTTATTTCCCTTTTCCATGAAATGAATGGAATTAAACTAGATCAGGAGCTGTCACCCTAAGGCCTGTTTTTATATAGCCTTTAAGCTAAGAATGTTTTACACATTTTTAATCAGTTAAAGAAATGAAAAGAAGATTAATAATTCATGACGTGTGAAAATTATGTGAATTTCAAGTATGTGTCCACAAAATAAAGTTTAATCAAAACACAGCCATGCTCATTTATTTACATATTGTCCCCGGCAGTTCTCCCTCTACAAAGACTGAGCTGAGTAGCTGATACAGAGACCATAGGGGGCCCTCTCTCAACACTTCATTGCTGCTCAGTGTGCTACAAATTGTCAAGACGCAGTTATAACTTGACAGTGTTTTGAGTGCCATGGGCATTGCTGTACTGCAACATCTTATTTTATTTTTTATTAACAGTGCATATCCATTATATCAAAATAATCAAAGAAGAAAAAAATGTTTTATTATAAATTTTTTCAGCTCAGGATCAAAATGGAAATTTTTTCTGAATGAGAACTATCATCAACCACTACAACTGAACACTGATCGGCTTTGCAAATTAGCTGTTCACACTATTTTTACTTTTTTTCATGTTTTTTTGTTTGTTTTCTTTCAATATGGAAATCTGCTTTGCATTAGCCTATGTAAAATTTTTTGCTTTCTCAATGGGAGAAGGGAAGGGATGGAAAGAGAGAATTTGGCACTCAAATTTTTTTAAACAAATGATAAAAATTTATTTTTACACGTAATTGGAAAAATATTTAATTTTTTTAAAAAGAAAACAGTTTTTGCTGCAGTTTTGATAATGTTTCTTAATGAATTCAACCTAAATTGCAAAGCAAAACAGTACTTACCTGTGAAACTTTTACTGATGTAAAGTTAATTCAATTATGACAACTAACATTGTTTTAATAACAAGCAATGTCGAGATGCTTCATATACTTTCCATGTTGTCAAAAGTTAAAACAAGAAGCAAGATCTCCATTCCCCCACAAATTTGGAACTCAAACTACAATTTCAGAATCACTCTTTGGACCTCGATGCAAGTCCAAAAGACATGTCCATATTTCAAAATCCTTTTAACCATGTAATTGAGGAGTTTCCCCCTAACCTTCAATTGGAAGTGATAAATCTACTATGTAATGGCATGCTAAAAAGGCATAAGAATATGTTTTTAAAAATCAAGAGAATCTAATAGACTTTTATAAATACTTGCCAAATGATGAATATGCTCAATTAAAATCATATGCTTATAAATTGATATCAGTATTTAGTAATACTTATCTCTGTGAAAAGGTATTTTAAAGATGAAACTCCTAATATCTCATTACAGATAAGCATTAACAGATGAACAGTTGCAATCAATTTTGGAGATAGGGAACACTAACTTCGAGCCACAATGAAGCAAAATATCATTGCCTCTCCACTGGGGGCAAAAAGAATTCCATTCTTTTCACTAGTAGGCCTATACAAGAATACATTGTGTTCAATTATTATTTATTGTTGTTGCTATACTCAGAATCTCATAAAAAATTTGTGGAAATTTGTTTTATCTCTTGATATAAAGGTATCTACATAATATCTTCAATTTTGCCTCTTGGCCTGCAAAACCAGAAATATTTACTATCTGGCCTTTTATAGAAAAAGTTTGGCACCTCCTAAACTAGATAACCCTTAAAGGTTCTTTCAACTACAAATACGGGGAAGAATCTAGGTAATACATAGAGTATAGGAGGAAAGTAAAAGTAATTAAGGGAGATACTAAAGCAGAGGAAGTGGGAAACTTCGCAGTTTTTCCTGGAGCCAACCTTGCCCTAGGCAAGTTCCAAAGAACCCGTTAAAAAGTGAAACATTCAATTGAGCAATAAGCTGTTCTTTCTACCCAATAGCAAAAATAAACTGTTTTTTTCCTCCACTGAATTTACTAAATGGGCCACTTTGGGGAGCAATATGGCAATAGCATTTGGCAGCCTAAAATGGTCCCAGATCTCATTCTTTATGTATGCCAGCAGAGAAAGCCCCTCTGAGCACCATTTCCATGTACCCCCTAATAGCTATTATATCTAAGAACTCTAGAAGTTCTAGATATGAGGCCCTGAGGCCCATCTGACTGAAAGTTTAACTATCAAAACTGCAAACATAAAAGACCTATAAGCCCAGATATTGCCCTAAACCTTGGGCCAGGGACGCAGGAAGAGTGGCCTTCATGAACCCATAAAATCATATCCTCTTTTACAAAGGTCTTAAATTTATAAAATTCCTATAATTTGACCATTTCTCCAAGCTGTTTTACTGTATTCCCTTAAAGTGCTATGCCATTCTCAAGTTAATTATTAAAAGTAAAGTCACTTAGGGGTGAAAACATGGATAAGCAAATAAATTCTTTATAATTGCCAGAGACGGGTGGGCCTTAATTAAGGGGTTTATTCAATATTCTACAAAGATCTAGTTCCTGATTAAAAAGCAAGCAAGCTATTTCATTGTTAACTGGGGACCACTGAAGTTCAACGGAGTCAGAGAGAAGGAAAAAAGGAGGTGTTATGATCCAGCAGTGGCTAACAAAAATAAAAAAATAAATAACATTAAATCAAGACCAATGAGAAATGTAAACTTCCTTAGATCCAGAAAACTTGGCCTTCATGCCAAGTGATTTGAATAAGCAGTTACTGAACTGCAGGCCTTCTTGACCTGTCAAGTTAAACAAGCCACACTATATAGATTGCTTGCCAGAATTCATGAGAAACCTACAATCCTATCACAGGGAGAAAGTCAAAGCTGTATAACAAAGTTGTTTTGGGTGACTTAAAAATAAATCATAAGGGGCTGCTCGGTGGCGCAGTGAATAGAGCACCGGCCCTGGAGTCAGGACGACCTGAGTTCAAATCCAGCCTTAAGATACTTAACACAAAATTAGCTGTGTGACTTTGGGCAAGTCACTTAACCCCAAAGGCCCTACAAAAAAAAATAACATAATCATAACCCCTTCTAAATCTACAGCTCCTATGACCCAAAGACCCCCCCAACTGCTATCCCAAGCAATGAATGTATCCCTTTTCTCATAGGTTAATGCTTTAATTTTACATGTTTTCAATGTGTCTCTTCCTTCTGTACATCCTGTCCTTTATTACTACTGTTGTCTGTTTTATGCTGTAAATTTTTCAAAAGCAGAAGCCTTATCTCCTTCAACTTTGTCAGGAGAATGGTTAACTGAAAGTAAAGTAAATGCTTTTTTTTCACTTGACTGGTTGTTTGGTTGGTTGATTGAATAATTAATTGATCTGCATTTTGAGTGTAATTTCCCCCTAGTAGTTTCTTTCTGGAGAGGAAAGGCATTTGATAGTTGCAGTAAAACATTTTACTTGTCTCATTCTTGGTTATCTGCAAAGCAAACATTTACTCCCTTCTCATTTTGACTGTGAAATTTTGCCAAGAATGACTATAAATCCACAAGTATTTGATGATAATAACTGACATTTATATGGTGCTTGGTAGAGGGAATTTTCTCATTAGGCGTTCCCTATTCTAATGAAATCACAGGTCCTAGCCACCACTCCCCACCCAAAGCATTTTACATATATTATCTCATTTGAGCTTCATAACAATCCTGTGAGGTATCTCCAACACTTGTTCAAAACAGAATTTGTTATCTTTCCCCTAAAACACACTCCATTTTCAAACTTCCAAATTTTTATCAAGTACCACCAGCCTCCCGGGCTCCTAAGTTCACAACCTTGGTGTTAAACTTTAGCTGTTCATATTCCCTCACCTCATATAATCTGATGGATCTTATTTTGGTCTCCGTAACACTTCTGCCCCATGTCTCCTTCAGTCCCATTGCCTCTACCTTAATTCAAGCCCCCATATCACACTACTTATTCCTTGGTAACTACATAAGAGGCACCTAGGTACAACAGTAAATATTATGTTGGACCCAGACTCAGAAAGACCAGCATTCACTTCCTGCCTTGACTATCTGACCTTGGACAAATCAGTTATCCTCTCTCAGTCTCAGTTTCCTCTTCTACAAAATGGGGATAATAGCATGTACCTTACAGAAAAAATCAAATGAGATAATATCTGTAAAGCACTCTGTCTAACAAACCTGAAAGTGCTACATAAATTCTAGTTATTACTGTTACCTGAGTTACCTCATTAATCTCCTAAAATGGTCTCCCTGCCTCTATTCCCTCTATATACTCAATCAAACCATCATCCGCATAGCTTAAAAGTGAATTTCATAAAGCTCTTGTCTGACCACCTTTCTCTCCCACGTCAATAAATGCCTGTGGTTCCCCATTAGCTCCTGGACCCAAATATAAATTCTGTTTGCCATTTATAAAGGCTCTTTATAATTTGGTCTCATACTACTTTTCCAGACCTGATGCACATCACTTCCCTCTATGAGCTCTACCTTCCAGCCATGCTGACCTATTTGCAGTTTCTCACACATGACACTCCAGAACAGAGTTAGGCTCGGAAGCAACAAGACCTGGTATCAAATCATGCCTTAGTCCCTTACTAGTTGGGTGATCTTTAATTTTCTTATCTGTAAAATGAGAATAATAACAGTACCTACCTGGTCTCCTTCAAGATTCAGTTTAAGCTGGGTGTGGTGGCATAGGCCTGTAAACCCTGCTTCCAGGGCGGCTGAGGCTGGTGGATCTTGGGAGTTCTGAGTTGCAGGATTTAAACTGATCACACCCACTAAGTTCAGCACCATCATGGGGAACCACAGGTGAGGGAGCCAACAGGTTATCCAAGGCAGGAAAAACTGCCCCAGGTCAGAAAGGGACTAGGTCAAAACTTCTGTGGTGATCACCAATGGAGTCAGGCCCAAGGGTGGCCCCTGCCCTCCCAGCCTGGGCAAGATGGGGAAACCCAAGCTCAGAACCTAAAGGGGGAAAGGATTGAGCTGAATCACCTACCTCTACATGAGACTATTCTAAGTGCTAGGGCCTATATCTTCAAGGCTAGGTTGTATCTACTTTATACGTTTCTCTAAGTGTTTTATATCTCAGTTTTGTCTTTCTATCTTCAGCATCTCACCTGCTACATAGGTGTTCCATAAATGCTTGCTTGCTTGCTTAAGTAAGACAGTTGCTAAAGGCATCATTAGCCTCCTTTTACAAATGAGGAAAATGAAGATCCTAGAAGTTAGGTGACTTGACCATGGTCACATAGCTATTAAGTGTTAGAGAAAGGATTTGAACCCAAGCCTTCCTCACTCCAAGTCTGGCCTGCTTTTCAACTCCAACAAATGGTGCCTCTCACTTTAATGAAGGATTATTCTTTGCAAGGCACTGTGTTCAATGCTGATCTGGAGAGAGAGAAAAAGATGAATGAAGAAAGGTTAGGTTTCCAGTAACATATGAAAAGATAGCGCATAATATAAGGGTCTAATGAACAATATCTGCAGTAAGTGCTTGTAGGAATTCAGAGGAGGGAAAGATTATCTCTAAGAGCTAAAAGGAAAATTTAACATATGCTCCAGAAATCTTTGCCAATTCTTTCAGTTTCTCCAGGGTTTGTATTTAACAGCTTTCCTGGGAGTCCTTTGCCTTAATTACCCATATTGGCCAAAAGGGTAGGACAGCCTCCTCGAGTAAGCTACACACCCTCCCCACACATGGTCAATAAATCTGGCCTAATAGAGAGAGATCCCCTGGGTCTGCAAGAAACATGGAAAGATTTAATGCCACAACTTCCATTCAGGCCATTCAGAGTGGAGGATTAAAGACAGTGGTGTTGCTTTAGAAAGCTCCCTTAGGTATGTTGCATTCACCAGCCCACAATATAGAAGGAAATTAAAGCTCCAGGGCTACCCGTTTGCCCAAAGTCCAAAATTAAAGTTCTGTCTTAAGTAGGTAATGCAGGGTAGTGGGTAAAGTACTGTATTTGAAACTGGAAAAACTAGATTTAAGCCCCATTCTGTCACCTATTACCTATGGGACCCTGTCACTCATGACAGCCTCAGTTTTCTAATTTGTAAAATGAGGGAGTTGAACAATATGACTGATAAGGTCTCTTCAAGCTCTAAACCTGTTCTCCCAGTGGAGAGCTCTGCTATTTACTAACTATATAATTGGGGAAGACCCTGCAGATTTCCTCATTTGTAAACCTGATATAATACTATTTAGATGAGAACTGTGTCCACATTAGCTTGTCATGAAGAAAGAGCTTTGTAAACCTCAAAGCACATTCACATATACCTGGAACAACTCAGAGTGTTAGCCTTGAAATGGGGGAGACATGGGTTCCAATGTAGCCCCAGATATTTACTAGTAGTGAACATGATTGTTATTATAATGATTATTGATTATTGTTACTATTCTAGGTTCCCTTGTGAGAAGAGCTAAGAACAGTATATGGAAATTGCAGAGGGATCAGGTTTAGTCTTGATTTAAGGGAAAACTTTTTTTGACAATTAAAGTCAGCAAAAAGTTATCAGATGGCACTCAACAACTAATTGCATGACTGGGCAAGTCACTTAACATCTGTCTACCTCAGTTTTCTCCTCTGCAAAATGGGGTTAATAATAATATCACCTACCTCCCAGAGTTATGAAAATTAAGATAACACATGTAAAGAATTTTGTAAACTTTTAAGCACTATATAAGTGCTAGATGTGTAAATGTGAGTTATTGAGTACAGATGGAATGAATTAATGCTTTCTTCCACTAATCCTCACATCTATTAGAGCTCTTGGGTTTCTGCTTCCCTCATTAACTTAAACCAAGATGTCATGTTTAATGTTATTATTACTAAAATGTGTGGGTCTACAGTAAAAAGAATGCACCACTGTCGTCATCATCATCACCATTCACAGAAGGATCTAGGAATTAGTGACTCAGATCTTTGGGAAAATATAAAATATTTCCAAGATACTTGAAGAAGCTTTCACTCTTTAAAACCTTCAGCCACAGCCCTAATTCTCCTGATGAATGAATCATTAATTGCCTGGAACAGCTAACATAAGTTTAAAAGTACCTTTCAGTTCACATTTCTCACCTTCAAATATCTGGTTGCTTGAACTAGAGACTATCAGTGAAAAAGAAGTATGAGGTTCTCTGTTGAAAGACACCCCAAATCTTAGATGATTCCATCTCCTTCAGTGAATCAGGGGAAGTCACTTATATTTCTTGACTTTTACTTCAAAATGTCCATTCACTTCCATAAAGTAAGCAATTATGATAAGCCTTATTCATATTGTGCTTACCATTCCAAGCCACTTTATATACATTATATAGTTTGTAATTATGATAGCACTATACAGTAGAAAAAGCTCCATTTTACAGATGAGGAAAATGAGTCTCAGAGAGGCTAAGTGATTTCTCCAAAGTCACACAGTAGGAAAGCAAGGAGTCAAACCTAGACCTTCTAATTTTAAATCTACTAACTATTTTTAGAGTACTGTTGTTATTCAGTTATTTCAGTAGCGTCTGTCTCTTCATGACCCCATTTGGGGGTCTTGGCAAAGATACTAGATTAATTTGCCATTTCCTGCTCCAGCTCATTTTACAGATGAGGAAACTGAGACTAATAGGGGTAAGTGACTTGTCCATGGTCACACAGCTAGTATATATCTGAGGTCAGATTTGAACTCAGAAAGATGAGTCTTCTTGACTCTAGGCCCAATACTCTATTCACTGCACCACATAACTGCCCCCATTCTTAGGATACCTCATATTACAATTCATAGATAGCTCTTTCATAACCTAACAACTTATTATTATTTCAAAGTTCAATTTCTTATTTTTATGGAATAATTTTTCCTAGAATAAGCACAGCAATAATAATAATAAAATAACAATAGCCTAAATTAAAGGCTAACTTGTTGGGTCAAAGGAAATAATCTTATTGCCATTAACATTCAAATTTCAACCAGATTATCCAGTCTTGCTATGGAAGCAATAGTCACACCTTATGCTCCAAATAGCATTAAAAAACAATGAGGAAAGACAATTTTAATTAAGATTATAAAATATTAATTACCCTTTCTGATCTTTTCATTTAAGAAATAACCTATTCTTCCCCTATTTGCTCTGTATTTAAAGATGAACTGTGGATGATGTGTTCCTAAATTTGCAAGGCTAAAACCAGCGATATTTAAAAGATAAATTTTTATATTGCACATCAATTATTCAGTGAGAAGTACAGTGCCCTGCAGCTCCTATATTATTAATATGATGCATAGCCTAATAGACCATAAATCTTTTGCATCCAGACCAAATTAGGTTTGGGGTTAAATCTAAAGTCAAAAATGCATTCTTCTTCAGGTTTCAAGAAGTAGTAAGAGGCAAACATGCCACAGATGAAACTAAGGAAACAAATCATTTTCCTGCAAAAGCAGCCATATAAGGCCACTTTCAGGAAGAGATCTAGTCACCACAGTTTTTCCATGGGGTTAGTAAGACGTAGAGCAAGGAGAGACCCTAGGAATCATCTTTATTTAACAGAAAATTGGAATGAGGCCCAGAGAAAGGTTAAGTGATTTGGTCAACTTCATACAAGAGGTGAGGAGCTAAGCCATAGACTCAGATCAACATCTTCCAATCCCCTACTTTTTGAGCTGCACCATCAGGTCTCTCCTCATTTTAAAAGGATTCACTATCTGTTAAGGCCAGCTTCATGCTGTCTGGTCTATCCACTGACCATTTAATAATATTCTTTACCATTGGGGTAAAGTAAAAATAATATTCTTTTCCATTGGGGTTGGGGAGAGGAGACTTTTTAAAAATTTGTGCAGTAAAATTCCACATTTTAAAAGTTCTTCTCAAATTTACAATTCCCATTCCTTTAGAAATTCCTCAAAATGACCATTTGTTTCACTTGTAGAACAAACTGCTTCTAAGGGTCTATGGGTTTTCATAGAATTCCCTCTGCACTTGTCAGATGAAAGAATTTTTTTTGGAATGTGTTTAATTACTAGGTGAACAGACCTCCTTGATATAACAGCTAAGTAAAATCTTCAAGTACAAATAACATCACAGAATTTTGAGGCTTAAAGTCACTTGGAGATTATCCATGTTAAAGCCTTCATTTAACAAATGAAGCAATTAGGCCCAGAGGGGTTAAATAATTTGCCTAAGATCATACAGCAAGTTAGTGGCAAAGCCAAGACTAAAACCTTATCCTCCTGATTCTAGACCCTGTTCTTTTTCCACTACATAAAGTCACTTCTGTGTTTAATGAGAAGGTCCAAAATTACTTCAAAATTTACATTATCCATGGACTATGCCCATACTCAATATCAAACTGGACCCCACTTAATGGGGCTCAGCCAATCTTTACAGTCAACTTGAATAATAATGGCATTAATTCAATTCACAGAATCATAATATCTCAGAGTTAGAAGAGGCTTCAGAAACCACCTCATTTAACCCATACCTGACCATGATGTCTACAACATCCCCCTAAATTGGCCATTTAAGATTATAGACAGCTAGGTGGCATAATGGGTAGAATGCCAGGCCTGGAGTCAGGAAGACCTGAGTTAAAATCCAGCCTCAGACATTTCCCTTCTTCTGCCTTAGTTTCCTCAAGAATAAAATATGGAAAAATAATGGCACCTACCTAACATGCTGTTGTGGGGACCAAATGAAATAATATTTGTAGAGCACTTAGCACAGTGCCCAGCACATAGTAGGTGGTTAATAAATGCTTGTTCCTCCATTGAAAACCTCTAGTGTGGAGGACCTCATTACTTTATGGAAAAGCCCATCCATTTTCAAATAACTCTAAATGTTACAAACACCTTCAGTGAGCATACACCTAAGCTAACCTCTCTAACATTAATAATCAGAAAGTGATTGAATAAAGTAATCCTTGTTGCATCCTTTAAGGAATCCTTTAGGATCCCCTTGAAATCACAGAAATCGTGAAAGCAAAATCAAATCAATGTAATGCTTGGTGGAAGATTCAATGAACTTCATGATCCTGAGAGCATTCACACTTGAAACTGTGGGGAGCCCTGCTGTCCTGCAGCAGGGCTGAGAAAGAATCACCTACCCAGAGGCTGGGGTGTATAAAAAAGCCAGGACTCTGGGAATGGTGGAAAATAGAGAGCCAATTTTATTACCCTGTGTACAAACTTTTATAGGATGCTTCCTAATTGTTTTCCCCTGAGGACATTGTGCACTTCTTTGTTCCGAGGCTGTGGGTGCATCCTCACACCTGTGTGTTTGAGCTCCTTCCTGAGGGATGGGGAACTGATCCAGGTCTGGTAGCAGGCTCTTCAGCTGAAAGGGCTTATTCAGGAATCAGAGTCAGAGTCCCACTGGCCTGTGGTCCTCTACATGAAACCAGCATGAAGAACACAAATAGATGCAAAATGGATTTCATGTATCAATTTTATAATTATCTACTTTTACCATCAGCAATGGAGAAACCCCTATCTTCAGATCCTAACACATTACTTCCCTATATACCATATGATGAAGGAGAAAGGGGGCTTAGGAAAATGAAGCTGGTCAAAATGGCCAGGCCAGACTGAGAACACATTGAGGAGATTCATAAACAACACAACATGGTCTCAGAATCCAGAAAGGGTCACTTTTCAAGACATCTCAGGGTTGGGAGGATGAGTGGGGAAAATATTACTATCTCCAAAAGATAATGGAGAGAATATTTTTATCTACCAACCTATGTACTTACTTACCTCATCTTTATAAAATGTTTATGAGAACAATCCTTATGTGTATTGAAGGTGTCCTCAACATAAGAAGGGAACAAGTAGATAGCCTTTTATAGAAGATTTTCTATAGCAGGGTACTTCTTTAGAGTTAACATGATTAAATGAAAGGTATAGAGGATATAAGAATTATTTTTATTGTTTGTTAATTGTTTATTGATTTTAAAAAAGCAATACACTAGAACAAAATACAGCCAAGCACATGTTAAGATCATTTAAACTTAGTTATACCTTCCTGCTAACCATTTTTGTTCTATCCTTCCCAGTCCAAAGGTATTTATCCTTGGCAGAAAAAAAAACAGAATCAAAATATAGGATTAGTAGTCTTGGTTTCTCCTGTTTTATGTTATCCAAGTCAAGCATTAACATACCCTTTCTTTGATTTTCATCTTGCTTTTACCATGCAGAAACCTGCATCAAGAAGTATAATAGCAAAACAATTATAGGATTTTAGTCATTTGTCTACTGGACCATTTTGCATTGGGTAAATTGGGATGTGATTTAGAAAAAAAGCTTCTAACAAATGTCTCATAGTTAGGTTTTCACTTAGTCTTTATGTCAGTATATATTCTTTATATATTTATCAGAAAATGAGTCCTCAATATCATTCAAGTATTTAATATTCACCTTTTTATTGATCATAGCCTTCATTTTCCTAGAGTGTAAATAGCCTTAGAATGTTATCCAGATATGAGTCATGACCAAAATCATTTAGTAACCCACTTGCTAGGTTGGGCCTAGCAAGACCTAGTTTGGCCACAAGACCCAGACCTCCCTATGGGATACGATATCACTTAGGCACCATGACTGATAGCCAAAGCCTACTTTGGAGATGTTCTTATTCTTTATTTTTGTCCTTATCCTAGTTCACTTATAAATTCAACAAATGTTTATTGAATATCAACAATGTTCATGCAATTATGCTAGGCATTGTAGGAGATACAAAGATGAATGTGACCTTACCCCTGCTGTGATGGAGTTTATAATTTTTGAAGATACATGAGTAGAATATACCAATAATCACAACATAAAGCGACAAGTACCAAAAAGAAGTATGGTTAGAATTTAACACTCAAGGATGCAGGAAGCAACATAAGGGGGGGAAACAGAAGCAAAGACATGGACAAAGGAAAGACTAGATTATTTTGGAGAATAGTCCAATGTAGTTTGCCTGGCTCATAGAGTATACATAAAGGAGCACTGCTTTGCTCATAATGGGAAAAACAGATGAGGGCTCTCTCACAGCATTACATATTTTCAGTGTTTCAAGACATGTTAAAAATCATATGATCCAACATGTACCTGAACAAGAGTCACCTCTACAAAATCCTTTATAAGTAATCAATCAGCTTTTGCCTGTTCAGTGATAAGAAACTCACTTCTTTACTAAGACAATTCCTCTTTGGGATTTTTCTATTTGCTAGGATGTTGTTGTTTTTGTCCTTACATAAAGCCTAAAATTTTCACCTCTGAAACTTCCAATGACTATTTCTAGTTCAGTTGTAATGTTCCCACAAGAATAAAGCTATTTCTTGTTGTTGTTGTTCAGTTGTTCAGTTGTGTCCAACTCTTCATGACCCAGTATGTGGGAGTTTCTTGACAAAGATACTGGAATTATTTGCTATCTCCTTATCCAGTGGATTAGGCAAACAGAGGTTAAGTGACTCACTCAGGATCACATAAATAGTGTCTGAGGTCAGATTTTAACTCAGATCTTCCTCACTCCAGGTCCAGCACTCTATGACAAATCTTCAAGTAATGGATGAAAGCCTGAATGCCCTAAGTCTTATGTCCTTTGCGCTAAACATCCTTACCTCCTTCAAGTGACAGGGTCTTTAACAAGCTCGTGATCTGGATACCTTTCTCTGGATCTATTCAAGTTTTTAATGTAATTCCTGAAATGTGACTCACAGAATTAAACATAATAGCCTAGATATGATGGGACCGACTCAAAGTACAGTGAGATTATCACCTCTCTCATTCTGAACATTATGCTTCTATTAATACAGCTGAAGATCATACTGTTTGTGAGTGTTAGGCAGCCATAATATACTGTTTATTTATATTGACATCCACTAAAATCCCAATTTTTTCATAAAAGGTGTCAACTATATGTATTTGCTATTTTGAATTTAAGTGTAGGGCTTTAATCTTTCTCTATTAAATGTCATTATGGAAGGCCTCCAAATATGTCCATTTCCCTCCCTATGATGCACAGCTTGATGGGAAATTAGCTACTCCATCAGTCTATACCTTGGATAGACATAGCAGATGGATCACAGGAGAAAGAAAATAGATCAGATTTCATTTGGGAAATTTTATGGCTCTTTCAATGATTATAAGCTGCTCCTTGATAAAAAAAAATCCTAACTTTCTAACACCGTTATTCTCCCTGGGATGCTAATGTGACTACAAATTATGGAATATTATCGCTAAAATCAAAATTGTGAGTGACCTAAAAGGTAAGGGAAAAAAGCAAGGTTAAGATACTAAGTCTGTAGCCTGTTACCAAAGACGACTTTCATACAAGGAAGTTTGGAGGGATGAGAAAGCAAGAGAGTTAATGAAACAAACAGAGGTTCATAGACCTGAGCTAGAAGGGGCATTAGCAGTCATCTTGTCCAACTCCCTCATTTTATAGATGGAGAAAGTGAAACTAGAAGAAGAGTTAAGTGAATTCCCCAAAGTAACAGAGGTAGATAGTAGCAGCTGATGCACTATATATGCTCAGGAATATTCAGAGGCCAAAGCTAACAGGGAAAGGAAGTGTGGGGATGAGGGAATAAGCATTTATGAAGCTCCTGCTATGTACCAGACACTTTATAAGTCTTATCTCATTTGATCTGTACAATTTTCCTTGTGAGGTTGGTGCTATAATTATCTCCATTTTTCCATTAAAGAAACTGAGAAAGATAAATGTTAAGTGTCTTGCCCATGTGCCATCTTCCTGACAACATTCGTTTATATTATATTACATCAAATTGCTAAGTAAAGACTTCTTACATTGGAGAGAGAGAACTGTAAGTCTAGAGTTAGAAAGGGCAGGACTGGCCAAAGATCAAGTCCAGTAGTCTTTGGCATAGAGGAGCCAGCTTCAACCAGTCTAATACTAAAGAAAACTTTTGTTATAAAGGGAACACCGCAGGGCTCAAACTACAAATTTTTACTAATTTTTTTTTTACTATTCTTTTACTACATTTTTTACTAAATTATTTTTATTTTAAAATTTTACTAATTTTTATTATATTTTTTTACTAATTTTACTAATTATCTCTTCACCTGAAATAGCCCCCACTCCTCCCATATTCCCTTCACTTTTTATTCACTAAATTCCCCTTTCCCCAGCTGTTTCATTTCCAGGGTGCCCCAAGACATTCAACTCCCAGCAAGTCAGCTTCTAAAATGTATTACTTTATTATGCCAGTAGGTGGCAATGTAGCACAACTTTAGGATTCAATATAACTAAGAAGTAATTGACTCCAGGACAAAGACACAATAAATTGATACTATACATGCTAAGAGTGAAAGGTTTGGAAAGGACATTTGCTTCCAAGCAAATAGCAAAATGTATAACTTAGGCATCCACATAAAGTATTCACTTTTTCATTTAAAGAACTGGTTTATCCCTGCTATACAGTACATTAGTGTTTGTGATGAGAAGTTCCTGCATGCACATTCAATGACAAAGGAAATGAGAGCAAGGGAGATTATCCACGGTTGGAGCTGGACCTTGCATCTAGTCCTCTAGCTACAAAAATTACCACTTTCCCTCAGCCATACCTTGCTGCCTTACAAGTATAAGAACTTAGACACTCAAATGAATACTATCCTTCAAAACACTTGCCTTGTGTAGGTCCTTACACTGATTGATTACAAGGATGTTGTCACTGTTTAAGTATTTCAGAATTCCTCTTTTGAAACTGCCATCAAGGTCAGTTTCTGAGCCATGGAAGGAAATCAGTCTCCTTATTTTATAGGAACACCTTGGTTTTGACCTGATATGGGACACCAGCTTCATCATTCACATTTTTCATCACATTTGACTTTGAATGATTTTTGTCTGTTTCCAAAATTTTATCTGCTCTCATTACATGAAAACTTGACAACACTGAGACATATGTTTTAAAATGTGATTCAGGCTACCGACACTTACCATATGTTTTCCCTATACACACTGTCTGTGTTGGCTGTTTTTGCCAAAGCATATGCATGCAGAACTCTCTAGGTGGTAGCAACAATCATTCTTGAACTTTTGCAAACATGTATGATTTATTTTGTCACTCCATTCTATTCAATTTAATTAAGCATGAATTGTTATTGTTGTTCAGTTGTATGCAACTCTTCGTGACTCCATTTGGGTTTTCTTGGCAAAGATAATGGAGTGTTTACCATCTCCTTCTCTGGCTCATTTTACAGATGAAGAAACTTAAGCAAACAGGGTTAAGTGACTTACCCAGGGTCATGCACCTAGTAAGTGTCTGAGGTCAAGTTTGAACTGAGTTTTTCTTGACGCCAGACAGGGTACTCTATCTACTACACCCCTATAAGCCACTGGGCTAAATTCAGAATATAAAAACAGAAAAATTATCTCTGCCATCAAATACCTTATACAGATATAAATACAATAAAATTTGAAGAAAGATAACATAAAACCAGGACAGGGATTCTTGATGTTTTTATGTGTCATGGACCCTTTGGTAGTTAAGTGAAGTCTATGGGTTCTTTTTCAGAATATTATTTTTAAATTCTATTTATTTGTTTTAGTTTTCAACATTCACTTCTATAAGATTTTGAGTTCTAAATTTTCTTCCCCCTCCTTCAAGACAGCATACAATCTGATATAGGCTATACATATACAATGACAGGATATTATTTTTAAATACAAAAAATAAAACACATAGAATTATAAAGGAAACCTATTATATTGAAATACAATTATCAAAATATTGAGGCAACTTAATGGATTCCAGGTTGAGACCCTGAACCAAGGAAGTCAAGAAAGACTTCCCCTATCAAGTCACATCTGAATTGAGACTTGATGATCAAATTAAGGATTATAAAAGGTAGAGTTGCAGACAGAGTGTATCAGGAAATGTGCAAAGACAGAAAGATGGGAAACAGGATGTTAAGTTTAGAGAATAACACATAGGCCAGTTTGGAAGATAGAAGCTTAAAAAGGAGTAGTATAAAAGTAATCTGGAGGCAAAGGCTGGAGGCAGTCTGTGAAGGGTTTTAAACATCAGTCTGAAGAGTCTGTATTAATCCAAGAGGCAACAGGGGGCTACTGAATATTTTTGAGTAGGGTAGTAACATGGTTACATCTCTGCTTCAGGAAGATTATTTTGTCAACCATTTAGCCCACACTGCCAGTGAAATAAAATAACGATTAAGAGAGAATAAGCGTCAATAAATGCAAACTCATCCTTTGAGGAAGGGAATAATTAACAACCAATTAACATTTATTAAGCACCTATTATCTTCCAAGACCTGTAATAAGCACTAGAGATACAAAAAGAGGCAAAATGGGAGAGACAACAAAATAAAATACACAAAAATGCTACATACAAGATAAATAGGAAATAATTAGCAGAGGGAGGGCCCTGGAATTGAGGGGTTAGGAATGGCTTCCTGTGAAAGAAAAGATTTTAACCATAACTTAAAGGAAGCTAAAGAAGTCAGCAGGAAGAGCTGAAAAAGAACATTCTGGGCATCGGGGCAGAGGAAATGTTCCTAGCTGAACTAATTTGTGTCAAATCCACAAGTGTCAGTGATTTGATGGAGGCACAAAATCCTCTCTTCCCTATCTTTTAGACCAATAGGTTTCGTGAAACCAGCCTGGAGTCTGGTGTCATTGAATGAAAGAGGACATTTTGGAGTGTAAGGGGTAAAAAGACTAGAAAGGTAGGCGGAGACTGGCTATGAAAAGTGTTGAATGCTAAGCAGAGGATTTTGTATTTGAACCTGGAGGCAATAGGGAGTCATTGGAATTTAGTAATATAGTCATACTTCAGCTTTAGGAAAATCACTTTAGTGGCTGAAGGATAGAGGAAATGGAGGAGAAACTAAGTGGATATCACAAGCTGTCTTCAAACAGGCAATCAGTGTTCTCCAAATGCCAAGAAAACATTAAGGGCCATTCAAAACCCACTAAAATGTCAGCACACTTTAAAAGAGGCACTTAAATGATAAAAACGGAAAGTTATGTACATGTGTAATCAGCAAAGTACTAACAGAAGGTAATCACAAAAATCTTCTTCCTGTCCCCTGTAGAGTACTATAGAGGTTCCAGGAAAACATTGCTGGGGGACATACCTGTGATTGTGTTGCTATATGAAATTTATCACAGGGTGGGTAGCTCCTTCCATCAATACAGAGGGACAATTTTGTACACATTTGCAAAGGCTCAAGAATAAATGTTGCCACAATTTGGGGAGTTCTGCACACATATTCTATAGCAAAGCAACCAACATAGAGACAGCGTGTATAGAAAAAACATGGTAAGTGTCAGGAGTCTGTAGCACATTATGTCTTAGTGCTGCCAAATCCTTATACTTGGAGATGGAGACAAGGCAGGGAGAAGCTAAGTGACTTTCTCAGGATGACACAGCTGATATACATCACAGTCAGAACTTGAACCCAGGTCTTCTCTGTACAAAAGGTTGCTCTCAGTCCACTATAACATGCTTCATTTTTAAGATTTCAAATAAAAAAGTCTGAGTGCTGATGAGTATGACCAAAGCAAGTAGGAGGAAATGAGCCAAGTGATAGCAGTTTTAAAGCAACTGGGGTGGTTTATCTTCTAGCAAAAATAGAGATGCCAGATGAAAATTGAATTCAGAGATAGAGCAAAATTCATTGGATTGAGGGACCACGAAGAGGAAGAAGGGATCCACAGAGGCAAAGCCACAAGTGCCAATGATTTGATGGAGGTACATAATACTCTCCTCCTTATCTTTTAGACCAATGGGCTGCATCTTTTTTTTTCTCTGCTGGCCCTGAAAACTTATTCATGAGATCAAAAGCAAAAAGGGACCTTAAAAATCATGAAATCCAACATCTCATTTCACATGGCAAGGGTGTGGTGTGTGTTGTTTTTATTGTTTTGCCTATGTCAATTATGTGCGGCCCATATAGATCTGTCTAGATGCATTTCACAGGGAGGGGAAAAAAAGACATCATTAACATCTTTTCCTACCCTTCTCTAAGGGGGACCTTGATGCCCACCAAGAGGGAAACAGGAGGTTGGGGACAGAGGCTGGTCACTCTGCTCTCCCCAGAAAGAGGGGTTAATGGATTAGAATTATATCTATTTGTTCACTTAAATAGTATTAGTCTAGGCCCCCACAAGGGCAGGGAGCCTGCTGCCTCAAGGTCACATGTGGCCCTCTAGGCCTTCCATGTGTGGCCCTTTGACTGAATCCAAACTTCACAGAATAAATCCTCTTAATAAAAGGATTTGTTCTATAAAACTTGGACTCAGTCAAAAGACCTCAAGGTCACGGGTTCCCTACCCTGAGGGAAGCAGTATTCAGGTTCAAGCTAAACTCCTGATTGCTGGTTTTTAATGAGAAAGGAATGTTCCAAGCTTTATAGCCAGGGTTTAACACTCTTCCCCACCAGATGCCAGTTCTATAATGAATACACACACACACACACACACACACACACACACACACACACACCTAAAAATAGCAAAGAAACTCATTTATCCAAGTCGATGGCAAAACAGAAGTCAGAGAAAATCTACATAGAATATATTCCAGACAATATAGAATGAAGCAGTTCTGCCATTGGAAGCGAGACAACATAACTCAAAAATGACAAAAATTCTCAGATCTCACCTAAGGGAAATTCTACCAAAGTCTGCAGTGTAGTGAGCTGGGTAACATTAAGGGAGGACATGATAGAAATTGACAGCTCCTCTCATGCTAGCTTCTTTCCAGAGTCCATCTCCCACTTCAATGACCTGGAGAGAGGCTAGAAGTGTACATCTTCTCTTTCAAAGATGGAACCTAAAAAATTCTAGAAACTCTCTTTTCTCCCACTCTCACCAACTCCTTCCTGTCCTCATATAGGCATTGGCATTGAGTAATCAATCTCTATCAAGGAAAGAAAGTCCTATACAATTGGACCTTTGAGCTAAAGGTTACATTGAAGGGTTACCAATGAAGAAATTGAGATCAAATGACTTACCCAAGGTCTCAGAAATAGCAAATAGCTCAACTTGAGGGCAAGGGTAGAATTTTTCCCTTTCTTTGTAGCACTTAGCACAATGCCTGGCACAGAATATGCATTTAATAAATGGTTGTTGAATGATTGATTGATCAATGTTTAGATTTTCATCAATGCAACAACAACAAGGTACTTCTAATTTGTGATAAACACTATAGGGTGGTGGGTCCCTACAGGAATCTGATTCTTGGAACCAGAAAATGTCCTTTAGGAAAGACAAGGGTTTAACCAGTATTTTTGGAATAAAAATTAAAATAGAAACAGGGAAACTCTAAAGATATAACCACAATATTAAATAACTCCAGTTAGTATTGTATACCTATACTTATCTTGGTTTTTTTTAGGTCCTTTTCTTCTTAGGTTTCAATGGCAGGCCTCACTAACGTGCTTAGCTACATAATGGGTTGTAGAAGAAGCTGCCCCTTAAACTGTTCTGCCCCTTAGACTGTTCCAAAACACAGTGAGGTGGAAAATATCCCCACAATATTCTACCACCTGTATCTATTGGAGTATTGGACTTTTAAAAGCCTACATTCCAGAATATTGCCAGTAAGGACAATGACCTGAGTTAAAAGTCACCTGGATTCTAACCTTGACTTCACCCCAGATTCATTGGATGATTCTGGATTAACTGAGCCATTTGCTCCAGCAACAAAATGATAAATACCTTCTCTTCTTTGTTGTTGTTGAGCTGTTTCAGTCTGACTATTTGTGACCCCATTTGGGGTTTTCTTGGCAGAGATGCCTGACTAGTTTGCTATTTCCTTCTTCAGTTCATTTTGAAGATGAGAAAACTGAGGCAAACAAGATTCAGAGACTTGCCCAGGATCACACAGATAATAAGTGTGTGGGGCTGGATTTGAACTCAGGTCTTCCTGACTCTCCACTGCACTACCTGGCTGCCCTCATATACATCTAGCACTATGCTAATCAGTGTTTGAACTTGACCAAGGAGATAATGTCTCTAATTTCACTCACTTTGACTCTTAAAACAGATAACAAATAGAAAGAGTAGTTGCTTTTGGTACTTCAGAAGACAAGTTTTAAGAAAAGAATCTGATTATTTGGGGGTGGAGCCAAGATGGCAGAAAGGAAGCAGTAACTTTTCTAAGCTCCTCCATGAATCCCTTAAAAAGTGAATCTGAACGGATTCTGGAGTGACAGAATCCACTTGGAGATGGAGCATGGCAGAATCCAGCCCAGGAAAGTGCCCAGTGCGTCCACACAGGGTGAGCGCACAGCACATGGAGTCTGCACAGCTCAGACCTAAGAGCAGACAAGCAGACTACACCAGAAAGAGAAGAAGCCCCAGCCTGAAGACTTACCAAGGACGAATCACAGTCATCTCACCGTCATCTCACGAGGGAATAGGAGGGATCATTGGAGCCAGGTAGGAGAGTGCTTGGGCCCCCAACAGAGACAGCAATTTCTCCTGCAGCTATCGTCCCCCAGCCTGAAAGTTTAGAAATTGCCTGCCTGTATAATACAGGGGCTAGAATGGCAAAGTAAATTCTAGTTGCTCTGATCCCACATACCTCCTTCATGAAGTAGAAAACCCAAAGATAAGTCTCCCACCCAGATTGAAATCCCAAGTTAGTGGAAATAGCCTCAGGCTTGGTAGTCTTTAAGAAGGGGTGTAACTGAGACAGCCAGGAGTCTGAAGAGAAGAGAGGAAGGGGTCCCAACAAGCCCCACCTCACCCGACCAGCAAAAGCCTGCCTGAGCTATAGCACAGGGATATAGAGGCAGAAATCTGAAGTGGCCAAACCACCCCTCCCCCACAGACTACTCTGTGCACACCAACATACCTCTCTGAGATTCCTGCCTTAGCCACAAACTAGACACCCAGAGGGTATAGCATTCAAAGTCAAAGACCAGGCCCTTAGCTCACAGCCTGAGAAATTAAGAAATAGGAAATCACAATGGGAAGGAAGGAAGCTGAGAATGAGAAGGGGAAGGCAAGAAAATCAATCCAAGCTTACTATGTAGGGCAAGAACAACCAAATACACAGGACAATTTGGACTCTCTACCCACACCTGATACCACAGAAGGAAATATGAACCGGTCTCAAGCCCAAATAGCATTCTTGGAGGAACTTAAGAAAAATTTTAATCAGGGAGGCAGTGACCAACTTGGGAAAAAGTTTCAGTGAAGAAAACAAATCCTTAAAAAGTAAAATTAGTGAAGTAATTGGAGAAAACATCTCCCTAAAAAAGGACCTTCAAAAACTAACTGAAGACTATAATTCATTAAAAATTAGAACCAATCAAATTGAAACTCAGAACTCTATGATGCACCAAGAGTCAATCAAACAAAACAAGACAATTAAAAAATTGGAAGAAAATGTAAAATATCTCACTGGAAAAACAACTGACCTAGAGAACAGATCCAGGAGAGATAACTTAAGAATTATTGGTCTACCAGAAAGCCATGATGAAAAAGGCAGCCTAGACAACATCCTCCAAGAGATTGTCAAAGAAAACTGTCCTGAGGTCCTGGAATCAGAAGATAAAATAGTTATTGAAAGAATTAACCAGACTCCTCCTGAAAGAGATCCCAAATTGAAAACTCCAAGAAATATAGTAGCCAAATTCCAGAATTACAAGATTAAGGAAAAATTTCTGCAAGCAGCCAAAAAGAAGCAATTCAAATATCGAGGAACTACAGTTAGGATCACACAGGACCTAGAAGCTTCTACATTAAAAGAGCGGAGGGACTGGAATTTGATATTTCGTAGGGCAAGAGAGCTAGGACTACAACCAAGGATTAACCACCCGGCAAAACTGAGCATAATCTTTCAGGCAAGGAGATGGTCTTTAATGAAATAAGGGACTTCCAGACTTTCCTGATGAAAAAGCCAGAGCTCAATGGAAAATTTGATCTCCGATTACAAGACTCAAGAAAGACATATAAAAGTAAACAAGGAAAACACAGACTCACACATATATACATGCACACACCCACACTCATGCACACATGCACATAAATCGGTATGCAACAAGAGCAAAATGTTCACATCCCTATATGAGGACCTGATAACTGTCAATATTGATATTTTTATGATTATCATGACCTTCAAAAGGGTTATACATAGATAGAGGGTGTGGGTATGAATGAACTAACCTGAAGATTTAAAAAAAACTTATTAAGGGGATCAAAGGGACTGTAATGGGATAAAAGGAAAGGATGAGATAGGAAAAGGTAAAATATGCCATTCGAAGAGGCATAAAAACACACTATAGTAAGAGGGGAAAGAAAGAGGGAGACGAACAACACTCAAACACTATTATCACTGGTTCTGGTTCAAAGAGGGATCAACTCAGTCAGTAAAGTTTAAGATTCTAATGTGAATAGACACATAAATTCATTAAATAGAGGAAAAGGAGGGAGGGAGAGGAGCACTGTTTGAAATTTACTCTCATTGGTTTGGTGCCAAACAGGGAGTAACTTACTCTGATAAGTATAAAAACTTATTGTGTCTTACAGGCAGTAGGAGGGTAAGGGGGGGAGATAAAAAGGAGGAGTCTAAAGGGGGGGATTAGAGGGCAGGGAAATAGTAGTAAGGGGAGAGGGTAGGTTAAGAAGGGGAGTCACTGGGTGGGAACACTGAGGAAGGGGGCGGTCAAAAGGGAAAACTTCAAGGAGGGGAAGGGAGAAGGAAGAAACAAAAGCATAAGCAGGGGAGGGAATAGGATGGAGGGGAAGAGA
This sequence comes from Gymnobelideus leadbeateri, assembly GCA_011680675.1. Lineage (NCBI taxonomy): Eukaryota > Metazoa > Chordata > Mammalia > Diprotodontia > Petauridae > Gymnobelideus > Gymnobelideus leadbeateri. The sequence goes on from WOXC01010251.1 coordinate 338,338, forward strand.
CCAATAGTCATCATTACTGTGAATGTGAATGGGATGAATTCTTCCATAAAACAGAGGTGGATAGCAGAATGGATTAAAAACCATAATCCTACAATATGCTATCTACAAGAATCTGATTATTCAAACAAAAATAGGGTAGAATGTTAGCCTCAAGGGCAGGAACTGTTCCCTTTTTGTCTTTGTAGACTTGGTGCCTAGTAATCAATTTGGAAACATTCATTACAGTTACACTAAGTGCCAGACAATCTACAGGAGAAACCAAAGACAAAAAAATGAAACTGCCCTGACCTCAAGGAGTTTATATTCTATCAGAGGAGACAATATGTACACACATAACAATAAACCAAATAGACACAGAATAAATGATAATTTTGGTGATCTACATCTCTGGCTGGGGAGTGGGGAAATGAGGGCATCAGGGAAGGCTTCACGGAGGAACAAGCTGAATTTTGAAGGAAACCAGGGACTCTAGGAGAGCACATTCCAGGTGTGGTGGCAGACTGGGCAGAAGCAGAGAGATAGCAGACTGTGAGTTGTGTGAGAGGTGTAGCTAGGAGGTCCATTTGGCTTGACCGTACAGTACATGAAAGGTAAGATTGGTATTGTAGGAACAATATTCCTAAACCTCCATCCTGCCTAAATTAGACTAGTTGTTTTTTTTTCTTTTCTCAACCAGTATGAACACCATTTTGGAGACTTGCTCAGACAGGTGACTATTTCCTGGTCCCCAAAGTTCAGTCTGGAGGAGCTTCAGACATTTACCTGGCACTTGGCTGCCAGAACACAATGGACAACAAAGGTAGGAGAGATTTACTTAGCTGAGTCAGTTTGGGCTATCCTCAATACATATATTCTTTACCTGCTATGGCTAAGTAAATCTTCTTTTATTAATTGTTAGATGCCCCACAAGGGTCTCATTTATTCCAACATTAAACATAAACCACCAGGAATTGTCCTGAGTCAAGTGCAGTTCAAAATAGCTGGAAAGGTAAATTGGAGCCAGTTGGCGAAATGGGAGAGTTTGTATTTGATCTTAGAGAAAATAGGGAGCCCCAGATGTTTCTTAAGCAGCATCTGTGCTTTAGGCATACCATTTTGTCAGCCATGTGGGACATGGATAGGCAAGGGGAAGCTCTTGAGATGGGGAGACCAATTAGCAAGTTATTGAACCATTCAGGTGAGAATGTGAACAATGGTAGTGACTGTGTAACCAGAGGAGAGGAAGCAAGACCTGTTGTGAAAGTGGAAGAAGTAAAATGAAGAATTCAGTGAGGGGTCACAGTAGTAGCTTAAAAGATGTCTGTTGTATTTCTTTAGAAGACTATGCTACTTCAGTGGAATTTTTACCAATTCAGGATGGCACCTGTGTTACAATTTATGGCCTTGGAGAGACATTGTATTATTAATATAATAATTACAATGTCAAGATGGGAAAAGTAGAAAGAGGAGGTTTCACCACTTTAAAAATTGTCCTGATGGGTTAGTAGAAATAACCCAGACAGTTCCAACCTCACAGGGTTGTGGAACCTGCAGCCTCAAGGTCACATGTGGCCCTCTAGGCCCTCGAGTACAGGCCTTTGACTAAATCCAAACTTCACAGAACAAATCCCCTTAATAAAAGGATTTGTTTGTAAAACTTAGACTTAGTAAAAAGGCCACAACCAAGGACCTAGAAGTCCACATGTGACCTCAAGGCTGCAGCCTCACTCCTGTATCACCAAATATTTGTATCTGCTGTGCAATAATTTAGTCCGAAAACATCTGACCAAGCCTTTTGGTACTATGTAGCCCCCAGCACAATATGGCAGATACAAAGGCCAAGGGACCTCCTAGCAGAACCTGATTCATCTCCTTTAAACAGTACCTCAGACACGCCAAGATAGTACTCAGGGAATTATTTCACCAGGAATGTTTTCAATCTTTCCTTACATAATTCCAGGATATAATTCATTCAGCTCCTTAAAATAAAACACACACACACACACACACACACACACACACACACACACACACACACACAAGTACATGCACCTGCTTAACCTTGCAAGGAAAAAAATTTCCTGATGCACTATTTATTTTAATAACCCTTGTCATCTACTAATCAACATTGAACAGCAGAGATTAAACAGAGGAAATCACTCCCCAGCCTTGCTTTATCCATTAAGCACTTGTGAATTTGTGATGATCTCTGCTTTCCTTGTGCCAGATGACTAATTGAGTTTGAGACAAGAGCTGTCAAAAGCTGGGAAAGAAATGATTTATGCTAAGATTTTTTTTTTTTTGGTACTTCACATCCCCAGCTTCAGGGAAAGCAAATGAAAGTTACTGTACAAGGCCTATAACAATAGTTTTCAATCCCAGCATTACCTTTCTGTGACTAAATAGCTTGGTGACATATAAAGCAATGAGTGACCATCTTTGCATTTACCCTCTGTTCAACTGCAGGTGACGCAGAACATTTACATTTGTATTTATTACTTCTCTACATACATTTATCAGCCAGCTATCCTTCCCGAAATCTTATTAAAGCTGCCACTGAGAGCCAGGCACATAACAGATAGCTGTGGTCTACAGCCAGCTGCCAGCCCAAATGTTCATGGCCCATTGTTCAGATGATCTATGCCCCAGTGCACCCCACCATTACTGCAGGAACATCGATTTGGGAGCATCTGGGGTGATCATGCATAGGAAATGCAGTTTTTAGCTTGCAGCCTGGGCTCTATCACTCTCACTCAGAACCTCTGAAATAGCTGTCCTTTGTATTGCACCCTCTGTTTTTTTTTCCATTGGTTAGATCATATGTGAAGGAGTACAGCCCTAACGTTATATTTATTTTGCCATAATGGAAGCTCTAAAAGCCATTTGCAATTTCACAGATGTGTAGGGCAGGGGAGAATTTTAGTTCTAGCATCAGCAACCCCTGGGAGATGCTGGGCTTAATCACTGTCCCTTTAGCATTTTGTTTCCCTGCTCTAGTCCCTGGGAATTCTGAGACTACATGTGAGAAAAGCCCTGTGAGTACTCTGTCCTCTCAGCCAAAGTGGTAAACCACATTTGGAGAAGGGACATAGTTCATCCTCCTCCATGCTGATTTGTTTTCCTTAACTATGTTTTTGGATTGCTCTTGTTTTGTTTTGTTTAAAAGTGTTATTTTCAAAATTGCATCCAAAGTTACAGGAAGCACCTCATTAAAATGTTCAGAAAATTTGTGGTTAGAATAGTTGGGAAGCATTGTGGGGACAGTATAAACAATAACAACAAATAATTGGCAGGCAGAGGACCTGGGTTCTGATGCACAATACCTTCATGATCTAGAATAAATTACTTAGTCTCCCTATACCTCAGTTTCCTCATCTAGAAAATAAAAGAGTTGGGCTAGATGGCCTCTGAGGTCCCTTCCAGTTCTAAATCTGTAATCTTGTTACACGGGTAAATTCTAAAGGGAGGGTCATTGGAAAATGTCAGCAATGTAAAAAAAAATCAATAAAACTTTTTTTCTTTAAAAAAAAAATCCCTCTGAAACCTTGTGAAGAAACACAGCAGATAAATGAAATGCCCTCCCAGCTATCTCCAAACCCATCCAGAGGCAGTTTGGCTGAATCTTCCAACAGGGAAGGAGGGGACTGGGAAAGTTAAATAAATGAGGCCATCAGATCATTAAGAATACGCTGCAGCCTGAAATGGATCTGCCCCCAGACAGCCTGACAGATTTTCCAGCCAGACGCTTAGCAGAGACACCAACAACAGTCCCATTGGAAGAGCTGCTAGTTGTACACATTTCTGTTCTTAGGGCAAAGATAGATAGCAATGATGCTTGCTTCAGTGCCTGACCTCTGTGGATTAATTTGTTAAAACCTCAGGATTCCAAAGACATTTTATAGAGGAGGAAACTGAGGCACGCAGAAGGGATTGCCTTGCCTAAGGTCATACAGGTTTATGGGCTCCACATCTTCTCGCTGTATCAGGATGCCTCCTTTCTATTTGGAGCTATCACATTGACTATAGCAAGAAACTAAAACCACAGATGTCCCTACTGTCTCAGCTATTCTGTGTTGCAGATGATAATGACTTATGTTTATATGGTAATAGTCTGATAATTTATATTTATGTAATATAGTTTGTATATGTGTGTATTTGCATTTATATAGCACCTACTATTTTACAGTTATTATCTCATTTGATCCTCACAACAACCCTGGGAGGTAGGTGCTATTACTATCTCCATTTAGCAATTTAGGAAACTGAGGCAAACAGAGATTAAGTGACTTGCCCTGGATCACTCAGGCTAGCAAGTATCTGAGGCCAGAATTGAATGCAAGTTAGATCTTCCTGACTCCGGGCCTGGCACTCTACCCACTGGGCCATGTAGCTGCCCCACACCTCCCTAGTTTTTATCCTTAGACTCCAAAGGAGATATGGAAACTGTGAACCTCTTGAACGGACCTGTTAAAAGATAGAACTCTTTATCTGTGCCCTTCCTTACATAAACCTGCATGCTCAAGCCTGTCACACCTTGGAAATAAGTGCTTGATCTAACAGGAAGCACAGAAAAGGGCTCAAATCCTACTTTGACCACTTACTACCTGTATGACCTTAGGCAAGGCAATCCCTTCTGCATGCCTCAGTTTCCTCCTCTACAAAATGTCTTCGGTATCCTGAGGTCTTAATAAATTAATCCATGAAGGTTAGTCCTTGGTGCAGAGCATGGGGATACATAATGGTAGTCCGATTGTTGTTACCTTGATCTGATTAATCTCTTTTCTTGGACATCAGTATTTTTGTATGTCTTGACCTTTTATATCTTCCACCTTCTTAGCTTTGGGATTTCTTTTCTTTTTTTTTCCTTTTGAAAGTGTTGTGGGGAAAGAGAGATAGATCTGGTCTCGTGGTTTAATCAACAAGGGGAACTTGCAGTATACAAACTTCTTCCACTAATGCAGATTAGCAATTAGCTATAATTTATTGTTTTAGATAATGTCTTGATACCCCTGAGAAGTTATATTACTTGTTCATGTTTAAATAGCTAGCAAGTTTCAGAGGCATGACTTGAGTCCAAATTTCTTGACTCTAAGGCCAGCTCTCTGCTTCTAACCTTTGGGTTCCTCACCTGAATTTCTGACTCTAGTCGCTTCCTGTTCCTAGGATTATGGAAAAACTGAAGGGTCCACAGATAGATCTGGTAGCAATGACTGCAAAGCATCATATGTAGCATTATTGTCCCCTGCAATCATATCTTGGATTATCCTGAACATTCCCTATTTTGTATGTCAAGTCAGCTTATTAAATCATAGGATCATAGATTTAAAATGAGAAGGGAACTGAGCAGTCATCTAGTCCAACCCTCATATTTGTAGATAAAGAAACTGAGGTTAGAAGATTAAGTGACTTGCTCAGAGATATTTAGTGTCAGAGGCAAAATCTGAACACAGCTCTTCTTAGTTCCAAACTCAACACTCTAGTCACCATGTCATACTATCTTTCTAAATTAGCTTTTGGTCACTTTAATTAGTAAGGAATTTTCTCCACCCAACACATTGAACAAGATATAAGTTTTCCTGAGAGAAACCTCCTCAATTCCCTTGTCTTACAGCTAGATGGAAGCAGCTCCACAAACAACAGTTTCTCTGGAGAATTTCTTACAAGCTATTAAACACTGCTGACTCAGCTGAGGAAAAAAACACTTTGGAAAAAAAGAAATCACTTTAGGGAGATTCTTCAACTCTCAGATTCCATTCTTCCCTGAAGCACTGAACAGAAATTTCTGGCTTCTCCATCTTATTTTTTATCATCTCTGACCCTTTGGAGGGGTTAGGGGCCCCCTGAACAGCTAAGACCACCCCCAGTCTTCTTGGTAAAAATTACATGGTATAGGGGCAGGTATCAAAGTTGGTAAGATACAAGTAAGGTTTCCCATTCAAACTCTGGGTGTAAGAATATGTAGGTTGTAGACTCTGTCTTCTTTAGACCTGGTGGCCTTTTCACAGATTGTAAAGAACATATACATGAAAGGGTCAGGAAACTCCCCGTAAGGATTACCAATGATATTGAGCCTTCCCCTTGCCCTTTTCTTCTCCCACGTATAGATTTCCATCTCCTTGTTCTCTCCTCACATGAGTAAAGATTTCTTAGAGCAGAAACACATGGCAGTGTCAATTGGAGAAAAGTCACTGTAGAACTGACTCAGGTCATTGAAGAGCTCTTGAAAGTACAAATCCTTGACCTAGAATCATGCTTGGGAGATGGCAGCCCCTTGAGCTGAGATGCTTGCTGATTCTAGTGCAGGAGTTCCAACAGCATATAACCATATTTTAGACTGAGATGTCAGTTGAACCCAAAGTTTAGTCAGTGGTGACTACAGCCAAGTAGTAAAGCAGTAATGTATCAGAGCAATATCTGGCAGAGTCCAGATGGAGCAGCAGTCAGCAGCAGCCAATGAAGACATCTAGATCAGTATTAATAGGAATGGTGCAAGGACATCAGCAGCTCCCTAAGGCCTGAAGCATCACCCTTCTTCACATGGAACTTGGCCACATGGATTCCCTATGTGTGTAGCTCTAAACTTGTCAACTCTGTGTGTCTATGCTCACAGATGTACGTTTTTATGTGTATAAAGAAAGAGTGCAGGGGGTGGAGTCAAGATGGTTGAGTAGAAACAGCACTTCTGTGGTGCTCCAGCCCACACCACTTCAAAATTATATTATAGGGGGACTCTGAATGACCTCTGGATCTCCAGAACCCACAAAATGACACAGAGAAGCTAACCTCCTGCTGAGGACAGCCAGGCAGCCTGGCAGGGAGCAGCCAGCACAACAATCTGGGAGCTGAGCCCAGGCCTGGGTGAGTCAGAGATTTTAGCCCCAGGGCGGCCAGACCAGCAGCCGGCTGGAGAGACCCCAGAACACGAGCAGCTGTGGTGTTTCCAGAATTACCAACACATATATGCCTAGGACAAAGTGAGAGGTCAGTGCCCTATGGACTTTGGGACTGGTGGGGCGAATGTGTCAGCTTCTTCCCCTGGGGGTGAGAAGCTGCTGAGGAGCCGGCACAGCTTTTGCTACATTGCCACTTTGCAGCTTCAGCTCCTGGCCTGCTAACTGTATGGGGGATCCAGTGATCAGTGTAGGGGGTAATCACTCTTGCTTTATCTTTCTTGGATCTAGATTGCAGTCTGGGGAGGAGGTCTTGGGGTGTGTGACCAGCTTGCCAGAGTGTGTAGAGGCTTCATAGAGGCCACCCAACTAATACCTCTGGAAGTTGAGAGAACCCCAACATTTGGGATGGAAGCTCCCCTGCCTGGTGGCAGAGTCCTACTGTGGCAACAAGCCCAAAAGTCAAGTAATTGAGTGGTAACATGCCTAGGCAAAGGAAACAAAACAAACAGAAAAATTCAACATTAGACTCCTATTTTGGGGGCAAAGAGGATCAAAGCATGGAACAGGAGGAGGACTGGGAGGTCAGAACTCCTGCACCAAAAGCCCCAAATGAAAATACAAGCTCCTTACAGGCCAGAGAGGACCTTAAGAAGCAGATAAGAGAAGAGGAGGAAAAATTGGGAAGAGAAATGAGAAGGATGCAGGAAAAGTATGAAATGACACTCAACAGCCTGATTGAGGAAAATAACACATTAAAAATAGACTAATTCAAATGGCAAAAGAGGCTCAAAAAGGCAATGAGGAGAAGAATGCCTTAAAAAGCTGAATTTGCCAGATGGAAAAAGAATCTCAAAAGCTCACTGAAGAGAATCATTCCTTCAGAATTAGACTGGAGCAAATGGAAGCTAGTGTCTTTATGAGAAATCAAGATGCTGTTAAGCAGATACAAACAAATGAAAGAATAGAATGCAATGTGAAATACCTCATGGGAAAAACCACTGACCTGGAAAATAGATCCAGGAGAGATGATCTAAAAATTATTGGACTACCTGAAAACCATGATCAAAAAAGAATCTAGAAATCATCCTTCAAGAAGTTCTCAAGGAAAATTGCCTGGATGTTTTAGATCCAGAGGCCAAAATAGAGGTTGAAAAAATCCACAGATCACCTCCTGAAAAAGATCCCAAAAAGAAAACGCATAGGAATATTGTAGCCGGGTTCCAGAATTCCCAGATCAAGGAGAGAATATTACAAGCAGCCAGGAAGAAACAATTTCAATATTGTGGAAACACAATCAGGATAGCGAAGGATCTGGCAGCTTCTACACTGCGGGATGGAAGGGCTTGGAATATGATATTCCAGTGGGCAAAGGAGCTGGGATTAAAACCAAGAATCACATACCCAGCAAAACTGAGTATCATGTTTCAGGGGAAAATATGGTCATTCAGTGGAATAGAGGACTTTCAAGCATTCTTGAGGAAAAAAACAGAGTTGAATAGAAAATTTGACATTCAGACACAAGAAGCAAAAGGTACTTGAGAAAGTAAACAGGGGAAATAAATCATAAGGAATTTATCAAAGTTGAACTATTTATACTCCTACATGGAAAAACGATAACTGTAACTGATGAAACCTTTCTCAATATGAAAATAGCTGAAGAAGGGTATATGGGCACATGAATACATATGTGAATGTGTGTATATATGTTTACAGGTATACATAGATAGAGGGCACAGGTCGAATTTAATGGGAAGGGATGATACTTAAGGGGTGAGATTGAGAGGTGAGAGAGGGACATAACGAGAGGAGATGGGGAGAGACAGAATGGGGTAAACTATCTCATGTAGAAGAGACAATGGAAAGTGGTTGCAGGGGAGGGGAAGAACAGGAAGGCAAAAAGGCAGAACCTTATTCTCATTGAATTTGGCTCAGGGGAAGAATGACATATATACTAAATAGGATATCTCACCCTACAGGAGAGTGGGGAAAGGATGGGGGGCAAGATGGAAGGGAGGGCAGGCTGGGAGGAGAGAAGTTGGAAGCACCCACTTTTGAAAAGGGACAGGATCAAAGTGAGGAGTGGAACAGGTGGGAGTTGGGATAGGAGGGAAGGAAATATAGTTAGTCTTTTACAGTATATCTATTATGGTGATGTTTTGCATAACTACATGTACAACATATAATGAATTGCTTATCTTCCCAGTAAGGGTGGGGTACAAGGGAGGAAGGGAATGAATCTGGAATTCAAAGTTTTAAAATCAAATGTTTTAAATATATATAAATACTATTATGAATACTATTTTACATATAATTGGGAGATAAGATGTGCAGGCATTGGGGCAGTGGGATTCTCCTTGCCCCACTGGAAAAGTCAAAGGGGGTATGGGAGAAGAGATGGGAGAGAGCAGATTGGATGAGGGGATATCCTGTGGGTAGGGGAAAAATGGGGGAAAAAATGTAACTCAAAATTTGACAGAAATGAATGATGTAAACTAGAAATCAATAAAGCATTTGAAAAAAATAAAAGAAAGAGTGTATCCCAAGTTCATGAGGGAGACATTTGTTGCTATTATTCTGACTGCTGTTTCAGCAAATGCCTTTACTTTCAGTTAGATGTATCCCCTGGCTGGCTAGAGTTGAGGTAACCACACTATTAGGGGCTCATGCACTATGTAGCTTTAGGAGTATAAACTTAGAGAGTATCTTGAATACCTAAGATAGTTATTTCATGGGGGATCCAAGCCCAAAGGGGAGCTACAACCTCAGGTCTCCATGCTGCTTCTGTTCACTGTCTATACTATACATTTGTCATACAGGTTGTTTTTTTTTTTTCAAACTAAGATTTCAGGTAAAACTGTTTTTAAAAATTCTTAAAAGCATATGCAGTGGGGTGGCTAGGTGGCACAGTGAATAGAACACTGGCCCTGAAGTCAGAAGGACCTGAGTTCAAATCTGGCCTCAGACACCTGACACACTTACTAACCCTTTGACCTTGGGCAAGTCACTTAACCCCAATTGCCCTGCCTTCCACCCTCCAAAAAAGCAAAAAAAAAAAAAAAAAAAAAAACACATGCAGTTCTATCCACTGGAACAATAGATTTGGAGTCAGAAAATATCAATTCACATCCCACTTTTGTTATTTACCAACTTGTGATCTCCGGCAAGTCACCCTCTCTGGAATCCAGTTTCTTCATCAGTAATATGAGGGCTGGACTAGATAGCCTCTAGGATTGTTTGAAATTTAAAATATATGATCTATGAAAACCAGTTATGCAAATGAACACCCAAACCAGTATGTTTTTTTAAAAATAATTACAAAAAAGTGTATCAGGTCTGCTCCTATCTTGGCAGTCAAATATACTGGTGGAAATAAAAACAAAGCCTTCACTTCCTTCCCTGGTGAGGGCACATCATTTTTCTAGATCAATACCTCCATTCTCTCCTTGGCAAGTGTTATGCTCTCCCAGATGTGCCTTTGACACACATCCTCTCCTCCCCTTCCTCCCCTCTCTAGTATGCTGATGTTATAACTGAAACCCAACAGAACTATTGCCTCAGGCCCCACTGTTACTTTATTGCTAGGTCACTTCTTTAACAAAATTACTCACTCCAGGTTTGTTCATCTTGAAGTTATTTAGATAGGAAAGTTCATATTTTTTCTTTCTCTCTGGCCAGAAGAAGAATAGGCAACCTATCAACCACAAGTGCAAATGAAACTAGCCACCTACCACTCCCTATCATATGTGTTTGCATCCCTTTGTCTCTCGAATAGTCTCTTGGGCTGGATAGATCATGAGGCTGACACCGAATGGCAACTGTATAAGTCACTGTCAAGAGCACACTAGGATATGGATCCTCCCAATTCAATCATCTCCTTGGAGAGGGCATACGCACATATTCACAGCCTTGCAGGCATCAGATTAAAGGGAGAAAAGGGTAGTTTCCCTTTTCTTTTGGAGATTATGTTTAAGGCAAGGTGCAAGTTTCTTTTGTCCAATATCACAGCCCTTTTCCACAGTTAATCATATGACATCTAAATGATGGAAAAATTAAAATTCAATCAAGCTTGTGTTATCTTCACTGATAAAGGCAAGCAGTTATGTGGATAGAGCCCAACTGTGGGCAATGAAAAAAATCCTTTCTCTTTGCTTTTGGAATCAACAGAAGCTGCAATATTTGAAAAATACTACTGGAGTATCAGGGATTTCAAATAGAAAGCCTGAGGTATTTGGGGTCACTTATTAATCAAAGGAGGAATATATTATCTTATGAAATAAAAATAATAGCTCACATTTATATGACACTTTGAGGTTTACAAAGCACTTTACATTTGTAATCACCATTGTCTTGGGCCCTCTTCTCCTTCTGGACAATATTTCTTGGTAATTGCATCAGCTCCCATAGATTCAATGCTCATCTCTATATTGATGATTCTCAGGCCTCCTTATCCAGCTCTAATCTCTCTCCTAACCTCCAGGTTTGAATTTCTAACCATCTATTGAACATCTCAAACTGGATATCTCACAGACATCCTAAACTCAACATGTCCAAAGCTGAACTCATTCTCTTTCCCCCAAATCCCTCCTCTCTTCCTAAATTTCCGGTACTATCCTAGTCACCCAAGGTCACAATGTAGATATCATTCTTGACTCCCCATTCTTTCTCATTTGCTATAACTGATGGATACACTTCTTTCTCTCGGCTCTGGCACTGCCACCACTCTGGTATAGACTTTCATCTCCTCACACCTTAGCTATTGCAATGGTCTTCTGTTTGATCTCTTTGACTCAGGTCTCTCTCATTCCAGTTCATTGTCCTTTTAGTTATTAAAGAGATCTTCCCAAAAATCTACAGATCTGATCATGTCACCCTCCTACTCAAAAAACTCCAGTGTCTCCCTGTTACCTCCAGGACCAACTATAAAGTCCTCTGATATATGCAGAACTGCATACCCATAAGCCTACAAAAAATGGTGGGGAGGGGGCAGCTAGGTGGCGCAGTGAGTAGAGTGTCAGCCCTGGAGTCAGAAGGACCTGAGTTTGGATCTGGCCTCAGACACTTAATGCACACACAAAAAGAAACCTAGCCGTGTGACCTTGGGCAAGTTACTTAACCCCAATTACCCTCCAAAAAAATAATGGTGGGGAGGTGCCTTCATATATCTTCTCTTTGGGACCTCCATGAATGTTGCTAGCCCCTTACACCTGATTTCCTGTCAGTCCTCATTACTGAAGACAAGCCTTTGGTTTCTATGGGTTAAGGTTATTCTCCCTCATTATTCCCCAATTAGTGGTGGTAAACCAGAACTTAGAAGATGTAGTTTGATGGATGCATAACTCTTCCTGGATCAAATTCAGTTAAGAAGAGTTGGTAAGGTGGCACAATACTAAGAAGTCAGCCAAGAAGTCTCATAGGGACAACAGTACTATAATAGTACTATAAGGGTCTAGAGGACCACAAGATGAGGTGCCAAAGAGCAACACCTAGGGGCAGGATATGTGGAAACACTCCCGGCAGAGAGGAAATTCACCTTTCCATAACCCTACATTGATGCCCTGGAGCAAAATTCCATTGGCATCATGCTAGTTATGACTCTAAAGATAAGAGTGGAGTTGGGGGCAGCTAGGTGGTGCAGTGAATAGAGCACCAGCCCTGGAGTCAGGAAGACCTGAGTTCAAATCCAGCCTCAGACACTTAACACAAAAAACTAGCCGTGCGAATTTGGGTAAGTCACTTAACCCCAATTGCCCTCCAAAAACAAAACAAAAAAAAAAGAGTGGAGTTGAGCCTAACTTAGCAAACACTAGAGCAAAAATGGAGTTGACATGGAGGGGAGTAACTCCAGTTAAATAGGCCATAGAACTATCTGAATGGGGGAAAAAAGTCTTCTACCCTTTCTACCAACATCTAGGAAAGTCTACTCAGTTTGCAGGAACATAGGCAGGCCAGGACTGTTGACTCCAGGATAATGTTCTTTCCCTAAGACCGTACAACCTTGTCTTATCTCATCTCTTGTTTGTTTCATGTAGCTGAAGGTCTTGTACTTTTTATTGCTCCAATTTTGAATTGCCTTGGATTCTGGCTGCACTGTATTCTCAGTCATTAAAGGCAAATTAATTTTATTACTTGGAGATTGATTCTCCAAATTTATTACAGCTTTCAGCTTCATCTGGAAACTGGAAAGCTGGGTAGCACTTGCTGATCTGTAATAAGCTATTAGTTTCATAGGTTTTGACTTGGGTATATTTTAGGAAATGGAACAGTGATCTTGACTCATGACAACAAACCGTGCACTAAATTGTAACAAGCTGTTTCATGTGAAGTTTTCTGTTGGGGTTGGTGTTAGGGTTTTTTTATTGGTAGCAAATATACCATCCCATTTCTGTTTTGCTTAGATTATAATGTTAAATTCAGCTTGTGTTCAAAGAACAATATCTTCATGGAGAGATTTAAAATTCACTGAAGAAAATCAACAGAACTCAAATGAATAATCATGACTGTAATCCCTATGTGGAAAAAAAAGACACTAGGATACTGATAAAGTTGGGAAATACTCCTGTGTATTAGCTGTGGTTTTTTGAGGTAGAAAGTCAACCGCTTCAGTCTTGGCTAGAAATGAAGGCTTGGGTTCAAAGACGCTTTGGCATTCTTTTTCTTTAGGTACAGAAAAACAATGTGTTTTTGGTGAGAGCCAAAGACTCTGTAATGTAGGAACAATTTCCTTCTGGAAATTGACTTAATCCCCTAAATTCCAATTTCTTCTTATTGGGATAAGTGCAGGTTTAAAGCCATTAGGTCTATACATGATGGAGCTGTAGTTCATTAGGAAACGCTTGGAAGATGATGAGAAAGGAGAAAATGAGCACTGCCTCATTGGGAGAATTTTTTTAATGCCATTTATCTTCATGACACCAAGGAGAAGCACAAGGAGATTCAGCAGCTGCATTTAGTTTACAATGACCTTTCCCCTCTGCTGGCCTCTGACCTGATTGCTTCAATCATGCAGACACCAATGTTGTACAAGAACATACCTCTTTGGGAGGTGACTTTTCCTTTGTGATAGGACGGTAGAGGGGGGGAAGCCTGAAGGAAGCCCCCTCCAACAAGAGAACTGCCCCTGAGCCCTTGGGCTTGGAGGGTTAACAGAACTTTCCATCTCCTTTCTTGCCCTTCTGTTTAATTGCTGCAGGCCAGAAAAAAATAGGAAGGGAGGCATGTTCAGAAGACCTCATTTTTTGCAGAATTGTCATAAAAGTGAGACCAGTGAAGGAGGTTTGAAGCTAAGGTTTATTGGGTATATTTCCTGAATTTCACTCACTCGGACCCAAGGATCATTTTTTTTCACAAAGTGACTCACCAGTCTGATTCAGTACACATTCTCATTCAAATCAGAATTCATCCCAAGTGTTTATGAACAGTGTTTTAAAATTCATTTGCCATTGCAAAGACATCATGAGACCAGGCAACATGGTGTAGTGGGCCTCAAAATCAGAAAGATCTGAATTAGAGTTCTTCCTCTGACAGGCAGGCTTGTGTGACCCTGAGCAAATCAGTGAAACTCTCAGGGGCCCAGGCACTTCTTAAGAGGGTGAATTGAACACAACTTGTATCCATAAGGGGTAACTCCTCATCTGGAGCTCCCTGAAGTAAATGAATAACAGGTCAAGTAATCAATCAATAAGTATTCTCCTTCCTACAATGAGATAATAATAGTAGATCATACTTACATAGTGCTTTTTTTGGCAAAGTACTTCACTGGGGCTTCTAATTGGCACAGTAGACAGAGCTCCAGGCCTAGAGTCAGGAAGACCTGGGTTAAAATTCAACTTCAAACACTTACTAGCTCTGTGACTTTGGGCAAGTCACCTAACCTCTATTTCCTCAGTTTCCTCATCTGTAAAAGGGGGATAATAATAGGACCTCTCTCCCAGGGTTGTTGTAAGGACCAAATGAGATAATAATTGTAAAGTGCTTAACAGTATCTGGTGCATAGTAAGCATTAAATAAATGTTAGCTTTATTATTATTATAGTAAGTAGTGTAAACATTACTATGGCTATTTTGTACATGATAAAACTGTGGCTCATATAGAATACGGGATTGTTCTATGACCAAACAGCTAGAAAGCGTCAGGACAGGCATCTCGCCCCAGATCTTCTCATTGCAAGTTCTGTGTTCCTGTGAATGGAGGCTATGAGGTACAGTGGAAGGTACCTGACCTAGGGCCACAGGATTATAGGAGAATAGTCTGTAGAATACACTATAGCCTCACTAAATCAGAGCTCAGCTACCTACATCTCCTCTTCAGGGTTCTAGGGGTACCCCTGAGGGATTGGATTGTCTTTTCTCCAACAACATCCCTTTGAGCCCCATTCCAGTGTGTTCTCCCTACTGTTATTTGACAGGGATTAGTACCCTGGTTCCATTTAACCAATAAACATCATTTAACTTTTATAATGGGATATTTACTTTGAAGAAACAGCAAAAAGTCCAAAATTTTCCCCCAGTACCTAGAGACACATTCTCTCCTATACACCTCCATCACTGGGCAGGGTAGGCTTAATCTTAACTCAGTTTCTACACAGCATTGGTCCCACCAAATTCCTATCCAAATTCAGCGTTGTTTCTGAATGAGCCTTCATCTCAGAAATCTCTGGGCTACCAGCATGTACTTTACTACCAGATACCTGGACCTTGTATGGCTTGCTCACTTGACTTTTCGAGATTCATTAGGTCACAATAACCAGATTAATCTCTTTCACCTAAAGTAAAAGAGTAAGGGCCAAGACAAAGAACCAGAGTCTACATTCATTGCACAAATGTCATCTTTAGAGGGAAAGGACCCCAAATGGACCCAGAATTGGAATATTGTCAGGCAGGAAGAAGTTATCACAAGGGAGGTGCCTAGGTTAAATAGTGACAAGAGATTATCATCGTGTGGCAAGCATTCCAGCACCAGTTATGGACTATCTATACATGCTCCATAACTTTTGTGATGCATTTGCATTGCATGCCATGATTCTCCTGAAAGCAGACTTTCTAGCCACTTTTACCTGAGAAATTGCATTTCTTTCCAAAATTTTTGGGGAACCTAGTGAGTAGTCTAGAAAAACTAAGGAGGGGGAGGGGGAAGATGGAAGAAATTTGGAGCTAAAAATAAAATAAAACTGAATTTTATTTTATTGTTTTTGCTTTTTGGAGGAGGAGGGCAGGGCAATTGGGGTTAAGTGACTTGCCCAAGATCAAATAGCTAGTATGTGTGTTAAGTGTCTGAGGCCAGATTTGAACTCAGGTCCTCCTGACTCCAGGGATGGTGCTCTATTCACTGTGCCACTTAGCTGTCCCAATAAAAGTGAATTTTAAAAAAGAAATTTAACGTATTTTTAAAAAATATAACCCATATCTCTTTCTTTAGACAACTCCAAATATAGCATCTTATTTCACCTGCGTATAAAGACAGTTATAGTAGGTACAGAAACAGTTATACAATATAATGAAAGCTGATAGATTTAGAAAAATAGATTTAAAGATAGATTTAAAATAGATTTAAGATAGATTAAAATTTTTATGTGCATGTACTAATCATGCACATAGAAATAAATATTAAACATGAAAGTTGTATCTATATATCTCCATATATATGTGTATATATATATATATATATGGCAATATCTATAGGTATAGATCTCACCATCTATTGGGAGGTGACTTTCTTCCAGTTTAATTTAGAGCCTTAAGTTTTCTCTAATACTACTGACTAAAGAAGTATATTTAATGTTGCTTTAGTCTGGCTGAATACAGCAAAACAAAAAATTTTTATTTTCAAATCCAGGGTATTTTCAAATCCAGGGTATTTTCAAATCCAGAATTATGATAGATCAGTATGGTTTGACATGGTATAAAAATAAGTGTGATGAGTAACAATTATGAGTCAGGAGATCTGTGTTCTAGTCCTGATTCTACTATTAGACAGTGTATCTTATTGGGAAATTTACAGTACTTAATTTTTCTTGCTTCAGTTTCTTCATAGCTAAAATGAAGAGGTTGGACTAGAATTCAGGGTGGGGAATTTTTGGTCTCAAGATGACACATGGCACTCTAGGTCCTCAAGTGTGGCCCTTTGACTTTGAAGTTTTGAGCCAGACAAAAGGCCCCACTTGAGGACCTAGAGAGCAATGTGTGGCCTCAAGATCAAAGGTTCCCCAGCCCAGGATCACTATATGATTTCAAAGACCTCTTTCAGATCTAAATTTTCTTCATCTATAATATGACATGTTTGGACTTGAAGACCTTTAAGGTTTCTTCCTGCTCTAAATCAATGATCCTATAGTTCCCAGGAGAACCATGCATTTCCCAGAAATAATTAAGGTATCTTTTGTCCATCTGTTTTTACCCCCAAATAAATCTAGAAGTGTGATACAATCAAATCTCATCTTGGGTAGTCTTTGACCTTAGGCAAGTCCCTTAACTTCTCTGGATCTCAGTTTCTTAATCTGTAATAGAGGGGGCTTGACTAGATGGTCTCCATTACCTTCAAGCTCTAAATCTGTGATACACTGATCATAAAAACCTAATTTGCTAATTTGGCCCTTGCTATCATCCCTGCTGCTGAAGCCTGAAGACTCCCCTTTATGTGTTGTCTCCCCCCAATAAAAATGTGAGATTCTTGAGAACAGGGATGGTGATGCTTTTTCCTATTTGTATACCCAACATTTAGCATAGTGCTTCTTCTTCTTGTCATTCAGTCTTGTCTGACTCTTGATGATCCCATTTGGGGTCTTCTTGATAAAGATACTGGAGTGGTTTGCCATCTCCTTCTCTAGCTCATTTTATAGATGAAGAAACAAGGCAAATATGGTTAAGTGACTTGCCTAGGCTCAGATCTTCCTGACTCCAGGCTCTCTGCATCACCTGGCTGCCCTAATGCTTGGCACCTAGTAAATGGTTAATAAATGTTTTTTCATCCTTTCCTTCATTCATCCTATGAAATTAAGAAAGGCATGGTTGTTTATAATATCCAAAGAAGAATATCCAAACAATCTAGGGGACAAATGTCATCTCTCTACCTACTAAGGACAAGGTGAATCAGACTTTTGCAGGTGAAGCAGGTCAATAAATGATTTTTGAAGGAATCTTCTTTAGAAAAGAACTTATGTCCTAAGATGTTTTCTGTGAGAGTAAACAGGAAGCCATGCTGAGTCAAACAAGAGTCCCAGGGTATTCTTTGTCCTGGTGCTAGACAAGGAATGGGAAAAGATGTTCATATATAAGATCTTAAGACAAGGACATCAGAATAGTCAGGGTAAACAGAATCAAGAGATTTCAAACAGGCTTCCTCTCCAGGCTGTTCCTGGGACTTCCTCTCACCATGCCCTAATTTCACTCTAGCCCTGGAATTCACAAAGTGGCAGTAACCTGCAGACCTCTCTCCCTCTGATTGACTGCTCCTCTCAAAAACCTTAAGTAAGAAGGGGATTCACTCCAGCCATGACTCATTTCCCTCCAGACTATACTCCACACTTCTCTGGATGAGATACTTCTCCTTCTCCTCTTTTCAGCTTCCTTAGTTTGTATTATCTTCCTCAATTAGAATGTAAGCTGTTTGAGGACAGGGACAGTCTTTCTTCCTGTTTGTATTAGTATTCTCGGTGCTTAGCACAATGGTGGCACATAGTAAGCACTTAATAAATTCTAGTTAACTGACTGACTAATGGGCTTGTCCCAAGAAATCTCTTCAGTGAGAAAGTATGTGTGGTATAATGAATGGAGTGGTGATCTTGAGATTAGGAAGACCTAAGTTCAAATCTGGCATCAGACACTCACTAACTGTGAGGCTCTGGGCAACTCCCTTAACCTTTCTAGGCCTCATTTTCTTCATATACAAAATGAGAGGGTTGAACTCATTGACCTCTTAGGTCCCATCCTGGTCTAACTCCATAATCCCATGATCCTATTCAGGATTTTTGTTGTTGCTACTGCTATTTTATAGCAATTACCCCTTCATATGCTGCTGTGCTAATATTTCCATAGTTCTGAACTAAGTTGGATCGGAATATGAAGACAGACTCAAAGATCAGGTCTCTACAGATTGGAAAAGAAGGGAATGAATGTGATAGACACAGACTTGTTCACTGAATCTTGGACTTGAACTAGAAAGTATTTTATTTTTTAAAAGGTAGTTTCAGGATTATTAGAATATAGGTTTTTGGGGGGATTTTTTTTAACACAGTGAATGATAAATTTATGGAACTCACTATTCCAGAGCTGCACAGGGATCAGGAAGGAATCCTAACACCATCAGTCTAGAACTAAACTCAAAAGCCACCTCATCCAACCACATTATTTTACTAATGAGGAAACCGAAGGCCAGGGAGGTTAGATGACTCATCCAAGAGTTTCAGTGAATTCATGGATGATGATCTTCAGAACAAGAGATGTGGGATAGACATTCCATTTTTCTCTCTGATAGAATGAGTTAATCCATATTTAGAGCCTTAGCTTAGACTCCCTTATGGAGACAAAGAAATAAGAAAGACACTGACTTCTAGTATATAAGGGTCTTTCCAAATGCATATACCCCTTTTCAGTACATATCTGTCTGAAACAAATTAGTGTAATGGGAATGGGAATTTGAAGATCTTCCCTGCCCTAAGCCTAACTGAATTAGAGGACCTTCCCTGATTTGAAAATATACTCTGCCCCCTAATAGGCTAAATGTGGTCACATGGAGGCTGTGGTGGGAAGATTTTGCTTTGGGGCTCACTTTGGGAAGAATTGTGTGATTTGGCCAAATGAGATTCTGGCCAGCCATTGAGCTCTCCAGCTTTGAAAACCCAGATGTTGATGCTTCTCTCTCTGGTAACTGTATGTATGTAATGCTCAGACAGCTAGAAGCCCTGACTGTTGAATAGTGTTGTTTTCTCTGTCTGTACTTTTTTTTGTCTGCTTGTAACTTCTGTTTGTTTTCTCTGAAGTTCAGGGTGCTAACTTTCCCCTGAACTAGGTAAATGATATATGCTTGATTAAAATTAGATTATTAACCCTTTTTTAATTGCTTTCCTTTAAAAAAAGCAGATCAAAGAACCTGTACTAGCAGGCATCCTGGGTATGATAGGGTGCTTGCTGCTACAACTAGTGGCAGCAAAAATACAGAGGAAGGGCGGCTAGGTGGCGCAGTGAATAGAGCGCCGGCCCTGGAATCAGAAGGACCTGAGTTCGGAGCCGGCCTCCAACACTTAATCCGCACAAACAAAAACCTAGCCGTGTAACCTTGGGCAAGTTACTTAACCCCAATTGCCCTAAAGGGGCGGCTAGGTGGCGCAGTGAGTAAGAGCGCCGGCCTCGGAGTTTGGATGACCCGAGATCAGATCCGGCCTCAGAAAATGAGCACCCACGCATAAATAATGACTAGCCGTGTAACCTTGAGCAAGTTACTTAACCCCAATTGCTTTCTAAAAAAAAAAAAAATACAGAGGAAATGGGGCGGCTAGGTGGCGCAGTGAGTAAGATCATTGGCCTCTGAGTTGGGATGACCCAGGATCGAATCCAGCCTCAGAAAATGAGCACCCACGCATAAATAATGACTAGCTGTGTAACCTTGAGCAAGTTACTTAACCCCTAATTGCTTTAAAAAAAAAATACAGAGCAAAGGTTCAAATCAAAAAACATTATCTAGGAAAATAGGTAGCACTTAGTAGTCAAATTGGATATAGGAGTAGAGGTGGAGAACCTGAGAATCATAGTACCTTGGAAACAAATGCGGATGTTGAGAAGATCTGGTTTAAAAGGTGAGGATAGTATGATGGGAAGTATTTGGCCTTTTTCATATTAAGTCCATGCCAAGGCAAGGATTTCCTGTAAGCATCAGGATGTGGGATGGGTGAAAGGTCAGGGCCAAAGGTCTCAACTGGAGAGTCATTAGCATAGAGGTAATGGTGTAAGCCTAAAAGGAAATTAGTTCCCTGAAGGCTTCAAACAGGACCAAAAAGTAAACCTAAGTGAGTCAGGGAATAAAATAAGTCAGTGAAGGAGACAGAAAAAGAGCAACCAGTATGGAACCATGAAAATATAATGTCTCAAAAACCATTTTGTTTGATTTGTTCTTTTGTAGTATAGTCATAGCCCATAAAATGGACAAGGGTAGATTCTTCTTTTTTCCAGGCTTCCAGGGGCATAAGCATCTCTTAAGATCGCCTTCCATGGAGAACACTTCATCCCATAAATAAGTCAGACTCAATTATTTTATATCAAAACAATATCTTAGCTTTTAACGAGCTCAACTGCCAATACTCAGAGTCACCCATTATGAATCACTATTTTCTCCTTCCTAGCACTTTCTAATTTCCTGCTAAGAAGACAGGGCTGAATGGGGTCATTAATCTGAATTAGAAATACTGTGACCTGCTCTGCACTTTACTTGCTAACACACTGTGGCCAGGCTGTATTTGCGGGGGTTAGTCTTGCAGAGGGCTCTGGAGAGAAGTGTACTAAAGTGGGAAAGCGAGAGATTAGAGGGGACTGCTGAGCTAACTTTATTTCTTCACCCCTTTTTCAGACATCTTTGAGTAGCTGAAGCAACACCATCAGGAAGCACTGCCTCTGTCCTCTGTGGAACAACTGGCCCTAAACAGTTAAAAAAAAAAAAAAACGATTCACTTCTGTTTTTCAAAAGGAGGCTTGTTCCTTTATTGTTCTGGCTCAGTTGTGTACACCTCACTGGGTGAGTGTTTCATTGTCATTCCTAGGAACAATAACTGAGGACTCAGTGGGAGAGGAGAAAATGATAGATTGGGAGCCAGGATAATTCTGAAGGAAAGCTTTCCTAATAGCTAGTTCTGCCCAGTTTTTCACTTTAGAGAAAGCACCATTGTTCTTACAAAGACAGTCATCATAAACTCAGCATTTTCCTGGTCCTTTGCTGCTTGGCTCTCTCTCTGCATTTTGAACCTTTCTCTTAAAGCTAGCCTCTTTTGGGGTGAACAAAGTAGATAAATAAAAGAAGATAAAACTCTAATTAGTCCAATTTAGTTTCTTATTAGTATCTCTGGCAGAAAGATTTAACGGGGGAAATGGTTGACATCATTGGTGCCAATAAAAGTTTTGCATCGTGTGTTAATTGAAATTATGAAGAAATAAAGTGAACTCAACAATCCTCTCTCATTCCTAGTTCTGACGTTTTCTAGCTGTGTGACCCTGAACAAGTCATTTTTACCCTGCTAGCCTCAGTTTCCTCATCTGTCAAATGAGCTGGAGAAGGAAATGACAAACCATGCCAGTATCTTTGCCAAGAAAATCCTAAATAGGGTCACAAAGAGCAGGACAAGACTAAAAAACAACTAAATAACAATAACAAAAATGTTCGTCTTCCTCTGGTGTAACACACACACAAGTTATACCTGGGCCACCTAAAAAGACCTCATGATATCATATTACTTCAAAGTAAATATAGTGATTTCCTCACACCACCCAGTGAGGCATGTAGTTGAAGTATTATCATGGCCTTTTTAAAAATGAGGAAATATAGTGCATCATGGCTAAGCCACAGAGATAACAAGTATCAGATCTGGGCTTTTAATACAGGCCTCCAGTCTCTAAGCCCAGTGTGCTTTCCAGCAAATTATTCCTTTACACAAATATCTCTGTGTTCAAGGCCTAACTTAGGCAATGGGTTGTGGATTGGAAAACTGGGTTCTATTTCCCCCTCATCAATTAATCAGTCAATCAATCAAGACTCATTGAGTTCCTATAGGCCACCAATGCCCATTATCTAAAGTAGATATAGAAAGTAGTAGGAATAGATCTAAGGCAGAAGTGAAACTATCCTAGCCTAAAAACATTTATAACTACCCAGGTGGTACAGTGCTTGATTGCACCACTAGAGATTTATTCACAGAATTATAGAATTCCAAGGTTGGAAGAGACCTCTGTGTACATCTAGCCCAGTCCATATCTAAGTAAGAATCTCCTTTACCACCCAGCCTCTGCTTGAAAGCCTCCACTGAGGGAGATTCCACTGCTTTCTGATGTGACTCCCTTTTTACTCTTTCTAACTGCTCATCAACAAAAATTTGTATTAAGAAGTTTTTCCTTATAGCTTATAACCTCTTTGCAACTTCTACCCATTGTTTCTAGTTGTGTCTTTTGGACCAAACAGAATAAATCAAATCCCTTTTTCAAAGGAAAGCCCTTCAAATATATCAATATAATGCCTGTCCAAAGCCCATTGTTCTGGGACTTTCTCCTTATTTGCGGAAATGAAGACCCTGACCTGTGTGAGGGGCTGGTCAGAGGTGGTAGAGGTGAGAGGTTCAGCTAGTATATCTTAGGGGACTCTTCAAGTGAGAGTCCCTCTTTAAGACTGTCCAAGTGAGAGTCTTCTTCCACTGAACATGCAGTTGACCTCCAGCTTCAAGCAAGATGGAAGAGGCCAACCCCACTTTTAGTCTAAAATCCTTAGCTCTTTTTTAGATGAGGTGCTTTCCTCTGTCTTGTACTTATAAAGTTGATTTTTTTAAAACCTTGATTTAGTATTTTACATTTAATTCCTGTACCATTTTATCTTTTTACATTTGACCCAATGTTCTGACCCATGAAGATATTTTTGAATCTCAACTGTCATCTGATATTTCTAACAGGCTGCACTCCATGGCTGTCCAGAATACTTCTTCATCCTGAAAGATCACCTCAGCCCCAAAATTCAATCCTTGGAGGTCCCTCTCTCCCTTAGTTCCATCTTCTGATTTTTTGGCTTCTCTCAGAATCTCCATTTATGGAAGGTACCAAGGTAAGTCTTCTCATTTCTCAACAGGCTGAAATTAGCACAATGCCTGCTCATACTGAGTGTTTAATAAATGTTCTATCATTTATCTAGCTATCTAGCTATCTGTCTATCATCTCAATCTATCCCTACTATTTGTTATCTCTTTTATCTAATCTATGTCTGTCTATCATCTATCTATCTATCTATCTATCTATCTATCTATCTATCTATCCATCTATCCATCTATCTATCTATATATCCACCTGTTTTGCATGACATGGTCTTGAGTGCTGTCATCACTCTGGCTTTTCTTCCCTAAGATCAAAAAGCCTCTGAAGTCACTTCTAACTCTGAGATTCGGTGATTCAATAAACATTTAGTAAGTGCCTACTATTTAAAAAGAACTTTTTAGAGCTGGGAATACAAAGATACAAACACTGTCCCTTCCCTCAGGGAAAAAAAGAACACAAAACTCTAGCTATGGTCTGACCAAGACAAAGCACAGTAAAACATCAACTCTTGTGGTCTGGATACTGTGCTTTAAAAAAAACCAAACGTTCATCCTAAAGTAATGCTACCACTAATTTTAGTCCACTAAAAGACCCAAATACTTTTTACAGAAACTGTTTGTTGTTGAGCCATTCTTTTCTAATCTCATATTTGCAAAGTTGATTTAAAAAACAAACAAAAAAACATTTCAATGTAGGATGTTCCATTAGATTTCATCTTACTAGATTCAGTTTATCATGCTATCCTCTCAAGACATTTTTCGATGTGGATTCTGTCAGCCTACATATTAGCTATCTAATAATCTAATTAATCAATCTAATAATCTAATTAATCTAAAAGCTTTTCCTTTTTACCTTTTTTCCTTTTTCCTTTTACCTGCAAATTTGGAAATCATCTTTGTCTTCCTCCAAGTCATTGACAAAAGTGTACTGGACCAAGGTCTAATTCCTCCATCAGAGATCCTTCTCCAGGCTGATATTAAGACATTAATAAGCACACTTTGATTGGTCGTTTAACCATTAATCCATTTAATTGTCCAGACCACATCTTTCCTTATTTTCCACAAGAATAGCATGAGAGTTTTTGTTAAGTGCCTTGCTGAAATCTAGCTGAGCCAAAACTACAGCAATCTCTACACCCATTCAGTTGGGAGCTCCTTGAAGTAGATGATGTTTTTTGCCTTTCTTTGTATCCAGAGCACTTAACACAAGAGCTGACACACAGTAGACACTTAATAAGTACTTACTGATTGATTGACAGACTGATCTACCAGTCAAGTAATTCTATTTTTAAAACAGGGGGGAGAGAACATGTGACTTTTTCTTAATTAAGGCTCTTTATGATCATAGTCTCCATGTTCGTAAAACATCCCTTTTATGTATAATATACTGAAGAATTTTGCCAGTAATCAAAGGCAAGTTTAGTGACCCTTTTATAGGATTTGCTCTCTTCTCTTTTTGGAAAATCAGAACATTTGCTGTTCTCCAGCCCTACAGCTCCACTCCTGTTATCCACCATATTTCGAAGATCAGTGACAGTGATTCAGAAATCAGTGCTTTAAGAACTCAGAGGAAGGAAGTTTCCTGCAGTTTTCCTTGGCTATTTGAACTGAGTCTGTGACTATGGACAAACCACTTAGTCTCTGTGAACCTCAGTTTCCTAATTTGTAAAATAGAGAGAATAATTCATGTGGCACCTACATCAGATAGTTTTTGAGTATCAGATAAATGAAGTAATGTGTAGATCAATTGCATTACAAACCTCAAAATGAGCCACAGACATATCAGTTATTATTGTTGCTATATCCTTATTTATCTTAGGTTTCCATTCTTTATTTTTATTCTGTCCTTTCTAGTCCAAAGATCATTCTCTTTTAGCAGGAAAAAAGAAACAAAATATATCATTAGCAACTCTTTATCCCTTCCATCTATTACCATCTTCTCTTTCACCAAGAATTGCTATTGGATTGTACATAGTAGGCTTGAAATAAAAGTTTTGTTGTTTGTTGTGGATAATGAATGAGAGCTATAGTCTTTTAACTGTGGTTGATTTTGTATGGTTATCCATTTCTGATAATGTCAGTTTTGCAAGTCAGGTAGATGCCAAACTCTTGTAGTGGTCATTTATGGCTCCATCAGTCTTAAATTTGTCTGACTCTTTTTTCAATTCATTTATGTACCCTTCTTGAGGTGATGTGTTTCACCATTGGTTGACTAGCCACTATGGAAAGCAATAACTAATACCTTCTTTTTGTTATCTTTCCTCACTCAAACAACACTTACTCTACTATCTTGGGATTTGGAAAACAGATCTTTGTTCACCTTATCTATGCAATTCATGAGGTTTTTAGACTTCCATCCTCTCTCTTTTTTTTTTACCTTTACCTTTCTGGATAGGTCCCAAGTTTTATCAGGTTTTTTTTTTTTTCTCAAATAGTAGCCCCACCCAGTCAATTCATATCATCCCCATTGATCATTTGATATTATGGTTATCTTGGTTTATGAGATGATTTGATTTGATGGTTAAGTCAAATCCAAGGGGCTCAAAAAAGGACTCTGTCAAAGCTTTAGTTTTCTCATCTCTGACATGAAGTGGTTGAACTAGGTGATTTCTAACACCCCTTCCAACTCTAAATCCTATTACCTATTTAGTTAAACCTTTATTATGTTTTTTTTAATTTAAAAATAAAAATGATTCTTCCCTTCATGTACTCCCTCTGACCTGGGACCTCTATATTTCTGGGCTGATAAATTCATTTACCATTATTGTTTTCAGACAAATAGATTTTTAGATAATTAAGAATAAAAAAGTCAATAAAAGAACTCTTGATAAATACCAGAAAGGTCAACCAGAGAGGCCTTGGAATCTTTTTCTGACTAATGAAGAGAAATCTTTCCCTCAGTTATGTTTGTGGTGAGTTCCTGGGTTCCTGGGTTCTCTGGTTTCAATGACATGAATTAACAGAGGATATTTTTCAGTGTCTTAGTTCTCTAGCTTTTATATGCCCACATGTTAATTGTCCCCCTCATATATAATCAATGGTCAATAAGCCTTTATTAAGTACCTAATATGTGCCAGGTCTTGCTCTAAGTGCTGGGGATACAAAAAAAGCCAGTCCCTGCCTTTAGGGAGTTACAATCTAAAGAAGCTGAAAGGGGTGGGGAAAGTGCCAGAAGATAGCAGATTCAGGGGTCATGGTAGAGAAGTCAGAGACATCCCAAAAAATGGTAGCCAGAGAAACAAAAAGAGAATGTGCTGAGCTCCCTCCTTAAATGGAGGTTTTAGAGTCTGTGGCTCTATTTTTCTGATCAGATGGACAGAGGGTGATGGGAAAGTGGAGAACCGAGGCTGATGGGATCTTGTAGGACAATGATGTTATCCCAATAATGAGCCCCAGATGGGATTTGATGAGAAAGTGAGTGAAGCCCCAGAGTATGTGAAGCCAGGTGTGATATATTGTTCTGCTCAAGGAACGACTAGGAGGCCAGTGTCACTGGATCCCAAGATACATAGGGGATAGAGTTTGGAAGCCAGAGTCAGGAAGATATGTTATGTTCCTTCCTCTGCCACTTACCTTGTCTGATCTTCAGGCAACTGTGTAAGAAACAAATTTGTAGACAGTTAATAGGACCATAGTGTTAGAACTAGAAGGGACCTAGAGGTCAAGTTCAACTCCCTCCTTTTACAGATGAGGAAACTGAGGCATGAAGCGGTTAAGTGGCTCTCTAAAGGTAACAGCTAGAAAGTTACTGAGGCAGTTTTTAAAGCAGGACTGATATGCAACAAAGTATACAGTCATATATAGATTGAGAAAGCTTAATTTAGACATGATCATTTTTTTCCTATTAAAAAGCTCAAAAATGTTTTTAATTTAAAGCTGATCTTCCTGACTCTATGTCCAGTGTTCCCATGCTTACAAAATCACAAGTCTCTGAACATGTGATGGTGATACTGTCTATAGAGTACTATGATTTTGCTACTAATTAGCCTGTCATTGGTCTGCATTGATACATTAGAAATGGTAGAAAATGGAGCCTGGAAACCTTTCCTAAATGTGTTGTGTTCCCCTAAAGAAGATTTGACACTGAATTTATTTTTTAGCACATTTCTTCCCAACCCTTCAACATGTTTGGTACTTATCACTTGCTAAAGTGAGAGAGCCATTGATAGAAGTGATGTTACTTCAAATATGGAAAAGATTCACAGAATCTGACAATTGGATCTTTAAATTGTCAGCAATTTCTAGCTTCTTTTCTTGATGGGGGAAAGAGTGACCCTAGTTAAATCAACAGTTTTTAGTCTACGTATGACCGTCAATTTTGTCTCATTTACTGCTCAGATATTTGCAATCAGATTTCTGATCTCATCACTCTACTATAATGTGGGGAACCAAAGAGGTCTGGTTCAGGACTCAGATATTAAATCCTAATAGTGGACTTTATTATAAAAACTCTTTGAGATGCGACTTCTTTGTTAAGTTAGCTCCTGAGTTCTTTGTTATGGGTTACACTTACAAGGATGTTACTTGAGTTCTGAGATCAATAGGCTATACCCCAAGATTTTAGTTATTGAGAACCAAAGTATCTGACTCTGTACTTAGCTATCTTTGGGTGGTCAGCTCTAAATGTGATGTCTTTTGAGGATTGCAGCTTTGGCTTTGAAGTTTGCTCTCAATTGTATCCGATTATGACTGCAACTGCATTAAGAGGTACCTGAGGCCTAGATCAAAGTTCTTACCCTAAAACTTTAGTCTCCTAGATAACAAATCCTTATCAAATTATCTATTCTGTGCTACTTCCAGGATATAACAGATTAAGGTGATGATAAGAATACTCAAGTCCTATTCCTTTGTCTCTTTTGCTCTATAAATCCTTGTCCTAAGAATCAATAAATGGAGTTCATTGTTCTTCCTTGAACTACCCACATGGCCTGGTCATTTTTTTTTTTTTTTTAGTATTTATATATATATTTGAAACATTTAATGTTACGACCTTGAATTTCAGATCCATTTCCTTCCTCCCTTGTCACCCATTCCTTCTTGGGATATAAGTAATTCAGTATATGTTGTACATGTCTAGCTATGCAAAACATTATCATAGTAGATATATTGGCAAGGCTGCTTATAATTCCCTCCCACTCACCCCACCCCCACCTGGTCCATTCCCTACATGATCCTGTCCCTCTTCTATAGTGGGTACTTCCAACCTCCCCTCACCCCAAGGATGCCCTCCCATCCATCATCCCTCCTCTCATCCCCCTTCCCCCTATCCTGCTGCAGGTTGAGATATCCCATTTAGTATGTATGTCATTTTCTCCCTGAACCAAATTCAATGTGAATGTGGTTTTGCCTTTTTAGCCTTCCTTATTCTCCCCCTCCTTTGCACCCACTTCCCCTACATGAGATAGTTTACCCTACCATGTCTCTCCCCATCTCCTCTTGCCACTTTCCTCTCTCACCTCATAATTTCATCCCTTACATTCTCCCTTCCCAACAAAATCAACCTATGCCCTCTATCCATATATAACTGTAACCATATACACACACATTCACATATGTATTCATATGACCACACCCCCTTCTTCCATTATTTTCATAGTGAGAAAGATATCATCAGTCACAGTTATTGCTTTTCCATATAGGAATGTAAATAGTTCAACTTTGATATGTTCCTTTTGATTTCTTTTCCCTGATTACCTTCTCAGGCATCTCTTGCTTCTTGCGTCTGGATGTCAAATTTTCTATTCAACTCTGGTTTTTTCCTCAAGAATGCTTGAAAGTCCTCTATTCCACTGAATGACCATATTTTCCCCTGAAACAAAATACTCAGTTTTGCTGGGTAGGTGACCCTTGGGTTCATTCCCAGTTCTTTTGCCCTCTGGAATATCATATTCCATGCCCTTCGGTCCCTCAGTGTAGAAGCTGCCAGGTCCTGGGCTATTCTGATTGTGTTTCCACAATATTGAAATTGTTTCTTCCTGGCCGCTTGTAGTATTTTCTCCTTGATCTGGGGATTCTGGAACCTGGCTATAATATTTCTGGGGGTTTCTTTTTTGGGATCTTTTTCAGGAGGTGATTGTGGATTCTTTCAACCTCTATTTTGCCCTCTGGATCTAAAACATCAGGGCAGTTTTCCTTGAGAATTTCTTGAAGGGTGATTTCTAGGTTCTTTTGATCATGGCTTTCAGGTAGTCCAATAATTTTTAAATTGTCTCTCCTGGATCTATTCTCCAGGTCAGTGGTTTTTCCATGAGATATTTCACATTGCCTTCTAATCTTTCATTTGTTTGGATCTGCTTAACAGCATCTTGATTTCTCATAAAGTCATTAGCTTCCATTTGCTCCAGTCTAACTCTGAAGGAATGAATCTCCTCAGTGAACTTTTGAGATTCTTTTTCCATCTGGCAATTCGACTTTTTAAGGCATTCTTCTCCTCATTGCCCTTTTGGGCCTCCTTTGCCATTTGAGTTAGTCTATTTTTTAAGGTGTTGTTTTCCTCAGTCAGGCTGTTGACCCTCATTTCATACTTTTCCTGCATCCTTCTCATTTCTCTTTCCAATTTTTCCTCCACTTCTCTTATTTGATTTTTAAAGTCCTTCTTAAGGTCCTCTATGGCCTGCAACCCGCTCATGTTTTCCCCTGGGGCTTTTGGAGCAGGACTTCTGACCTCACAGTCCTTTTCCCGCTCTATGCCCCCAAAATAGGAGTCTAGGGTTGCATTTTTCTGTTTCCTTTGCCTTGGCATGTTGCCACTTAATTACTTGACTTTTGGGCTTGTTGCCACACTATGGCTTTAAGGCCAGCTGATAGGAATTTTCGTCCCGAACGTGTGGGGGGCAACTTCCGTTTCTGGCAAGCTATAAACCCACCCACAACTTCCACCCTAGATCACAATCCAGATCCAGGGAGGTTAAAGCAAGAGCGATTACCCCCCAAGACTGATCGCTGGATCTCCCCACGATTTGTAGGCTGGGAGCCGGAGTGCCTCTGAAAACTACAAAGTGGCGTGTCTCCTCAGCAGCTTCTAGCCCCCAGGGGAGGGAGCTGACGCATTCCCCAAATACAGGTCCCAAAGTCCATAGGACACTAACCTCTTACTTTGTCCTAGGCAAGTCTATGTTGATAATTCTGCGTCTCCACAGTCCTGGTGTTCTGGGGTTCCTCCAGCCGGCTGCTGGCCCTGCCGCCCTGGGGCTAAAACCTCGGCTCACGTGGACCTGGGCTCGGCTCGGCTCCTGCGCTCTGGCGCTGCCGGCTCCCAGACCACTGCGCTGGTCCTTCCTGCAGGGTGCTGGGCTGTCTTCAGCGGGAGGTTAGCTTCTCTGTGTCGTTCTGTGGGTGCTGGGGCTCCAGAAGATTTTCAGAGTCCTTTTTTACATAGTTTGTGGAGAATCTGGGGGCAGAGAGGCTTGGAAGAGCTGTTTCTACTCCGCCATCTTGGCTCCGCCCCCGCCTGGTCATTTCTTATTCACATCTCTGGTCATGCTTAGTGCTGGACACTGAGCAGCCCACGACACTGGAACTGCTCTCTTAATAGGCAAATCCAATGATCTTTTTTTCTTTTTTTCTTTTTTTTTTTTATTTGAAAACCCTTAGTAAAACTTAAAGTATAATCAAATTGTCATTTATTCATAAAACAACAACAAAATCCCCAACAAAACCCAACCTTCCCAGAACTAGTCTGACATGTATGTCCTTTTGATTTTTCTTTTTTTTTCTTTTTTTTAATTAATAATAGTATTTATATATATTTGAAACATTTAATGTTAAGACCTCGAATTTCAGACCCATTTCCTTCTTCCCTTGTCACCCATTCCCTCTGGGGAGATAAGTAATTCAGAATATGTTGTACATGTCTAGCTATGCAAAACATTATCATAGTAGATATATTGTACAAGGCTGCTTACAATTCTCTCCCACTCATCCCACCCCCCACCGGGTCCATTCCCCACATGATCCTGTCCCTCTACTATAGTGGGTACTTCCAACCACCCCTCCCCGCAAGGATGCCCTCCCATCCATCATCCCTCCTCTCATCCCCCTTCCCCCTATTCTGCTGCAGGTTGAGATATTCCATTTAGCATGTATGTCATTCTCTCCCTGAACCAAATTCAATGAGAATGTGGTTTTGCCTTTTTGCCTTCCTATTCTTCCCCCCCTTACAACCACTTCCCCTTGCTTCTTCTACATAAGATAGTTTATCCTATACCCTACCCTGTCTCTCCCCATCTCCTCTTTCCACTTTCCTCTCTCACCTCATAATTTCATCCCTTGAGTATTCTCCCTTCCCAACAAATTCAACCTATGCCCTCTATCCATATATAACTGTAACCATCTACACACATTCACATATGTACTCATATGACCACACACCCTTCTTCCATTATTTTCATAGTGAGAAAGATATCATCAGTCACCGTTATTGCTTTTCCATATAGGAATGTAAATAGTTCAACTTTGATAAGTTCCTTTTGATTTCTTTTCACTGATTGCCTTCTCAGGCATCTCTTCCTTCTTGTGTCTGGATGTCAAATTTTCTATTCAATTCTGTTTTTTTCCTCAGGAATGCTTGAAAGTCCTCTATTCCACTGAATGACCATATTTTCCCTTGAAACAAAATACTCAGTTTTGCTGGGTAGGTGACCCTTGGGTTCATTCCCAGTTCTTTTGCCCTCTGGAATATCATATTCCATGCCCTTCTATCCCTCAGTGTAGAAGCTGCCAGGTCCTGTGCTATTCTGATTGTGTTTCCACAATATTGAAATTGTTTCTTCCTGGCTGCTTGTAGTATTTTCTCCTTGATCTGGGGATTCTGGAACCTGGCTATAATATTCCTGGGAGTTTTCTTTTTGGGATCTTTTTTCAGGAGGTGATTGGTGGATTCTTTCAACCTCTATTTTGCCCTCTGGGTCTAAAACATCAGGGCGATTTTCCTTGAGAATTTCTTGAAGGGTGATTTCTAGGTTCTTTCTTTGATCATGGCTTTCAGGTAGTCCAATAATTTTTAAATTGTCTCTCCTGGATCTATTTTCCAGGTCAGTGGTTTTTCCCATGAGATATTTCACATTGCCTTCTAATCTTTCATTTGTTTGGATATGCTTAACAGCATCTTGATTTCTCATTAAGTCATTAGCTTCCATTTGCTCCAGTCTAACTCTGAAGGAATGAATCTCTTCAGTGAACTTTTGAGATTTTTTTCCATCTGGCAAATTCGACTTTTTAAGGCATTCTTCTCCTCATTGCCCTTTTGGGCCTCCTTTGCCATTTGAGTTAGTCTATTTTTTAAGGTGTTGTTTTCCTCAGTCAGGCTGTTGACCCTCATTTCATACTTTTCCTGCATCCTCCTCATTTCTCTTTCCAATTTTTCCTCCACTTCTCTTATTTGATTTTTAAAGTCCTTCTTAAGGTCCTCTATGGCCTGCAACCCGCTCATGTTTTCCCCTGGGGCTTTTGGAGCAGGACTTCTGACCTCACAGTCCTTTTCCTGCTCTATGCCCCCAAAATAGGAGTCTAGGGTTGCATTTTTCTGTTTCCTTTGCCTTGGCATGTTGCCACTTAATTACTTGACTTTGGGCTTGTTGCCACACTATGGCTTTAAGGCCAGATAGAGGAATTTTCGTCCCGAAAGTGTGGGGGGCAACTTCCGTTTCTGGCAAGCTGTAAACCCACCCACGACTTCCACCCTAGATCACAATCCAGATCCAGGGAGGTTACAGCAAGAGCGATTACCCCCCAAGACTGATTGCTGGATCTCCCTACAATTAATTGCAGGCCAGGAGCTGGAGCTGCCTCTGAAAACTACAAAATGGCGTTTGTCCTCAGCAGCTTCTAGCCCCCAGGGGAGGAAGCTGACACAATCCCCAAATACAGGTCCCAAAGTCCATAGGACACTAACCTCTTACTTTGTCCTAGGCATGTCTATGTTGATAATTCTGGAGTCGCCACAGCTGCTGGTGTTCTGTGGTTCCTCCAGCCGGTTGCTGGCCCTGCCACCCTGGGGCTAAAACCTCGGCTCACAGGGACCTCAGCTCCGGCTCGGCTAGGCTTCCCGTGCGCTGCGCACTGCCAGCTCCCAGACCGCTGCGCTGGTCCTTCCTACAGGGCTTCTGGGCTGTCCTCAGCGGGAGGTTAGCTTCTCTGTGTCGTTCTGTGGGTGCTGGGGCTCCAGAAGTTGTTCAGAGTCCCCTTTTACATAGTTTGGGGGGAATCTGGGAGCAGAGTGGCTTGGATGAGCTGTTTCTCCAATGATCTTTTTTCAATCCTCATCCTTCAACTGTTTGCTGCATTTCCCACTGCTCACCACTCCTCCTGGTTACTCTCTCCTCTGGGTTTTCATGACACTACTCCATCCTAGTGTGACTTCTACCTGTCTGATTGTCTCTTCTTAGCTGTCTTTGATGATTCATCATTCAGATTATACCCTCTAACTTGAAGTTTTATTGTACATCGCCGCTGCCATTTCCTCTCCAAAAACAAAAACAATACAAACAGAAAAAAACCTTGCCCCCAAACTGACTTTCACTCTGCTTCTCATACTCCATCTCTGATTTCTACTTTTTCATTAACCTGCCCTCCCTTCTTTCTCTATGAAGTTTTTCCTGATCCCCTCAACTACTAATGCTTTCCCTCAAAAACTACCTCATATTTAAATATTTTGTATCTATTATCTTCATTTTTTTATGCCCTTGTCATCTCCCTCAGTTGAACGTTCATCCTGAGTAGTTCCATTCATTGTATCTGTAACACCAGCATTTAACATAGTGCCTGACACACAGTTGATGAACTCTGAACATATGTGTGCAGGTGAAGCCATATATTTACTTTTTTTTTTTTTGGAGGGAGGAAGGCAGGGCAATCGAGGTTAAGTGACTTGCCCAAGGTTACACGGCTAGTAAATGTTGAGTGTCTGAGGCCGGATTTGAACTCAGGTCCTCCTGACTCCAGGGCCAGTGTTTTATCCACTATACCACCTAGCTGCCTGTAAAGCTATATATTTAAATAAAGTTAGAGAACAGAAAGTACTCAGAGAATAAGCCACAAGTGCTCTACTTAGTAGTCTCCAAATGCACAATTTGGAAAGGGTTGGGAAAAATAATCAGGTATAGTAAACAATGCTCTGGCCTATAGCCAGTTCAATGTTATAATTGTCAGTTTTCCAAGGAAAGCTTCCTTTTGATGATAAGAAAATATTTCTATTTCTCCCTATCAGTTTTCTGGTTATATTAATATATTTACTATGGTTATCATAGATTCTCTCATAGAATATTGAACTATACTTGGACCCTTTGTTAGAGTCAGAATTAAGCTGTTAGGCCTTCTTGACTTTAAGGCAGGCCCCCCATTCATTATGCCATTCTGCATATGAACCCTAGATGACATATATAACAAAAAATTCTGAATGCTAGCTATAACTAAAACATATAATATGTAAGGGGAAAAAATTATACTACCAGAAGAAAAAAATTAAGTTTTTTTTTGCTTCACCCTCTTCTTCATTTTAAACAAGTTCTAGCTACACATGGGCTTTTCCTTTAAAGCCATGGAATCATAGCATTAGGGAAGAAGTGACCATAAAGGTTATCTATTCCAACCCCTTGGGATACCAGCCCAAAGAGGTTCAATGACTTGCCTCATTTCACACAGAGAGCCAATGGCAGAATGATCCAGAAAAAAAAAAAACAACAGAGATCATTTCAACAGAGTAACCCAACATAAAACAAAGAAAACCTAGTCATAGTTGGCTTTTTAAAAATTACCCAAATAATCTTCTATTTTCCAATGAGCCTAAAATAGGGATGAGAACAAAATTCATGACCTTATTAGGATACAGAAAAAGGACCAGCAGAGAATTTGGTTGGTGGAACGTTGTCCTTTGTTCTTCAAGAGGACCAAAATGACATCACTATGTTAGAGTCAAGTTACCGTGGTGTCCAACTATGGCTGCTCAGACCAGGAAGAGCTCAGAATGCTCTACCAGAAGTCAAGCACAAATAATCCTTGTGAGCATTTGTGGTGGATTCTCTAAATTGGCACATCTCTCATTTCTTTTGATCTACTTCAGTTCTGCCTTGTTCATAGAACACAGCACCTTCTTCGAGGACTTAAGAAATGTCTGGAGTCAGGAGGACCTGACTGAGTTCAAATCCAGCTTCAGACACTTGACACAAAAACTAGTTGTGTGACCTTGGGCAAGTCACTTAACCCCAATTGCCCTCCAAAAAGAAGAAAAAAAAAGAAGTGTCCAAGGGACATTTGGGTCAAGTTCCAAAGAAGGAAAAAGAGTTCATGTTGGTCAGGGATAAAGAACCCAAGATGGTCATAGTAAAAGAATTGCTATAAAAAAAAATCCGAGTCTCCTCCAGATATAAAGAAGAAGTCTTATTCTTAACAAATGCAGGTGTCATCATCTATTTGGTCTCTTTTAGATATTCCACATGAATGCCTTTTTGGCTCTACTCCATGTGGCCTATAAGGCATGACCTTGGGCTAATTAATAGGTTTATATTTCCTTGCCTTAAACAGTGAGGAAGTTTTTGTCTGAGATGATTGGTAAGATACTTCTAGCTCCCAAACTCTATGACTTGACTTTAGCAGCTCACAAAGTAAAGTGGAGATGAATCAGCATACACTATTTTCAGACGCTATTGAGTCAGTCAGCTTTCAGTGTGACTGGTTGATATTGCTGGGGTCACCCTCATGCCCCAAAGTGAAATCAAAATGTATAGTCTACTGAAATTTTCCAAAGCCAAGGAAAAATCCTCATTCTGTCTTTTTATCCAATCTTCCCATTCTATTTTCTCTCCTATTACTGATTTATCTATTTATCATTAATGTGGATTTTCTATAGATGCCTTAGTTTGCTGTTGCACTTAAAAACAGACATTTGCAATATTTGTTCTAGTTAACCTCTATAGGCACAACTGAATGTTATCCAAAACTGTTCAACACTCCAATCATCACTTGAGATTAGACTATCAAAGCCCAAGTGTCTTGATGCCCAAGCTGGAAGGACTACTCATTTTTACCATTCTACTAAAATCAGTTGAATTAGGTCAAGTTCAAAGGACTAAGAAAATATACAAACATTAACCACTTATTAGAGGTACTGGAATAAGATCTGATATATTTTTAAAGCAATTGGCTGATATTATTTAATTAGATTACCTCTGACACATACTACTTGTGTACCTTTGGGCAAGTCACAATCTCTTGAAGATACACCTTTCTAACACTCTAAGTCCCAGCACAGTGCTAATCTGCATTGGAGAGGGCATTTTGTCAACAAAAGCTCCCTAAACTGATAAAACTCCAGGTTTAGTCTAGAACAATTTATGCATACATATATTAAAAATTAGATCCCAGGAGTTTGTATTGTCAATAGTGATGCATTTGAACTTGTCCTCCAGAATT
Organism: Gymnobelideus leadbeateri; assembly: GCA_011680675.1. Taxonomy (NCBI): domain Eukaryota; kingdom Metazoa; phylum Chordata; class Mammalia; order Diprotodontia; family Petauridae; genus Gymnobelideus; species Gymnobelideus leadbeateri. Next base: position 375,385 of record WOXC01010251.1, read on the forward strand.
AACATGCAAGACTGTCCATCAAACCAGTTAATAAATATTTATCAAGTGTCTAGTATATGCAAGAGACTGTTCTTTGTTATCACATTTTTTTATTTTAAAGTAAAATATCAATGCTTCCATACCTAAGTGAATCAGTGACCTCATGGAAGTAAGGACATCACTGTTGCAGCTCACAACAGATCCATGCCTCTTCTTCCAATGTGATTCTATTCTCTACCCTTCAATAAATCCAACTGAGAGGACTAACTCAAAGTCCTAGCAGCCTTTGTCTGAGATTTGGAATATTTTGTAGATATTAGTGTAACACTTGGACTATCTGTGCATCTGTCATGCCTCATTTGTACTATATAGCCAACACACCTCCTCTTGTAGGCAGCTATGTCTATGGTGATATATTTTTTATCATTTTATCTTTTTATCATTTTATTTTTTAGCATTTTAATCTTTTTATCATTTCTTACATAAAAGTCCTTATTGCTAATATACTGCTTTTACCCACAATGTGCCTTTACATTGCCTTCTAGGTAATATGAATTTTTTATTCTTCTGAGATTATGGTGGGCTATAATATGTAATCATATAGTTTTTCACCAGGACCATGTTGGTATTTTTAAAAAGAAATGATTTGGCAGCAAGGAGCAATTGGGGACCATTAAATGAAACTTCCGAGATGTGATCCAATTCCTTCTCCTCCTCTTATTTAATTCTAAGACCAGATTATTACCTCCATCTAGTACCTGTCCAACATATATGTACTGAAAGATTAATTCAATAAGCTGCCCATCTACTTGCATATGTTCTCCATTCTATTGGCTTTACTTATGTGGATTGTTAAGCCAATCTCTCTTGAGTAATAGTGGACCTCATTCAGGACATCCTATGGCATTCTGAGGTTCAATGTAAGCAGGCTAATAGTATCCACAAACAGAAACAACAACTACAGGGAAATAATCAATTCGGACTTTGATCAGAACCTTCTCCATGTGCTTGACTTTGACGTAGTCAAAGGATCATTGAACAAAGTGATCTCTATCATCAATCAAAGGATCTTTTGTTATTTTACATGATACATGAAAAAAACAACTTTCAAAGAGGAAGTTTTATAGTCACATTTTTGCTTGAGTGAAATGCTTTTTTGTAGGCAACAAAGAATACAGAGGGATCTTCTGTTCCCTGTTTCTCAATCAACTATGCAACGATAAAGGTCTGAACTGCCATAGAAAACTGTCTATAAAAGACCACATGCTCCCTTTAACATTTTTCATCAAAAATACTTTCGAAGCTTTCATAGACCATTATCATAAAGATTTTGCAGAAATCATAAAGTAGTCATATGAGTGGATAGTTATTGATGTTGTCTTGGTCAATAACAAAGTGACAGAGGATAGTAATAATGCTATCTGTGTCCATCTATTCTTCTGAAACTTTTCTCTCTGAAATAACTTAAAACCAAATTTTGATTGATTTGAAAACAAATTTTCACTTCCAGCCCATGCTTTTTTGTATTTATGTTGGGTTGGAAGAGACAAGTATTTGGGTGGAGGAGCCACAATTGGTCCACAAATAAAGGAAAATCAGGTAGTAGATTTCAAACTTTTTTGACATTTAATTTGTTATGGGTTCCACTGAAAGCTGAAAAACCCAAGTTCACCCAATAGAAATAACGTACCAAGAGAAGACTTCTGTGTCATTCTTGCATTTCTATCAATATAATTTCCTCTTAAATGGCTAATAATTGAAAGAAGCTTATCTGAGGACCTTTATCTTCCATATCTTTCCTAAGACATTTATTTGGGATTTGGTTTCTCTCTCTAGTAACTCGTTGCTTTAAACATGTTTTTAAATGTTTCTTTCAGTTTTCTGCCATTTTAAGTGAAACTCACAGTACTCCATGGAGGAGGAAAAATAAAGGAAATGGAACTTTAAGCAAAAATGTTATATAAATGAGTTTTTATTGGATCATCCTATAAGACTAAAACAGAATGTACTTATTAAAGTCATTTTGAAAATAAATCAAGAATTGTTGTTATTATTGTTCATCCTTTGTTCTCAAAGAGACCCATGACATCACAAAGGTACTGTATTGACTTTTGCATGAATTAGACTTAAGTGAGGCAGAGCTGGGAAAAACTGTTATTTTCACTCCTCCAGAGTCACTGAAGGCAAGACAACTGGCTGAGGCCCCAATACAGTTGGCTTTTCTAAATTAAGGTCTTAATTAGGCCATCTATTATTTCAATTCTTGTCTAGCCTTTGGTCATTGAAAGGAAATAGCCTCAGTCAAATCAGGAGTTATTTGAACACTGTAAGTATTTGGGGAGAATAGTATCTAACCTTGAATTGAAATGAAATATTTCTCCTAAACAACTAAAGGAAATTACGTTTATCAACGGGGACAAGCATATGCAATCTTTTATGAGGCTTTGAAATATAAGAATTTAAAATGTAATTAACATTGAAAACCTGTTTAAAGTGTTTTATTGAAAGAAAAATAAAGGACATCTTCCAAATTCTTGGGGCATCTGATTCTAGACAATCCTAAGAGTAGAGGAGGGGGAAAGGTCAGGGAAGGAAGAGGTTGGAGGTCATAATGAAGATGGAAAATGAGAGGACTTGGAGCTGAGAAATCAGCAGTGTCTAGTATAGTGTTTCACAAATTTATTTGGCCAAGAAATACTTTTATATATAACACATAAACACAGGTTTGGAGAGTCTGGGGGCATGGAATAAATACTCTTAAGATGAGAGGATTTTTTTTTACTAAAATAGAAAAAAATCAAGGCTGTTTTCATGCCACCAAATTGTTACAGATGATGTGTTTTTAATGTATATATAACCCTTGTGTCAGAGACTCTCACATGATATGAAAGACCCAGATACACTTTGTTTAATTTCTCACATTTCTGATTTCTTGTTCCCTCCCAGAAAATCTGGTACCTTTATGTTATATGGCATCCTTTGACATAACTGCCATCAACTTCCCTTCAAAATACATGGCTCATAAAACTAAAAGAAGGAAACAAAAGTTATTTATAGTTAAAGAAAAGAAATAGAACTCCTATCAGAGCCCATGGAAAATATCAGTGCCTACCCAAAAGTAGTAACTCCAAGAAAACCATGCAGCCCCAACTGATTTTAGTCAAGTACTAGGTAAGACTCCCAATTAGCCTTGCCTGCCTCTTACAGTTCCCCAGACCAGAACACACTGCCCATCCTCACAACTTTCAGCAGGTAGCCTGTTAGCATTATTCCTCTGCAGTTGCCTTCTGGCACTGCCGGTCACAGACCTCCCTGAAACCCTCCACCCCTCTCAATAAGTGCCACGTGCTATTCTTTTCCTTGGCTGCTCCGGGTAGCTCCCAGCCATTGTCAATGATAGGCAATCCTCCTGTGATCCTCCACAGTTCCCAGCAGTGGGCATTGTTAGTTCCTTTTCCAGAAGAAAATCCTTTCTTCTGTCACAGACTGCAGGGGATGAGGGCAGGTTGAGGGGAGGAATGGATTTTCTCTTTTGTGGCAGCATCATAACTCAAATGCAGGAACTACTAGACTAGTAGTTTCTAGACCACTTTCATTTTACAGCCATTTTGGTTCCCACAGACCTCTGGCCTTACACAAGACTTTGTCCAGCAGTCAGAATCAGACTACATCCCCAACACCTTCAACCAGGCCTCCATCATAGTCCCTGAACTGGATCTGTGTTAAATTACAACCATAATGTTTTCTTTCTCCTAGCTCTTAGGTGGTGTTATGTACTTCCCACAGACTAGAAGCCTGATAAACCATCCTGTTTCCCCTCTAGCTGTCCTTTGGGCTCTACATATATCTTTTAGGCCACCTGCAAAGAGTTATTAAAATTACCCACGACTGTTTCCTGCAGTATCCAGGGCAAGGGAATTAACTAGCAAGGTGGAAGTAAACAACTTCAACATTGTCGCACACTAGAGAGAGAAAAATTTTCAATCCTAGCTATATATATATACGTATATATCTAATATGTACACACATATACACACGTATGTATATACATATACACAAATACACATATGTATATGTGCATAAATACACATATGTATGTATATACATAATAAAATATTTATTTTAGAAGAAAATATAATTATTATGAAAATTTTCTCATAGAGTCTCCTGACCATGAAACTAACACAAGTCAGAATTGCCAATGCATCTACTAAAGCAAACTTATGTCTTTACTTATAGTAATACCCACAAAAGTATCAAGACATCAGATCCTACTCTGCAAGAGGCATTTCCCAGTTCCTTTTATCTCCTTAGAACTTTCTCTTACTATATTCTGTTTACACTGTAAATACAATATAAATACATTTATTTGCATATTATTTTCCTCTTCAGAATGTGAACTCCTTGAGAACAGGGATTATGTTTTCACCTTTCTTTGTATCTACAGCACTTACCATATTTCCTGACACATAATAAAAGCTTAATAAATATTGGTTGACTAACTACTGTTTCATTATGGTATGGAGGTGTCTGACCCAAGACTGCCTGCAGAACACAACTTTTGGCAGTTCCTGCCAATCTAGAAAGACATATATTATCAATCCAGTTTATTTGTTGTCCAAAGAAAATTCTGACTCTATTTGAAAAGGTTCATCACTCGGGTGGCTACGTTATGATGAATTTTTTTCCCAATTGCATGTAAAAATAATTTTTAACATTTGGGTTTTTTTTTTTTAGTTTTGAGTTCCAAATGTTATTCCTTCCTCCCTTTCCTCCCCCCTCCCTTAGATGGTAAGATATAGTTTACATATGCAATGATGTAAAACATTTGCATATTAGTCATCTTGTGAAAGAAAACTTGAACCAAAAAAAGAAAGTGAAAAATAGTATGCTTTGGTCTGTATTCAGATTACATAAGTTCTTTCTCTGGAGCTAGAGAGCATTTTTCATCTTTAGTCCTTTGGAATTGTCTTGAATCATTGTATTGCTGAGAATAAGTCATTCACAGTTGTTCATCATATGTTATTACTGTGCTGATTGAAAAAATAAGGACTATTTCAGCTTGGAGAAGACAATAAAGATGTGATAGCTATCTAAATATTTGAAGAGCAGTCATGTAGAAGAAGGGTCCATACTTTTTTATATAACTCCCTGTATTTGAACTAGTAGCAATGGATAGAAAGTAAATATCAAAGCCAAAACAAAAAAGAAGCCACCTCTTTTCAACTATCCATCAATGAAATATGCTGCCTTGTAAGGCAATGAGTTCCATGTCATTGGAAGTATCTCAGCAGAGTTTGCATAATAATATTTCTAGTAAGAAGAGATATAAAGAGATGTATGAGAGAGAGAATTTATTAAATTTTAAGTTCTTATTTTGTGCCAGGCCATACTCAAGTGTTGTGAATGTGGAATGAAAAGGAGTCAAGGAAGATGGGAAACAAAAATCACGTGGATAAATTGGGGTCAGATAGGCAAAGGGCAAGAGCCAAAATGTCTTAACAATAATAGATGAGATTCTTAGCAAGGGGTCATGATGAATCACAAGCATTAACCCCAAGAATGAAACATGATAAAGAGTCAAATGTTTTATAAGACAAAGATTCTCTTTATCAAGGGTTCTTAACCTAGGATCCACAGATCTCAGATTAATTAAGATGGAACCATGAAATTAGAAGGGAAAAATATTACATATTTTCTTCAATTAATTTGTTTCCTTTGTAATCCTATGTATTTTACTTTGTGCTCTTAAAAACATTGTTCCAAGGAGTCTATACAATTCACCAAACTGCCAAAGGACTCCATGACACTAAATATAGATAGATACATATACATACACATACACATACACATACACATATACATATACATATACATATACATATGAAATTTTTTATCCCACTTTTTATGCACAATCCATCATTGGTGAAGTGTTATAGCCTGTCTACACACATAATGCATCTTTCCTTTGCACTATGAGTTACTTATAATCTTTCTGAGATTGGGGCATTCCATGATTCAGAAATTTATAGCATCACTGGGAAAATACTGATTTTAAAGAGATAAATTTTATGACAGGTAACTGTTTGGTATCATACAAGCATTCAATTATCAATCAACAAATCTATGTTAGACAATACATGTCAGGCACTATGCTGTGTGTTGGTGATAGGAAAAAATGAAATAGTGTCTGTCCTCAAGGAACTTACTTTCAGACAGAGGAGACAATATAAATATAAATATAATCACATAAAATATTATTAAATATATTACAAACATGGTTTTGAGAAGAAGAGCTCTAGCAGATGGGACCATCCAGAAAGGCTCCATGTACATGATGGGAATATGAGCTGAGTACAATAATGAGAGATTCCAATAAGTAAAGGTGAGGAGGAAATACATTCAAAGAATGGAAGGCAGGTGGGACAAAGCACAGAGACAGGAATTAGAGTGCTGTGAATGCAAAACTATGCAGTTTCTCAAATGTGATCCAACATGATCTTTTCTTGTTCAATTCTTGACAAAGCTTGTTATCCCTCTGCTGTGTCTGTCCAACATAATGCAATGATCTTCCCATCCAATTATATGTTATAGTCTAGGCAACATAAATTTCTCATTTTTTATCATGTTTCCATTGTGGATGGTTAAGCCAATCTCTTTTTACATAATTATAGATTTCACAGAAGAAGCTTTATAGTGTCCTGAGACTCAATGTAATTAATTAGCAATGTCATCTTCAAATAGCTGGAACTATTGGTATACAAATATCTTGCTAGTAATCATGGTTCTCAGAGTAAAAAATTTCCATCACTATAATATATTTCATTAGAGTTGCAGAACAGTAAAGAACCACCACAGAACTCTTGCAATCATTCAGTACCTATAAAATAAAAATGAAATATTGATTAACTTCTAGCCATGCATTATAGAAATATAGCCCTTTGTGAATATGTAGCTTTCTCATTTGTCATCCAATAGGACAATAAATCATGACTTGGTAAAAAATGTTTCCTTGTTAAATTAGAAAGGAAATCAAGAGATTCATTAAGTTTCCTATCTGTCTTTGTTGGATATTCTCACAAGTATTCTTTTACCCCATTTTCATCTTACTCCAACAACCCACATTTAAGATGCCCTTTACAATACTCCAGGTCAGAAAGCAACATTTCCATAGGTGTGAGAGTGACTATGAAGTCAACACAAATAGAACAAGACAAAAGCCTCGTCCTTACTCTTTGAAGGCTAACAAAGGAAAGAGATAAAAAGGGCAATTGCGATTAATCGTTGTCTTCTTCATAACAAGAAAAACAGCAACAGCAATAACTGGTATTCATATAGCACTGTGAGGCTGGCAAACATTATCATTCTATCTTCACAACAACCTTGTGAAGTAAGTATTGTTATTATCCCCATTTTACAGATTAAGAAACTGAGGCAGAGTGGTGAAGTAATTTGTCCACAAGTGTTTGGAGTTGGATTTGAACTCAGGTCTTCCTGACTTCAGGTCCAGCTCTCTATGACTCTGGAACTGAAGGTCCCGCCCTGTTGGTCTGGTTGGTCAGTTTTCCCCTTAACTATCTCATCACTTCCCAAAAATCTCCATGCCATCCTCCACCACCTTCACTTTCAGCCCCATCCAACTCTAGCTCTGATAGTAATAATTCAGACAATATTACTGTTTCTGATAAGGATATTTCAATAAATTATTATTCTAATCACTTTTAACACTTCTCTGTCCAAAACCTTCCTTGTTAGCCACCACCCCACTTTGTGTTATTTGTATCCCCAGGACTTAGCACAGTGCCTAGTTGCTTAATAAATGCATTTTTTCATTCGTTCATTCACTCATCTAGTAACATATAAGTATCACCTATGGAAAGGTATCCAAATTAAGCCAAATCATCCTAGAGAATAGCACCATTTCTTTCGAATCACCCATACCAAATGTGAATGGGAATCAGTAGATATTTCTTCAGATCTTAAAAAAGTTAAATCCATGCCTACAAAAATATGGGAAAGAATCTGCACAGTAAATTGTGTAGAAAGAAAAAGAAAACACACATTTCTTACATAAAAAGCCTCACTCTACCCAAGCTAAGATAAAAATTCCATTTAACTCCACGATTGTTAAGCATTTACAATAATGTGCAAAGTTCTGAGCATACAAAGATGAAGAAAAAAATCAAATACTTTACCTGCCCTCAATAAGCATCCCATATTTACTAATTATGCTACCACAGCAAAGTCAATCTCACCAAGGTTCAGTTTTCTCATCTATAAAATGAGGATAAAATAATTATAGTGCTTACCTCACAATGCTGGGTAGGATTAAATGAGATAATGGGCAAAAAGTGTTTGTTAACCTGAAATCACTATATAAGTGTCTTCTTTTGTTATTATTTTTATTGATACAATGTAAGGACAGGATGACTCCCAAGTCCTCCCTGGAAGGGCAACTATGAAGAATGATAGAGTTGGTTTTATTGTGCACATAGAAGCCACAAGAAATCTCATTTTATGTGATACTTTGTCATCTTGTTTTGCAGTGAATACCCAAAAGGAAAAGGAGTACCTGGAAGATAATTGCAGCTTATGCACCAACATCTATTTTGGAGGGTGAAGAGGAATGAAAATGTTAAGATTTTAAAAGATCTTCCAAACTAAGTTCACACATACTTTGACTCAGTGATTTCAATGAGAAAGTAGGGACAAGAATGAATGTCTAAAAAAATAAAATAAAATGGAAAATATAGTTCAAGTTTGAGAAAAGAAGCAGAGACTTTTGGAGTACTCAAAAACTACATGCCTAGTGATGTCTGAGTGTATAGATGTACACAGGGATGAATTTGTTGTTTAGTCATTTTCAACCATATCTGACTCTTTGTGATGCCATTTGGCATTTTCTTGGCAAAGATACAGGGGTGGTTTGCCATTTCCTTTTCCAGTTCATTTTATAGGTGGGGAAACTGAGGCAAATAGAGTTGAGTGACTTGCCCAGGGTCACACAGCTACTAAGAGTCTGAGACCAAATATGAACTCAGAAAGATGATCCTTTCTGGCTCTAGGTCCAACATTCTATCCACTGCTCTACCTAGCTGCTTCCTAGTTGCTTACAGGTATGTATGAATGCATATACATGTGATGGTATGCATGTACACACACACACATCATGATTACTTTATTCGAGAAGTGCAAAAATGGGGTGCCTAGGTGGCACAGTGAGTAGAGCACTGGCCCTGGAGTCAGGAGGACCTGAGTTCAAATCTAGTCTCAGACACTTAACACTTACTAGTCACATGACCTTGGACAAGTCACTTAACCCCAATTGCCCTACCTTCCCCCTTCCAAAAAGCAAAAAAAAAAAAAAAAAAATCCCCAAAAGTAGGCTAAGAGGATATTTGTAACTATTAACCCAAATGAGCTAATATATGTAAAATGTTTTACAAACTTTAAAGTTCTAAATAAATGCTAGTTATCATTATTATCATTAATTATTCTGTTATCTTTATAAAAATTTTACTAGAATTATCCACGTGTATATTTAGTGGATTGTCCGCATGAGAAAGAAAGCACATTTTTGCAAGACATTTTCTACATTAGAGCACCTTTTTAGAATAACACAGTTGATTAAAAGGTACTGAAAATGTAAGAACACTATTGTTTCTTTATTACCAAAAAAAAAAAAAAGCATTATACTAGCTATAGGAAAAAAGTTACAGCTTATGTTAAAGTCTTAAAAGATTCCTTGATAAATGCAGCCCTAGAGATAGTTTTGATCAAATGCCTTCTGATTATTTATTCTTTTTTTTTTCCTTTTTTGGAGGGCAATTGGGGTTAAGTAACTTGCCCAAGGTTACACGGCTAGGTTTTTTTTGTTTGTGTGTGCGTTAAGTGTCTGAGGCCGGATCCGAACTCAGGTCCTTCTGACTCCAGGGCCGATGCTCTACTCACTGCTCCACCTAGCCTCCCCTTTGATTATTTAAATGAAAAAATTAAAACTAGAACCAGGAGTTCTCAATCAGAGAATTTTTTTTAAATATTATGGTAACCATTTTAATATTATGTTTCCTTTGTAATCATATATATTTTGTTCTATGTATTTAAAAACTATTCTGAGAAGGAGGCCATGAGCTGCAGCAGACTGACACAAAAAGATTAAGAAACTCTGCCCCAAATCTATGTTCAACAAAGGTGTTCCCCAATGACATAGGAAGTATACACTGCAGAGTACAAATGGAAGAATTCCCTCCAGACTCCAGATGCTCATTTTGAGAATTAGAGTGTATAAATTGCATTCGTGCCCACAACATTACCAGACTTCCTCAATAAAATACATGATTATTCAAGAGAGATCAACCTAATAATCCCTAAATGAAAAGCTAAATTGGTGAAAATGCCTTTTATGTCAAGTTCATAATAAGAAAAAAAGGAAAATTTTTAATTAAAGAAAGAAAAGCTGTCTGTAGTCCAAATTATGATATGCCAAACTTGCTGATAGTCAATCCTTTAAATTGATATACACATACTGATATCTGGTTCAAGCACTGCAGTTGAACATTGAGTTGAGCCAAGAATTAAATAGGAGTAAGAGAATTAGGTTGGGTGGCATTTTTAAAAGTATAGAGCCCTTAGAAATCCCCAAGATACTTCCTGTACCAAAGCCCAGCTTTTTATATGAATTTTCTACTAAATATGCTTTGTGAAAATCAAATTTGTGAATGACTCATAGGACAATGAAGAGATGAATGATGGACATAAACAGAATACAGTATATGTCCGTTGATGATAAGCTCAAAAAGCAGCTAAAAAGGAACCATTAAGGCAATGGGTATTTAAAAAACAAAAAGACATTTACCTGGTGCTTTTAGGATTAAAAGTAATTTGAATCTTTTTTTTTAAGTTGGATTTTCAATACCCTCCCCCCTACCCCACACACACAAACTTTTTTTGTATGTAGACCAGTTATTTCATCCATGTGGAGAGTTTTTGGTATGGGAACTTCTTCCATTAATAAACATAACTCATCTATAATGCATACTCATTTCTAGAGTTAGAACTGGAAGCAACCTGAGAGGCCATCTAGTCCAACAGATAAGAAACCAGAGACCAAAAAGATTAAGTGATTTACACAAGATCACACAGAGACCTTTGTAGCAAGTGCCAGGATTTCAACCCAGGTCTCCAAATCTATCATGCCTTTCACTCTGCCACACTTAAAGAGTTGCCTGGGATATTCTGGGTCACATAGTCAATATGTGTTAGTGGCAAGACTTGAACCCAAATCTCCAAACCTGGTCTTCTATCCACTACCATGCTACCCCTTAAGATAGGTACTGTATTATTTTCCCCACTTTTCAGATGAAGAAACAACTCATAGAGTTAAAGTAAGTCACCCATTTTCATCAATCATCATGCATTTAAAAGAAAATTATACCTAAGCCCAACCTCCTTTTATTTTATTTCTCTCTTCTTTAACCCTACTCCACTCATGTCCCACTCCAACTCTTTCCACCCCTTCTATTATATTCTCTGGAATTCCCATTCCATATAAACAAACTTCCCTTCATCCTGGACATCATTCTCTCACACACTGCATTTACTAGCCCCCACTACTGATCTCCTACCCCATTCCCCAACAATACTGAATCTCCAGCTATCTTCTCTAGTCCATACTCAAACTCAGATCCTCTGGCTCCAAATCTACTGTTCTTTCCAAGGTATGATACTAGAAGAAAACAAAGAAATCAAAACAATGTATGGCATGGACAGAACAAAGTTTAATAACATAAATGAGTCACTTTTAAAAAATAGAGAAATTATTATTTCTCTCAAATTTATAACCATTTTTTATTGGTAAGATCCAGGATTTTTGCCTTCATATTTCCCCATTCTCTATTAAATTAAAGCAGCCCCTGAAGGATAGCTCTGATAATGAGATTGGATTTAACATTCTCCTCAATCTTGTTCAGACCCCATCCAGCTGGGAGAGTTCAGATCTGATGTAAAAAGATGTTAAAGAGATTTTAGTCTAGGTAAATTCTGTTCCATTGTGTTCTACTCAGACTTGGGTGGGGAGTGGATGTGGGCAGATCCTTTATCTAGATTACCTGGGGTTGAAGGTGATCTAGGAGTAAAAGTGACATAATCAAAGTCAGTATCCCAATCTCTTATTAGAATAGATCCACCTCTCATTGTAATATTCATTCTTCTCACTAATTGTTAACCAATCAAAGTTGATTGCCACCTGTTGGGAACACCCTCTCTTCCAAGGGCATATAAATGTTAATAAGCCTCCATGATCCATCTTTGGTTCACAGAGATGGCCAATGACCAATCCTTTTATTAATTATTTGCTAGCCATAATTAATGAAAATGATTAATTACCCAGAAATTATGTCTCTTGAATTTTTATGTCACAGAACGAAACTGTTATAAGAAACCACAGGAGCGGCTAGGTGGCGCTGTGAGTAGAGCGTCAGCCCTGGAGTCAGAGGGACCTGAGTTCGGATCCCGCCTCAGACACTTAACACACACACAAACAAAAACCTAGCCCTGGGACCTTGGGCAAGTTACTTAACCCCAACTGCCCTCCAAAAGGCAAAAAAAGAAAAGAAAAGAAAAGAAAAGAAAAGAAAAGAAAAGAAAAGAAAAGAAAAGAAAAGAAAAGAAAAGAAAAGAAAAGAAAAGAAAAGAAAAGAAACCACAAAAACACTTCCTAATGGAGATTGAGTTTTCCCAGGATGGTATTCTTATATCAGTTGCTGGGGAAAGTAGGGGGCAAGAAAGGGGTTGTGAGAAAGGAAGGCAAAGAGTGTGAGATGCCAAATTCCAACAGAGAAATTCTGAAGTCCAGTATTGGAACTCCTGAGTTTCTCTCTTTTGGTTTGGTGTTCCTGGAACTCAGCACTCCATTTCTTCTATACACTCTAAGCCTCAGATGGTCTAATACATACATATGCAGTAGAAACTCACAAAATATTTGTCAGTACACACAGGGACTGTTTTGGGAAAAGGCCAACTCTGCTTTGCCAAATGTTCCTAGGATTGCTAATCTGTTCCTGGTGATATGGTATATGGCTTTGAATGTGAGGCCTCTGGAAGGCACACACAATCAAAAGAAAATAATTAGGAGATTTTTTTCACATTAAAAGTACCTCCTTTGGGGAGGTAGGGTGTCACATCTCAATTGTGATAAGAAAATGTGCTTGAATTCAATCCTACCAGCAAATAGAAATTCCCTATCCTGGCTCTGACTGAATGGTCTTCAGTAGCTCTAATAAATTTTGGCCAAACATAATTGTAGGTATCCTCCACACAGCAGCCAAATTGATATTCCTAAAGCATAAGTTTGATCCATATTGGTCCCCTCCTATAAAAGTTCCAATAGTTCCCTATTATCTTTAGCATAATAATAATCATTAATAACAATAACAACTAGTATTTTATAATAATTATAGGGACTAGCATGATCCCCACCTAATAGCTAGTTCTAATGTTTTCCTTATTCGAGGTTGAGCACTCTGTCTTCTCTGCCCCCTAGTTGCTTCTGTTATTTATTATACATAACAAAAGGTACTGCTGCAAATATTTTGGTATATATGAGGCCTTTTTTACGTCTTTAACTTCCTTGGGTTATATGCCAGCAATGGGATCTCTGGGTTCTGAACAAAATACCCCCACAAATTATTTAGAATTTATTTCTATAGATAGCCAGATACACACAAACACACACATATATGTATTATGTGTATGCATACACACAAATTATATATGCACACACAAATTGCATATATACATATACGCACATATATACATATGTGTATGGATAGATATAGATATAGACAATTTGCTTAAATATGTTCGTGTTGTTTCCCTTAATGAAATGCAAGTTCCTTGGGGACTGAAACATACAATTTTGCCTTTTTGTCTCCAGCACCTTGTTTAACACTTGGTATATAGAAGGTGTTTAAAAAAATTCTTGTTGATTGCCAAAGGGAAATAATGATGTATTATTCTGCTCCCTTTATTTGGTTAATATTTCAGAGTTTATGGGGCATTGACCTAACCTTGCCTTCATATATATTTGTTTTATTTTACTTTTAAATGATGTCTTTTTTTGGTGCATTTTCTTTTCTTCTCTAGCTATTTCTTGTGACTTGGATGCTTGGGTTTTTCCTTTTTTCTCAGTGGGTTAACAACACTGTGGATAACATCTGAAAGGTTCTGTCTCTGGGAGGTTGCTTATGATGACTTTTTAACTTAATTTAACATTCCATTATCTCACAGTGTCCATGGCTTTGCTTCATGTCCACTGTAGTACCTCTTCTCCAAGACCTGAAGTATATGAGTTCCTATAAGGAAAAGATGCAACAGCAATAAAACAAAAAGTTTAAAAATACATCTCTGACTTTCATAGTGTTTATCCACATAACACCAATAAAGTAGATCACCACACAAATGCTGCCATATTGGTGCTCTTATAGGTCTAGGAGACTAATGGTCAAGTCAGACAGAATCTGGAGATATCTCTATATATGCATGCACACACACCCCACTTAAAAGCTACAATATCCTTCTTCATTCAAGTAAATAGGTGACACAAGGGGAAAACGAGGGAGAATCAAGGAAAACACAATATACAAATGGCAGGGTCTGTGGGAAAGCTAAACTCTGGGCAAAGAGCTCCGCAGCATGGGCTTTCAAAAGCAGTCAACATCAAAAGACAAAATAACTGACTCTCCACAGGCATTGTAAGGCAGTGACATTTCATGAAGGGAACAGAAGGAGCCCCTTTTCTGCACCGTTTCCTTGTGCCTACATAGGTTACTTGTCATGCAGTGAGTCCCAGGACAAGCCCCTGATCATTTACTTTGCTGAGTCTCTAAGAGGATGGATTCAATTCCTGCTCTAGAGAAAGCAAAAGTGATCCCTTGTTCATTGAAAGGAAAACAATAAGAAAATAGCTTTAGAATATTAATAAAGCTAATATTTATATACCACTTTCATGTTTGCAAAGCACTTAAAATGTTATCTCATTTTGTTTATAATTATCACTTATGATTGTTAATGTTATTTATAATACTTACAATATTATTTCATTTTATTTTCACAATAACCCAGGGAAGTAGGTACTATTATTATCCCCATTTTATACATGAGAAAACTGAGGCAGACAGAGCTTAAATTACTTAACAGTCACACATCTAGTAAGTAATTGAGGAAGGATTTGAATTGATATCTTCCTGATCCCAGGTCCAGAGTTCTATGCACTATATCACCCAGGTAGTGTTTTTTGTATGTTACATAGATTATGGTACCAAGGTGAACGAATCAAGGTATCATATAGAAAACTAAGAAATATTATATAATTAATGTGTCTGATTTCTGTGCATAGCCACATGTATACATGTGCATGCAGGAGTAACACACACAGTAGAAGCAATTTGTCTATAGAGAGTGATGGCATAGTGTAATGGAAATGCAGATTTAAAGATCTTCCCTGCCCCTAGGCCCTTTGATTGGCTTAAGAGACTTTGATTGGCTTTAAGAGACTCTGAAAACCTTCCTTGATTTGAAAATATGCTCTGCCTCCTAATAGGCTGAATGTGGTCACATGGAGCCTGTGGTGGGAGGCTTGGTTTTCAGGAATGACCACACCTTGGTGCTGTGTGATTGGGCAGTGGATCAAAAGGGTGGTTACTTTCTCTGAGCCAGGAGAAGGCTATATAAACTCTGATGAGAGGCTTTACTTTGGGGCTCACTTTGAGAAGTGTTGTGTGATTTGACCAGATGAGACTCTGGGAAGCCGTTGTTGAGAGCCCCCCGGCTTTGAAAACCCAGATGTTGATGCTTCCCTCTCTGGTAACTGTGATTTTGTATTGATATAATGGTTGGACAGTTTGGAAGCCTGTCTGTTTGATCTGTAAGTCTTATGAATACTCTGAAGTTCGGGGTGCTGACCTTTTTCCCCTGAACTAGGTAATGTGTGTTTGTTTGATTAAAGTAAGCTTGTTAACCCATTTTGAGTTGCTTTCCTTTTGAAAAGCAGATCTAAGAACCTGTGTTGGCAGTCACCCTGGGGATATTGGGGTGCTTGCTGCTACACATAGTGACTGTAATTCTGGACTTGGAGTAAGGAAAACCACAGTTCCAATGCTGTTTCAGACACTTACTAGCCACATGGCTCTGGACAAATCACTTCACCTCTCTCAGCTTCAATTTCCTCATCTGTAAAATGGGTATATTAATAACACCTACTTCCTAAGGTGGTTGTATCAAATAAAATAATCATTATCAAGAGCTTTTTAACCCTTAAAGTGATTACAAATGCTAGTTATTATTCTCATTTGAGACCATCTCTTTCCCAAGGGATAGTCAAAAGTTTTACCTGTATTCTACCTTTGGTGAATATCATAATTATCACCACAATCTAACTTTATTGTTGCATAACATTTGGAAGGGAGGTCTAGCCTCTGAAACAAACTAGCTCTATGACCTTGGGCAAGTCATTCGATCTCTTGTGCCCAAGGCAACTCTCAAAAGCTATAGGTTACATATAAGTTACTTCTTTGCTTTGGTGAAGGGAGTTTCAACTCTGGAAGTTCATTTGTAGGCAATGAAGTGAATCAGTACAGAGAACACTGAACTTGAAATCAGGAAGGTCTGAGTGCATCCTGCCTCAGACACTAACTGGCTCTGTGACCCAGGTTGAGCCATTTATCCTCTGTCAGGTTCAGTTTTCTTGTCTATAAAACATGTATAAGAGTATCTACCTCATGATGTGACTGCGAGGACCAAAGAATATAACATGTAAAGCATTTTGCAAACCTTAAAGCATTGTGTAAACACCGTCTATTGTTATTATTGCACTGATAAATTGAAGATTCAGAACCAAAGAATGTTCAAGAGACCCTTTACTAAGCAGTGAGGATTTATACAAACACACATACACACATGTACATACATGATGTGTAAACACATATGTAAGTATGTATGTACGTACGTATATACAAAATAACACTGAAAGTAAATTTTATTAGTAATTTAAATTCTCCTGAGCAGTGGTTCAACAGAAAAACCAATAATAAGCAGATAAAAGGTTATTTTTGTCTATCTTTCCAATTGTGATAGGCGCAAAAGAGAGATTCAGACAAAGTACTCTATAAAAATTTGAGATGAGATTATCAGCTAGAGATGGGAGTTACAATTTTAGGGAAGGCTTCAAGTGGTAGGTGGCCTCTGAGCTTAGCTTTGAAAGAAAAGAAGGTTTTTAATAGGTAGAAATGAAGAGAGAGTGCATTTGAGGAATCGAGGATCTTAAGGAAATGCATTAAGGCATGAGAATTTAGAATGAGTTCAAAGAACAAAAGTAGCTCACAATTTCTGGCCTTATCTTAAAGATATTTTTATCTTGCAAAAGGGAGAGGAATGAACAAGAGGAAATTCAATTCTGATTATGATTCTTACGAATAATAACCACTTGGGTGGAAAAATAAAACTTTGCATGGAAGTAACTAATCCACTGTAGAGTTTGTGGTAGAGAAAGAGATGATAGCTGTCAATATGCATAGATTTCAAGATTTTAAGAGACCAGATTTCAAAGAATTCATAAGAAGGATAGTTATAATCTCATGGGCTAGTCTATAAAGGAATTCAGTAACAGAGGAAAAAGCCATATGACAGATTAAAAGCTCTTAGAAATATCAGAAGGTCATGTAATCCAACATTTTCATTTTACAGATGAGAAAGCCAAAGCCCAGAGGGGAGAGGTGACTTGCCCAAGATCCCACATATAATGACTGTCTGAGCTGATATTTGAAGCCAGGTTCTCTAATTCCAAGTTCAGTGCTCTTTGCAAAGCAGTAGGAAACTCTCAAGAATGAAATTCTGAAGACAAAAAGAGAAACAATTCCAAAGAGGAAGGGGGAATATGGTTGTGGAGTTGTCTGAAGAAACCTAGGTAGAAGTAGAAAGAACTTAGAAGGAAATTTTAAAAGAAATTTACAAAAGATATCCACTAGACTAGAGTCAGGATAACGGTCTACAGTTCTCAGCTTCCCTTTTGCCCCTGTCCAGAGTACTGGTCCTATATATAGGGCTAAAAAATATTTTCAAAGCAAGAGCATAGACCAGATTTTCTCTTTAGTTCTTTTCCTACAATATTCAGTTTTATAAAGCTAAGTGTAAGTTGGATCATGAAAAACAAAAGAGACCCGGCAAGACAAGAGATAAGCAAATGTTGCATTATCATGCTGGAAAGTCTTTGAGTATAGACCTAGAGATGGACTTCCATTTTCCAAGGACCACTGGAAAAATTTAAGAAAGCTCATTATAAGGTTGGCTATCAAAAGTGGCTTGACTATAAGAACTCTAGATAACTATCTGTTCCTAGAAAAGTTTCAATCTACATCAGTCCATGAAGGACCCACAACACCTTACTTGTTAGGGTGGTATGCTGGGGGCTTAGAGAAATTCTCAGAAAGCTGTTACAAAAGTAAACAACATTCAGATTTTAGTAACTGTCATGATGCACAGTTACTATTCGGGGCATTCAGGCTTAGGCTAGCATTGTATGAGGGAGAAGATAGTTGGTGGATAACAAACATGAAAACCTCCTTCAAGGTTGAGGTCTCCTCAAATCCTGAGGTTTCATATATTGCAATAATCTCCTTGGTTCTAACACATGAGTGGCTCTTACTCCAGCAAACTGACCTAATAGACATAATACTTAACATGTTCTAAATCTATCTATATGAAGAAATTGAGCATCCTTACTCCAAGAGCTGCCATAGCCATGACTAAGGTGAGGATCTCCCAGTTTATATATATAATGGTTCTTGAATCTCAATTTGCTTCTTTTCCTGCTGGTCCTGAATAGATAGTTCCTGCTGTGAGAGAAACCATTTGCAGTCACAAGTCATTAAGGAACAGTAGTCATATATTTTAAAGCTGAAAGGTTGCTAAGTTTCATCCACTTATGGGTCATGGAATCATAGACCAGAGCTAGAAGAGACCTTACTGACATCTAGTCCTACACCATCATTTTACAGATGGGTAAAATGAGACTCAAAAATATGAAATTACTTGCTTAAGGCCACACTGAGCAAGGAAAGAAGCCCAGAGAAGTTTGATATTTTGTCTAAGATTATACAGCTAGTAAGAATCAATAAATGTGTCTATTTCGGTAGCATAAAATACTTACCTTCTGAAAGGCACTAATCTTTTGGACTCAGTCTTTGGGTATACATTTCTATCTTGCCAAGTAGCCCCCATTTTATAGTACTCTATATGTTCTAGCAGACTTAACTATAAAACATTCTTTTTTTTTTCTAGTGACTTCTATTTTTTTAAATTAGAAATATATCCCCATGGAGAAAAAACTTTTAAAAAGAAAGTTATTTTAACAACTAAACATTAAAAAATAAAGACAGATAGTTTTAGATTCCCATTCCTTGGAGGATAGATTTTGCTATACCATGAACTCATTGTGTTTCCCGTGGCTTAAGAACTTTTTGAAGGAAAAATTTCTTCCAATACAAAAGCAAATTTTACCGAGGGATCATATTACCAGAATGTTAGGATCATACTGCCACAAACTCAGAGCTGGAAGGGACCTTAGACATTATCTCATCTAACCCCCTTATTTATGGTAAGTGAACTAAGGCCTAGAGAGGTGAATGAGACATGCTCAAGGTCACTCAAGGAGCAAAGTCAGGAATTTTGTACTCAGGTCTCCCTGGACTCTTTCCACAATATCATGTAGCTGTTCTGAAGTAGACACAAGGAGAAATAAACATAATAAAGAAGAAATTTTAGAGCAAAAGAATTGTCTGAAGAGACTTATATGGATGCCCGGGTATCTAACCCACAGGTCTAACCTTGTCAATGTTGGTAAAAAATGTTATATAGCATTTTAGATAGTAGAGAAGGGTTGGGAAATATGCCTCTGGTGAAAGGCAGTAGCAGTATATAAATATTTTTAAAGGCATAATTAATACCTAACCCCCTTCCATTTAAAAAGTATGAAAGGGGGCGGCTAGGTGGCGCAGTGAGTAGAGCGTCGGCCCTGGAGTCAGAAGGACCTGAGTTCGGATCCCACCTCAGACACTTAACGCACACAAACAAAAACCTAGCCGTGTGACCTTGGGCAAGTTACTTAACCCCAATTGCCCTCCAAAAAGCAAAAAAAAAAAAAAAGTATGAAAGTCTGGTTCTACTCCAATGACAGTTCTCCTCTAATGGCTCATGGTGGTGAAAAAGGATGCCTAGATCCTCAGAGCCCAAGGTCAGATTTATCAAATTAGTTTAGTGAAGGACTGTCTGTTGAATGAAGAGTAGCTTTGTTAATTTTGGAGACAGTTTCAGTCAGGTTGGCTGCTAGATAATTAACTGTTTTAGTCACAGAAACTCCTGAACACTATTTACTTAGTTATATATGAGTAGAGAACTACATATCCTTGAAATATTGTTTGAGTACCTAAAATGCATTAGGTTTCCACATGACTTAAAAGCTCCATCAACACTAAGGGTAAAGGAATAAATGGATTGAGGGGACCAAAATCAGTTGGCTAGACTGCCAGTGTGCTAGCTGAATAAGTTGACCACTAAAGAAAATGAACAGGGGATTTTTTTTATGGTCCTACATCCTTTCTCAGGTGATTAGACAGGCAACACTCTATGACTAACTGACTACCTTTCACTGAAAAATGTGTCTATTTTGGTAGCATAAAATACTTACCTTCTGAAAGGCACTAATCTTTTGGACTCAGTCTTTGGGTATACATTTCTATCTTGCCAAGTATCCCCCATTTTATAGTACTTTATATGTTCTAGCAGACTTAACTATAAAACATTCTTTTTTTCCTAGTGACTTCTATTTTTTTAAATTAGAAATATATCCCCATGGAGAAAAAACTTTTTAAAAGAAAGTTTTAATTGCTAGTATTCCTGTAAAATACTGAGGATGGTACCAAAATCATAGAAGCTGGAAGCTGGAAGAGACCTTAGACATCACATAATCATTTTGTAAGTGAGAGAATTGAGATCAAAGAGAGAGATGACATACATAAAGTACCACATCTATCTAATAAGTGAACCAGGATTAGATCCCAGGTCCAATATAGGTCTATAAAGCAGCACTTTTCTTGATTATAGGATCTCTGCTTCTCTGCCCTTCTACAAATCATGGGAATTTCTTTCACATATAATAATTCTGGGATTCTAGGGTAGTAGGTGCCAAAATTTAGCTCAACTATTTATGCTACTCTGCAACATCATATGGCACCAATTGGTGCAGTCATCTAACCACACTACATTTTAATCTTTAGCTTCAGGTCCTGTAAAATGGGTTGTATTCTACTTTATCAATCTTATAAGCTGAAATTCCTTAAGTTTATGTTAAATAAGTAACTCCCTTCAGAAGATTACTAAATTCTAAAAGCCATTCATTCTTCACTAAGCACGAAGGAATTCTATTTCAGATATCATCTTCCCAATAAAAACCTTGGAAATAAAAGTTATAAGCATATAATAAGAATAAAAAATATCAATAATTAAGGACCAAGAATAAAGAAGCTTTAAATCCTCTAACTCACCAATATTAATTACTTCAGTGGATTTCAGTCCGGATAGATACTATCCATATGCTAGGAACTATTCTTTTAAAAAGTTATTTGTTTGGTTTTTGTAAAAGTTCTGCATGAAGAGCCCAGCAATTTGGTAGAAAATGAGTTTGTTTGGAAATGTTTTGTGATTCTACTTTAAAAATGTAATCATGCAAATATGCATGTAAATCATGCAAACATAAACATGAAAGATTGTTCAGTTTCAATGCAATATGGGATTGCAGTGAATCTTTTACTCAGTAATTAGAGTACATATTGTTGAAAGATTCTGTTCAATAAGTGCAACCCAATGATGTAAATAGCAGTTTTGTTGGTGTTTTTTTGCATTTGCTTGAGACTCAACAAATGTGATCTTTAAATGCAAGTATCTGACATTAACAGGGAGGGACCAGTACAAATGATGCCAGGGGTCCAAAGAAATATGTTTTACTTAGGAGAAAATACTTCAATACATTCTTTTTTCAAGTTTTCTTTTTACTCTTATGGGAAAAAATCATTGATTCATCAATTCATTTAATAAATATTTTTGAGTTTACTATAAAACAAACTCATTCAGTGGAAAGATCCTTGGACCTAGAGTCATAAGGCCTGGATTGAAATCATGGTCATGTAATTACTGGAGAAACTAAATTCACTTCTCAGGGACACCATCTCTTCACCTACCCAATAGGAATAATAATACTGTACCACATACTTCTCTGTCAGGAGAAAATGCTTCATAAACTATAAAGGGCTATGTGACTATGAGTCATTTTGTTTATGAGGTACTGTGCTAGGTGCCAGCGGGCAGGTGAAAATAAAATAATTTCTTTTAAAATTATTTTTATTTATTTAAATGTTTCCCAATTAAATGTAAAAAAATTTATTAATCTTTTTTTTTAATTTGGAGTTCCAAATTCTCTCTTTCCCTCCTTGAGAGGGCAAGAATTTTGATATTGATTATACATGTGAAGTCATGCAAAATATATTTCCATATTAGCCATGTTGAAAAGAAAAACAACACAAAACAATAAAAATAAAGTATTTCAGAGTTTATCAGTTCTCTCTCTTTGGATGTGGATAGTATTTTTCATTATGGATCTTTTGGAACTGTCTTAGAACATTGTCATGTTCAGAGTAGTGAAGTCTTTCAAAGTTGATCATCATTACAATACTGCTGTTACTGTATACAATGATCTCCTGGTTCTGCTCACTTCACTTTGCATGTGTTCATATAAGTCTTGCCAGTTTTTTTTTTCTGAAACCATCCTTCTCATCATTTTTCATAGCATAACAGTATTCCATCACAATCAGATATTATTACTTATTCAGCTATTCGTCTTGCTGGACATACCCTCGATTTCCAATTCTTTGCCACTATAAAAAGAACTGCTGTAAATATTTTTGTACAAATAAGCCCTTTCACCTTTTATTTGATCTCTTTAGGCTACAGACATCTATAGTAGTGGTATTACTAAGTTAAAGGGTCTGTATGGTTTTATATCCCTTTGGGTATAATTCCAAATTGCTCTCCAGAATTTTTGGACTACTTTACAACTCCACCAACAGTACGCATTTGTATCCCAATTTTTCTGTATCCCCTCCAGAATATGTCACTTTCCTTTTCTGTTATGTTAGCCAATCTGATAGATGTGAGTTGGTACCTCAGAGTTGTTTTAATTTGCATTTCTCTAATCAGTAGCAATTTAGAGCATTTTTCATGTGATTTTTAATAGCTTTGATTTCTTCTTCTGAAAACTTTCTGCTCATATTCTTTGACTATCAACTACAGAATGGCTCATATTTTTATAAATCTGGCTTAGTTCATTACATATTTAAGAAATCAGGCCCTTATCAAAGCAACTTGCTGTAAAATGTTTTCTTAGTTTCCTGTTTTCTTTCTAATTTTGCTGCATTCATGTTGTTTGTGTAAAAGCTTTTTAATTTCATGTAATCAAAATGAACTATTTCCTTTTTGTAATCCCCTTTATTTGTTGTTTGGTTACAAACTCTTCCCTTATCCATAGATTTAATTGGTACATTTTTCCATTTTCCCCCAATTTACTTATCACCCTTTATGTCTAAGTCTTTTATCTATTTTGACCTTATCTTGGTATACAATGTGAGATATTGGTCTATGCCTAGTTTCTGCCAAAGTTATTTCCAATTGTCCCAGCAATTTTGTCCCAGCAAATTTTTACCCCAAAAGCTTTGATCTTTAGGTTTATCAAACATTAGATTACTATGTCATTTACTACTGTGTAATATGTACTTAATCTATTCCACTAATTCACTACTCCATTTCTTAAGCAGTACCAGGTTGTTTTGATGATTATTGCTTTGTAATATAGTTTTAAATCTAGCATTCCTAGTGTAAAAGTAACAGAAGATCCCCTTGTATTGGCAAGCTAACAGGTACTTAGCACTTAGTTTCAAGTTAATTATATCAAGCCCCTATTAAGAAACAGAAGGTATGAACCCCTGTTACTGATGTAACAGGAGGGAGCTAGAACAGGGAGGAGTTAATACCTTATATAAGGAAAAACACAAACTGGAGAGTCAGAACTTCTTGGAGCAAGCACATCAAGGAGGAGAAGCCCAGGCTGGAGAAAGTGATTTTGATTGTGAAAACAGAGCTTATTGTGGCAGAGTGTCTTCCAGAACCAGCCAGAACTTTGAGGAGAAAGTGATTTTGAGAACAGAGCTTATGGTGGTGGAGCTTTTTCTGAGAGCCAGCAAAAACTTCTGCTGACAATTTCCAAGAACCAGCCAGAGCTGCCAAGGACTTCCAAGGGCCAGCCAGAGGAAGCATGACTGTGGTGCCAATACTTTGTATGTTTTGGGTCTATGTTGAATTCACAAGCAGAAAGTAAATTAATGAGGATGTCAGCAATGTGCATGAATGTTATTGTGGCTTGGTTAAGCTTTATCTTCCCAGGAATAGAAACTGTGAAGGACTTAAGGTGAATTAGACACTGTGAGCTTCAATATGAAACAGGAACTGCACTGAGAGCTGGACAAGGAACTGGGAGCTGTCTGCCTTTGAACTCAGGTGACAGTTGGTTAGATTCAGGCAGTAACTGAGACCATGGAAGAGGAACCATGGGAGATGAGAGCCTACCTCAAGTCAAGATGAAAAGATCTCTCCTTGGTTATTTAATGCTGACTGATGATATTGTTAACTTATTTGTTACCTAGAAGTAGATAGCCTTTGGACTTTGTGATTGACTAAATGAATGCACTTTATTAAAAAGAGAAATTTAACCTTTGTATTTTATAATTGATTTAAGGATTTACTAAATGAAGGACTTACTCAATGAATGTTATCTTTTGCTTAAAACTATGTGACCACTTTGGTGAAAACTATGTGGCCATGTTGGTGATAAGTTGTGAAGTTATAACATTCTGAATGCTGTACTTTGTTTATAGTGAATGTTTTGTCTTAGTTTGTTACTTAATAAATAGATAGTTCACTATACTGTGTAATCAGAACCTTGAAAAGCTATTCACAACAGCAGTCCTCTGGAAAGCTGCTTATAATTGGCTTTACAGCTAGACAATCTTTATTCAAATTTTTTAATTGATTCTCATATTTTCAACATTTTGTTCTTTCATATGAATTTTATTATTATTTTTCTAGCTCTATAAAATTATCCTTTGTTAGTTTGATATGGCAATGAATAGGTTAAGTAACTGAGTTATGATTGTAATTTTTATTATATTAGCTTGGCCTACCCATGAGCAATTAATGTTTCTTCAGTTGTTTAGATATGTCTTTATTTGTGTGAAAGATGCTTCATATCTGTGTTCATATAATCCCTGGATTTGTCTTGGCAGGTAGACTCCCAAGTATTTTATATTGCAGGTATTTCTTTTTTAACACTATTTTACTTTTTCCTCAATTACATGTTAAAAGAATTTCTAATTTAAGTTTTGAGTTCTAAATGCTATTCCTTTTTCCTTCCCTCGCTTCTACCATCTCTGAGATAATAAACAATCTGATATAATTACACATGTATAACCATGTAAAATATTTCCATATTATCCATTTTGTGCCAGAAGACTTGAACCAAAAACAGGAAAAAGTATGCTTTAGTCTATATTCAGACAACATCAGTTCTTTCTCTGGAGGCATATGTTTAATCATGACTGCTTTGAGATGGTCTTGAATCATTGTATTGCTAAGAATAGCTAAACCATTCACAGATCTTCGTCATACAATATTGCTTTTACTGTGTGCAATGTTCTCCTGGTTCTACTCACTTCACTCTGTATCACTTATTGTCAGTCTTTCTAGGTTTTACTGAAACAATCTCCCTTATCATTTCTTATAGTACAATAATATTCCATCACAATCATATACCACAGCTTGTGCAACTATTTGCCAGTTGATTAGCATCCCCTAGATTTCCAGTTCTTAGCCATCACAGAAAGGACTGCTATAAACATTTTTATACACAGAGGTCTTTTCCTCTTTTTTTAAATAATCTCTTTTGGATACAGAACTAATAGTGGTATTGCTGGGTCAAAGAGTATGTATCATTTGATTACCTTTTGGGCATAGTTCCAAATTGCTCTCCTAAATGATTGGATCAGTCCACAACTCCACCAACACTGCATTAGTGTCTCAGTTTTCTGCATCAATTCAAACATTTATCATTTTCCTTTTTTTGTCATATTAGTCAATCTGATAGGTGTGAGGTGGTACCTCAGAGCAGTTTTAATTTGCATTTCTCTCATCAATAGCAATTTAGAGTATTTTTTTGCTTTTTTTTGGAGGGCAGTTGGGGTCAAGTGACTTGCCCAAGATCACATGGCTAG
Source organism: Gymnobelideus leadbeateri (assembly GCA_011680675.1). NCBI lineage: Eukaryota > Metazoa > Chordata > Mammalia > Diprotodontia > Petauridae > Gymnobelideus > Gymnobelideus leadbeateri. The sequence goes on from WOXC01010251.1 coordinate 401,787, forward strand.
TAAGTGTTAAGTGTCAGGTCTTCCTGACTCCAGGGCCAGTGCTCTATTCACTGTACTACCTAGCTACCCCAATTTAGAGTATTTTTATATATAACTAAAGATAACTTTGATTTCGTTGTCTGCTCCCTGTTCATATCCTTTGACCATATATCAATTAGGGAATGACTTGTATTCTTATAAATTTGACTCAGTTCTCAATATATTTGAGAAATGAGGCCTATATCTGTCAGAAGGTATTTCAAAAAGGGAATTTCTCTCTCTATCTCTTGTTGCTGGTTTTGTTGGCAATATATAGAAAGGCTGATGTTTAGTGTGGGTGTATGTCATATCCTACAACTTTGTTGAAGCTGTTATTTGTTTCAACCAGTTTTTTTAGTTGATTTTCTAGGATTCTCTAAGTATAATATCATATCAACTGCAAAGAGTGATCATTTTGTTTACTCATTGTCTATTCGTATTCCTTCAATTTCATTTTCTTGTCTTAGCATTTTTAGTATAATATTGAATAATAGTGGTGATAATGGACATCCTTGCTTCACTCCTGATCTTATTGGAAAGATTAAAGTTTATCCTCATTACAAATAATGCTTGTTCTTGGTTTTAGATGGACACTACTTATCATTAAAATATAATGGGATCACAATCAGGATCACACAAGATTTAGCAGCTTCCACATGAAAGGAGTGGAGGGTTTGGAAAATGATATTCTTCAGGGCAAAGAAGGATTACAGGATTACAAAGAAGGATTGTAGGATTACAACCAAGAATAAATTACCCAGCAAAACTAAGTCTAATCCTTCAGAGGAAAAAATGATATTTAACGAAATAGAGGATTTCCAAACCTTCCTGATGTGTACTAGAAGTTCCAGAATGGAATAGAAAATTTGACATTCAAACAGAAGACTTAAGAGAAGTATAAAAAGGTAAACATGGAAGATAAAGGACTTCATGAATTTAAACTATTACATTCCTATCTGGGATGATGATACATGCAGCTTCTAAATGAAATCTTTATCATCATTAGAGCAGTTACGAGAAATCTGCAAAGATAGAAGGCATGAATGTGAGTCAATTATGTTGGGATGATCTCCAAATATATATATATATATATATACATATATATATATATGGGTGAAAATAGGGTCATAGCATGACAAGGAAGAAGAGAGGGGTAGAATGGGGAAAATTTTCTTACATAAATGAGGCACACAGGAAAGAGTTTTTCTAGTTAAAAAAATGAGGGGGAGCACAATACTTAAAACTCACTCTCTTTAGAATTGGTTCAAAGAGGGAAGAAAGATACACACAGATTTGAAATGAAGGGCTAGAGTAGAGTTTATTATACTTTAGCTGAAGTTAAGAGGGCAGGGTGGCAATCATAATCTCAGACAAAGCAAAAGCAAAAGTAGACCTAATTGAAAGAGATGATCAGGGAAATTACATTTTGCTAAAAAGGTACCACAGGCAATGAAGTAAAATTTTAAAAAATAGTAAGTTTCTCTGATAAAGACCTAATTTCTCAAATATATAGGAAACTGAGCCTAATACATAAAAAAGAGCCATTCCCCCACTTGATAAAAGGTCAAAGGATATGGACAGGTGGTTTTTGGAAAAAGAAATAAAAGTTATAGATATATTAAAATGCTCTAAATCACTAATGATTAGAAAAAGGAGAATTAAAACAACTTTGAGTTACATCCTCACACTTATCAAAAATGACAAGTAGTGGAGGATATAAGAGGAAAACAGATACATTAATGAACTATTGGTAGAGTAGTGAACTGGTCCAACCATTTTGGAAAACAATCTGGAACTATGCTCAAAGGGCTATAAAACTGCATAACTCTTTGATCTAATAATGCCACTATTAACTCTGTACTCCAAAGAGATCAAAGGACATGTTTATTTAAAATATTTAAATATTTTATTTAATTTTCTATTTATTTAAATATTTAAAGCAGCTCATTTTATATTGACAAAGATTTGGAAATTGAGGACATGCTCATCATTTGGAGAATGGGTAGATGAGTTGTAACATATGATTGTGATGGCTTACTATTGTCCTCCAAGAAATGATGAGGGGGTAGTTTCAGAAAAAAGATGGCCACACTTATATGAATTAACACAGTGAAGTGAGAAGAATCAGGAGGTCATTGTGCACAGTAACAGCAATGTTGTAATGATAATCAACTGTGAAAGACTTGGCTACTCTGATCAATACAGTGATCCAAGACAATTCCAAAGAACTCATAATGAAAAAAGTACTATCCACCTCTGGAGAAAGAATACGCACACTACACGCACAAGCACATAAATGTATACGTATACATGTGAGTATATGTGTATATATGTGTGTGTGTGTGTGTGTGTGTGTGTGTGTGTGTGTGTGTGTGTGTGTAATGACTTGTCCAGGGTTATACAGTTAGTAAGTGTCTGAGGCTAGATTTGAACTCAGGAAGATGAGTCTCCCTGACTTCAGGACCAATACCTACCTTCCATTCATCTTTACTATAGGTATTGTATTTTATTATTTTCACTGTGAGTGAGATGTGAGAGAGAAAGTAGACTTTTGTTCACTGAAAAAATGTTTAAAACATAAAATATAGTATTGAAAAAGAAGATGAGCTGGTCACAAGACAAAGGTGAAGGATAACAAGTTGTTATCCTCAGTGTTCTAATAGTATCCTCACTATGCCAAGAGAAAGCAATGAAAGCCCCTGAGACAGTTGTGGGAACCATGTGTGTGTGTGTGTGTGTGTGTGTGTGTGTGTGTGTGTGTGTGTGTGTAACTTATGGAAGGATGTGAAAAAGTTATCCAAGATGAACATGCATTGATGGGATGCAGTCTGCATTATCAGAAGAAAAATACTGATCAGTAAGGTCATAGATCCATTTAGCATACATGTGGAAAATATATATAATTTTAATTATTCCTTCAAAGTATTAAAACTATTTCTATTATGAAACCCAACTAAGGTCTTTAAAAATCTACACAGAAAAAAGAATAATATAGCTTGTGCTGAGTTAAAATGAACTGGAATCCTCAACTAATCCTCAACTGGAATCAACAACTCAACCATCTTCCTCTGCCCACTTTCTCCAATTAATGAATGGTTCCCAGAGTTTCTATTTTGAGGAAGAGCCCATGCCAGCCATATTTTATTCTCCAAACTTTGTCAACATTTCTCTATGCAGGCACATTCTCCTCTCCCGCTTTCTAACATTTTCATTTTCATTTTATGTTTTGTCTTCCCTCCTTAGAATGTAAGCTCCTAGGGGCAGCTAGGTGGTGCAGTGAATAGAGCAACTGCCCTGGAGTCAGGAAGAACTGAGTTCAAATCCAACCTCAGATACTTAGTGCTTACTAATTGTGTGTCCTTGGGCAAATCACTTAACCCCAACTGCCCTGCCCTCTCCCCACCAAAAAACAAGTTTAAAAAGAATGCAAGCTCCTTGAGGGCAAATTCTGGCTTTCTTTTTTATTGTATTTGTATCCCAGGGCTTTCCTCAATATGTGTCACATAATAAATGTTGCATAAATGCTTGTTAACCTGCTTGTTGACTTGACTTGCCTTGAGTTTTCCTGTATGGGCTGGTAAAAACTTTTACAATTCAATACACCATTCCAGAACCCTCCTGCAATTTCACCTATAAGGTTTCACCCATATATCTCACAGACAAGGGGAACTTGTCCCAACATACATCCATCTATGCATATGAACTAAATGATGTGTGTATAGGTTTTATCTACATAAAATTTGTAGATAAAAAAGAAAATGGTCATTATTCTATTAATAGAGATTAGTGGCTTCTCAGCATTTGAGTCTTAGAAAGCTAGCTGAAGAGTTGAGGGATTAAGTGACTTTCCTATGGTCACACAGCTACCCCACAGGATCAAATTGGACATGTATTATATTATTCTGTTAAAAGTTGATGGAGTGCTGAATCTAGATTCAAGATCCAGGTTCAAATTCTCCCTCAAATTCTTACTAGCTATGGGACTTTGGTTTGGGGGAGAATAAAAATGAAATACTATTTGTAGAGCATTTTTAAAACCTTTAAGTTCTATATAAATGCTAGCTCCTATTATTATCGTTATTATTATTATATCAACTAAAATCCTAAAAGTATGCCATGAAGTGTGTTATAGTGAAAAGAACACTAAATGTATAGTCCAATGAGCCAGTTCTGAATTCCTCCTCCCCTTCTTTGTTACCATGCAACCATAAGAAGATCACTTAATCATTGAGTTTCAGTTTCCCCTCCTATAAAATAATAATAATAATAATAATAATTTATGCATTATCTATCACATAGTAACATTGTGAGGAAATCACTTTGTAAAGTGCTCTATAAATATGAACTATTATTAAATAATTTTTCTATTATTAATCATCCACAAAGAACAGTATCGTACACTATCATATACAGAATAGCTCAGAGAATCCTTGCCACCTCAAGAATGTACAATCTAAGGTAAAATTTATAATGCATATTAAAAATTACTGTAACAGGAAATATGTAATTCAATTCACCAAGTATTTATTAAGCACCTTCTATATATAGGCAAAATTTAAGATTTTGAACTTGTAGCTTACATCCTATTGTTGGGTGTTTTACATACACACACACACACACATAACTGGTGGACGTGAAATATACATATAACCGAATAAAAGGTAATTTGAAAAGGGAGAGTGCACTAACAATTGGGTGGGGGTAGAAGAGAATGTTGGACTAAGAAACAGGAAAGATCAATACTGCACGTGACTAAAAGATAATATAATTAATTTTTAAGTAAATGTTGTTGCTCAGTCATTTGAATTGTGTCTGACTTTTGTGATCCTATTTGGGGCAAAGATACTACCGTTTCCTTCTCCAGCTTATTTTATAGATGAGGAAACAAAGGTAAATTGGTTAAGTGACTTGCCTGGTGTTATACAGCTGTACGTGTCTGAGGTCAGATTTGAATTCAGGAAGATGAGTCTTCCTGACTTCAAGCCTTTCATTTTATCCACTGTGCCACCTAGCAGCCTTTAAGTAAGTGTACCAAAACTTAATTCTTCTAAATGAATGTTGTCCCACATCAAATTAGTCACCTTTGGAGGAAATCTACTTATTCCAGTAATATCTCTGTGGCTCTTTGGAAATGATCTTTTTGAATTGTCTGCCAAACTCCATCATATGATTTTGAATATCCTCAATGGTGACAAATCTTCCAATGATTAGAATATTAGAACTGGAACTTGAGAGATCTAACAGAACACCATTATTTTACACATAGGGACCCTGGGCTAAAACAGGGAGGATGATATTTTTGAAGACTAGTTATTCAGAGCAAAGACAAGACTTGTGAGTGAGAATGGGAAGGGATCAAAGTAACATGTCATGTCATCAAACACTATATATGACTATAAAGTAAGGAAACTCATTCTCATTGTGGCTCAGAAACTAACTCTAAGCAAATACAAAAGAATGGTTCTAAAAAGCTTCATCTGAAACATCATTGGAATTTCCTCTCAGCTTGACCACTTGGAATGGCAACAGTTATTTGGATGTAAAGAGTACTGCTCATGGAATCCAAAGATGTGTGTACAAGTCCTAGGTCCACCTTTTAATAGCTATATAACCTGAAGACACATATCTTTTAAGCATTAGTTTCCACATCTGTAAAATGGGTATAAAAATACGTGTACTACTTTCCTCACAATATTATGAGGAGAGTTTTTTACATCATTAAGTGGTTTATAAATGCAACTTATTACTATTTGGTAAAAGTCAGCTTCATTGTTTGATATCTAATCCTTTGTAGATATGTGCCTGGTATATAAGTAAGTACCTAAAAATTTGACCAGTATATTAAAAGATAAATGTATCATCTTTCCACCTTAGCCTACTGCTGACTTTCCAATTCCATTAATAGCATTGCCATTTTTTTTTAGTTAACTATATTCAAAACCTTTAAATCATCTTTGAAGACAGGACAAATTATCTTTCTTTATCTTCTTCCTCATAGCTAGTTGCCCAGTACCGCTGATTTTTTTCTGCCTCTATATTTCCTGAATCTGTCCTCTCTTTGATTCCCACTACTCCCACCTTTAAGTTCAGGACCTCATTATCTCTTACTTATGCTATTATGGTAAATCAACCATTCTCTCTGGCTCCATTCTCTCTTTATTTTAACTCATCCTACATCTCTGCCAGATCAATTAACTAAAGTCCAATAATGATCTTGCCACTCCTTTGTTTAAAAAAACCCTCCAATAACTACTCATTATCTAGCAAATAAAATTCAAACTCCTTTTACTATCATTTAGAGCACTCCAAAATCTAGTTTTAACCTGTTTGTACCCATTTCATCCTATTCTCTTTCACATACCTTGTAATCCACTCAAATTAGACTACTATTTCCTCTGCACAACCTATGTTTTTCTGCCTATGTCTTAAGTGGAATGGTCCCTACTTCATCTTCACCTATTAAAGAAAGGGCTCTTCTCTACTCTACTCATTCATTAACATTTGGTTCTAATATTATTTCCTCTATGAAGCACTATGTTACAATGACCAAAACAATGATCTGGGAGCATGAAGTCTAAGTTTGAATCCTGGTTATAAAAGGCCTTGGGAAAGTCATTTTCCTTCTCTGGGTTTCTTTTTCTTCTTTATAAAGTGAAGCAGTTGAAGGAGATGATTTCTCAGGATTGTTTTGGGTAGGGAGGGACCTTTGGTCTCTAATATTCTATGATTCCCTAAGCCTTTCCTAGTCCCCTACAGTCAGAATTGAACTACCCTTCCACTAAAGTCTTTTATAACCTTTTGTTTGTGAATCTCTTGTGTCAATCACAGGCATTTACTAAGCACCCACTGTGAAGCAGGTGCTGGAGATACAAAAATAAAAATGAAAACAGTCCCTTTCCTCAAGATAAAAGTGAAAACAGTCCTTTCCCTCGAGGAGAAGCTTATCTTCTCCTAGCTGGAGAAAAGAACATATGCAGATGTGTATATACAAGACAGATTAAAAATAGGTACAAGATGATTTAGAGGGAGACACACTAGCAAATTTGGGTGTAGGGGTCAGGAAAGGCCTCGTGTAGAAAGCAGTGAAGGAGCTGAAACTTTAAGAAAACTGGAGGCTTTAAGAGACTGAAACGGGGAGGGAGAGGGCATTCCAGGATTGATGAGGAGTCAGAACAAAGGCCCAGAGGTGGGAGATGATATTCCACATATGAAGAACAGAAAGAGGGCCAGGTTGATGTGAAGTACTGTTTAAATAAGGCTGGTAAGGTAAGTTGAGGCCAAATTGTGAAGTGTTTTAAATATTACCATATTATATTTCATATTACAGTCATTTATCTACATACCTCCCACAAAAAGATCTTTAAGTTCCTTGGTGGCAGGGTCCGTGTCTCATCCAAATGTGAATCTTCTACATAATATCCAACATAGAGTCTCATACTAAGCAAATACTTTCACATGTTTTATGGATGGATGAATGAATGAATGAATGAATGATGACAAAGATTTGGGTGAGTTTTAGAGAGGTCTCTTCTTATGGAAGTTTCTAATATAATGTGTTGCTTTTTGCATTAAAACTCATAGCATTTAATACAACATATGTTCATTTTGATTTAATGTTTGTGAGTTGAAAAATCAGTTGAGTCTTGAGGTTGTACTGATAGGAAATTTTAACAGCTTTATAAACTTAGAGGGAACTTCATAAAACTTTATGTAAGCAAAAAATACCATATTTACATTTTGGAGGATTTATAGCTGGGATTTTATAAATGTGGGAGAACTCCCAGTCTGGAAATTTCCTCTGCCATTACAGACCCAAATACTTTTCAGTAACTTAGGACCTTAGAGAGGTACCTGGTGCTCTGAGAACTTAAACACCTTGCTTATGATTAAGCAACTTGCCTACATACCTAGAATGTGTTAGTAGCAAGACTTGAGCTTATGTCTTCCTGATTCTCACACTGGCCCTATAGCCACTATTCTATACTGCTTCACTTATTCAGAGCATGTGACCAATATTCACCTATAAATTTAAACTGGTACTTGTTCTGATTGACCACACTGGGGGACTGCCTCATAAGTAAAACTGTATCATAGTGAGGTCTTTTGGGAACATATGTAATGAAATCTCTTTGGATGGAATCTGAGATGAATAGGTGTGCCTTGGGCCAATAAATGACCTTGGCCAGATAAATCTCATAACTGTGAGCTTCCACTATATTACATACCACTCAGATGAAGGGAGAGTGGATCTAACTACTGACTGGATACTCTCTCTACTATTGTAGATATGTGCATTTGATACAACTTCTTGGTTTTAGAGGGTTGTCTAGAGAAGTGAGAATTTAAACAATTTGCCATGGGCCAGATGTGTCAGAAATGGGACTCAAATCAGATCTTCCTGGTTCTGAAGTTCATTTTCTATTCATTATACCAGGATGCTTCTTATGATTCATATCACACTCAAATGAACGTGTATGTCATTTAATAAAGAACATTAAATATACCTGGAGAAGGACATGTCAAACCACCATAGTATCTTTGGCAAGAAATCCCAAATGGGATGACAAAGAATCGGACACAACTAATCAACTGAATGACAAAAACAATGAAATTTAGCAAAGTATACTGTTAACTGAAGGACCATATGAGAACTAAGGAATGGCACCCTCTTCTCTGGGTTCAGTGACAGAGAAAAGGTACCCTAAAACTTTTTGGGCCAGGCTTCCAACAGGAGGAGGTATTAATGCCTGATATGCTTTGGCTTCCATTCAGGTGGCTGCTCTAAAGAACAGTTTCTTGAGAGTAGAGCATTCAAGTTGAAACAGTTAAATCCAACTGGCTGTAGGATCCATACAGCTGTGGCTTCCCTCAGCTCTTAAATAAAATATTAGGGTGTGTTTCTATTGTTTGTTAGCTGTCAGCAGCCCATCTTTCAGCTGACTAAGGTTAAAGGGTATGTAGATTAGTAGGCCAGCTGTTTGGTAATTGTCACACTCAGTTACTTGGTAATCCACGGAATAGCATTCTCTGGAGGTAGGGTCTTGGTTGCTAAGCAATAAATTCAGGTAAATAACCTTTTCTTTGGTCTCATTGCAAGGATAGGCGCTGATTGTGCATACAGCAAAACATGGTGGGATGTAAGTAGAAACTGTTTCCCTTCTCCCCAGTTTTCTATACAGGTCATGCTGATTGCTTTAAAGGCCTTTCTGTACTTTGGCACCCCTATTATAGATATAACTTGGACAGCCAGTTGCCTTCTGATATAACAAGCAGTAAGAATGCTGAATTTTTTTTTCAGATTACACGAAATCTGTTGTGTCCCTGAAGGAACTGGGTATAAGGTCTAGCAAACTTGTTCCCACAGGAACCCAGAAATAGTGTGAAGAAGCTAATGGAAAGCAATAAACCAGAGGAGCTAAGGGGAATCTGTCCCAGATAATGCTCTATATAGATTGGCCTTCTTTATCCCATTGCCAGGATTATGGTTATTATTATTTTTGGAATTCTAAACACTTCGATTTTTTAATGCTTTGATGAGACAGTATAGTGGAAATAGCACCAGGTTGAGAATCAGAGGTTCTCAGTTTAAATCCTGGTTCTGATACTACTTGTGAGGGTATGATACTGTCATTTCATTTCTCTGGGCCTCAGTTTCCTCGTCTAAAAATGAGAGTGTTGAACTAGATGGTCTCTAAGATCCCTTCTAGCCTTCCAGTCTTCTAGTTCCAAGTCTATGATCCTAAATATCTCCTAATCAAATCATTCTGAGTGTTAACAGTATGTAGAGAGAGACAAAGAGAGACAGACAGAGAGATGGAGAGAGATAGAGGCCAAGAGGGAGGGAGAAAAACAAAGAGAGTTGGAGAGAGACAGAGAGAGATAGAGAAATGGAAAGAGAAGAGGGAGACAGAGACAGAGAGATGGAGAGACAGAGCCAAAAAAGGGGGGAGAACGAGAGACAGATACAGAGACAAAGAAAGGGGAAGAGCCAGAGATCAAGAATCTATTTTCTCTCCATTCTGAATTGCTTCATGCAACCTTTCTTATCTACAATATGGGTCATAGATGGGCTTGTAGACTAGCTCCAAATCAGATTTGTCTCTTCTTTTCTCCTATATTTTTGTCAAGAATTATTTTTCCAAGGGATTATCTTAGTAAAATCCTCCTCACAACTATCATTAGTAGACAACCATTTTCACCAAGTATTATTTCAGAAAAAAATGTCAAAAGCAAGAATCATGTTTGAAATAGCTATTTCTGAAACTTCAGTTTCATTATCTGCCCATCAAGCTTTCTGCTACGTTCTCTCCCAGAAGAGGCAGTGTCCAGAGCCTGCCATTCATTAGAAAAGTCCCACTTGCCCGGAAATTAGGCTACCACTTATATGAGCATATCTCACTTGAATGAATTGAATTAAAATAACACTGTCCCCCACATGTAGCATAAGGGGGTATCCTTGGGTGGCTTGAAGAAAGGCAGAATAGACCTCTCTAGACTTCCCCAACCCTTCTTTAAGGGAAACTTTCTGTCAGCAGGGAAACAAGAGTATGGGACCAGAAGTTGATCACTCCACTCTTCTCAGAGAGAGAAACTACTGGGTTAGAATTTTATCTATCTGCTCCCTTGATTATTGTTAGTCTAGGAAATCTGGTTTTCAGATTCAATTAAACTCTTAATCATCATTTATTCATTCTGGAAGGGAGGATCAAGCTTTATATCTAAGACTCAACTCCCCATCAAATACAAATTATACAATGAACATACATGGTAAGTATCGATGAAATCAATATATCCACGTCAATAATGAAATAGAAATCAGAGAAAGTATACATAGGAGAATATATACCAGACAATAGAGAGTGAAAGAGCTCTCCCATTGAGATAGAGGTAACTAGGTTCAACCAAAAGAAAGAGTAGCAGATCTCACCAAAGAGGAAATTACCCAAAGTCTGTAGTGTAGTAATCTGAGGATAGGGATATGATGAAGATTACTAGTTCCTCTTATGTCATCTTGTTCCCAGAAACTTACTCTCCCTTCAGCAAACTGAAATGGGGTTGGCATCATCCATCTTCTCTCTCAAAGCTGGAAGCCAGAAGCTTTGGAAGCAACTGCAGAGCCCAAAGAGAATCAAGAGACCTGAAGAGCAAAGTGACCTGAAGAGAGACGCGTCCCCCTCTGTCCTACTCTCATCAGCTCTGCCTCAGCCCTCATGCAGATATGGAACATTGATCTCCACCAATGAGTATAGAATCCCACATGCCACTGGACTTTGGGACTCAGGTTATAGAATTTTTAAAGATTTACACACCAAGCACAATGCTAAGCATTGGATATAGAGATATAAAAGTCAGAACACCTCTGCCTTCAAGAAACATTGATTCTAATAGGGAGAAACAGCACAAAAAGAGAAGTGATGACCAAGAAAGGGGTTTTAGTGGAGGAACCATAGGAACGGTAAGGGGAGCCATAGGGCAGCTGATTTTTACACCCTTTCCAAAAGCAATGGTGATATTGTTGTGGTTACTTTTCCCAGAGTGGGGGAAGGGGGCAGGGGGGAGGCAGTATGGACAAAACTGCAGAGGCAATGGGAAGATAACTAGAATGAATGGGCATTAAATATGATCTGGAGCTAGTTGGATATAGTGGGCTAAGTTTACACTCAGGTACTATAATCAATATAGCTCAGCCTCAGAGTGGAATTCCAAAGCTTAGTAGATTAACTCCCCCAGGAAGCAGGGTCTGGTTTGGTCCAGAGGATGTTCTTCCTTGTGGGGAGAACAGCACACCATTGAGGTGGATGGCAAATATCCAGGATGGATGAATGCAAAGCATAGATCAGGGCCTGCTTATAATCATGTATCAGGTACTGGGGGTGGAAAGGTGGAAAAGATAACAAGCATTTATTGAGAACATACAAATATCATGACTTTCCAAGGGTCATGCCACTAAGTATCTGAGGCTGAATTTGAACTCTGGTTTTCCTGATTCCAGGCACAGCACCCTATCTATCTAGCTGCCTCTTAGCTTCAGGGGGTTTGCCCTAACTCGCCAATCAGGACAACTCAGCTCATATATGTTAACTGAGTATTTTAAAAACAGATTCCTAGGAAAAAGTAGTGAGGATGGGGAGAAGGGCGGGTATAGTTGTTTTTTTGTTTTGCTTTGTTTTTAAAGCATCCCACATCATGATGCCTTGGAAAGAGCATTGGATTTGGGGGTTTATGTATCTCTGTTCAAAGCCCAACTATGGCATTTACTGCCTGCGTGATGCTAGGCCTCAGTTCCCTCAGGTATTGAATAGGAAAGTTGAATTAGGTGGTTTGCAAGATCCCTTCCCTATGAACCTTTGATTTCCCTACCCCCCCACACCAGCACCAAATAAGTGTCAAGAGCAGGATTCAAATGCAGATCTTTCCTGACTCCAAATCCAGTGTTCTTCACCGTCCCCAGCTATAGCTCTGAAATCTTTATGTCCCTTCCATAGCACCACAGTGAACCTCAGCTTTCTCAGCTGCAGGTCATGATGCCTATAGTATTCAGGATGTAGGATCAGGAGGACTTGAATTTAAACTCTACCTCAGATATTTCCTTTCTGTGTGACCCTGATAAACTCATTTTTCTCATGTATAAGATGGGGATAATAACGGCACCACTCTTAGGATGGTTGTGTAGCTCCAATAAGGTAATATATGTGAAGTGGTTTAAAGCACAATATAATTATGAGTTATTATCACATAGCTCACAGGATTGTTGACATCAAATAAAATAGTATATGGAAAGCACTTTTTGAACCTTGGAATATTACATAAATGGTAGCTATAATCATTTCCTAAGGGTATTTCCTAGTAGATGCCTGTGATCAGGACAATGGACTGACTTAGGGAAACAAAGAAAGCTCCAATGGGAGGCCTACAAAAGGTAAAAATATTTGCAAGGAGAAAGGAAGGGAAAAGTTCTTTTGGTTTCCTGAGTAAATGACTAGCTTCATAGCACAGGCTTTGACAGACATGTAAAATCCCCATTACATATGTATGTAGTAAAATGTTTTGATTTAGGGGAGTCGGGGAAAGCCAGGAAGTTTCCCTAATGTTTCCCTAATGTCTTCTAACTAGAAACATGTAGGCTGTTTATTAAAAGAAAAGAGAATGAGCATCCCATCCCATCCCCAAAGATTCTTATCCTCTGGATAATCTGGTAGCATTGCCTTTTTTTTTCTAAACCTTTTGTTTAAGCATTAACGAACTCTACTGAAAACATGGATCCATGAAAACTTATAAGGATTTGTTTATATTTACACTGAAGCCTCCCTATATTTTGGTCTTCAGGATCCATATTGAGGGTCTATCGTATAGATGAAACCCCTTTTGTTAAGTTACTTTGGTACTTAAGGAAATTCTCCTGGATGAAGTCTAAGACTAATGCCCTTCCACTTCTGCCATCTTGCTCCAAATTTCCCTCTACAGCAAATATGACCATAGCAAGACTCTAATAGCTAAAAGTATCTAAAGAAAATTGTACCCCATTCATACTTGGATGACAGAAGTTTTTCTAAAATATGTTTATGAATTTGGTATTTCTTCTCTTTACATGTTACAAGACATATTTAGATGACCATGTCTTAAATACTGAAGAAGCTTGATAAATGTTCAGTTGAATTGAAACCATGCACATATGTTCATTTTGTCAACATGTATTATTGACCCTTAACAAAAGTACATTTTTCCTTGTCCTTAATATATGCTTTAGATATGATGTCTTATCTTTACTATATTTTGCCTTCTTATCACTAGGCTGTGGTTTGTTTTAGGGTTTTTTGACTATTACGTTTTAACTAAACTTTTTCATCCTTGGAGTTAGCAGCAATTAGTCAAAACCCCACTCCTTTTAGGCCTGGTCATGCTCTGTCTCTCTGTCTCTTTGTCTCTCTCTCTCCCTTCCCTCCTTTCCTCTTTCCCTTTCCTCCTCTCATCTCTCTCTATCTCTCATATGTCTGTCTCTTCTCTCTCTCCCCTGTCTCCCTTTCTTCCTTTCCTCTCCTCATCTCTCTCCCTCTCTATGTTTCTCTCTCTCTCTCTCTCTCTCTCTCTCTCTCTCTCACACACACACACACACACACACACACACACACACACTTATAAATGCAGAGCCCACCTAAGCTGGTAATGTTGTTGTTGTTTTAAGGACATATTCGGAGGCACATGCTAATGGGAAAGTAATAGCCCCAATGACTGAACTGTTTTTAGAACAAGATTAGCATCACTGTGGTACAAATCTGCCTTGATTATTTTTCTATCTAGACAAAACTCCAGTAATTTTTTTTTGCTTTTTCAGTCTCACAAAAACCAAGTGTTCTCTAGCAATGAGGCAACGGAAAAAATCAATACTTGCCATGTACCATGTAACCAATAGAATAAGGGGAATGATTTATGTATGGATGGATGCAGCCTGAATCAGCTGGGGCCTCAGAGAGAGAGGAAAGAGAAAGAGAGGAGAGAGAGAGAGAGAGAGAGAGAGAGAGAGAGAGAGAGAGAGAGAGAGAGAGAGAGAGAGGAGAGAGGAAAAAGAGAGAGATGTAGGGGTGAGCTGAACTGCAGTGATTATTTCTACAGTATGGTCAGATTTTTTTTTTCTGCAGCAATAATCCCCTCTCCAGCACTGCGGGGGATAGAGGAAAGCCTAACAATTTGTGGAATATATGATGGAGCAGCTTTTCTCTTTTTTCAGAATAATGATACTATGATAATATTAAGGTACAGTTAGCTACTTAAAAGGGAAGATTGATCTGTGATGATCTGCAGTCCTCTAACCTTCCAGTTATCTCCATTCTGAGAGACAAGCCCCTGGGTCAACGAGAAATAGTTTAAAGAAAGTCAAATTATTCAGCAGGATTAAAAATGCACCAGCTCTGCCTCATGACAAGACCAGCGGGAAGGGCTTCCTGAAGAAAACTACTGTATACCTCAGGAGTTTCTGCTGAGAATGTAGTTTGGTTAACTGGATTACCAGGGAGATACCACACTTAAAGGTATTTGATGATTAAGTTAACTTTTAGGCTCTCCAATACCATTGTTGCTTTATAGAGTCAAATCTCAGCATCTAGATACTAATTGTTATATTCTCCTGGTGAGAATAAGAATATTCTTATGCAAATAAGAACTTAGCCCAGCCACACTCCGTGTTAAATGTTGTAAACAGTGGAGGCTTGTAAAATGAATTTTGATTGTGACTTTAAACTGTACTGATTGCTTGCCTGAGACTGTCAAAGCCTCTTGGAGAAGGACTGCCCCATGGCCAGACCTCAGCCTGGACTTGGGGAGACTCTGTAAGAGGAAACCCTAGATGTTTCTTTACAGTGCCTATGGCTTTGGGATTTTATTTTAATATATTTCAATTTGATTGTTGTGTGTTGCCTATGATGCTGTATTTGGTCATAAAGTAAGCCTTACCACCAATACTTCTGTCCCTCTACTGAAAATTACTTTTATGCCTTTTGAAGTGAAAAGCATAGTTACAATATAAGTAATGTTTAATGCTCAGCCATCATTTAACTCAGATGTGTTCTTAATATTGAGTCAGATATGCCGCTGTGTGATAATAGGAAAACAACCCCATATGCAACATGATACATTATATATTGTTATAGTTAGAAAGGTATTTTAAGTTGTATGCAAAACCCCAATAATGTCACACTATTAGCCGTCTCATAATTCATGTTCATTTAATTGAGCAGGTCAGGCTGACATCTAAAAGCTCCCTTAAGTTACCTGTTAATTCCTTCATAAGTATATTTAAACAACTGTTACCAGACCTTTCAAGGATTCTCTCAGATTCTTTTAAAAGAAATTCCATGTTGGTTTTTAAAACTCAGATTGACAGCCTGCTCCACATGAGATTTAATACCACCTAATTTTTCATCTTCTAGTTACCACAGACTTAGCTATCTAGGTATGCCAACAGCATCTCTCTGTGCTCCTAACCTGGATTGTATCTCCACCTTTCTCTTGTCTAGTTAGTGTATCTATTTAGTGGTTTGGCTTATTACAATACTTCAGGGTAATGCTGAAAAATCAAAACATAAACTAGTTCATGCGATGAAAAACACTTAGTTCATTAAATAGTGCTATTTGTTGCTTTTTAAATATCTCTTTCCATACCCTAGGAAGCATTCCAGAATAAACGGGACTGATTACCAGGGAAATTGGCTATAAATCAGTGAAAACTCTCAAACTTTTTTTTAATCATTCAAATATCTGGCCATTTAAAGGTTTAACCTGTACTGTTCTTCCTAAAATAATCTACAGGAGAGTACTATCTAAAATTAACGGGAAGAATAGATTTTTCTTGCCCTTGTGAATAGAGAAATGCTAAAAATTAACTTCACAAAGCAAACTAAGGCAATTTTTTAAAACAATGATAATACAAAAGTAAATAGCAAAACCAAATATTCAAAATAATTTGTATAAGTGAAATGGATTAGTTATCTACTTACCTCTAAGTGAAGGCTGCTGACTCTTTCTCTGTAATATTCACTCAGATTGGTTAAAAAAAAAACAGAAAACACCAAAAGTGGTTGTTACAATTTTCACCTTTTTTTGTGCCTCAACCAGACTGCCTAGGACCTAAACCATCTGAAAATGGAGGGAGATTAACACAATAAGACCTGGCAATGGCCCAAAGACAGTGAGAACAAGACTAAACTGCACATCCAGCAGGTCCAGAGCCATGTTTCCAGAGGCCCTGAGAGCAGGTAGGTCTTTACCAGAAAACTGTGACTAGAAGTCAAAAGCACATGGAAATTGAGAAACGTGACTGAGAACAACCCTGCTGCTGGAATTTAATGTAAGCACAACACCTAGGACCTTGTTGCAGATTTATTCTTAGGGATGCGTTACCATATGGAAAACACTGTTACCTGTGGCAGAGAGGAATAGATTATTGTGCAAAATCTTGCAAAAGGCCCCAGAGATAATTTAATGAGTTTAGTAAATCCTATTATTATATCTGAGTCAGGCCTTCTACCAACTCATGAGGTGTTCAGCAGGCTTCCACCCCCAAACAATGGGAGTGATACAAATAGAATTTATAATAAAGCAACTATGGTCAGTGTGTGAACACAAGGGTAACGGCTGAAGAGCTACCTTCTATTAGAACTGCAGGGCCTGGTGCTTCGTGAAATGGGCAATATTAGAAACCTGGCTGTTTACAAAGTTCATTTCCATTGAGCCCAACTTGTCAAGTCCCAGATAAAAGCCTGAGATTAACCTAATATTCCTCCAATATCATGCCTCAGATTAACTTTCTACAAATGTCTGGAGTTAAAATGTGGAGGATAAACACGTGCTGGCAAATGATATTGTTAAAGAAAAGCAAATTGTGTCATTGGTGAGCAAACACCTTCAGTGACCGCCTCCTGAAGATCCTTCCCCCTCACAGGTTGTTAAAATTTCACTAAAGAAATATGTGTTCAGGAGCAAATCAATAGCAGAGCTTAACTGCCTTCTCGGTTTTAGGGCCTTGAGTTAGTTGATAAACTGATTATGAATATCTAGTGGCTTAAAAACCTAACAAAGGGAGTGTTTCAAGCTCAAGTTCTATCATTCTATTTGTCAGAAATGATAAACACTTGCATCCAGTTTTCATTTGTTGTCTAGTTAATTATGCCTCCTAATGAAAATGGGAAAGGGGCAAAAAAAAATCTCATTGCTAATCACATTTTAGTGTACTTTCATTCACTAAAAAGATAAAGCCAGAAATATTTTTCAAGATTACAAATCAAAAAATACTAATAGAAACCTTGTGGGACATAACTGGGAGAGAGGGGGGAAGTGACTTTTTTTTTCAATTAATTCCATAGTATAGTATCTCAACCCACATCAACTTTAATCCAAAAAGAATTTAATAGTAAATCTCTATGTTCAAATCTAAATAACATATTTAACTTGAATTTAAAGAAAGATAAGCAAAACCAAATAAAGGCCAGGTGCACCTTTGTTCATTATTATATTCTTAAAACATGATTGATTACCTATACTTCCCAAATAATATTCATTTGCTTCAAGCAAATAACCATACCCTGAAAATATTAAAAAGACGAAAGGCACTTCCACATACAAGACCAACCTTCAACTACCACAAATGCAAAGTATTTTTAAAACCTACATTTCAGACAATTTGCCTAGCAGGTCACCCTCCCTCGAAACACACCATGTGGCTGCTACCATTTGCATCTTTATAGATTATGAGGAGATATAGATTCTTTTATCTAGTGGAAAGCTTTTCAGCCCATCTACAATTCAGGATGATTTTAAGGAGGCCATCTCCTTTATTCAAGCAGAATTTTTCTCTCATCATCTCTAAGGAAGGGAAAGTCTTTTTTTTTTCCCAGGGATTAACCTCCCATAGGATGTTCCTAATAAAACTATTAATTGTGATAAATTTCCGATTTTTGCTCCTTCTTCCAGTGCTATTTCCATGGCAACGTTCTCACATCCTATTGTTGGGTTGCTCTTCATTCACACAGCAGGTTAAGCCTAGGGCAGCTAGGGCAGCTAGGGCAGGCGTATGGTCAGCCTTTATTTTCTCTGGTCCTTCAACAAAGGTTAGTTGAGGTCACCAGAAGCCAAAGGGTAATTACTTTTTCTCAACAGGGTTAAAGGTACACAGATTGCAATTGGGACAACAGTATGGATGACCTTCAGCTTTTTACGTCCAATCTCATATTCTTTTATCAAAGCAAATAGCAAAAAGTAAAATATAATCCACATGATACAAACCTCAAGCCTGGAATTCAGGGTAGAAAGTCAAAATGTCTTATTTTGTAATTCCATCATCTATTAGCTTGATCTACCTCCCAAGAATCAATTGAATGAACCCAATTCACAAAAGATTGTATATCCCTTAAATAGAAGAGACATTAATTGTGGAAAATTGCAGCTGTTCACTGGTATTTCTCTTCAATTAATCTGGTATTCATAATTTCCCAGGTTTCAATCACTTTCCTGAGGGTGTATTCATTAAGATTTGAAAGAAAATAGAGACATTCCTGGTCTCACTAAACATCTGGGGCTCATTTTCTTACTTCCCCTCCCCCAGATACCAAGTGTGGTCAATTCTTCCTTCTAAATTCACTGGATGAAATGGTTTTCAGTTCCTTACTTTTGTATTCAGAACAGAAAGATACTCCTAAATAACTTAAGGGGACCATATTTTTGAAATTCAATTGTCAATATTCATTAGACACCTATTATGTGCAAGACACTATGCTGGAAATATAAATGTAAAATGCAATAAATATAATTTAAATGTTAATAAATAATATATGTAAAGATACAATAGTCCTGCTCTCTAGGAGTTTACATTCCACTGAAAGAAAAATTATATCTAAAGATAAATGCAAAATGTACTAGGAGGCACATTGAGCTCAGAATTAAGAAGACTCATTTTCATGAGTTCAAATCTTCCCTCAGTCCCTTACTAGTTATGTGACCCTGGGCAAGTCACTTTACCCTGTTTGCCTCAGTTTCCTCATCTGCAAAATGAGCTGGAGAAGGAAAAGGCAAACCACTCCAGTATCTTTGCCAAGAAAACCCCAAATGGGGGTCACACAGAGTCAGACACAACTGAGATGACTAAACAACAACAAATATGAAATACATACAGCGTTCATTACACAGATACACACACACAAATTATGTATGTGGTTAAATGTTTAAAGCTTTTCCATATCTATTTCATGTACTCGACATCCCTAAACTGCACTAGAGATAATAGTTCCACTTCTAAGTGTAGATATGGAGATTCTAAAACTAGAAGCCCTGCTCAGATGTATAAGTGTTATAAATTCTGCTTCCAAAACATAGAAATCACCTATGATCTTTGCACTTTAGTCTTCATGATGTCTAATCTCTGAAAAGAGGTCACCTTATAGCATATAGTCCTGTCCTACATAGGATTGGGTTCTACTTAAATGATTTCTACTTCCGGACCTCTTCAACCATATCCACATTGTTACCTAGCTGTGTATGGAGGAGCTGTGGAAAGGAGAGGGCAAGCTCCCACTGATACAAGTACTGGCATTTTTTTCTATCCTCCTTGTCAGAAGTCACCTGGGTTTCAGCCGACAGAACAGTCAGTTCATTTCCCTCCCATCCTCTATTAAGAGGCAAATGGTCTTCCACCATCAAAAGTGTCCCCACTTCGCTCCCACCTATGCACAGAAGCTGGAGATTCATGAGGCAAGCCATCTTCCTATGCAAGAACTTTGTTTCATATAAAACGCAAATGCCTTCAACTAGTACTCAAGTTTTTCCATCTTAAATATTATTTCTGAAATATCCCTCCTCTTATCAGTACTCTTCAAGGAAAACTATTTACAATTCCTAACTTGTCACTCATTGACGTTTGTCTTTATCCCCACATGGGATATGTTCATCATTCTTCTCTGAGTCAAACCCTACCTTATTTAGTATTTGGCTTGAAATTCCTCTCCTCCAGGAAGCCCACCTTGATAAGCCATCTCCCACTTGTAATACTCCTTTACTGCATACTACACAGTTTTCCAGTATTACACTTCCTGGGATGCTGGTTTATGATTTTCTTCTGTAGCTTCCTAAGTCTGCTGTGGTGTGCAAATTAGCTGGGACAAAGTCAACGAAAATTAGATGTACTGACATATAATAAACTTTTGCAAATTTTTATATTTATAAAAACTATCAATATAACCTGTGTTAAGTAATCCATATACTAAAGATATCAGTCATATGTGGGTATTCTCTCAGCACTTGCTCTAGTCCGGTCTGCAGAAGTAGCTATTCTAAATGTCAGTACTGTCCACCAGAGGTCAGTGTCCTATGTCACAAATTCTTAAGGGGATACACTGATTTCCAATAAGATGGCCCTACGGCCTTGAGAGTATAGCTATTACAAATCAGAGAAAAATCAGATCATAGACCTAGAGCTATAAGGACCTCCCAGGCTATCTATCTAGTCCACTTCCTTCACTTTATAGATGAGGAAACTAAGGGTCCAAGAGGTGGTGATTTGCCCAAGGTCACACAGGGGGGATTTGAACCTTGCTCTTCTGACTCCAGAATTAGAACTTTTTCCATTGTACCAGGCTGCTGCCTTTAATTCAACAAACATTCATAAAGAGACTACGGGCATAACTCAGGGACATTGTGGGTTCAGTTCCAGACCACAATAGTAAAGTAAATTTCACAAGAAAGTCACAATTGTTTCTGTTTCCCAGTACATATAAAAGTTATGTTTATACTTAATAGACAACTATACTGTTGTCTATTAAGTTTTCAACAGTATTATGTCTAAAAAATGCCCATACCTTAATTTTAAAACACCTTATTCCTAAAAAAAATGCTAACCATCATCTGAGCCTTCAGCTAGTCAGAATCTTTTTGCTGATAGAGTCTTGCCTTGACAGTGATGGCTGCTGACTGATCAAGGTGGTGGCTGCTGAAGGTTGGGGTATGTATGGCAATTTCTTAAAATAAGACAACAATGAAGTTTGCCACATTGGTTTTTTTTTTCATGGCTATATCATACATGTTCCTTTTTCATTACATAGAGTAGAGATAAGTGGTGCTTTGGGTTAAACAAACAAACAAGAATTTTCACCACTGCAATCAATCCTTTCTTTTCTGTAAGAAGTGGAGAGAAGTTCATCTCTCCTTTGACTGGTGTCATTTTTGGGGGGCATAAAACTGTGCCCTTTGGAGGCTGCAGCCTAAACCTCTTAGATAGTTCCTGAATAGCTTTAATAGCTGTCCAGGAGAATGTTCCAGCAAATAATATTGCACACGATACAGTACTATACAGTAGGGGCTCGGTATACTTGTTTGCTGATTATTGATTGCTATCCCCTTACATCAAACATGTTGTGGTCTGGAGTGGCTTAAGAATAAAAGTTACAGAAAATATCCATTATTTAGGTTTCACTCATTGCAGATTAAGGTATGTTGTACTTTTGTTCTGAAGTATAAGCTACTTGAGAGCAGAAATTGCTTCATTTTGCTTGTACACAAGCTAATAGTGCCCTGCTTCATAGCAGGTGCTTAACAAATACTGGATTGAATTGAAACTGTCTCTTATGAGCTGAGTAATAATATTTACCTTTATGTTAACTTTATTATTTACTGCCTTTTATCTCTTTAATGATAAATTCAAAGATTGCTAGCAAGGCAGGAAAGCTCTATGCTTAAGACCAAATGCTACATGCTGATCCAATAAAGTACTTGCTATGTTCAAGGCACTGTGTCTGTGCCAAAAAACAAAATGAAAAATAGTAAAATAGCTCCTGACCCCAAGCAGCTTATATTCAACTGAGGGCACAACAACCAACAAACAGGCCATTTCTTCACCACACAGTAAATGGACAGGAAATAATTGGAGAATATCTGTGCAAGCTCTGAAGTGGAGAAACAGGCTCACTAAACATCTATAGGAGGAGTGTGCACACTCCTAGAGACTGGACTTTCATTGGCCAGTTCCTCATTATATTTACATGAAGCAGAATGATCAGTGAAATGAACATTATCTACCATCATCATAAATAAGTTGTCATTTCTGAAGGAGCACAAATCCACCCAGCAAACAGGTTAGAAAACAGATTTTACCTATAATTACTGTGGAAATTGATCATGATCCTTTTTTAACCTGGGACTTGCTATGCCAGACTTTGATTCTGTAAAGTACATTTGATATAATAGCCAAACAGAACAGAGCTCAACCTTGTGGAGCCAGGTCTGCAGGGGTGGAAAAATACCCTCAACAGCATCAACTTGACAAGTGTCATTTGTGAGCCTCTTCCAAGCAAGCAATGAACATGGGCTATAAAAAATGACCAGCATCTATTGCTCACCTAGACTATAAATTTAGATGTTCAATGCAGGACTTTCAAAAACTCCTCCATGAAAAAAATGGATTTTTTTGAAACAGATTCAAGTGCACACTGGGGAAAAACAGGTGCATGCATTCCAGCAGTCACTGCTATGCCTGGGAACCACTTAAAGCTAAAAAAATGGCCCATCTGTCATGTGAATAGCAGGAACATTTCCTAACCAGATTAAAACGACCTATTTGTAGGCATTTAGGAGAGCATTATGGAAGATTCAAGGGGGCTTCTGTAACTTGCACAGGTATGCCCCTGCAGAAAGATTCAATATGACTCCGAAAAAGTTTGCATATTAATCATCACTTAAACTCACTTGCCCACTCGCAGCTCTTTCTCCTTCCTCATCTTCCCCAAATGACTTAGAATCTAGAGTCCTTCTTTATTTCCACCCCCTCCCCAGTTTGCTCCCCTGAGTGCCATTCACAGCTTGACCTTAATGAAAGCAACCTCTAATTAATCTAAGATAGATAATTCACCACTAATTTCATTTCAGTACTAATAGAGCCAGACTTCTTGTCCCCCCTCTCCACTAAAACAATGGTAAAAGTGGATTTATTGCCAGAAACTTCATATCAAACCCCAGCCCTGCCATTTACTATCTGTGTGACCAAAGAGAAGTCCCTTCACCTTTCTGAATAGAATTTTCCTCACCTTTAAAAGTAAGGGTGAGGTGGAGGTTTAAGGTGATAGGATCATAGAGCTGGGAGGGACTTGAGAGGTCATCTAGAACAATGGATCCTTTTATAGATGAGGAGATTGAGACTTAGAAGTTAAGGTACTCACCCAAGTTCATTCAGTAGAAATACCTTCCAGCTTCAGGGCTAAATATCCTAAATAAATAGGCATGGCAAGGATACTATCTTTTCAGTATCTTGCATTTCCTAGCCACTTGCTCCTAAGGTCCCTTCCAACTTCAAATAAACCTAAGATTCCCAGGGTATTTAAGTACTAAAGGGATTGAAGTTACTGATTTCCTCTAGATTCCCTCCCCTTTGTCTTCCTGCTTCCTTTAGTATGTTGTCTCTCCTTGACTGTAAACTCATTGAGGGCAGGGACTGTCTTTTTATTTCTTGTATACTCAGCATTGAGCACAGTGTTTAGCTCTTGGTAGGCACTCAATAAATGTTGATTGGATTGAATTGGATTCTTCACACCAAATATTCCCTATCCCTGCTATGAGTCTAACATCTATCTACTACCTGAGTCAGAAATCTTGGCAAAATAATCAACTAAACTAAGACATTCCCAGGGAATTTAAGGATAAAGGAAATAAGACAAGAGATTAAAAAAAAAACATTAAATGTCTGCAAAGACTTTTACAACAATCTCTTTTCATCCCTAGAGCAGTGAAGCCACCGTATTTCAACATATATAAGGCAACCCTCAACATGATACCTAAGAAGTATAAATGACACTACAGAAAAAAAAAGGGGAAAGAAGCTGGACTTTTCCAAAGTCCAAGATCTGAGCTCCCTAAGTATGTCAAAGGTAAAGGCACTCTTCCTGTCTCACAGTCTCCTAGGTTCACAAACCCAGAATTATCCTTGACACCTTATTCGGTCACCACACACAGACATTCAGTTATCAAATCTGGCCCACAACATCTTTCACATCCATCCCATTTTTTCTACTCTCATAGCTACCACACTAGTTCAAGCCCTCATCCTCCTTTGTTTGGACTACTGCAATAACCTTCTAATTGATCTCTGACTTAAGTCTCTTCCCTCTCTAAATTATTCTCCAAAACTTGCCAAAGTAATTTTCCTAAAGTTCAAGTCTGACCATGTCATTCCCCTACTCAGAAAACTCCAGTGGCTCCCTATTGGTCAATAGGGAAAAAAATTATGACATTTAAAGCACTTCACAAACTATATCCAACCTACCTTTCCAGTCTTACACATTACCTACCTACCCACCCACCCACCTTCCCACACTTTATGGTTCAGCCAAACTGTCCATCTTACTGTTCCTCATACATAATATACCATCTTTTATATCTGCATCTTTGCACTGGGTCCCACCACATATTAATCAATCAATCAACAAGCATTTGTTGAACATATACTTTGTTCCAGGAACTGCTTCCTGACCTTCACCTCTTAGAATCCCTAATTTCCTTTAAGGAGGCTCAGGCACCATCTTCTACATGAAGCTTTTCTTCATCCCCTCCCCCCAGATCCTAGTGGCTACCCTCCCAAAATTGCTTTGTATATAATATATATATATATATATATATATATATATATATATATATATATATTCCTATTTCCTTACTTATGTGTATACTGTCACTCCTGAGAGACATTAAACTACTTATGGGTAGGGGCTGTTTCGGCTTTGTATCCCTAATATGAGTTCAAGAAATGAATGAAATTAATGCTTATTGATTAATTGATTGACTAGCCATGGGTGGGGAACCTGCAGCCTTTAGGTCACATGTGGCTCCCTAGGTCCTCAAGTGTGGCCCTTTGACTAAATTCAAATTTCACAGAACAAATCCCCTTAATAAGAGGATTGTTCTTTAAAACTTTAAAATTTGGACTCAGTCACCTTGGCACCTAAGGGCCTAGAAGGTCACATGTGGCCTTGAGGCTGCAGATTCCCCACCCCATATTAGAGCAAGCATATACAGAAGGATATTTTCTCAAAGTATATGAAAGAAAAGGAAATAACATACTTAGGGGAAAAAAACCACAGACCTAATTATTACCAAAAAGAGTGACCAGGAGAATACTACTAACTAATAAATAAAACAATGGATAGAGTGCTAAACTTGGAGTCAAGAAAGACTTGAGTTCAAGTCCTGCCTCAGAGTCTGCCTATTGTCCAGACTATGAAATACAGTTGGACAGAGAGTTCATAGAGCTGATTTCATCTGAAGAGAGACAGACAGACAGAGGAAAGAGACAGGAAGGCAGGCAGACAGACAGACAGAGAAACATATGAGAGAGGGAAAGAGATGAGAGGAGGAAAGGGAAAGAGGAAAGGAATATGAGAGAGAGAGAGAGAGAGAGAGAGAGAGAGAGAGAGAGAGAGAGAGAGATGGAAACAGATGGAGACAGATGGAGAGATAGAGACAGAAAGAAATAGAACAATGATATGAGCCAAGAATTAGACAGGAAGACAAGAGAATGATGGGTTATTCTGGAGAATTGCAGGGGCAGCACCAGCCCTGGAGTCAGGAGGATCTGAGTTCAAATCTGGCCTCAGATACTTACTAGCTATGTGACCCTGGGCAAATTACTTAATCTCAATTGCCTCCGAAAAGAAAAGAAATTATGAAGTTTCTTTAACGATTCCAAACTCCTACCTGAAAATAGGGTCTATTTCTAGGACCAATATTCTTTCATTGATGTGAATCTCTAAAGAATGTAAATCAGGGGGCACCCAAAAGGCAGGAGCAAATGAACCAATTAAATAGGGAGAGCAAGAGATTATTTGTATATAGCCCATGTACTCCCCAGGCATCCTTACAATATCAAGAGAAAGAGAAAAAGGTCCCACCATATCATGTGACTCCTCTTGGGCAGATTTATAGGACACAAAGAAATATCACAAGAGATAAGTAGGCACGGATGTGCTATGATCTCCATTGCTAGTGAGAGTGGTCACATGGATAAGAGCCAAGAGCCCACATCCACTTGAGTACTGCAGGTACTGAATAGAACACACTTTGTTACTAGTAAGGGATTCCTAAATCAACTACATATTCCCTTCTGAGAAGAGACTTCTGGAGGCCCTAGCCTTCTGTCTCTCAGTCACATTAGTAAAGAAATTGGGGAAAAATAGGAAAGTTGAACCTTGAGGACCTAGAGTCATTCCAGGAGCATATGAGTTCCTAAGTTCCAAATATCAAATAATTAAATCAAGTGCTAATATAAAATTGAAGAGAAAGGTGAAAACTGGACTTTGATATTCTTTAGTCTTCTAGGAGGAGAATTTATTGCCAGAATTCCTAGTTATTTTTCCCACATGGTTTTCCATCCAATTCATTGTCCTTTTTTCTCTTCCCTCTTCTGACTACTTACCCTCTCACTTAGTTTCTGTCTGTAGGCCCTCACACTCAGACACATCACTAGAAAGTATAATATGCATTGAGTCACTGACCTCTGGAGTGGTCTGAAAGTCTCAAAGCAATTCTAGGAATTTTGTATGCTCTGTTGGGTGAAATATTGGGATCCATCAGCAGTGGGTGTCGTGTCAATAATGAGTAAAACTTTCTGCAATCAGCTTGGCGGTTCTATTTCCACAGCCTCTACATCTGTCCCCTCTCCCTTCATATGGCTACCATCCTGGTTTACGTTCTCATCATCCCTCACCTAGATTACTATCATTGCCTCCAAGCTGGTCTTCCTGTTTCCAGTCTCTCTTCTTTCCTAATTCATCCTTTACAAAGCTACCAAAATAATTATCCTAACAAATAGGTTGGACTATGTCACTCCCCTCAGTGACTCTCTACTGCCTACAGAATTTAAAAAATCCTTAATGTTATTTCATTCTATTCCTCTTCATGAATTCTACATTCATTTGATGTAAGCTCCCTGTAAGAAGGCCTATACTCTTAATTTTGTCTCTGTCCTCAGGACCTAGTATAGTACTTTGCACATCGCTTAATAAATGTTCACTCTATCTCATTTAATCATCCAACAATGAGTACTATAGGGTTTAGTAATCTATTATTCAGTTGTACCTTCCATCAGAGAAAAATATATATGTACATAATAAACATATGTATCTATATTTATATATAATATGTCCGTATTATATACACATATATGGGGATACATATGTGTGCATGTGGGTAGGTATGAAATTGAGTTTCTCTATCCATCTAATTCATTTTTTCCAATAGTATAATTAACATGAAAAATAGACCTCACCTCCCTGCACCTTACTTTTTTGCCTGCATACTTTATACAAAGAACATAATGATTCTAGTTATTAGCTCACTTTAGGCCAAAAATAACAGTCTAACAATACATTAAAATTTCCATTATCAATCAGGAAATTGCAGGTCAGCTCCTTGAATGATATGGTGCTCAGCACATTAAATTCTTGAACTCAGCAAAAAGTATAAATAATTGTACTTAAATTCATGGTTCAAGAGAGACCCACACAGTAAGTGGGAGATGAGTAAGGCAATCAATTTAGATAGGACTAAATGGAAGAATAATGGATTTCTAATATTTTCATATATACTGTGGAAATTATTGAGTGCTTGCTATATCATTTTCCTATCAAAGAAGTGGCAATAAGTAGCCAATCACAAGACAAAGTGATTCAGCCTCTGGCCTTGTAGGTCTGTTTAACCATCTGTTATTCACACATCATCTTGGGAGTCGTCCAACGGGTACTTACCAACTGCTATCTCAAAAGTTATATTAAGAACCAATTATACTCTTTTTATCTGGGCACTGTGGACCCAGTTTCCAAGTTCAAACCTGGTGCTAACTCTATGTGCCAAAAGTTCTTTCATCAATATCTTTCTAAGCATTTGTAGCTGCCAATATTTTGAGGTCTTAATAACGATTCCAAGGGAAATTGTTTTACCATATTCATTTTCTCCAAGCAAAAAAGAGACCACATCCTTTGACCTATCTCAGAGGTATCCATGATGCCTTTGCAAAGATTATTTTTTCCAAAGGAAGACTTAAGTTCCAGCATGTTCCATTTTGCTAGTTTCTTTACACTTAAAACTGGAGGCCATTTTGCATTTTTCTTTATTTCATGGGTTGCCACAACCAACAAATTCATCACTAAGTGCTCAGTCTATTAGTGATAAGCATATGGACAAGAAGTAAAGAGGATAGTCAGCCATGGATGGACTGTGATCTGCATCTTTGTTGGGAGTGCCCACACTGGTGAGATCATAGGTGCGTTGGAAGATTGGTGTCCTTTTTTTAAAATTCAAAGTTTTGAGTGGTGTGTTATAATTAACTGTGACCTTAGGAGAGTCACCTTACATCATCATTTTCCTCATCTATAAAATGAAGAATACAATGTTGACATTACCTTCTTCATAGGGCAATAAAGTGATTTACAGGTCTTAAAGCTCTAAATTCAGGTGAACTCTTTGTTTTTTAGAGTTTATGTGAATGCAACTCTGAAACATAGTCACTAAAATAATTTTTTGACATCAAACGATATTGGAACCCAGTTATCTGACCCTGTTCCTGGGGGGGCCAGATATGGTAGTGTGCTACAATGGGTAGAGTTCTGAATTTGGGACCAGAGTACCTGGGTTCTAATCCTGATTCTGTAACTTACTGCCTGTATGACCCTGGACAAATCAATCAGCTTCTTTGGACCTCAATTTCTTCATCTGTAAAATGAAGGAATGGGACTAGGTGTCCTATAGGATCTCTTCTATTTCTAAATCTTTGAGCCTATGAAATAGAGTCAGTCACATGCTCACTACAGTGGACCATCATTCCACCTAAAATAAGAAGACAAGCAGGGGAAACCCAACCTCTTCATTGTTGTGAAGAGAATTGGCTACCTCTACCCCCAACCTAGGCCCCTCTGTGGGTGACACAGCTCAAATGGAATTTTAAAAATACAAGCATGTTTTGACAGCGTACAGCTTTTTACTCATGGCCATCGAATCAAAAGAAATAATCGAATATCCTACAATAGCTACCTTGCAGTCTGGATACCCTTAGTTCTTCTCAAATATAGACAAACTCAACCAATCTATACACATACCTCAAACCCTGGAGTTCTAGGACACAGTTCAGATACTTAGACTCATATCTCCTATTAGCAGTTCTCACCAGGAACTGACATTAATTCTCCCCTTCCCCCATTCATTTTTCTACTCATGGTCTTTTGAAGAATTAATATCCAATCAATGGGGAAAACTCAGAATTAAAGGTCAGTTCTTCATGCTATTAATTTGGTCTGCTATTCTATGTTTGGCAGGAACCACCAAACTTCCCATCTAATGGTTTCTTGGCTCAGCCAGTTTATAGGATCGGGATGAATGGGACCAAGATCATTCTTCCTGGTATGTTCATTGGAACACAGATTTAAAGCTGGCAAGGACCTCATCGGTCATTAAGTCCAACACTTTATTTGACAGGTGAGGAAACTAAGGACAGGACAGGTAAAGTGACTTGCGTGATTATGGTAAAAATAATCTATAAACCCAGGTCCTCAGGTCCATGGGATTCTGCTTTCATTTGTTAAATGGAGTCAAGGACAAACTCAGACACATAGAGTGACTCCTCCAGCCATCATTCTTCCTATATTGAAATACCACTCTTCAAATATCCAATTGATTGCCATTTTAGTCATTATTTTTCCTGTTTGGCACACTCACTTGGGAGTGTGTTTTGTCCAAGCTTTATGGGTAGAAACTACCTGAGATTCAGGGCCCATGGCTTGCTAGCTGAAACATGGATTTAACCTCTGCTAAAAAAATAACATTTTGGTTGCTAATAATTAAATTTTATGTGAAAACACAACTATTGTCTTTTTTTGCTTGAAATCTATGTTATTTTTTCCTTTTAAATAATAATTTGTGAGCTTGATTTTTGTTCTTGGAAAAATTCTAGAATGAATCATTAAAAAGACAGCAATCATCCAGAAAGCAATATAATGATTATTAAAAAACTAGCATGGTTACATAAAGAACAAGTAATACCAGGTTAACTTCTTTTCCCTTTTGCTAAACTAGTAGATGAGAGAAATACTGTGGATATAGTTTCCTTAGATCTTTAGCAAAGCTTCCTTGTTATTCTTGTGGAGAAGATGGAGAGATAGAGATGATAGAGATGGAGAGATGATAATATTGTTTTATGGATTCAGAACCAATTGGATAGTCAGATTCAAAGGGGAATTGTTAATATTTCTATGGCAGGAGGTCTTCAGTAGAATGTCAGGTATCTATGTGTAGTCCTATACATTTTTATCAAGTACTTGAATAAAGGGATATATGGCATACTCATTAAATTGGCAAAAAAAAAAAAACCACAAAGATGGGAGTGATAGTTAGTAGTCTAGAGCAGGATTTTCTAAATTTTTCCCACTCACAACCCCTCTTCAAGTTTCAGCAGCATTTGTTGGCATTGCGTGACCTTAAAACAAAGCACAGTGTAAAGTGCACATGCTTTGTGTTCAGAAACAAGGCTGTCGAGAAGCTACACAATGCAACATGGGCAAGTGCTGCCAGAAACACCTTCGATTCATTATGTGTTTGATTTTTAATTAATTTTTGGTGGTTGTGTGCTTAGAAAACTTTTACTATCACCAAATATTCTGCAACCACATATGGGGTCACAACCCACAGTTTAAAAAATGCTAGAGTCAGGAGCCAAAAAGATCCTCATGAAAATACAGCATGAATCTACTTAGATGAAATTGAACAGAAATAAATATAAAGTCATTCACTTGGGGATAAGAAATTTGCTGATTGGTGTGTGGATAATGGACTGGAGTAAACAGAGGCTTGTAGCAGAGAGACCAACCAGCAGACTATTGCTATAATCCAGGCATAAGATGATAGGGGTCTGCACCAGGGTGGTGGCAATGTCAGAGGAGAAAATGGGGAATACTTGAGAGATGTTATAAAGTTAAAACCAACAGGGCTTGGCTATTGATTGCATATGGAGGTTAAGAGAGAGTGAGAAGTTGAGGACAGGTTGTGAGATTGGGTCACTTGGAGGATAGTAATTCCCTTGACAATTGGGACGAAAGCAGGATTTGGGGGGGGGGGGGATAATGAAACCAGTTTTAGACAAGTTGTATTTAAGATGTATCAGAGACATATAGTTTGAGGTGTCAAGCAAATAGTTGGAGACATAAAAATGGAGAACAAAAGATAGGACTGGATAAGTAAATGTGAGAGTCATCAACATAGAGATAATTGAATCCAGGGAAGCTGATGAGATCACAATAGAGTGAAACAATATAGAAGGAGAAGAGGAGAAAGCCCAGGAGCTTTGGAGAACACCCACCGTTAGCAGGCATGACCTGAATGAAAATCCCATGAAGGAAATTGAGAAAGAATAGACAGGTAGGAGGAGAACCAGGAGAGAGTAGTATAATGAAAACCTAGAAAGAAAAAAAGAGTATCAAGGAAAAGGGACACTGTCATTCATTCTAATTAGGCTGGTTCCTTCCTTTGATTTGCAAATACCCTCAAAGGAAGCAGCTGGGTGGCATAGTACAAAATGCACTGGACCTGGGTGCAAGAAACCTTGAGTTCAAATCAGGTTTCAGATACTTGTTACCTGTGTGAACCTCTGTCTGCCTTAGTTTTCCCAACTGTAAAATGGGGATAACAACAGCATTTACTTCTCAGGGTTGTTGTAAGGATAAAATAAGATATTTGTAAAAATCTTTGCAAGCCTTAAAGTACTATATAAACACTAGTGGTAGTTATGGCAACAATGATGATGGCGATGAAGTTATATGGGCACATGAGTCCTTAACATCCAAGAGTCACTTAGTATATTGCAACACTTTCCATTTTTGACCAAAACCCTAGTAGCCCTAGGGAAATTGGCACCCAAAGGGAAAGGAGAAAGACTGAAAGGTAGGACAGTGTGCTAATAGAGATGGTAGAGTAGAACAAATAGAGACTTTAATTGCTTGTCTCGTGCTGGTCCGATGTATATTTAATATTCCAAAAGAATCATAGAAGCAGAAAAATGCAAGAAACTATACATATGTGTGTATATATGTATATTATATGTATGCATGTGTATATATGTATATATGGATGTGGGCTGGGTGTGTGTATGTATGTATGTATGCATGTATATTATATGTATATATGTGTATGCGTGTATATATGTATATATATGTGGGTGGGGGTGGGGTAGTATGGGTGTGTGTATATGTATATATATATACACACACACACATACACACATATACATTTTAACTTTTGCCCACACTCAGAAGTAGGAATCACAGCCAATAGTCTTCTGTGAATAAGAGGATGATCATAAAGGAAGAAGTATAGATTTCCCATAAACATCATGTTACTGACTAAAGCCCAAGCACAGGCTACTATCCATGACAGAAAATAACCATTTCAAATTCATGAATCAGAGCTCTGTCTATAGTTCAATTGTGATGGATTTTCCTCTAATAGTTTCTGCCTCGATTAAAGGTATAGGTACGTACAGATATTGACTGAGTTTACTACAAAGTATAAACCTGTAAAATTATGGCATACTTCTTTTCCCTGGTGATCTCATACACTCTCTTGGCTTCAATTACCACTCTTGTGTCTATGACTCCCAAATCTATACTTACACACACACACACACACACACACACACACACACACACACACACACACACACAAAGAAAACTTCACTCATAAATCAAGCCTTATATTTCCAACTCCCTGATAGATATCTCCACCTGAATATCCTACATCTATGGGCACCTCAAAACCAATATCAAAAGCTGAATTCATCATCTTTCCTCTCTTCACAAGCCTTCCTCTTTCCTAAAGGCTAAGTTAATGGTACCATTATTCTCCTAGTTACCCAACATCAAAACCTTGAAGTCTTCTTTGATTCTTACCTCTTTTTTCATCCTACACATCCAATTAGTTACCAAAATCTGTTGTTTCTACCTCCATAATATCTCCACAGTATTTTACTTTTATTTCTGTTCCTACTGCAGCCTTTAAATGAGTTCAGACACTCCTCTCTTCTCAGGTTTCTATTTATTTTTCCTGTCTCCTCTATCTCCTCTCCAATTCACCTTCACACCACAACCTTACTTCCTACTCTATTGCCATAACCATGTCACTTCTCAGTTTAAGTTTTTAGTGGTTCTCTATTGCCTAACAAATAATGAACTCATGACTCTACTATTCAAGACCCTAAAAGTCTGGTTCCCACATACCTGTTCTCCATCTTGTATAAGATGTATATATATTTTACTTTTCAATCAAAATGGATCACTCCCTATCCCTAATTTATGTAATGCCCTCTCCTATCTGTGCTTAAGCTCACATATACACGTGTTCTCCTCCTTCCCATCTCCATTTTTAAATCCCTTCTTCACTTTCTTCAAAGTTGAACTTAGATGTCATCTCATCTCCAAAGACTTCTCTAACTTACCCCATGAAAGTGAGTTCTCCCTTCTCAAATTCTTCATAGTATTTGGCCCCTATCACATTCTACATTGTATCATATTTATTCGTGTACATAAAATATTCCCATCCCATTAGACAGGAAATTCCTTGAGCTGTCTAGTCTACCTAGTACCTACACAAATCCTTTCTAGAACACATTTCACAAGTAGTTATCTGGCCTGTTGGAGAATGTCTACTGCATGGGAATCCATTATCTCAGGAAGCAGCCCTTTCCACTTTGGGCAAGCTTTAAGTGTTAAAAAAAACTTTGTGGGTGGCTAGGTAGAGCAGTGAATAGAGCACCAGCCCTGGAGTCAGGAGGACCTGAGTTCAAATCTGGCCTCAGACACTTAACACTTACTAGCCATGTGACCTTGGGCAAATCACTTAATCCCAATTGCCCCTACAAAAAGCAAAGCAAAACAAAACAAAACTTTTCCTTACATCAAGCCCAAATTTTTATCTTTGCTACTTCAATTCAGTTTAATAACCAGTTATTAAGTGTCTATACAAAGAACTGTACTAGGTACTAGAGATACAAAGATAAAAAATGGAAAAGTCTCTAGCATGTATTTAGATGACACAGTGGATAGAGTGATGCACTTTGAGTCAGAAAGACCAGCATTAAAATCCATATTCAAGCACTTACCTGGTGTGCAACTTTGGGTAAGTCATTTAACCTCTATAGATGTGCCTCAGTTTCTTCATCTGTAACGTAGGGATAAAAAAAAAAAACACTTACTTCCCAGAGTTGTTTTGACAACAAAATATTTGTAAAATGCTTTGCAACCATTAAAGAACTTTAAAATAGTTAAACAAATTGTACTTCACTTATGTAATGAGATAGTCTCTTGCAATTGGAAGGGTACAGAGAAGCATGGGAAGATTTA
This sequence comes from Gymnobelideus leadbeateri, assembly GCA_011680675.1. Taxonomy (NCBI): domain Eukaryota; kingdom Metazoa; phylum Chordata; class Mammalia; order Diprotodontia; family Petauridae; genus Gymnobelideus; species Gymnobelideus leadbeateri. The sequence continues at coordinate 436,703 of WOXC01010251.1, forward strand.
TATGATCGAAGTGAAGCTATAAAAATCAGGATAACAATAACTACAGAACTGAAAAATGGGGGAAAATAGCAAAAAAACCTGAATGCTCTAAAATTATATTATCAAAAGTTTACTCCTAAGAAGACTATGACATTTCACTTTCCTCCATTCTTTGTAAAGGGGGAGAAATATGGGTATGAAACACTAAATATGCAATTGGATTTGATTAATGTGTTGGTCAGTTTTGTTGAATTGGGTATTCCCTTCTCTTTATTCTTCATTAAAAGGGATGGCTTTCTGAGTAAAAATGGAGAGAGAGAGAGAGAGAGAGAGAGAGAGAGAGAGAGAGAGAGAGAGATTGGGAGATAAAGAGAGATTGGGAGAATGTTGTAAAAACAAAAGATAAGAATAAAAAGATTTTTTGAGGAATATCAACTTGGCGACTATATGGCACAAAGGGTAAGAGAACAGAGACAGGGAGACCAAATAAGAGGCCACAACAAGGTCCGAATTAGTGTAAATAATAAATCTCATAAATGGTTACAAGTATTCAAATTCATACTAGTTGAAGTTATTATTATATAAAATATGACATTGATTCCAGTACAAAAGAAATATGCAAAGTGAATTTGAATAATGTGACCCTTCATAAGATACAATATTCACAGTTATTTCAATAATCCAGATGAGAGGCGACAAGAGCCTTAGGGTGGTGTCTGTGTGAATGTAAAGAAGAAGACAGAATTGAAAGATGCTGCTAGTGAAGAACCCATACAAATTAGAAACAGAATGAATATGTGGCTTAGCTGGAAGAGTTGAAGATAACTCTGGGTTGTTAAGATGAATTACTGGAAGGATATTGGTACCCTCAACAGAATTAGTGAAATTCAATAGGAGGATGAGTTTTGGGGGAAAGATCATGTGTTCTGTTTTGAACATATTGGTTTTGAGATGTCTGTACTATAGGTGGAGATATCCTATAGGAAACTAGACATGTGTATCTAAACTTTAGTTGAGAGATATGTACTAAGTATATAGTTTTAGGAATCAACTACATAAATGTGATATTGAAACAATGGAGTTGATGAAATCACCGAGAGTACAATAAGAGCATACAGCACAAAACCCAGAGGTACATCCTTGCTTAGGAGGTAGAACACCAATGAAAATCCAGCAAAGGAGATTAAGGGGTGTTCAGACAGGCAGGAAAAAGAGGAGATTGTCATGAATATCTATGAAGAAGAGCATATCCAAGAAAAATAAGGAGGTCATGAAAGATGAAAATTGAGAAAAGATCATTGAATTTAGCGATCAAGAGATCATCTTAGGAGATGAATTTCAGTAGAGTGTGAGGTTTCACAGGGTTGCGAAATGGATGGATATGAGAAATTGTAGGCAAAGAGTGTAGATGGCTTTGTCTAAGCATTTGGTTATGAAAGAGTGGAGACATATAGGACAATAGCTTAGAGGGATGCTAAAGTTAATTGAAGGTCTTTTTAAGGGTAGAAGATATATGGGCATGTTTGTAGGCAACAGGGAAGGAGTCAAAGGGCAAAGAGGCATTAAAAAATAGAAAAATATAGAAAGGATAATCAAAGAAGCAAGCTCCTGAAGATAAAGGAAAGGTATGGAATTGAGGGAAGAAGTAGAGGGTTTAGCCTTGACGTGAGAAAGGACCACTGCTTTCTCTGAGGCTAGAGTAAAGGAAGAGAAAATGATAAATAATTCTGAAGATATTTGCGGCAGCCTCTATTTTTTTTTCAGTAAAATATAAAACAAGGATCTCTGCTGAGAGGGTGACATAAGAGTGTTACAAATAGCTTGAAGAAAAGAAGAGGTTTGGAATTTCCATTTACAGCTCTTAGTTCTGTCCTCTGGGGACAAGAAAAATAGAATCATCATTTTGGATCTAAAAGGGACCTTAGCAGACATTGAGTCTAACCCTTTCATTTTATAGATAAGGAAACTGAGGCACAGAGGGGTTAACTGATTTATCCAGAGTCATCAACTAATAAACTAAACTGTAAGCTCCTAGAGGGCAGGGACTGTCTTTTGTCTCATTTTTTTAAATCCCCATCTCTTAGCCCAGTGCCTGGAACAGAGTAGGCACTTAATAAATGTTTATCAATTGAAGTAACTGAGTAGTACATGAATTGAGATCTTCCTAACTCTAGCTCCAACACCCTATCTACTACATCATGACACCTCTTTGATATTTAATCACCCTTCCACATGGCAGTCATTCAAATATTTGGATACAACTTTCATACCTCTGAAGTCTTCTCTTCTCCGGCATGCACAGCTCCAGTTCCCTCAACATAGCCTCATATGGTATGACCTAGAGGCTCTTAGTAGAGACATCTCCTTTGCCTGCAGCTTTTTGTTCAGCCCAAGCCAGCAGTCTTTGCTTCTTGTCTTGCTTTGTCTTGACTATACTTATGAGTCAGTTTAAGCAGTTGAGTAGCTGTCTGACAATCCAAAGCCTGGGTGAACTGGTTAATTGCTGGTGAAACCTTCAAATGCTTATAAAGGATAGACCTTTGACGCTGCAGTCTGATGCACTGAGGCCATGTAACAAATCGAGTAAGGTCCCTTTTGGGTTGGATGTCCTGACCAATGCCAAAGTTCTTGGGACACTTCTCAAAGGATTGACCACTTTCTTGGCCTCCTGCTTCTTTATTACAGCAGGGCCCAAAGCCACCTTCTTCCCCTTGGCCTTCTTCCCTTTTGGCATCTTGGCTAACTGAACAAGAAAAGCCCTAGAGGACCTTCATCATCATGACTCCCATCTTCTGGATTCTCTCCAGCTTCTCAATGTCCTTCTAAAAATGGGGTGCCCAGAACCAAACACAATTCTCTACCTCTGGTCTAAGGCAGAGTGTAACAGAATGTTCACCTCCATAGCACCAGACACTACAACTCCCTTTACGTAATCTTAGAATACTCTAGCTTTCTCAGTTTCCATAGCATGCTATTGACTCATATCAAACTCAGAGTTCTCCAGAACATTTACCATAAGCAAATGACAGGTTAACATAGTCTTTAGCTACGACATTTCATTAATATACCACATATACAACAATACCTATAGACATATACAGTAATGTGCTATATGTCAGTAATGCCAGCATGTAGTAGTGAATAGAGTTCTGGTTTTATAGTCAGGAAAGCCTGAGTTTGAATCCTGCTTCTGATACTTACTAGCTCTGTGGAATCATGGCATTATCCTTCAATTTCTTGAGTGTCTTTCCTCACCTAAAAAATGTTAATAATACCTATAGTACCTACCTCATATGGTTATTGTAAAACACAAATCAGATAGTGTATGTAAAGTACATTACAAACCTTAAAAGGCTATAAAAATTTTATCTAGGGGGTGGCTAGGTGGTGCAATGAATAGAGCACCAGCCCTGGAGTCAGGGGGACCCGAGTTTAAATCCAGCCTCAGACACTTAATACTTACTAGCTGTGTGACCTTGGGCAAGTCACTTAATCCCAATTGCCTTGCCCTCCTCCCTCCAAAAAGCAAAAAAAATTTTTTTTTAATTTAAAAAAAGAAATTTCATCTATTGTTATTACTTGCTGTTACTTCTATGGGCCTCTGTTTCCTCAACTACAGAATGAGGGAGTTGGATTTGATGTTATCTAAGGTCCATTTGAGCTCTGAATCATATGATTCCATAATCCATACTTAGTGTAGAAGTAAGCATTTTTTTACCCTGAGATATTCTCTTTTTTAGACCCACCTTTTCATTTCAGAATGTATCAGTGTGGGAACCTACACAGGTGTATACACACAAACACACAGTACCTGGAATGTAGCAAATATTTAATAAATGTTTGTTTACTTACACATTTTTACCTTTTTTGGTATAAATTTGACCCAAAGTTGTAAGGGAGTTTTAGTTTAAAATATATCCAGTCTTTGAACAGGCTCTACAGACAGCACAGGGATAAATTTGCCACAGTCAGACCTGGAGAGTCAATTATTCCCCTGAGCATGGCTTAGGGAGCTTAAAATGTCTCAACAGAGTTCTATATCCCAAGTCTATAATGAGCCTCAGAAGTAACCGGTGCTACTTGTATTTTGAGCCACTCTTTGCCATCCCAAGTCTGGTTCTCAGATAGATATATTTTTGGGGAAAATTGACTGTAGAAAGAAAGGCCATTTAGAAGGAGATATGGTTTTCACCCTTGCCTTCCTTGTGGCTACTCTAGCAACAGAGAAAAGTCCAATCAAAGTCCCTTAATGATTCTGCTGAACAAGGTGAAGACAAACAGTTAATGACTTTTACCCAAGATATAAATTAATGTGGTTTGAAAAAAATCCTTTAGGAAAAGGTGTTCAGGAGAACTAATGAACACACAAGTCTAAAAATAGCACATCATTTAATTAACAGAATGCTGTACAGTGGTTCTAATTAAAGTCACTGACAGCACAGATCGAGGACTGGGCTTTTCAGGATTATCGGTTTTCCATCTTTCTCAAGCCTTAAAAAGTTCACTGAAGTCATTTTTATTTTATAGGAAAGGAAGGTCCAGGACCTTATGGAAAATCCAGAATTGAGGAGGGAAATAAAGTTCATTGGGTCGAGGATAAAACAGAAGGCCAAAACTCAAGATGCTAAAGGTCATAATGAGAGCATGTAGGAGAGGGCATTGCACTTGAAAGAATTAAATCCATCATATAGCACTCTGCACAATTTATAAAGAGGCCTGGTAAAGTCAAGAGATGCACCAGTTATTATGTTCTGCATATTCAGCAGTCCCATTCCTTTACTTTGGGGAAGAAGCAGAGACTATAGCTGATATTTCTCGTTGGCAGAACACATGGTTATCAATAGTAATAATAATAAAATAGGTAACATTTACATAGTGCTTTGAGGTTTGCAAATTACTTTCCATATTATCTTAATTGATCCTCACAATAACTTTGTGTTGTGGGTCCTATTATTACCTCTATTTTACAAATAAGCAAACTGAGACCCAGAAATGTTAAGTGACTTATGCTGTATCATCCAGAAAATGTGGCTCAGGTGAGATTTAAACAGAGTTCTTACTGACTCTAGGTCTAGCATTGTCTTCACCTCACTATTCTTTCTTTCTATAAAATAAGATTATATTTGGAAAAAAAAACTTGATCTGCTTCAATAATGCTAAATAATCATGAATTATTATCATTACCTATGCGGAATGATTGGCAAGACACAGCAGAAATTCCTTCCCCCAAATATCTTCCCATCAATGGGAAAATCCATTGTTGCTGAGACATAGATTTAGAGCTAGAAAGGACTTTATAGGTTATCTAGTCCAACCCCTTCATTTTATAGGTGAGAAAACTGAGACCCAGAGAGACTCAACAAAAGTCACACACAGAGAGAGATAGATACAGAGAGAGAAGACTTGAACATGTCCTTTGATGCCCAGCCTAGAGTTCTTTACACTGAACCATGCATGCTCAGTGGTTCCACACAAACCTTTAAAAAGCTTAGAATACTAGTTAGTGATAAGACAGAGTGGAGGAAAGGATCTCTAGCATAAAGAATAGAACTGGCTGTGAAACCAAAGTTGTGGACCCTGAATAACAAGGGGGCAACAAGAGATTATCCCAGTCAAGTTTATTCCTAAAAAGTGGGAATATTAATAGGATAGACAGTGGAAGATGTGCTAGAAAGGACACTCTACTCAAAGCCAGAAAACCTGCGTTTCAGTTTCAGTCCTTTCACCTAATAACCTTGTGACTAGACTAGTCTCTGCGCTTTTTGGTTTCCTCAATAGTGAAATAGTAATAACTGCCATCACCTACCTCATACGATTGCTGACAGGATCAAATGAGTTGATTAAGTTAGAGCACTTTGTCAACTGTATACACAAGTAAATGATTATCAACTCAGCAGGAGGCCACCCTGATACAGAGCATAAAAAGAACAAGAAAACCCTGGTCATGTCAGTCATTACTAGAGAAAAGTCATTATATCAAGCTTATTATATTGCTACCATTATTTATGAAATAAGTTTGAAATAAGAAATTGGGGGAAAGGAATTATAGACGATAATTATGTGAAATCTTGGGATCAAAGTGGTCATTTAAAAAGCTTCAACTGACTGTAGAACTTAATGCAATTTGAATCCACAAACATTTATTAAATATCTATAATGTACAATGTAAGGAAGTACAATGTATGTTGGGATAAAAAAAATTAGCCCTTGCCTTCAAGGTGCTTATATTCAAGATGATGCTTATATTGCAGATGGAATGTTTGTGTGTGTGTGTGTGTGTGTGTGTGTGTATTACAAGAAAAAATAAATATATATTATAAGACAAAAGAGAAGATGAGACAAGGCAAAATCTAAGGAAGGAGAAAACATTGTCAGCTGTGGGGATTAGAGGAAGCTTTACATCCTTTTCTTCCTTCTTAGTTCACCCAAGTCAGCAATTCTAGTCTGCAGTTACTTTAATAATACCAAAGGGAAAGGAAGGAAAACAAAACATGCTGACCATAAAGACTAGGCAAGTTGCACTGAATAAAAATCTTATGCTAAGTTGTACCTCAACTAGCCATAAATGGCAAGCATAACTTTTGACACTTTTGATTCCATTCTGTTCCATACTGACTCTAGGTCTAGCATTCTCTTCACCTCACTATTCTTTCTTTCTATCAGATAAGAAGTTCCTAACTAGTCCTGCTTCCTAGTCAATTGGACTCTAGGTCTGGCTTTACTCTTTATTCATGAGCAGGTACCTTGACTAAGGAGAGAGCCTTCCCTTCTAGGGCTGAAAACCAATTCAATTCCTATTTGTTCTCCTTCAGAGTTGACACCTTTTTGACTAAATTCTGTCATCATGGTGCTGATAAATACCATTAGTTCTCTAGTAAGATTTCTATCCTAAGCCCTTGAAATTTTTTAAAATGCTAAATGAATGTTATATTCAGTAATAAAAACCAAAAATCTTTTCTAAATGGTATGGTATTTTGGTACAGAAATACCTAAACATTCTCCATTAAAAAAAAAAATACAAGCTCAGTCAACTAGATGGTGTGGTGGATAGAGAGCACTGGCCCTCAAGTCAAGAGGACCTGAGTTCAAATCCAGACTCAGATACTTATTAACTTTGTGACCCTGCTCAAGTCACTTAAAAAAAATACTCTCAGGCTATTATGAGCTTTTTCAAAACCCCTAGGTACAAATACCAATACAAGTTTTGTTTTTACCGTGAGTCAGTCAGTCCCTCACTTATTACAAGAACGTTTATTTGTTGTTCTTAAGTCATTTCAATCATGTTCAACTCTCTATTTGGGGTTTTCTTGGCAAAGATACTAGAGTAGTTTGCTATTTCCTTTTCCAGCTCATCTTACAGATGAAGAAACTGAGGCAAACAGGGTTAAGTGATGTGCTCAGAGTCACACAGCTAATAAATGTCAGAGGTCAGATTTGAACTCAAGTCTTCCTGACTCCCGGTCTGGCACTTTACCCACCATGCCACCTAGATGCCCTAAGAAAGCTTAAGGGAGACCTAAAGAATATAAAGTTGTGAATGAAATAGATCTAATTTCTGTTGTGTGAAATAACAGGCAAATACATAATTGCATAAAAAACAGGATTTTTGGTCCTGGTAAAATATGGACAGCTATTGATATGCTTTTGAAAATAGATAATTTAGATACCAGTGGTTAATGTGGATTCCATAGCACTCATAGTTAGAAAGTTCTTTATATATTGGATCTGACCAATATAGGAGCTAGGGTTATAGATTTAGAAGTGAAATGGGCCTCAGAAACTGTGTATTCCAAATTGTCCATTTTATCAACAAGGAAAGTGAGGTCTAGAGAGGTGAAATAATTTATTAGCTCATGGTCATATAGGCAGTGGTTCTAATACCTGAAACTCAGAGAGATTGATCCACTTGCCTCAGATCACAAAGGTGGTGAACGATAATTTCAAGTCTTATGACTTCAAGTACATGAATGTTTCTGTTTTACCAAGCAGCCTACCCAAATAAACTGTTGACATAGATAATAAAGTGGCAGCCCAGTTCTTTTTATGTGAGAAAACATAAGCTGAAGCCAAAATGGAAGAGAGGGGAAAGAGAGCAGTATTTTGTCGATTAAGGCTCCCAAATTCCTTAGTAGTTAGCAAATTCCCAGTCATGGAGGGTCTTCAAGTAAAGGCAAGGCACTGATTGACCTGATGGCTTCTGGGGTTCTTTATGATTCCTTCTAAGATTCCATAATTATAGAAGCTATTTTTTTATTAAGGACTATGACCTAGTAGAGTACCAACATATAAAAAACAAATACATTATTTTTTGTTATCATACTAAATAATAGGATTCAAAGCAACTGCCTAGCTACTCTCTGTGAGAGAAAAGACTAATTCAAATGTAACCCTGAGGATTCTTAGCCCAATTCTCACCCTTACACATGGGTCAGACCTTGGCTACATCTCTCCTTCAGGGTTCTAGGGGTATCCCTGGGGGATTATAAACAATATTTAATAAAGAATAGGAGGAAAACTATAGAGCTAAAGGCATGGCACAGTGGTCTTGGATCATAGAACAATGTTTAGTACACATAGTAATTCAACAAATATTTAGGGATGATTCTCAAAACAAGTCACTGGCTTAATCTTACACTGGCATAATTTTCCCCAAGATCATCAACTAAGAACAAATTTTAGCTAGTCTTAGTTTTCTGCTTGTTTGATTTAGAAAGAGGTATTTATAAAGGTGCTATATTAGGAAAAGATGGTACAAAACATTCCCCCTCCAAATAAATTCTATGACACATTCTCCCCAAAATATATTCCCAGGGGAAAGTGGGCTCAAGCTTAGGGAGCACATATGGCAAAGAAATAATGGATCTTAGTTTCTGTAATTCCTTTTATCCAATGAGTGGGGTACTCCAAAAGTTCCCCTTAAGCATAACAAATCTCTGAGACTGACTCTTCATGCAGACTGCCATCAGATGATCTGGTTATGTGTAGCAGCAACCACACTGGCATACCAAGGATGGCTGCTAGCACAGGTTCTTAGATGGGCTTTACTAGGAAAGTCAGCTGTTCAAGGGGTCAACAATCTTTTTCAATTACATTCATTAGTTCAGGGGAAAAATCAGCACCCTGAACTTCAAAGAAAATCCAAACAAAGAAAACAGAGAAAATACAAGCAGAAAAATAAAGACCAAAAGACAGTACTTCTAATTGTCTGAGAAATTAGCACAGATCAACAGACAGATCCAACTGTCTGACCAAGGCAACACACGCATGGTTACGAGTGAGAGAAGCACCAACATCTGGGTTTTTTAAACATCTGGGTCCTTAATGGTACCCAGAGTTTCATCTGGTCAAATCATAAGAACACTTCCAACGAGTGACCCCCAAAGCAAAATGCTAACTTCAGAGTATATAGATACTTCAGGGTCAGAGGGCATCACAACCCTGGTGATCCACTGTCTAATTACAAAGTAACAAAAGGTGTGGAAGCCTAAGCAAGCCTCTCCTTAGCAAGCTTCCCTTAACGGGCTCCACATGAGGTCTTTTAATGGGTGGGGAAGACCTTATATCCCATTAACATTACAATATGCCAGTAGGACACTGATAGGAAGATGGGAAGTCCAAAATCTTTAAGACCATTTGAACCTTGCAAAGTCCTACTCAGGCCAAAGGTGGGAGGAGACCTGTCCAAGGGTAAAGTTACCTTCCCTCCCTCTAACCCTCCAAGAGATTCCTTTACAGGGGTTTCACTTAAAACTTCAGGCTCACCCCACTTTCTTTAAATCCTCCCATTTCAATTAACGTAATGCTTTTATACAGTCCCCAGAAAATATAACCAAGTCCCAAAGCACACTAACAAAGATCTTTTTACCTGGTGTCATTTCACTTCACCCAATAGCTTTCACAGACTTTTCATATTTATCCTAAGTGTTGGGAAAAGCTTCCTGTAAAAGTTATTATTTTAGTTGGGACTTAAAGGAAATAATGGACGTCACCTGCAGTTTGGTCTTTGAAAATATGCAACCTGATTGTCCCTTTCTTCTCTAAGGAGATTGACCTGCAAAAAATGGGCTTCTTAGCATTGAGAGGAATTTCTCTGACACTTTAGCTCTTGATTTAGGCCTATACAGCATGATTAAATGGGATTCAGTGCTATAACATTAAGTCTATATGCTTCATTTGAGGCTGTCTTGATGGATAAGCAATAGGACTAGAATTTCCAGGTCACTACCATGTGCCACAGCTGTGTAGATGAGTCACAGGAAAGCAGACAGGCCAGCTGTTATGCTCTCATCCACACTGATCAAACTGTAGTGCCAGCATCCTATAGATTTTTCCCTTGGTGTCTTTGGCCTTCTATAGGATTTGTAGAATCACAAGCCTCATTAAAATGCTCATTAGTCTTTATTTTCCTACTGAGTCCCCCAAAGGTTGAATCTTTAACTTCTGGCTCAACCAGGCTTGCTGTCATCTCTGATAGTTCTAGACCACATGGAAGAAAGTATGAGTCCCTATTTTAACCATAATATTATTTAAACCAAAGTTTGCAGGAAACAATAATAGAACAAGAAAAATGCTGACCTTGCCAAAACTTCTTGATGTTCCAGGGGTAAAACTGATTAAAAGAAAGGGCAGACATGTCAGTAAAAAGGATGAACCTTGAAGTTATACTTTGGCGAGGGTAATGGTATTGGAGCAGAGAAGAGAGAAGACCTACCTTGGAGTCAGAAGACCCTGGGTTCAGCTTGATATAGATTAGCTATCTGAACATGGAAAAGTCATCTCAATTCTCAGCATGTCTCTAGGAGTTGGTATATGCATTGGTGAAGTCAATTTCCACGTTAGAAATTTCCCTACACTAAAAGAGTCACAACTTTGGACAAACAACAATCAAAAAAAATGACTGTAATAAAATTGATACCCAAGTAGGCACAAGTCCTAGAAATTAAATGATCAAAAAGGCAAAATGTCATACACATGCCAGCAAAAATGCCTGCAATATAATCTATTTTTGTAGATAATAGATAATGCAGCTTGAATTTGATCCAGGGAGCTTGAGTCAGTATATACATTGTTCCAATCAATTAGCCCAATCCCCATTAGCATTTTTGCCAGGTAAATAATTCAAGCTATCAAATTTCCTAAACAACAGAAGTTGGCTCAGATTTTTTTTTAAAGAAATCTTACATTTCTGTCCAGTAAAATGGAAGAGACATCTTTTAAAATAGGTTCCTGTGGAGATCAGCTATTATTATAAAATTAAAATAACCAAGGAAAAAATAAATCATTTTGGACTATTCAGTTGCTTGCTTTTGGATGTATACATCAGCGAACAAGAGGCTGCAATCTTTAACCTCCAATGTTTAAAAATGAGAAAGAGGACCATATAACAGTGCTTCTAGTGCAGATACATTTGGAATCTTTCCCATTCACCAATAAGTGTGATAGAGCATATTTGGAAAGAATATGTCCAGAAAATGGCCTTTTGAAAAAGTGAAGGAAACAGAAAAATGCATCAGTTTGATTAAATAGAGCTTGTCAAAAGGTCTTCATTTAAAAAAAAAGGGTCATAAGAATCTTTAGGGGTAACCCTCCTCATACTGTAAAATCAATATTTAAATATATCAGATATTTGATGTAAAACTGACGCCTGCAATTCATGGATATTAAGAAACAACATATAACTCTGAAATCAAATTCTTTACTGGAATCTTGACCAAATGTGAAAATTGAGAGAGAAAAAAGTCACAGAATCACAAAGTTGGGAAGAACCTCAGTGATCATCTTGAATAACTCATATTGGACAAGATTCCCCTCCATAAGATGCCAACTGATCTACCAACCTTTGTTTGAAGATTTCCACTGAGTAGAAAACTTCGCTTAAAACTTGACAAAGTTACAAAAACCCTCCACATATCTAAAGTAGTATTAGGAATAAAAACACAAAACAAGAAGTAAAATACTATTATCCAAAGAATAAAATCTTCAGACTCTCTAATTAATATCATTTTCCTATGGATATAAGGGTTCACTCTAAGAAGACTTTGACACTGCATTTCCACATTACTACAACCTTCCCATTGAAACACTGTAAGCTCTGGGTAGAGTGCTACACTCAGCCAGCATGCAGTCACTGTACATCAAAACAAACCCTTCCAAAAAAATTGCCTTAATGATCAAACACCACAGAACACCTATTTTGAAGATTTTATCTTCTAGTCTACATCCGTAGATTATAATTCCACAGGAATAAAAGTGTTATCTTCCCTTAAGGGAATTGAAATTGTTCATGAGACTAATTGGCTAAAAGAGCATTCCTTAGCCTTTTTTTTTTCTGCCACTGACTCCTCTGGAGGTCTGGGAAGCCTTTGGATTGCTATCTCAGAACGTTTTTAAATAACTGAAGAAAATGCTCATTTTAGTTAGAAGTTAGTGAAAATAAAGATGTAATTTCTTTTCCCAGTCAGGTTCACAGATCTGCTGAAATCTATCCATAGATGCCTTGGAGTGCTCTAACTCATTGAGATCATTTCGGGATCCTGACTCTTTCATGCCATGCATTCACTGTCTTTCCCCTCATCCTTTTCACATTGGATAAAAATGTCATCTATGCCTCATCATTACACTAAGTTTCTTTGAAGAACTCACTATAATAGAGCTATATGAGAACTGATACAGGGATTCTGAGTCTGGGATAATTAAAGCAGGCAACCCAGTTTCCACACCGTTTGCAAAGTGATGTCATCTCACAAGATGACTTTCAGATCAAAGTACAGAAATGGCACAATTCAGAATGCTCTAACACTGTACATTTTTAAGTCCCAATTCTGATGTCCCATAGCACTACCACAAGCTCACAATTCAGCCAATGAAGTCGATAATCTTAGGAGGGCTGCGCTGTTGATATTTCATGGCAATTTAATTCAACATAGTTCTGTTCTAATAGCAAAAAGAAAGAGTAGATAATCATAGATGTATATAAAGTTACAGCCTTGGCCAGTGCCGCCTGATTCTGAACTGCTTAAATTGATCTTGCCTCATTTCAAAAAGCCTTCTGGTACCCCAAATACCAGATGAACCATACAATGCGGATCAATAGGTTTTTCTAGTGAAATAATTGTCCGCTGTCTGAGATTCCCATTACTCCTATGACAAAAGAACTATTTGATTGACCTCTTGGAAAATAGCAGATGTGGCTAAGCTCCATGCCCCTGGCCTTATCATGGGAAGCAAGGCCTTGACAGTAATAGGAGCATGCAGTGAATCTGCACTGGTTAGTTGTGAGAAGTCAAACACCTGGGGAAGTCTAATCTCTCCTCTGCTCTCTCTCTCTCTCTCTCTCTCTCTCTCTCTCTCTCTCTCTCTCTCTCTCTCTCTCTCTTCTTCCCACCTTTTCTCTCCCTTCTTCCTCCCTCTTTCACTCTCTCTTTCTTTCTGTCCCCCTCCTACCCTTTTCCCTCCCTACCATCTCTCTCCCTCATACTCTTTGTGTCTGTGTCTCTGTCTCTTTATCTCTCTCTCTATCTCTCTGTTCTTCCATCCATCTGTCTCTATGTCTGTCGGTCTTGGGAAACTAAAAGGTGTTCTTGGTGTGAAGAAAAAGTAGCATTGGTGATGTTCGTTCATATATTTCCTGCCTACTTTTCATCCGTATAGCCAAGTGAACACCCAAATAAAAGCAATTATCGGATAATAAATAATTTTACAAAGTTTTTACTGTCTTAAGGCAAAGTATTGAGTAATATGGGGATTTGTGTCTATACAAGAGGGCCATTGAGAGTGCCATTTGCAGGTTGGAGGCATTTGTGTTTTGGCAACTTTGGCAAAGTCAAACTACATGATAGGCTGCCATCCATTTTGCCTATGCCAAGGGCAGCTCTAGTTGCGTTAGAACCAATCCATTTTTACCTGGAAGTAAAGTCATGATGTTTAAGCACTTATCTGCCAAAGGGACATTATTTTTTTTTATTTTATTACGAACTTGATAATTATGAACAAGTATTTTAATACGCAAAAAGGGGGCATCTACATGTGATGTACTTCCTACAAGGATATTTAAAGTCAATATCTGAGAACTACAGGATCAAGTTCAATGGAATCCTGCCAACCTCTGTAATATTTGCATATGTTTTCTTAAAGACACCTCTATATGGGCTGAATTTGAATTGTCAGATCTCACCCAGAACTGTAGCATGGTTCATACTCTCATCCTAAGATTCACCACCTTGTGATATGTTTGACCTCATTCCTATAATTCAGTGAGAAGTGATATACCATAGAAAAATGAGAGCAGGCCAATGCAGCTATGAAAATAAGACCTGATATGTGTGCCAAGAACTTAAAAGAAGTCAGAAAGTGCCTCATGAGAATCAAGCAATAGGCTTGGCTGAATTTAAAGTATAATACACTCTAACTCCTATTTTGTATTTCATGGAAATAGATGATTTGTAAAGTCATTTTTAAAAGGCTAGACATTGTCTGTTGGCAGCTCGATGTTTACTATGAGAATGATTCACAATGCAATGAAAATTCTATTTTATTGATTTGATTTTATCAATTATAAACCATAAAAATGGAAAAAATTAAAGAAAGCATGTAGAAAGAAAAGAAATACAATTTGTTTTTCTTAATTGGTGATGATGATAACCACAATACATCATTACATTTGATGGAGCATTTAATATTTCCTTTCATGAAATGATACTATCTTACTGATAGCTTCAGAGTCTATAAAAATGTGGCATTTTTCAACCCCCCAAAGAACTTTATTTTCATACCAGTTCCCAAAAAGAGAGATTACAGAGAGCGCTAAATAAAATCAGCTATAAAGGTTTTAGCTTTAACTGTGAGATTTCCTATATCTGGCTCATTTTTGTAATAGTGAAAAGTTAGAAAAGAGAGTATGGGACTGCTTATCATATCCACAGGGAATGATGATTATCTGGTGAAAATATTTGACTTCTATTGGGCATTAAGGAAGACAAGAGACAATGGCAATAATACAAAATCTAACCTGATTTTATCACTTCCTAGAGCCCATAAAAGAATTGTGCAAGTATAGAGTACTAAAAAGTGTGTTCTTGTCCATTTCAAAGTGGGTGGTTAGTGTAAACTCATATATCCCAAGATCTGAAGTCAAATTGCTTGTATTTTTGGTTCTTTGGTGTTCCTTTGGCTCCACGGAAAGTGAAAGAGAAATTTTTCTCTCTCCTCATCTTTCTCTCTTCCTCACCCAAATTAATAACATTAGTCCAAGAATATCCAACACTGTCGAGTGCACATTTGGTTACATATTCTCTCTTCCTCCTCCTCCTCCTCCTCCTCCTCCTCCTCCTCCTCATCCTCCTCCTCCTCCTCCTCTTCCTCCTCCTCCTCCTCCTCCTCCTTCTCTTTCTTCTCCTCCTCTTCCTCCTCCATGTCATCCTCCTCCTTTCTTTTTTTTTTTTTTTGCTTTTCGGAGGGCAATTGGAGTTAAATGACTTGCCCAAGATCACATGACTAGTTTTTGTGTTAAGTATCTGAAGCTGGATTTGAACTCAGGTCCTCCTGACTCCAGGGCCTGTGCTCTATTCATTGTGCCACCTACCCACCCCCTCCTCCTTCTTTCAAAATCTGGAACAATTAATTTTTTTGTCCTGTGAAGTTTCATTATTTATTTCTTGAAAATAGCTCTGAATAAAAAGGCGTTTTAAAAAACAGCATTGCATTTTAAATGGAGCTACTTGACTAGACCTTCAAACCCAAATCATTCTGGCTTTTATTTAAGGATTCATAATGGTTCTGACCCAAGCCTCTGTGGCTCATTGTTGAGGTTCTGATGGCTTAGAATGAGTGTGCAGATCAAGGTCACCTACTGAATCCTAGGCCATTGCCAGTTGTCTCGACCTTTGTCTTGCCCCTGGACTTTGATGACTTTGGAGGACAGAGTGAGACTGATGATTCTGCAAAGCTCTGCCTTGCTTAAATCCAATTCACACACAAGACATCACCTTCATAATGTCATTAGTCTCTTTGAGAATGAAGGATGAACAGTAGTAGTAATATTCACAAAACCCAAGAATACTTTTCACTGGTTACACCATTACCCCAGGTGACAGGAAAGAGAATTAACTGAGCAAATGGGTTTGATATGCTTCTAGAACATATACGAGATTATTAAAGAGTCATCAGACTTTTTTTCAGGTACATCCAACTCTTCATGACCCCATTTGTGGTCTTCTTTTCAAAGATACTTGAGTGTTTTGCCATTTCCTTCTCCAGAGTATTTTACAGATGAGGAAACTGAGACAAACAGGGTTAAGTTACTTGCCTAGGATCATACAATTAGGAAATGACTGAGGCCAGATTTGAACTCAAGATGATGAGTCTTCCTGACTCCAGGCCCAGAACTCTATCCATTGTGCCACCTAACTGCCCTAAAGAGTTGTATGTAGGCCTGTTTTTATCTACCAGAAATGTTGGTGGTTATTTTCTGATGAAAGCGCAAAGTTCTAAATTATAGAACCTAAAACTAGAAAGGACTTTCAAGACCATCCTGTACAACTCCTTCATCTTACAAAGAGGGAAATTGAGGCCCAGAGAAAGTGACTTGCCCACGGTCGTTGAGGTAGAAAAAAGCAGAGCCTGAATTGATGGACAGTTCCTCTGACAAGAAAGTAAGTGCCCTTTCCACTCTCCCTCATTGCTTCCTCTGTGACTTCTTTCTAAAAGAATAACGAAAGGAAGTATGGCTATAACATTCACCCTGGTTTAAACACTTTTGTTTACATGTATAAACAAACTACAGATTGCACAGCAGGCAAATGAAATGTGAACCCAGGTCTCCTGACCCCCAGTCACTGTGCTTTCTACTTATAAGTGAGCTGCATAAACGTGGACAAATCATTGAAGCTCCATAGCCTTACTTCCCTCATCTGTCAGAGAAAGGGATTGGACCCACTGATCTCTAAGGTTCTTTTTAGGCCAGTGGCTATCAATATTCTTTCCTTTTGGTTAAGCATAAATTATCTTAACTTAGGCAATAAAGGAGGGAGTCAAGTCAAGTCAAAAAGCATTTATTAAGTACTGACTATATGCCAGACATTGTGCTAAATGCTAGGGTTGACCACCATAGAGGGGGTCCCAAAAGTCTTAGTGTAGTTTGTTGCTGTTCTGTCATTTTAGTCATGTACAACTCTCTGTGGCCCATTTGGGGTTTTCTTGGCAAAGATATTGGAGTGGCTTGCCATTTCTTTCTCCAGCTCATTTTACAGATGAGGAAACTGAGACTAACAGGGTTAAGTGACTTGCCTGGGATCACACAGCCATTAAGTGTCTGAGTCTATATTTGAATTCAGGTCTTCCTGACTCCAGACCTGGCACTCTATCCACTGCATCACCTAGCTGCTTAAAACTGCACAAAGATTTTTGGGATGTCGTATATCTCTGTGTGTGTTCTATGTGTGAATATGTGTATATTTTAGATGTGTGTGGTATGTTGTATATGTGTATAAGTGTATTATAAGTTTGTGTGTGTGTATATATATATATATATATATGTATACACGTAGATAGATGATAGACAGATATAGATGTTTTGTTCTTTCTCGTGTTCTTCCCTTTCCCTACCAGAGATGGGGAACCTTCGGCCTCAAGGCCACAATTTGTTCTGTGAAGTTTGGATTCAGGGCCATATGTGGCCTTGAGGCCACAGATTCCCCACCCCCAAAGACCTATTGATAGTTTTGCCTATTTGAAAAGTAACAGAATCTCCTTTATTCTAATTATTATTGTTACTAGTATTAAGGCAAAAGGTAATGACAATTGCCATTTGGTATTTATATCCATACTAGTAAGAATATTAATTATTATACTCAAGGCCCTATGACTTCATAACTGTGAACTCCCAGTGTGGGAGCTCCCTCTACCAATGGGAATCACGATCCATAGCTATCTTAGACAGTTGCCTGAGGCTGAGAGGTTGAGTTACATATCCATAGTCATACAGTCATAAGCGTCCCAGGCAGGATTTAAATCCAAGGCTTTCAGACTCTTCTAAACCACTCTGCTTCTTAGTTTATTATCAACATATCCTCAATTATCTCAACCTGGGCAGTAGGGTATTCAGTCCAAATTGTACAGAATAGTTGACATACTTTATTACATGTCAACAGCCACCAAAATGAGAAGAAATGAAAGTTAAAATTTGTATTCTGCAGGGTTTTGTTTATACAAGAAATTCTTGCTTACCTTTTGGTGACTAGGAGAGCCAACCCCAAGGTTTTTAATTCTTCCTGTGGGCAATTAACTGAAAATACCTTGTCATAAACATTTTTAAAAGGTCAAAGAGATGGCAACAATTTTGCTAAAGAGATAAATGGTCAAATAAAACACTGAATTGGTAATTCCCAAGCGACAAAAGCTGCACGCTCTGATCAATAAGGAGACATGTAAAAGGAATTGTGGGATGAAGGGCGGGCCAACCTTGAAGTGTTAATAACTGGCTTCTCTATTCTGCTCAGCACATCATGTCTTGCAGCAGGTGCTGAAGCCCCTAAGCAGCAAGTGAATAATTACAATCTGAGAGAATTAAGATTTTGACACCTGAAATAAAATATCTTAAAGGACTGGAGAAATTAATAAGAGCTAGAAGAAGGAGCTTTACAAAGACCAAGGTAAGAATATTAAAGCATTTCCTCTACAAAATATATTCATCTGGTGTTTGGTTCATATCTTAATTCTCCTATTTTCCCTAACTTTTGCATTATCTCTAATATACTTCAGAAACTCTCAGCATTAACAGAATATTAATTAATTTCCAAATTCTCTTCATATTATTTCTCCCTGTCATATCTCCTCCAAACTTAGGTTCATACTTGAAATGGGACTTCAAATTAGCCCACGTTGAATCAATATCACATTTTGATATCAGAAAATAAATCTTAAATATACATTGTAAGTAAGCTTTATTCATGATGGTTTTGAATTCTTTTTAAAGTGGAAGGCATCTCCTGTCCTTGTAGATTTTTGATTGCTGTAAAGGGTACTTTCTCACTTAATATGTGTTATAAATTGCTTATCTGTTTTTCTTAAGAAGACTCTATCTTCAGTTCACATCCACTAAACACTCAATAAAATTTAAGTGAACACAGTCTGGGATGTAAACACAAATAAGTGAGGCATGTGAAGTTTAAAGAAGAGTGACACTAAGTCCAACTCCGAATGCCAGAGTTAGAACTTATGTCTGCTCTGTTGATCTATTCTTTTTTTCTCTCATAATGTCAAAAATAATAACAGTGACATAGATTATAGCTCCAATGATGCAGAAACTTGCCAATAAGAGAGAGTTCTGTGTGTGTGTTTGTACTTAAAAACCAACTCATCCAACTCATGATTTTTTTAATTGGACAGTTGGTGGTTAATTTTAAGTTGTTAGGGACTCCAGTACATAACATGCCACATGCCATGGAGAGTTAATAAATGTTGAAATAGATTGTTTGTCTCCCTCTAGTCAATGACCAACTCCAAGTTACTGTTTGGACCCAGTAACAGGTGTCACTTTTCCTTTTGAATAGGTTTCATGTGGGGGAAGAGGTTGGGGAATAAAGAAAAAAATCTATATATAATTCTGTACAGCAGCTTTGAAAGTAACTCAGTCACCCAATGTGAGTTTAGGAAATGGAACAGAATGCTATTTGATGTTTTTTTTTCTTTTATATAAACTGTGTGTGTGTATGAGTGAATTAAGCTAGTTACAAAATTCATATTCCATTTTCTCCATATATATATAGAAAAGTTGTAACATCTGAGAACATAGACTGTGTCTGATGTATATTTTTCTCTCTTCCTCAGAGTCTAGCATAATGTATTGTTCAGAGTAGGTACTTAATTATATTTTGAATTGAACTGAATTCCTTGAAGGGTTAGTGTTTCCACATGTATACATCAATACATGAAGGATTTGTGATTTTGTTCATGTGGTAACTACTTGCACTTTTTCAGATAGAAACCCATTTGTAACATAGTCTTAGAGAATTGTGTGAACCTCAAAAACTAAGCAAATAACCCATATTCACTCAGTAAGTGTTCAGTTTGAAGTACCAGACCTTCTGAACTTCACATCTAATAGTCTATCTGCTAGTATATGAGGATTCTTAACGTGGGGTCCATGAACTTGGCAAATAACTTGAGAGAATATATATGTATATAAATGTGTGTATGGGTACACACATACACATATATTATACAGACAGATAGACAGAGGCACATATATACATATAACTGTATTTCAATATATTTGGTTTCCTTTGTAATCCTATGTATTTTATTTTATGCATTTTAAAACATTATTCTGAGAAGGTGTCCTTAGGCTTCATCAAACAAGCAAAGGGGTTTCACAACACAAAAAAAGGTTAAGAACTCCAGTCTAGAGTATTCTACTATTCTTTATGTGTACTTACTCACATACACATTGTCAGTGATCTATGGGATGATAGAACAATAGGGCTGAAAGAGACCTTTGTGATTCTCAAGCCCAGTCTCCTCATTTCAAAACTGAGAAAGCCAAGGCCCAAAGATGCTAAGGGAGTGGCATAGTTAGGTTGGGCAGTGGCAGAAACAGAACCTATGGCCCTCTGCCTGCCAAGCCAATACTTTTTATATTACCTTACAGAACATCATCTTCTGAACTCAATTTTCCCTAGATCTCTTGTTCAGATGCCATATATGGAAAAGTTCATGAGTCTGCAGTTTAGAGAGTCCATTTTTAACAAATTGGTTCATTAATTATTTAATTGAGGAGGCTTCTGAGCAATAAAAGGCTTGCTTACCAAAATTGGATAATCAGCTCATGAAACATTGAGCTCAAGAAATTCAAAAACTATCAGAAGTCAATACATACTGCCTCTCCATTTGATAAATGCCACCCACTAGCTGCCAACGTCCCAGGAACTAATGCTTTGCCCCAGCACTCCACAGGCATACATTAATGGAATCAGTAGCATAAAATATAAACAATGATGTACATATTGATTGCTTGGGACACTTAGAACCAAACAAACATTTGAAAGGTCAGTCATTTTACTTCCATCAAATTGCAGATTAGTCATTTGCATGATGCTAAAAGTTGGATCACAATGTCCATTACTGCAGTGATATATAAACTTCATCATACCAGACCTGCAGAAGCATCCTTATGTCATCTGGCATTAAAAATGCCCAGAAAGTGCTTAATCCTATAAAACACATGGAAATAAATGGTGCTGTATAAATGACTCAAATACTCAATAAGGAAAGATATTGTCTGGCAGAAATCTATTATGCAGACTGCATAAATGTCAGGAAATAGCATTTTACTCTGACAGCACATTTTTAAAGGTTTCTATAAGTCAATTACTAAATGAGTTTACAAATGAATGTGTGGCCTTTGTTTCTAGAATAATAGTTCCAAAACATTCAGCTCTATCTAGTATATGAACAAAATTATTGGAAAACTGTTTCTAAAAAAATTTATTTGATCAACTCAATTTCACAGGTGGAGTTTTCTCCAGACTTTTCCCCTAGAGAAGAGAATGTTTCCTTAAAAACAGTATTAGTTGGGGCAACTAGTTGGCACAGTGAAAAGAGCACCAGCCCTGGAGTCAACAGGAACTGAGTTCAAATCTGGTCTCAGACACTTAACACTTACTAGCCATGTGACCTTAGGCAAGTCACTTAACCCCAATTTCCCTCCCTTCCCCCCTCCAAAAAGCAAACACACACACACACACACACACACACACACACACACACATACATATATATGTATATATATATATATAAACAATATAAGTAATAATAGTTTCTATGTCAAGCAGAACCTTATTAACAATCATATGAAACAGATAGTGCAATTATTACAATATCCATTTTACAGATGAGGAAACAGGCTACATGACTTACCTATGGTTACACAGCTAGAAAGTGTTAGTTGTAGTCATTGTTGTTCAGTCATCTTAGACTCTTCATTACTCTATTTGGGTTTTCTTGGCAAAGATCCTAAAGTCGTTTGCCATTTCCTTCTCTAGCTCATTTTAGAGATGAGGAAAATGAAGCAAAAAAAAAAAAAGGATTAAATGACTGGCCCAGCATCATACAGATAGTGTGTGAGGCCAGCTTTGAACTTAGGAAGATGAGTCTTCCTGACTTCAGACCCAGCCCTCTATCCACTGTGCCACCTAGCTGCCCTAGGAAGTGTCAGAGCAGGGACTAAAATTTAAGTCTTCAAGTCCCAAGTCCAGTGGTCCTTCTGTTCCAACACAGTGTGTCTCAAATAGAAACTTTTAAAATCTAATATAGGGTATTCCAATGTCACTTCTTAAAGCAACATTTTGGTGTACTTCAGCACACAGATACAACTTTCACTGAGGCTTAAATATTCATTTTTTTGTGTCTATATGGAGTTTCCATTTAAGAACAGACTAAACTAGACAAAAAGAGCATATGGGCCACAAAACTCTATGGCATCAAGCCCCACCTTTCAACAAAGCACCATTTTTTAATCAGTGTCCCTTTTGCCTTGTTTTTTTTTTTATTTTTATCTTTATTTTTTCTGGTTAGCAAGCATTTATTTTCTTTCCTTCCCACACCTCCCCCAAACTGAACAGTAATAAAATCCCCCATAACAGATATTAATAGTCAAATGAAATAAATTAAAACATTGTTCATGTCCAAAATACATATCTCTTTCTGCATTTTAAATCTGACATGATACATCATTGCATTGAGTAGAGTTTTAAAGTCTTTCAAAATTCTTTTTCTTTAGAATGTTGTTTTTATATAAATTATTCTTCCAGTTCTATTTATTTCACTCTACATCAGATCATATTGATCTTCCCATTTTCCTCTGAAACTGTCCATTTCATCATTTTTTATGGTGCAATAATATTCCATTAGATTCATATACTATAATTTGGCTCATTTAGCCATTCCTCAACAAATAAACAGTTTCTTTGTGTCTAGGTTTTGTGCTATTATGTAAAGAGGTACTACAAATATTTTTGTACAGATGAGTCTTTTTCCTTTTTCTTGGTTCTCTTTGGGTTATATGTCTAGTAATGGTATCTCTGGGTCAAAGCATATGCATGGTTTAGTATCATTAAGACCTTGCTTTACGTATATTTTTTTAATCCTATCCCATTGTACTATGAAGTGTTATGTGTTTCAGAATGGGGAAGAGGAATTAGTTATCACAAATATAAAATACTAAACTTTTCCTTTGAAATTGGTCCCAGTGAAACCAAAGTTGAAAAAATTCTTCCCATTCATTGGTTAATAGGACTGTCAAAGTGAGCAGAAGGCTTCCTGAGGAATGTCTTACTGAATCAGTGAGAGTGTCAAATTAGGAGGGAGTCCTGAATAAAGAATTGTGAAAATAATTTCAGTGGATTTTCTCTGGTAGATTCTTTCCTTAGATATAAAAAAATTTACTTGGTCTCATATTTCCAGTTTTAATCTAGTACTTTTTTTTTCAATTATAATCTCTGTGCCACCTAAGAAAACCAGACAGTCTATCATTTTGATATCCATTGTATGGGATCTTCTGTCTATCTTAAAAAATCTTTCTGAAACAACAGGTTATCCACTTTTTTCTATTTTGCATAGCTGGTCATCCAGCTCCAATGGAACACATTTCAGCACTGAAAAGTGTTAGATAGACTGCTGGATCTGATGTTGGAAAGACCTGGGTTCAAATTTTGATTCTGGCACTGAACAAGCAGTGTAACTAAAAAAGACACTTAATCCTTTTCAGCCTTCATTTCCTCATCCTACCTCATAGCATTGTTTTGAAACTCAAATGAAATCATATTTGTAAGCACTTTGCAAAGTTAATTTCTTATATAAATATAAGCTATTCTCTTGCTCTTAAAATTCTGTTCAATTAATAACAATTCATAAATTTAGGTAAAGCTTCAATTTAATACCATATCTATAACTAAGAAACCAGACTGTTAGTAATTGACATGGAAAATTGTTTAATTCTAATAAAGAAGAAAATAGAAATAAAAAATCCAAAGGAGGAAAATTCCCATCTTCATTTTAAAAGTCATCATTTGACATTTATTAATAACCTAATTGCTTATAGATTAAATTAAGAAATTATTTAAATGGCATATAAAATTTAATCATTACAAATAATTAGACCAAAGAAAGCAATAAAATCAGGTTAGCCCAACTCAAATAATTATTCCTAGGTCAAAAGGGCAAGGAAAATTTAAAGACAGACCAATACTAATTACTGGAGGCAGATACACTTTGCATGTATTTTCCATTGTAGGTTATCTTCTTAAAGATAGCTTGTTTTCCATTAAGTGAAATAAACAAGCTTTCATTACCAGTTTCCTACTATTTACATTTAAATAGGCTCACAAACCCTGAGCAACTTGAACCCCTATTATCACATCCAAAATCAATCAAGTCTATAACATTCATAATCTAGGCAATGGAAAAAACTAAAGGGGAAAAACATCACTCAAATGTGCTCTATTAAGAAATTCAGGCTTTAACTTCATTTTGTACAGAAACCATTAGTATGAGAATAAGCTTTTACTAAATGATAACAATGACTATTAATTACGGATGCCATCTTTTAGCAGAGGCAGAAGAAAATATGTATTCTCTAATATATTAAGCAGACCGAAAATGTTTGTTTAAATCAAATCTAGTAACTAAATAATATTTTAGGGAAACACTCTGGGTTTCAGAAAAGATTTTCAGGAGATTGTTTTTGGCATTTGGTTTTCAACTATAAATTTCTTTTAAAGGTAGCATAAGGAAGAGCTTACCAATCCACACACTCAATATGCCTTCTTCCATTTCTGTTCCTTTGCACTGGCTATTTTCTTGAGCCTAGAATGCACTCCCTTTTACTTCACCTCTTACAATCCCTCTCAGCAAAATTACTACACAAAGGTTTTACTAATTTCCCAAACTGCTAGCATCCTCCCTTCTGCCCTTGCCAAAAGAGCTCTTGTACTTTGTGTATATGTTGCATATGCTTATTCAGTGCTTCTGGCACTGAACAAGAAATGTAACTGCGTTCTTCCTGTAGAATACATGTATTCTCCTTGTAGAGTGTAAGCTCCTTGAGGTCATGAATATCTTCATTTTTTTTATTTGTATCCCCAGAGCCCAGCATAGGATCGAGCACATAGTATGTGCTTCATGACTTGACTGAGTATTAAATCTGGAGCCAGGAAAACGTAGGTTTTAATCCATCCCTCATGCAGCCACCACCACAGTTTAGGTAGGTCCACTGCCTTTCTGAGTTATTGCAAAACCCTCCTGCCTCAAGTCTCCACACTCTAAGCTATCCTCCACATATCTGCCAAAGCAATTTTCCTAAAACACTCCCCTATTCAATAAACTATTATTAAATGTAAACTCCTCTCTTGGTCATTTAAGGCTCTTGAAATCTTGATCTCTTCCTTCTCCATTTATTTTACATGTCACTCCTTTGGGGTACTCGACAATCCAGCTATATTGGTCTACTTACTGTTTCTCACTTAAGGTACTCCATCTCCCGTCATCATGCCTTTGCATAGGATATCCCCTCAAGCCAGAATCCTCACCCTCCTTACAACTGTCCTGGAATCGCTGATTTCTTAAAGGCTCAGCTCAAATGTCATCTTCTGTATGAGGCCTTTCCCATCCCACACTGTCTTTCAAAAGCTAGTGTCTTCCCCCTCAAAGTTACCTTTGTATATTATGGCTATATGTGTGTTTTGTATTCCCTCAAGGGAAACGACTGCTTCACTTTGTTTTTGTATCTCTTAATATAATGCTTGAGGGGCAGCTGGGTGGCACAGTGCATAGACCACTGCCCTGGAATCAGGATGACTTGAGTTTAGATCCGGCCTCAGACACTTAACACTTACTAGCCATGTGACTTTGGGCAAATCACTTAACCCCAATTGCCCTGCCTTCCCCCCTCCAAAAAGAAAAAAAAAGAATTTAAAAAATACAATGCTTGACTTATAAAGGGCCCTTTAGTAAAAATCCTATTAACTTGGTTCAAGACCCTTTTTTTCTTAACACCTCATTTTCTCATTTGTACATTGGAAATTATATCACCTACTGGCTCTTCAAATGAGATGAACTACAGAAAACATTTGACAAAACATTAATCTGATACTTAAATGTTAGTTGCTATAGTGGATGAACAGAAAATAAGGTTTCAAATTTAGAAAAAAGAAAAGAAGATTTTCCTTTACCATTCATGAGATAAATAAGGAAAACATTTGTCACCAATTTCACATTACCTAACAACATTAGAATTTCTTTAAATATATTAAAACACATATTTATTATCTACCACACAATTCTAATCACTTGAAGTATTTTTTTTTAAAAAACTCCAATAATAAACTTCAGGGAAACTGATAATATAAAGTGCTTGTTTGCTACTTTCTCCCCCAAGCACTTTACCCAAGTGCTCTGTTCTAGACAATCTGGCCTTCTTCCCATGCACTATGCATGACATTACATTTCTCCCTTGTATGCCTTTGTGTAGACTCAAGAATTCCCCACATCTGGAATGCTCTCCCTCCTCATTTGCTACTCTTACAACATATATACTTATATATGTTGCTCCCCCTACCCGACTCCTTAGAAGTAGAGACTATATCTGATTATGTCTTTGTACCTCCAGGGTTTAGCACAGTGCCCAGTACAAAGTAAGCATTTAAAGAGTGCTTATTAAATTTATTTGAATTTAATTTGAGAAATCGTATCCTGCTTTTGATGATCCCAAGCTGCTCCCTGACACAAAAGATCAACTTTTCAACACTAGTATTATCCTAGTGATACTTCCATATCTACAAATCATTGTATGCCATGATCAAAATTTTTAAAAATCAAAAGAATCAAAATTTTTATTGATCCAAAGATCAATGGAGAAGCACATGAAGCTACAACATATCACATGTGGTGATACATACAAGAAGCGGTATAAAAACCCTGATTACAAAAGTACATAGGCAAAAAAGGAGGTAAACTGTTCCTGGATCAAATGTAAGGGACAAAATATGGTCAGCCTGTGTTGCCCTGGTAACTACAATATATTAAAAACAATTAGAGTATAACCACAGTCATATTAGTAAAAATCATTTTAGAGGCTTCATGGAAAGATATGGGCAAGTGTATACAATGCTATATATACATATATACATATGAATAATTACATGTATATGTGTGGATTCAATCTATATTTTTCCAATCTGTTCCCTTGTACCCACAGGGGTTAGAGTACGGATTCATCAAAGTATAAAAATGAAAGTGAGTTGGGCCTCTTCTTCAGTTATCAAAGTTTAAATGATATCACTACATATAACTGCTATTTACTATGATTTGGAAAGTATGATTTTATGACCACTTCGACTTCTATAACAGTGTATTATTTTCTTCAGGGGCATAGGATAGATGGAAGGATCCTTTAAGACTCAGTTTGGAAATTTCAAAAATTAGGTAATATCTATTGGGTTGACCAGCATGCCTGTGATCCTCCAGCCTAGGATTAATGAATTTATTTATTTATTTGTTGTTTGTTTGTTTATTTAGAATCTTTTTAATCAGTATGTCAGGGGTATATAGAAGCCTGATTTCATAGAATCAGAATAACAAAATATCAAATTTCAGAGGAATTTCAAAGGTCATTTTGTCCAACCCTTATCCATACAAGAATCTTCATCTTGTCCAACTTATCCTTTGCTTGAAGACCTCCAGTAAGTGAGAATTCACTACCTCCTAGGGCAAAGTATTCCATATTTGGGCTGCTCTAACTGTTAGAAAGTTTTTCCTAAATGTGTCTCTTTGAAACTTCTATCCACTCCTCCAGTGACCTCTGGGACCTAGCAGAACAAGTCTAATCACACTTTCCATGATAATATTTCAAATAGTTGAAATCAGCTCTCATTTCTCCTTCTAACACTTCTCTTTCCCATAACAAACATCCCCTATTCCTTTAATCAATCTTTACATGAAATATATTCAAGGTTTTTCATCATCCTGGCCACCTTCTTCTAGATGTTTTCTAGCTTATCAATGACTTCCCTCAAATGTGATATCCAAAACTAAACCAAATATTTTAGATGTGGTCTAACCAGGACAGAGTATAGTGGAGCATTCACCTCCCTAGTCCTTGACTCTATCCCTCCCTAATGGAGCGTAAAATTGTATGACCTTTCTTGGCTACCATATCATCCTGTTGACTTATATTGAGTTTCTGTTCCACTAAAAAGCACAACTATATTTCAAACAGCTTCCTAGATAAACCTCTCCCACATTGTACTTATGAAATTGATTGTTCACACCTTTGTCATTCTTTGCATTCATCCCTAAAAATTTCATTACATTTCATTCAATCCAATGCTCTAACTTATCAGCATCTTTTAGGATCCTAAGTGATAGGGGGAAGACCCAGAGGGGAAGACACAGAGGAGTTAATTAAACTTGCACCTTTACATTTTCTGGCAAGGAGTTTTTACTAGAGGCATCTAGGAAGACCCCAAACACTTTTTGTGGTAAAGGGAAGAAAGAGGCTATTGAGAAGGATACCATCAGCACCATGGCTGGGGATAGCAGTGGAGTCAGGAGGTCAGTCAGTAAGTACTGTGTCTATAGAATGCAGTAGAGTCAGACACCATTATGTCGCACTGCCTCACAATTAACATGAAATTAAACCTTTTAAAGAGGAGGAAGAATGGTGTCTGGTGCTAGTAGTGAATTAAACTGGTCACAGTTAAGGAACCTTTGGTGGTTTTGCAGAAAGAAAATCAGATCCATTTAAGCTTCTTAAGAAATGGAAAGGTTACAGTTACTGTGTTTGGGATACTCCAGGGACTTCCCTGACAAGCACATGTTTCTATATGTCTTTACTAGTACTTTGTTTCATGGAAAGGCAACCAGGGGAGAAATATTTTGGGTCTACCTTTTGCATTCCATGACCTATTTAATATCTCCCCAGGAGCCAAGGCCAAATAACTTTGTATGGATGAGGTATTTTGGAGTCTACATTGGTTATATCTCTGATATTTTAACTGCCTGAGACTATTAACCTTGGAGTATATGTGTGAGGGTTCTAGATATAATGGAAACAATGACTTCCTATGTGTCCACAATCAGATATTGAATAGCCCTAATAATGTGATACCCAATCAACAGAATAATGTGAAATACCCAGTGTCCATTTATATTATTGATTTTCTAGTATATTTTTGTATTATACTTCACACCATTGAAGAATAGTGATTTCCTTAATGTTGATACTCCTTTCACCAACACAGATTATGACATCTCTACAATATGGGCTATAAAAGTTACAATAATCAAAATATTAATTAGCTAACCTGGGGATAAATACCTCTAAATTTAAACAGGTTCGTCCACAAGCAAGAGATGTACAGTCTGTCTCCTGGCCTGTACTCAAAGTTTTTCTAGCTTGGTAGAACATCTCAGAGTTTGTACTCAGTCTTCCAAGAATTCAGAATGACCTCTATATGCCATCAGAGGCTCTTGTGTAGACTTTTTACTTTAAAAAAATGTTTCGTGTACTCATTATGGATTACAGTAAAGGTGGGAAGTTGGGAGAGACAAGAAAACAAAAATATTAATAATCAAGACAATTATTTTTTTAATCTACAAAGTTCAAACAACAAATCCACAGTATGAAAAGAATACAAAGGTGATGACAGTTATCTTTAATTGCAGTTTATTTTATACAATTCTGATGTGTAAAGTCTAATGTTGCCAAGTTTTAGAAAAACTTCCAAGTTTCTATAAACATTAAAAAGGTATCTATAAATAAGACACAATGAATGAAAAGCAAAAAATTTCCCAATTTTTTCAAGTTGAAAACATGAGTTTAGGGGCGGCTAGGTGGCGCAGTGAGTAGAGTGCCGGCCCTGGAGTCAGAAGGCCCTGAGTTCGGATCTGGCCTCAGACACTTAACATACAAACAAAAACCTAGCCGTGTGACCTTGGGCAAGTTACTTAACCCCAATTGCCCTCCAAAAAAGAAAAAGCAACAAAAAAAAAAAAGAAAAAGAAAAGAAAACATGAGTTTAAATGAACGCCTAAAATTCTTTTCTCCAGAAATGAAAAACAATAATGATTGTGAAACATTTTAAAAGATAGGCTTGGGGTGGCTAGATGGCACAGTGAATAGAGCACCAGCCCTGGAGTCAGGAGGACCTGACTTCAAATCTGGCCTCAGACACTTAACACTTACTAGCCACGTGTGTGATCTTGGGCAAGTCACTTAACCCCAATTACCCTCTAAAAAGCAATATATATATGTATATATATATATATATATATATATATATATATATACATACATATATACATATATATATATACATATATATGTAATTAGGGAATTTTTAACAATAGAAATAGAAACATAATACAGCATGGATGATGTTAACTTGTTTTTCTCTAAGTTAATTGAAAGCCCACAGAGATCCATTTCTATTTGAATTTGACACCTCCAACTAGGTTATTCTTCTCATTTTATAGCTGAAGAGACTGAGGCACAGGGACATGACATGACTTAATGAAGTCATACGGTTAGTACACAGCAAAGCCAGGATTCAATTCTAGGTATAATACTATTTCAATTTTAACTTAATTATAAAATGGGCACTGGTAAAAATTAATCATGTATTTCCTCACTATTATTTTTAGTACTGGCTCTAGCAAATAATAATAATAAGAGTTAGCATTTACATAGCATTTCAAAGTTTGCAAAGCTCTTTACAATTATTGTCACATTTTATCCTCATAACATTATTTTCTTGTTTATTCTCACCACAACGCTACGAGGTAGGTCACCATTCTCCAGATGAGGAAACTGAAGCAGACAGAGGTTAAGTGATTTACCCAGAGTGTCTGAGGCTGTATTGATAATCAGGTCTTTAGGCCCAGGACTTTATCTGCTATACCACCTAACTTATATGAAATAGAAGATTTTTTTTAAATCAGCCTTATGATATTTGATGTTGTTAGTAATAAACTTCTAAATTATTTAAAATATTTTATTCCAAATGCTCCACCATAAATGCACTTCAAATGAAAGGATGATAGAATTTAGGAATAGAAGAATTCTCAAAGGCAGTCATCGAGTACAACCACATCATTTTATAGATAAGAAAACTGAAACTTAGCAATCAAGTGACTTGCTCATGTCACACAGCTTGCAAACATCAGGCAGTTCTAGAACTCAGGTCTTCCTGCCTCCAAATCCAGCATTCCATTCACTACAACACTTACCTGTAAAAAGCTTGAGAATCATCATTTAAGGGTCTTTGAAGCTTAGGCACCACTGAGTTCTCTGCAACAAGTGGTCTGCTGTTTGGGAGATATGGAAATGACCTGTTGATGCCATCTGGGCTTTAAAAACAGCTTTCCCAAACTTAATACTCCAGCATCAAGAGTCTTGCATTGAGGTCAGAGTCGTGAGCACATTAAAAGGCAAATGGGACTCCCTGTGGTGAACAGCCACCTCCTCACATTTGTGAAACAACTGCCATACTGCCAGCTTTCCTTGTTCCGTGACAAGGCTCCAGCGCCTCTCCTGGGAGCCTTCTGGCAGCAGTGGCAAACAACAGAGGCCAGCAGGAATGTAGGAGAACAGGTGTTCAGCCTTCCCTGGGCTTTCTGCATGCAGAGAGAGACTAGGCCAAGCACCACCGGGGCTTCCCATTTCTTCAGTGCCCTCTTGCCCTCACCCATTTCCGTGTCTTGCTTCTTTTCATGCAGCAGATGTTTTAAAGATTTGTCTGCTGGGCCATGGAGCTTAGAACTTGCTGCTGGCTGGTTTTCTTTGTCACCGCTCTAGAGGACCTTTATGGGAAGTTACCCCAGGACTATAGGTCCTCATAATACAATTTTGAGGATGAAAAGCCAGGTCAAACATAAAGTGCTTTTGATCAAAAAATGAGGGAAATGATAAATCAAAGCCTCAGGATGCTCCAGGCTACTCAGTTATTCCAGGCTTTTGGCTTCTACTTCCATTCCAATAATTTATGGAATGGAAAATCTGAGGGGGGCGGGGTGACAGACAAGATAAAATCATGTCCACAGAGAGAGTCAAGAAAATCCTCATGCTACAAGGCTTTTCCTAGGCTATCAAGTTAGCTTCCAACCATCTCCACCTTTCCAAATGCATGAATGGTAATTACTTCCATAGGTCATGGGGAAATGCCCAGCTATTCCTTAGGATAGCCTTATCCAGATCACATATAATAATTAATAATAATAATAATTTTGTTCAGTCATTTCAATTGTGTCTGACTCTCTGTGACCCCATTCAGGGTTTTTCTTGGCAAAGATATTGGAGTGGTTTGCCATTTCCTTCTCCAGCTCATTTTGCAGAGGAGGAAACTGAGGCAAACAGGATTTAGTGACTTGCCAAGGGTCATACAGCCAGTAAGTGTCTGAGGCCAGATTTGAGCTCAGGTCTTCCTGACACCTGGCCCAGCACTTAATCCATGGTTCTATCTAACTGCCCTAATAATAACAGTTAGCATTAATATAGCACTTTAAGGTTTTGTGTGATGTGTGATGTTGAAGGGGCAGTTTTGTGCCCCTTACCCATGCTAAGTGGCCTTCAAGGCTTCTCCAAGCAGCTTAGTTCTGCAAACTCAGAGGAGGAGGAAGGAAATTAATCACCTACTATGTTCCTGACTCTGTGCCAAGTGCTTTACAAATATTATCTCACAACAACCTGATGAAGCAGGTGCCTTTATAATCCTTTTACAGCTGAGGGAATGAAAATAGATAGAGATTAAGTGAATTGTTCACAGTCACACACACAGCTAGTGTCTGAAGCTGAATTTGAATTCAGATTTTCTTAATATGAAGCCTAACCCTCAATCCACTGTGCTACCTAGCTACCTCAAGGAGGATAAGAAATGAGGAAAAACAGTTGATCAGCAAGCATTTATTACACATCTCCCATGCATCAGGCCTTGTGCTAAGTGCTGGAATGTGAAGAAAGGCATAAAATAGCCCCACTCTCAAGGTGCAGGCAGGAAAAGGAGGAAGAGGAGGAGGAAAAGAGAGATCATACTGATGCTACCTCCTTTCTCTTAGTGACATACTTTTCCAGGCCTCACATACATTATAAATGCTTGCTGATTATTTCATTAGACAACTATATGGAGCAGTGGCTGGAACTGCAGGCTTGGAATCAGCAAGACCTGAGTTCAAATCTTGCCTCAGACATTTACTAGCTACATACCTCTGGGTGATTCATTTAATGTCTCAACCTCTGTTTTCTCATCTATAAAATGGGGGAAATAATAGTACATACTTCCACGGTCTTGTTATTAGGATAAAATGAAGTAATAGAAGCAATGTGCTTTGCAAACATTAAAGGCTTATGCAGATGCTAGCTGTCATTATTTTTTTGATCCTTACAAGAAAAATTAGGTCAGGTATTATCACTTCTGTGTTACAGATGGAAAAAAATGAAACACAAAGGTTAAAGCACCTCAGTTTCACAATGAATCAGCAATAGGGACCAGGAAGGACTTCAATTCTCTTTCTCCTGATCTTGAGCTCCTTCTTCCCTCTACCACACTGCCTCCTAGTCACAGATCTAATGCTGGAAGCCACAATGACTCTTTAATTCAACTGCCTCATTTTACAGATGAGGAAACTGAGGCCCGAAGAGATTAAGTGATTTGCCCAAGTTCACCTTAAGTTAGGATGCCTCAGTGTTCTCCAGGCCTTTGGTATCTTTTCCACAAGAAACAAAGGGGAAGTGAGTTAACATTGAAAAATATCTCTGAACTTTTCTGTGAAGATGAAGAGAAAGAAGAGATTCCTGAGAGTGATTTTTGGACTCATGTCCAAGAAAAGTCATGTCGTAGTGAGACATTACCCTGGCATACAACAGTGTCACTGACTTGATGCACAGACCTGAAGCAATAAAGATCTGTACCCTCATGATAGTGGGATATTTGTGCAGGAAAGACAAGGGTGGCTATTAAGCACAGACCTTACAGGTGGGACTTAGTCTAGTGCATTTTAAGCACCTACTGTGTACTAGGCACTATACTAAGCCTTGTTACTAGCCAGTTGTGTGACCTTGAGTAACTCAATTCAACTCAGCTCAAGCATTTATTAAGTGATTACTATATATGTAAGGAAATGGAGATATAAACTCAAAATTAATTACAGTGACTGGCCTCAACAAACTGACATTTACTAGGAAGATATAAGCATGTCAAAAGAAAAATTAATTATGATTTGAGAGAACACTAAAAATTAGAGGTTCCCATATGGAGTAGGACCTGAACTGAGCCTTAAAGGAAGCTACAGGTTTTAAAGAGTGGAGATGAGGAGGGAGTATACTCCTAGGGCAGCTAGGTGGTGCAATGGATAGAGCACTGGACCAGAAATCAGGAAGACCTGAGTTCAAAACCAACCTCAGACACTTACTAGATGTGAGACCCTTAACACTGTTTGCCTCAGTTTCCTCATCTATAAAATGAGGTAGAGAAGGAAATGGCAAACCAAAACCCAAAAAAGGCATCACAAAGAGTCAGGCATGACTGAAAAACAACTAAATAATATAAAAACATACCACTTGCCCAGGAGAAAACTGTGCTAAGGTATGGAAGTGAAAGATGAGATGACAAGTTTGGGGAAATCAAGCAAGCCAATTTGACTGGTACATAGAGTGTCTGAAGGGGAGGAAGGTACAGTAAGCCTGGAAAGGAAGGCCAGAGTCAGATGATGAAGGGCTTTAAATACCAAACTGAACAATTTGTATTTTATACAAAGCAAGTAGGGAGCCCTGAATACTTCTTGGACAAGGGAGTAACATAGTTAGATCTCTGCTTTAAGGAAGATTATTTTGGTGGCTATGTGAAAGACGTCTCCATTTCCTCCTCTCTACAGTAAATGTAATAATCATAGAATCGGGCAGCTAGATGGTACAGTGAATAGAACACCAGCCCTGGAGTCAGGAGGAACTGAGTTCAAATCTGACATTAGACACTTGATACTAGCTGTGACCTTGGGCAAGTCACTTAACCCCAATTGTCCTGCCTTCCCCCCTCCAAAAAGACCAAAAAAACAAAAACAAAAAATAATAATCATAGAATCAGGGAATCAAGAGAGCCAGGCAATGTCATCTAATTCAACCCCTTCTATAAAATCTCTCTATAAAGTCCCAAACAACTGACTACCCAACCTTGGCTTGAGATCCTCTAGAGGCAGAGAAATCACTACCTGATGAGATAACTCATTTTGGACATCTCTAAATGCTCAGGAATACTTCATTTTGAGTCAAAATCTGCCTTCCTGTAATTTTCACCCATTGGTATTAGTTCTGACCTACATTTAATTCAATTCAATAAACATGCATCAGGTTCCTTTCACTGCTTTGTTCTTAGTACAAGGCAGCATGGTGCAGTGCATAAGGATTCTGGAAATGGAGTCAGGACAACCAACTCTGTGGTAAGTGACCCTGGCCAAGTCACAGAGCCTTTCTAAGCCTCAGTTCCTTTATCTGAAAAAATAGAGAAAATATCATATACCTCAAAAGGCTATTGTAAAGATTAAATGAGGCTTTGTATATAAAGTACTACACATACTTTTAAAGTGTTATTCATAGTGCTTTACAAATAAATGTGAGCTATCATTACTCTTCTAAGAACAATTTTACCAGCAAGTGATAGTGAAATGGACAAAATCTGCTCCTGCTGCTTCTTTCTGCCCCTTTTTACCTTTCTATTGTACTCCCTCCACTCTCCTCCCAGCCCCATTGGATTCCCAGATCCTCCTGTTTTCTCCCACTTTCCTCCACTCTCAGAAAAGGCTCTGATAAGTTATTTACATTTATCACTATGAATTCCTTTAACTCAATGTGTTACCTCTCCTAGGGATCTTCAGCACTTTTAAGTGTTACCTCTAATTGTGGAATAGAAGGCTTTACCTCTCTTAAAAGAATTAGGGATAGCCAGCATAGAGTTAGGGGAGTACTTGGGCATGAAAGGGGGTCTTTGAGGCCCTGGAGCCATCCTTTCACTCAATTTATATTAGGTCAGCCTGACTACCTCTACACAGAACAAAACCAGGAAATCTCAGGGAAGGGGTGAGACAATGTAATTACATTACACTAAAACATTTTTCATGAAAATGCTTTGAGGAAAAAGGAGGTGGGCCTCACTTCAAACCAAACTGATTTCTAAAACTCTAAAAATTTTAAAGGGTAAATTCGAAAGTGATTATTTAAATTACAAAATGATTAACCTCTGAGATCATTTAAACATTGTGTTCCCTCTTGCTTATGACATATGATTCAATTTGTCCCCAAATTTACATCAAACTTCTCTTGTATGAAGCAAGGATACCTATATGTGTAAGGATACTATTAACCCTTTCTTATCTTTTTCTCATATATGTGGTATTCAGCTGAATATTTAAATAGTGACTTCAAGAGATTAGTAGTCAGATATACCTCCTACCTCTTGTTAAAAGGAATAGATTAGAGTCACAGTGAAATATGCATTCCTAGGCATGCCCAGTGTGTTAATTTGTTTTGCTGAACTATACATATTTACTATGTGAAAGTTTGTGGTATGTGTGGATTAGTGGTAGAGAGGTATATATACATTTTATGTTTGTATGTATGTATATATATGTGTGTGTGTGTGTGTATGTGTATACAAAAAAGAGAACCAATAAAATATTTTAAATGCACAGAAGAAAACAAAAAAAGTGAAGGGACACAAATAGGGTGGTTTTGTCACAATTTTGCTTAATTTTATGTATATATGTGTGTATATATATTAACATAACTGAAGTTCATAGTTTCTTATACAAGCCTCTTTATTGGAGATTGCACATTAAAATAATATGCTTATGGATGATTAAGTTCACAATAAAAGATAAAATTTAATTTAATTTTTTCTGAAAAGAATGAAATTACAAATAACTGAACAATTAAAAACTGTTTTTCTTCCTAATCTGGGAATGACTGAAATGTTTTCTCTTAAACACTGATAGTCCTTTGCCGCTATTTCTGCTTCACTGTTTATATAAAAAACTAATAAATTTATATAACCAAACTATATTGATCACTTTAGATAGAGACTCCACACTCATTTTTTTAGGCTAGACTTAAAACAAGGTATGTCAGAACAAAGGACAGCACTATTCAAGGAAGAACAATTTTGAAAATGAATCCTAGAATTTCAGGTTTAGAAGAAACCTCAGAGGTCAGCTAGTCCAACCAATACCTAACTTACGTATTTACATACTTTTACTCTTAGAGTAAGTCTGTTCAAAGATTTCTGTTTCATTTGTAAATCAGGGGGTTAGGCTAGATAATCCAAAATTTTATTTTTATATGAGCCTAAACGTTGAACACCTTTTTCCTAAATTTCAGGATAGAATAGAATCTATTTTAGAACTAATTAATACTATTAAACTAAATACTTATAATGATTAATTAATGATGCAAAAAATTAATTCTATACAAAA
This sequence comes from Gymnobelideus leadbeateri, assembly GCA_011680675.1. Lineage (NCBI taxonomy): Eukaryota > Metazoa > Chordata > Mammalia > Diprotodontia > Petauridae > Gymnobelideus > Gymnobelideus leadbeateri. The sequence goes on from WOXC01010251.1 coordinate 474,188, forward strand.
TAGACCAGTTGTTTCTGTGTCACAAAATGTTCGTGCTTTAGAAACAGTATTTTCCACATTTCCTTAAGCAATGCCTTACTATATATATATATATATATATATATATATACACATATATGTATACATATATACATATATATAATTGCATTCTACCCAAGTTTTCTAATTAGAAGTTAACCATTACCATACTTTAAATCAGTTTTTACTATGAGAGATTAGAACTGCTACTTTTTATAGCTGAATATGACAGAACAGGTTCTGAATTTTTTTTGCATGGCTAAGACTTTTTAAACTCATTAGAATCTTCAGTTGATCATGTCTTAGGAAATTCCAAGAAGACTAGTCATTTATTTGCTTTTAGTAAATCTTTAATTAAAACAAATTTAGGAATACAGTCTGAAAAAAATGAAATGCCTAAGTCACTTATTGTTTCTAAGTTGTTAGTGAACTCCTATTATGATGATGTATAACTTCCTTCTTATTTTTAAGTGTTAGTGGTTGCTGGTTAGTAACCATTAGGAAAGAGAATCCCATACTTAATTGATTTCACACATCTGAGGAAGCATTGTGAGAGAATTGTACAGTCATTTCTTAGATGTTAAAGTGAAATTCTAACCCCCTGAGATAGCAATGATGTGCTGTACTTAAGTTTAAACATAGTTAGAGACTTCCATGCAATGGTCCGTTTAGCATCTTATTTTATAGAGAGGCCTGGATAAGAATGGGGGGGGTTAAAATAAAGCTTTGACAGATGGTACTCAGCCTTTGACTCCTGCTGAGCTCAGCAGGACCTATGGTTTAGAAGGTTAGGGCTGTCAAAATGACTCTGCCTATCAAGTGAATAACAAAGTGTAGACTGCCAGTCTGTTTCCTCTACAAAACTTAGATTTTATGTGTCATTCTTAACAGTCTTTCTGGCGATTTCATAATTTCTAAAGAGAAGAACTGGAGCTTCACACGCATTCCTCACTATTTAAGAAAGTACTTGAAAAAGGAATTCTCAGGCACTGAAGGAGGAGGTAGGCCACAAATCTATTATCTTCCCTTTAGTTTCCCTTGTGAGGTTTGATGACTTCAAAACAATTCACAGTCTAGAGGACTGGATGCTAAATATGAATCTTTTAAAACTCTAACTTTAAGAAAGTCTATCACCAAACAAGATTTTTTTATGAAGAATGCTGACTTTAAAGAAAATTATTCTCAGCCCCTAAAAATATTCAATATTTGGTCTAGAGAAGAAAATTACTTCAGACAACAATGTATCCAGGGCATCGATAATATGTAGATATATTTACCAAATATCTTTTAACACTCCCAAATAATATGCCCTCTTCCTCTCCTCTATTGAGTGACCACACTTGCCTGATGTTGATCAAGATAGAAATGCTAATAGAATTTGCCTTTTTGTGTACCTCTTCCACCTACTTTGTCTGGTAAGTCTGATGTTTTGCTTTCTGTTTATTCAGTGATGTGCTTTCAGACTGTAGGTGTTCTCCTGATATTTTGCTAAAGTATGCATGCATAGATTAATAAGCATAGGCTTTTAAAAAATATGATGATGTTAATGTAGAGAATGTTTCGTGATATATTTAAATTTTTCATTTCATATGAATAATTGGCGATGTTCTGGCACACTTTTTCAATTATATTGAACGAAACAATATTCAGTGCCTTTTATTTCTTCTGTATTATTTCTTCAAAACCAATTTAAAGTCATAGCAAGGCGTTCTGAAAATGTAAGTGTTGACTGATTCAATTCTATTGTGATCCCTGGGTCTTTTAACTGTCACTGTAAGAATAGATTGAAAGAGTTAGAACCAACTTTAGTATTTGACATTTACTTATGCAGTCACAGACATTGTCCCCACTTATGAGAAGGAGATTTTACACACACACACACACACACACACACACACACACACACACCACAATTTTATAAAATATTTGTCTCCAGTTTTTTTGTTTCCTAATGGTCTCAGCAACGTAAAAGAAACATTATCCTTATATATCTACTTACTCAATACTAAAATGCTCTCAATATTTAAAGAAAAAAATAGATTTAAAAGATTTCCCTCTCTTGAAGCACCTGTTTTTGAATCTCTGCCCAGAATTCCACTTGCTGAGATGCTAAAAGAAAGCCGGTGTCCATGTGATAGATGTCAAGCAATGACATCTTTTTCCCCAAACTAAAATTTATGTAATGTTAAACTAGCCAGTGTAACCACTTAGAATCATCAAGCTGAAACGCTAACAGCCAAAATCTGAGACACCTCTCTCTTTCCTGACCCCATCTCACCTCGTTTTGTTTGACAATCCTGTTCTTTTAGTGACAGAAATATGCCTTCTCTCAAAGTTTGTCAGAATAAGGGCAACCTTAAACAAATGAATTTTTATTTTCTTTGATTTTTTTTCAATTTCTATGAGAAAAAAAACTTCTGGAATTTTGTCCGAGAAGTCTATAAAATAGAAGGCACTGGAAATCAAGGTCATTTTTTAAACAATAAACCTGAAATAAAGCTGAGCATGCTGGCACATGACTATAATCCCTGCTGCCGGGGAGACTGAGGCTGGTAGATTGCTTGGGCTCCAGAATTCTGAGGCTAAAGCTAATGGAGTGCCTGCATTAAGTCCAACATGAGTGCAGAGAGCCCACAAGACTGCATAAAGAGGAATGAACCAGTCCAGCACAGAAATAAAGCAGATCAAAACTTCCAAGCAGATTGGCAGTGGGATTGGGCTGAGTGGCCACTGCCCTTCCAGCCCAGTCAAGATAGTAAGACCTAGTCTCAAAGGGGAAAAAAGACTTTAATAAGAGAGACTAAAACGGATAAGCTTTTTGAGAAGCAGGAGCAGATACTTACTTCAAAATCCCTCTTGGTGCACCCTACAGCACTAAGCTATAAGTCTGAGGCTTAGCACCAAAGGGATCTTAGTAAGCACCTCGTGAATGTTCTCTTCAAGTGGTTTTATGATACTAGTATTATTCATCAGAGTCTAAAGGAAAGCCAGGATTGCACTTTATTCCTTAAGGAGTCAAGTAACCAGGCACAAAGGTGGGGTAGAAGAAAGGGATAGTGTTTCAAGGGCTTTCCTGCATTACTCCAACCCTGGTACAATACCATGGGGATTTCACCCACCTCAATGGTGGTATAAAAATACTACATTCCATGTACAGATAGTTCAAGTGGTTTTGTGATCTGAGTGTTACTCAACAGAAGTGAAGTAAAAGCCAACACACACCTTCAATTTCATTCTTGCCTGAATGGAAGGAAGAAATGAGATCAGAAAAAAAGGGTGGAGAGAGGAAGGGGACAGGGTGGTTTCTAACTAAAATATACTCTAAATGAAAAGTTATTTATTTTCTTCATCTTATCCTCGCGTAGGAAACAGTAACCAAGTGTGCTTGTTTTGGCAGATCCCTGGCCTGTGAGTCAAGGGGCTGGTTTCTAGTGCTGCCTTTACCATTTGCCAGTTGTATTGCAAGTCACTTTCCTTTTCTGATATAAACAGTTCTCAGTTTACCAGAGTGGATCATTCCAGAGACCACTATGTAAAGCAATTTCTGCTTAATGCAAATTTGCCTGAGGAAGTGGGGAAGGAAGAGAGGAAGAGAAACAGGAAGGGGGCTACATGCCAGTGGAGGGAGAGGGCTGGCAGAGGGTTCCAGTACAAGGGGGGGGCCAGGGACAAAGAAGCAAGAGGAAGAGGAAGAGCACATGTGGAGGAAGGGGACAAAGTGGCACAAAGTTCTCCTTATGGGTTGGAGGCATCAAGCCAAGCCCCTGATCTGGTAGCAGCAGCAGGGACAGTGGCAGTCTCTCTTCTCTGTCATTCTTCTGCTTTTGCTCAAATGATTTCTAAGGATTTTTTTTGGCGGGGGGAGGGTGTTGAAAGGAGAGTGAGTGAGCCCAGTAAAGTACGATAAAGCTAACTTCCATGGTTTTTTGTTGGGATTTTTTGGGAGTTTGGCTTTGGTGTTTTGTTTTGTTTTGTTTTGTTTAATGTGAATTTCTTCCAGAACTCTTTATATAAAGTCAAATATACCTAACGTGAATTTATGTAAAGAGAGAACTCTCTGCATTCATTTTCATTAGTAATGCCTAAAGGCAGTAGAGGGCAGCTAGGTGATGCAATGGGTAGGAAGAATGCCAGAACTGACTTCAAATTTGACCTCAGGGGCGGCTAGGTGGCGCAGTGAATAGAGCACCGGCCCTGGAATCAGAAGGACCTGAGTTCGGAGCTGGCCTCTGACACTTAATCCGCACAAACAAAAACCTAGCCGTGTAACCTTGGGCAAGTTACTTAACCCCAATTGCCCTAAAGGGGCGGCTAGGTGGCGCAGTGAGTAAGAGCGCCGGCCTCGGAGTTGGGATGACCCGAAATCAGATCCGGCCTCAGAAAATGAGCACCCACGCATAAATAATGACTAGCCGTGTAACCTTGAGCAAGTTACTTAACCCCAATTGCTTTAAAAAAAAAAAAAAAAAAAAAATTTGACCTCAGACACTTACTAGCTATGTGACCCTGGGCAGGTCACTTAACCTGTTTGCCTCAGTTTCTTCATCTGCAAAAACAGGGATAATAATAGTACCTACCTCCCAGGGGTGCTGTGAGGATCAGAGGATAATAAGTATAAAATGCTTAGTACAGTACTTGGCACATATTACATGCTACATAAATGTTAGCTAATATTATTGTTGTTTCTTAATCCTATCATGGTTTTTGTCTCCAAATGAATGGAAAGTGAAGAAAAGGAGTTATTTCCTTACGATGATGAGCCAAGTACTCATTATGTTTGGGCAATGCCATTTCTCCTTCAAATGTTTACCCACTTTGCCTTTTCTGGTGTGAAGTGAAATGGACATTTGATATATCATTTTCACAAAATAAGGAGAGTTATAGTAGATAAATAGCTGGCCTCAAAGTCAGGGAGGCTTGGGTTCAAATCCTATCCCTGATACATGTGTGACCCTAGACAAGTCACAATCTCTCGGTGCCAGAGGCAGCTCTCAAAAACTAGATTACAGGGCAGGTGACAATCTGGATCCAAGAAAGAATTTCATATGTGAGTTCTCTATACATATGAAACCACATACGCCCCCAAGAAAATAAATAAGGAAAAAAGCCACGTAGAAGTTAAGCAGTAGAAGGGCTTGTTTGTCTCAAAATTAGCCCAGATTTTCATCCATATTGTCCCAAACATGATCATACTTCCTGGGCATTATTGTACTTCATTGTGTCTATGTAGACTCATTATTATATTCAAGCCCCTTTGAATAAAAACTAATTTATTTAGCGGTTTTATGCAAAAATCAAACTTTGTCATGGTACTACAACAACAAAATTTAGTGGGTCTGTACCTTTTACATGCTATGAAATCCTCCATATGACACTGTATAAATAGCTCTGGGCCTGGATTCAGGAAGACCTATGATCAATCCAGCCTCAGAAACTGGCTAGCTGTGTGACCCTGGGCACACAAATGGGGTTATAATAGTACAAAACTCACAGGACTATCATGAGGGTCAAATAAGATAATAATTAAAAAGCTGCTTAGCACAAAGCAGGTGCTCTATAAATTCTTGGTTTACTCTCCCCCTTTCTGCATTAATGTTCATAATATCTTCCAAGGTCTTGGCATGGGCCCTAAAAGAAATATATCAATTATATCTATCACAACCACATATTGGTTTGATTTTTCCCAAGGAATCCCTGATCTCTTCAGTGAGGAGGCTACTTGTATATCAGATAAATCAAACTCAGTTTTTAAAGCCTAAATTTCTTGAAGGATTGTGGTACAGTGTGAAGAATACTGGATATGAAGTCAGGGTGGTTGGCTTCAAATCCTGGCTTTACTATTTACTAGCTGTGTGACTAGACAAGTCACTTAATCTTTCTTGGCCTCAGTTTCCTTATCTGCAAAATGCATCGAATGAAATTATCTTTAAGATCTCTTTGGTTCTAAATCTATGAACCTTCACACTGTACCACAATCCTTCAAGAATTTTAGGCTTATCTAACTTATAAATAGATATCTTTTTTGCACACTTAAATAATATATTAATAATGAACACATATGCAAATAATTCTCAGAACAATCCAATTGTAACATTTCCTGGAGACTATTAAACTAAATGACGAGGGTTTGATTTATCTGACATACAAGAAGCCTCCTCACTAAAGAGATCAGTACTTTATTTTTAGTGGTATATATCAACTAATATACATTAGGTTCTACTGTTATATATGTAACGAATCTACTAAAGTTCAAAATAATCTTCAAAGTGTTTCTGAATGATTCATTCATCCGTTCAAAAACCATTTGTTAATCTATTACTGTGTGAAAAAATACTGTATTAGTATAGTAGGTGATGAAGGAAATAAAAGCTTAACTAAGACAGAAAGGAGCAAATATTAGTTCATACCCAATGAGGAAGACAATAGCAAAATTCGTAAATATTGGTTCTGTTGTCAAAACTAACTATGGTTATTTTCATCAAAATTCAATCAAGCATAACTCTAGAGGGAACCGGAGAGATTCTTTAGACCAGAAGTTTTTGGACTTTTTTGTACCATGGACCTCTTCAGTAGTACAGTGAAACATATATACCCCTTCACAGAATAAATGTCTTAAAGTGCTTAAGATAAACTCCTTAGAATTGCAAAGGAAACCAATTACACTGAAATAGTCATCGTTATTTTTAAAAGCATTTATAAGACCTCTTGTTAAGAATCCATGATTCTAGTCCAATCTCCTTCATTTTACAGATGAGAAAACAGAGGGCCAAAGAAATGAAATGATTTGCCAAGAATTACAGAGGTTGAGTCAGATTTGGAACCCAGATACTCTAAATCAAGCAATCTATCCACAAAAACCACCTTGCATTTACTAATGTGATTAGAGTTCCTTCTCATATGATAGCTAGAATCAGCCTAACAAAAATGTGATCAATGAAACATAATAACTAACCTGGGAATTATAACACGTTGTGAAAGTGTGTTGAAATGGAGAGAAGGGGCATTATAATAAGTACAAACAAATGAATGTTTGCGCTCATGGATTCTTGTCCTTGACTATGAATGTCCAGATATGAAAATGAGCATTGATGAAATCTGGGTCCCCATCCTGAAAGAGAGAAGTTTTAGAAATAATTATCTTTATTAATCTAATATTAATTAGATGACTACTAATACCTTACATTAGCATAGAGCGTTGTGCTTTTTAAAAATTCTTTAATTCTCATATGAGGTTAGCCATGATACTCTTTAGTTTCTTTATTTATGGAATGAAGGGACTGCACTAGATGAGCTGTAAGGTTCCTTCCAATTCTAAATCTATGATCACACAATCATTAAATTTTAAGGTCTCTTAAAGTTAAAAGTCTATGAAAACACCTACTTCGTGGATAGGGACACTGAGGCATGAAGCATGTAAGGGATTTGTCCATGGTCACTTAATTAGAGCCAATCAGTGCATGAGTAAATATCTCTTCCATCAATCCAAAATTCTTTCTACTATATAATACCTTTCATATATTCTTAACCAAGAATAACCTTAATCAGGAAAAAAAAGTTTTACTTAAACCTAATACGTGTTTCACTTTGACAATAAAAATATAACAGCAACTCACATGCCACCTTAGACAGTTTGCAAAGTTCTTCTGTCACAAGAACCCTATGTTAGATAGTGCAATTATTTTATCTCCGTATTATAGATGAGGAGTAGAAGGGTAGGAGAGATGAAGTCACTGCCTTACCAAGGGTCTCACAGCTAATGAATAGGAAAATCAGAATTTGAACTGTAACTCCAACACTCCTTCCATTATTTTACTAGGTTGCCCCTCCTCTATGGATTTGCTAATCATTCTTACTGCTGTAGACATCATAGGCAAATAGTCTTCAGCTACTACCTCTGATGCTGCCATATGCAGTTTATCCTCCCAGTAAACTTTCTAAAAATAACGTGAATTCTGCAAACTGGACAGAAGAGGGAGCTGTCTGTCAAGTTTTTTGGGGTTGGGTTTTTTTTTTGTTTGTTTGTTTGATTTTTTTTTTTTAAATAAATTTAGAAGCAGTGAAGTTCTAATTTGAATTCTAAAGTCTTGGTGTATTGACTTGCTTGTTTTATAGCAACATTTATGTTTTCTTGTGCATATCAATGAGCTAGAAAACTGCCTACAAAGCCATATGCTTCACACTAAAACAATGAATGGAGTGGCAAACGGTTATAAACCATTTTAAGGAGACAAACTATGAGAATGCCCAAATTCAGTCAGCAGATATATATTTGCCAAAAACAATTGGGATGGGGGTGGTGCATGGAGTGGCTAAAATTGGACCCTAACTCCATAAACAAACCACTTTGCTTCTCATATTACAATCCTATGGAGTACAGGGTCCTAATGATAAAAGCAAACTCTGACTTCAAAAATGATGCTATGAACATCTGGAAGTGATGTAAAGCCGTTGGACTGCATCTTTCTAGTGAGTGGCACAGAATTAGATTTACTTAATCTATATGAGAGAAAAAGAAATATTTTGTCCCCCAATTTGTTGTGACATCTGAAAGTTCATGAGGTTATGACCCCCTGTTTGAGAAAGCATCTCCCACCACCTGCAAATACCCCAGGAAAAGCAGTTGGAAACAATAAAACACGTGCTAGTTAACTGTTGCCAAGGTAACATGTTGTTAGGGTTCACCAATAAGAGCTTTTCAGTTTCACAGTGGCTTTGTCCGAGGGAGACATGTGCCAGCTGTTAGTGAATAACCATTGTTACAGAGCATCGGAAAATAAGAGTGAGCAGACAAGCTAGCTCCAGAGAAAGATGGTTTCTTGTGTATTTCTGCACCAAATATCTATTTCACCTTACAAATTGCCTTTTAGCTCCCATAGATTAACATATATTATATACAAGATGAAAAAAAGGGAATATTCCAAAACCTTTATTCTTCAGAGAAAGTCAAATTTCAACTATTCTGCCCATCTTTTAATTTATTTTTTTAAATGGATCACAATAAATATGTCCCCTTTTCTTGTTTTTTGGAGGGCAATTGGGGTTAAGTAACTTGCCCAAGGCCACACGGCTAGATTTTTATTTGTGTGTGCATTAAGTGTCTGAGGCTGGATCCGAACTCAGGACCTTCTGACTCCAGGGCCGACGCTCTACTCACTGCGCCACCTAGCCACCCCCATCTTTTAATTTATTAATGACTACCACAAAGGATTGGCCTTGGGCAAAAGTGTAAGGTAGGGAATTGGTTGTCAATACCCCCACCCTACTCCCTTTAATACCTCCTTTACTCTCTTCTGGTGAGCACCCTTCCAAAACTCCTGTCATCCACACCCTTGTTGTCAAACATCCTGCCCCACCCAGACCTGCTGTAGCTGCTCCAGACCTCTGCTCCATCTGTCAAAACTTACCTGGGCCACATCCTATAATTTCCACCCCTTGATCTCTGCTAAGGGGAAATCTTATCAAATAATTAGTGGTGAAAAGTTAACGACAGATAATACCATGCCATATTACCCCTTTGACATACTATGATAACTTAAACTAGGTTTTTCAATGCCTTAAGCCAAATAAAAAGAAAAAAATTGAGCTAGATTTTAAGAGATCTGGGTTCTATTTACCATTTGTATGACATTAGGAAAATATTAACCTCTCCAGGACTCAGTTTTCTCTTAAGTATAAAGATTCAATTCAATAAACCTTTATTAAGCATCTAATAAATGCAAGGTATTAGGCTAAACTAGGAGGTGGAAATATAAAGGCAATCCCAGAATAACCCCCACCCTCATGGCACTTAAATTCTTTCAGATCTGCTCTGAAGTCCTTTCAAGCCCTAAAATTCTATTTCAAGTGCCACTGCCTACACGAGGTCTTTTAGGATCTCCACAGTTACTAGGGTCCTCTCCTTCCCCCTCCAAAAAAAGACTTTATATTTATTTTGTGTATATACATATATTTATGGAGTGTGTATATATAGATATATTTACTATTTGCTCCTGTTCTCCATAAATATGTATGGAGACAGAAAGCAAGGGAGAGAGGGGGAGAGAGGGAAGGAGGGGGAGAGAGAGAGAGAGAGAGAGAGAGTAATAGAACATAAAGTCCTTGAGGACAAGAACTTGTTTCATTTTTGTCTCTGTATCCCTAGCACCTGGAAAACATCTGGCACATAGTAGGCCAATGAATAAAAAATTCAATTTGCTGAAGGAATGGGTGGGTGGATGGATGAATGAACAATATATGGTAGTTGGACAACGGAAGAGGTGTTTGTGGCCAAGATAATGCCTTGCAAATGACATTGATGTGGTCTATATTCACAGAAAGATAACCTTGCTTTTAAAATCGTTGAGTCCTCCAACATGTCCACCTGTATCCCATCTCTCCAAACCATTCAATCTCCAATAAACAAGAAAGGGCTGTGGTGAAAAACAATAGATAACATGCTACATGTTCTGCTATAAACACAGTTAAATTGCCATTATCCCTTTTACTTTTTACAGAATACTACAATCAAGCTGTCAGCAAGTATCCATAATTTCTAAATAATAACAATCAGTATTTTGTATATTAAAACAGAGTAGTGTAGACTAAGGTACACTGAACCTAGCATAAAAAGAACTGGACCCTAGTCCCGCTCTTCAATGAACAGGCTGGCTGACCATAGGCAAATAGCCATCTAAACACCTCAGTTTCTTCATCTATAAAATGGGTTTTTTAAACTAGATGATCTATGAAGTCTCCTTCCAACTAAAAAATGCTTTTATTCCCTGATTCCAATGTTTCTGCTAGACTTGTTATTTCATCCTAAACTCAAGTTCCCCATACACCATTTTCCATGATGTCACTAGGTCCCAGCGGATGGGGAGCAAAGAGGAAGGTGGGCAAACAGATATAAGAGAATGGTAGGATATGCCCTTCAGTACACCATTACATAGTAGGTAGGAAAGAGGAGTGATATCTTTCCCCCAAAGGCAGGTAAAATGATGGTGATCCTCCATAACTATTGCAATCTGTGACAATTGTCACAACAACAAAAGCTAAGGAGGGAGAAAGAGAGGCATGGGATGGACCAAAGGAAAAAAGGTATATCTTAGCAGGAACATAAAAATGTCCATTTTACCATCCACACAGCCAATACTCCTCTCAAGAGGCCTAGTTACAACCCTAAGAAACAAGCCTCACTAGATCCTTTCTCACCAGGAATGTGAATTGCTTGGACATGGGCTCCCCTTCATTTTTTTTAAATGTCTTCACTTTTTCTATATGACAATACACCAAGGAATGGAAGACACCTCTTCTCATTTCATGTCTAGGAAGCTATGCTAATCTTTTGGGTTGTTGGATGGGAAAGAATGTAGTAAATGATGTTTTTTAAAGGAATTCATTTCTTTCTAGATAATTTGCTATAATATAGATCCCTATTAAGAAAATAGTCAAAATGAAGGAACATTTTTTCTTTGTATCCAGATGTTTCCTATCTTCTGAGGCTGCAGCTATTTCAACACATTCTTTCAGCTCAACTGACATCAAGTCAGGTCCAGCTGTTGTATCTTCTACATTAATGTGAAGAGTTTAATTTTACAGGGGATATTATGATTCAGATAAGAGGATCCCAAATTTTCTTGTCAGGGTTCTCAATTAACTTGGGGCTGAAATTTTGTGGGGTAGATAAACATGCAGCAGGAACAGTGTTGACTAGAGTCCTAAATAGTCAAACTTTGTTATAACTTAGATTTTTATATGCATTCAGATATAATACAGGTCAAATTTTACCCCTAAAAGCTAAGCAGCCAGATATGACATGGTTAGCATATAAAGTAGAGGGTAGCCCTGCCCCAAAATGAATATCCTAGGAGTAGTTGTCATTTTTTCTGAATTTCTTGTTAACAGGATGGATGATATTAGTTCAGTCATTTCAATCATGTCTGACTCTTTGCAACCCCATTTGGAGTTTTCTTGACAAAGATACTGGAGTGGTTTGCCATTTCCTTCTCCAGCTCATTTTACAGATGTGGAAACCGAGGTAAAAAGGGTTAAGTAATTTGCCCATGATCACACCGCTAGTGTCTGAGGCCAGATTTGAACTAAAAAAAAATGAGTCTTCCTGACTTCAGACACCACACTTTATCTGCTGCGCCAACTAGCTGCCCAATGGATAACATAGCTTTATATTTTTCTTCTTATCTTATACTAAGGTATCTGAAACTGAATATGCCCACTTATAGCAATGGATATGGCTTCAAGTTCACTGGTTTTTCTTAGAATGGAAAACAAACATTTGTTCAAACCCCCATGCAATGTCTTCTCATGTTAACATTGTCACATATGCCAACTACCCCTTGTAAAGCATGTTTCTCTAGAGATGGGAAACAGGGCATGAGTTCAGCAGGTATAATTCAGATGGTTGGTTTGGCTCTAAGCTGGATCTGACCACAGCATTCATCATTGCCTACGCCTTCAGCATGGTGCAGTGGAATGAGCTTACGATACTACACAATTTCATTTGATCCTCACAATAACCCTAAGATATAAATAGGTATATGAGAACATCTCACCGAATCTGAGATGTTAAGGGTCATACAGCCCAAGAACACAAATGAGAGCTGGGATACAGTTTGCTGAATCAAAGTTCTGCACTCTTTCTACAATATCATGGACTTGAGATGATTGGTATGTTCCATAGAACAAGTATGAAGAAAAACAGAGCAAAAAACAAACCTCCTCTTCCTGCTTATCCCTCCTATGTTTGGTTTGGTTTGGTTTTCATCTATATTACAATGGGAAAAGATGTCCAGTTCTCTAACTGCAAATGTCAAGCCTCAAATTTCTCCAAACTGTGGGAATCCAAACTTTGGAATATTTCATCTGGCTTTCTGGTACTAAGAAGGGCCCCAAAATACTGTTCTAAGTAAGATCATTGTGTTTTCTGGAAGATACCTTCCCCCCGCCCCATTATTTTCATTGAAAATATGGGACAGAAGCAGAGAAAATCTGTTCTCATTTGCTGTCTGCATACCGACTAAAGTGATGGTACCCACCACCTTGGCAATACAAGTTCTTTTTTAATGGACAGCAGAATAGAAAAAGCACTGTAGAATTAGGGGGCTTCATCCCATCTAATTCCCAACCTGAATGTGAGTTGCAGACTGGGAAATCTCTGCAGGCAAATGTGGTGTCGCTATAGTTATCACACAATTACCCGTAGAGATTCTGCAATCTGACATCATACACCAGATCTGTGCTTCTCCAACTATGTTTTGAAGTTTTACTTCTCCTTTGCTTAGAATAAAGTAGGATTTACCAAATTCCCAAATCATAGCTAACTGCAGTAGACTTTGGTGTCATCTAAACCAAGGGTATCCAGATCATGCCAGTGTATCATGCCCCCTAATTTGTGGAATAAGAAGGGTTTGTAATCATTACACCTTGCTAAGCATGACACAGAAAGAGATTTCATACTATATTTGGAGAATTTCTGGCAATCATAGGACCACAGATCTAGAAGAGACCTTAGAGACCATTTAGTCTAATCCTTCTGTATAAACTGAGGGCTAGGGAAGTCAAGCAACTTGCCCAAGGTCACAGATGGAGTAAGCACCCCAGAGATAGGACATGAATCCAATTCCTCTGCCTCTACAGCCAATGTTCTTTCCACGGCATCACATACTAGCAACAAGCATATGAGCATTGAAGAATAAGTATGCCCTTTGGAAAGGATCCTGTCCTCCCGGATGGAGTTTTTTAATGAGGGAGTGACCTCATGAAGCATTTCTAAATGGAAATAAATGTCTCTTTAAATTTTACAATACCAGAGGACTTTGGATATCAGAGTTGAGAGGAACCTCAGAGGTCCCCCAGTCCAGCTCTTTTTGCCCTACAATACCATTATTAAGTGGTCATCTCGATCAGAAATATCAAACATATGAAGCCTCCAATGCTTCCAAGCACGCAGGAGCCAGATTAAAATGTAATTGGGAAATATTTAATAAAATAAACAAAAATACCATAAAATAGATGATGTTATATTTTAAATAAGTCCACTCCCAAGGATTCTTATGTATGGATCACTGGCTCCTGTTTCTATTTGGATTTGATACCACAGATCCAGATTCCCCTTTAAGGCATTCAGTGATGAAGCTGTACTACTATCCCACTCCACCCTGGGACAGTATTAATTTTTCAGAACTTTTTTCTCCCATGGACCCTCCCTGTAATTTGTACTCATTGCTCTTAGTTCTGTCCTCTGTGCCCAAATAGGGGAGTTTCATCTTGCTTTTCCCTAACAACCTTTCAAAGGCTTAGAGACCACTATCACATTCTTCACTGACCCCACCATTGGCTTCTCCAGGCTACCTTTACCTGGTACCCAGAATTGAACATAAATAATACTCCAGGTGTGACCTGACCAGGGCAGAGTAGCACAAACTTCCATCCTTCCTTCTTCTGGACTCTTGCTCTACAATTTGAATATATTCTAAAAATCAAATAAGCTTTTTTTTACTCTTATGTTACATGGTTAACTCTTATTGAACTTGTAGCCCACTAATATCCCCAGTTGTTGGGGGTTTTTTCCAAATATCTGGAAATGATTGTGATGTAGAGACAAAAGGCATCCATAAAAATAAAAAAAAATTAAAGCCTAGGGTGGGAGTGGGGATGGAGAAGGGTGTGGTGAGAGGAAAACCAATTAAGGTATTTGTAATACCAGAGAAAGGTAGAGGACCTGAACTAGGGTGATGGCAGTGGGGATGCAAAGTAAATGACAGATGTAATAGACATTTCAGAGGTAAAAAGTTCGGGAGGATGAAAGGAACACTGACATCATGTAAGTAATGAGCAATAATTCTTGTTGGAATTTATTGCTACATTCTCCACACAGCTTTATGAAGTTGTTCCTAAGGGCATAAAACATGCATCTAAACTGTAAGCAAATGACTTTTAGCTAATGATATCATTTTTATCTGATCTAACTTTTGAGAGATTAATATGGAATATCTCTATAGATTTTCTTTTCAAAATAAAATAATTTCATATAATTTGCCCTTTTCAGTACTTCAAAAGGTTGGCAATTTCATTGGTGTGGATTGTCCTTTTAAACCAAAACTAATAAAAGGCATTTATATAGTACTTTAAGGTTTACAAACCATTTTACATACATTATCTCATGTGATCCTGAAAATTCTGTATGGTAAATACTATGGGTACCAATATTCCTCATTTTACAGAAGAGTAAACTGAAGCTTAGAGAAAGGTTTAGTAATTTACCCTTGGTCACATATCCAGTAAGTGTCAGAGGTGGACCTCAAACTCAAGTCTCTCCTGATTTTGAGTTCACCACTCTTGCCATGATATCATACTATCTCAATCCCTACACATCATAACACACATATATGTATATATGTATGTATGTATGTATATATACATATACACAGAGAGGGAGAGTCTTTGTGAGATACACATTTATATGTGTTTGTGTGTATGTATATATATATATGTATATATATATATACATACACACACACACACACACATACACAATGCTAAAAGGCAAAATGAAACCTAAAAATTCCATTCAATCTAATTCAATAAATTTAATTCAATAAGCATTTACTAAGTTCCTTCTATTACCAAGCTCTGTGTTAGGTGCTAGGGATACAGAAATAAAAATGAACAATCCCTACCTTCAAGATATTTACATCTGGGGGGTTTACATCTAGGCAAGAGATAGATAGATAGATAGATAGATAGATAGATAGATAGATAGATAGATAGATAGATAGATAGACAGACAGATAGATAGACAGATAGACAGATAGGTAGAGTAAATATTATACATGTATGTTTGAACATATGTATACAAAGTGAACACAAAGTAATTTGACATAAAAACCTCTTTCTTGGATGACTTTTCCAGGAGCTTGTCAGTAAATGGAAGAAAAGAACTCAAGCATAAAAGTCCTTGTTCTAGTCTGAACATATTGCCAGGTAGAGAGCATGAGTTTGAAGATACACGAAGAGAGCATATCACCATGGAAGTAAAGCCAAATAGGAGATACAAGGTGATGGGTTTGGAAAAAAGGATAGAGTTTCACCTTGGAATGAGGGAAGGGAGCCCAGACCCCTGAGACTGGAAGGAAAGGATAGGATATGTGAGAGTCTAGGGAAGCATAGAAGGGAGTTGCCAAATCTTATAACTTCTACTTTGCACCACCCTCTGCCCCTTCCCCTTCCCTCCTCCACTCCCATGGACAGGCCCTCATCACCTCTCTCCTGGCTTTATCCTCCTATTAATCCCTCTGCCTCAAGTCTTCCCCTCCTTTTAATCTATCCTCCCCACAGAGATACCAAAATAGTTTCCCTAAAACACAGGTCTGATTATGTTGCTCCCCTACTCAATAAATTCTAGTGGTTCCATAATTACCTGAAGGATTAAAATTCCTATATCACTTTAAAAGCCCTTCGCAACTTGGCCACAACCGATTGTTTGGGACTCCCCTTCATGTATTCTATATTCCTGCCAAATTGGCTTTCTCTTTGCTCCTCACCTATTACATGGCATCTTCTGTCTCCCCTCTTTTGCACAGGCTGTTGTTCCCCATGTCAAGAACATATTCTCTTTTCACCTCTGCCTCTGAGAACCTCTAGCTTCCTTCAAGACCCACAAGCATTATCTTTTACATTAAACCTTTACTTATTCCCCAAATGCTAGTGTCCTCTCTCTCAGATTCTAGTATCTGTTTTTATGTACCTGCATATGTATATTGCCCTCCTCCCCCACTGGACATTAAACTCCCTAAATAGCATCCCCAACACCTAGGACAGCGACTAGAACACAGTTGACATTTAATAAGTGCTTATTGTTCAATTTTGATGTTAGCAGAGTACAAGGCAAAATCAGAAGCTGACAGTTGTGCTGTATTTAGGGACTTACAGAGAAAGGAAAAGGTTTGGAACATACACTGTGGGAAATGTGATAGAAAGTCAGTTAAAGATGAATAAAAGCATCATCATGCAACGAGAGTCCAACTGAGCTTATATAGCATAAATTTGTAGTGGAGCCCAATCAAAACATTTTTGTAATTTCTCCCAGGAACTTTTACACTTCAGTAGTAAGATGCAAGAAAGGGGATTGAGAAGAGTTACCCAGGGTTAGGGGTTAACTAGGTAAGAGCAGAACAAAATCAATGGGTAAAAGGTTCCAAGTAGAAATTGCAAGGATGGCTATCAACTGAGGAATGGCTGAACAAGTTGCGGTGATATGATTGTGATGAAATACTACTGTGCTCTAAGAAATGTTGAGCTTGATCATTTTAGAAAAACATGGATAGACTTGAATGAATTAAGAAGAGCGAAACGAGCAGAACCAAGAGAACATTGTATACCATGACAGTATTATTGTTTTAAGAAAAACTTTGAGCAACTAAGTCATTTGACTATTATAGATACCCAAATTACCTACAAGAACCTATGAAGGAAGACACTATCTACATCCAGAGAAAGAACCGATAAATATTAGATACTGATAAAAATTAGACATATATTTGTGTCTAATTGTAGCTATCTTGGTGGGGGGGTGAGGGAAGAGAAGGGGAAAAAGGAAGTTACATGATAACTTTATTATATATTTAAAAGGAATAGCAAGTTGTACAAATAGTTTTATATGCAATCATCTTTTTTCTATTCCACTATGTTATAGAAATTCTTGTTTTATTTCTTAAGTTCAGAATAAAATAAATGAAGGAGGGACAAGGAACAGAGACAATATTGAAATGATTAGCGATATGCCCATCCTGTGTAGGAAAGGAAGAGTTTCTAGAACAGCAGTGATACCATATGAAAATATGGGGAGATCACCATACCTACACTTAACTGTATTTCCTTTCCAATGAATAGACTGAATAGCAGATTTAGCCTTAATGTAATGGAGAGGGAATCATAGACAGATGAAGTACCCACAGTGGGAAGATCTGTCTCAAAATGTAGTGCGTATCCTCTCGCTGGAGATCTGGGTGACCAGTTAACTGGTACGTTCTAGCAGGAATTTGTTTTTAAGTACTGATTGAACTAGACCACTCCTGAAGTTCCTTACATTATAAATTCTGAGATTTTGTGTGTATACAGTGATCCTTGGACATCAAAATTTGCCATTTGTCACATCTGTTTATCCATAACTTCTAGTAGGACATTCTTAGACTATCTTTAAATTCAGTCTGGATAAACTCACTCTAATTGTTTCTGACCTATATAAGTTTCTCATGATGTAAGGAAATTAATTCAACTGGAAAAAATGCAGCCTCATTCAAAAAATTAAATTAAAAACACAAAAAGACAACTCCTTCTGATTACTTAAGATGGATCTGGATTATGCAAAATAAAAATAAATTTGATGATACAGCTACATGTGTAATCTTGGGAAAATCATAACTTCCCTGGACCTCCACCTATAAAACAAGGGTGTTAGATGAGATGACTTCTTAGGTCCCTTCCAACTCTAGATACCATGTGATCATGGAATCCAACAGTCATCTTCCTATCAATCTGTACTCCATTTTGTACTAACAGTGTTCATAACCATTTCTCCCTTTTACACACTATTCCTTTCTCATCAATATCATTTGTTCAAGAAATTTTCTGTTATTCAGTCATTTCAGTTGTGTTCAACTCTCTATGACCCCATTTGGGGTTTTCTTGGCAGAGATAGTGGAATGTTTTACCATTTCATTCTACAGTTCATTTTACAGAAGAAGAAACTGAGGCAACCAGGGTTAACTGATTTGCCCAGGGTCACACAGCTAGTAAGTGTCTTAGACCGTATTTGAACTCAGGAAGATGAGCCTTCTTGACTCCAGGCCCAGCACTCTATTCACTATGCCAACTAGTTGCCCCATTAATATATTAATGATATAATTAATATATTATTAAATATCTTGAGGGATGGAAAGTAAAAAAGGGGGCTCTTCTTGATATGACTTTAACTCTGCTCTTCAATTTCTAAGCAAGTACGATCATCATTAGATTGTCTGCCCCTCACACTCAAACACATATCCTGTCTGCTCTTGTTTATCCCCCCGCTTTGGCCTCATCCTACTCCTCCAAAACCCAGAGCAGTTAATAGTTAAGGGGAACGGGGCAGGTTGTGGGGTTGGGGACCATTCCAAGTCAATTTTCCTGAATTTAAGGTCTCACCATGCATGTGTGGCTATGTGGGAAGGAGGGGAAGTGTTTATCACACAAAAATATTTTTCCCCTCGGTACCTGGACCAAGGGCTTTAAAGGGACTAAAAGCCATATATCTTTACACAAGTTATTGCTTCAGAAGGACCAGGATCGACTTTTATTAACTTCAATTGTGAAAAAGGGTAAGTCGTCACTATGACCATTGCCTACAAATATTTGCTAAGCATACTGTGATCCTGGCACCACACCAGGTGCTATATATCCTCTAAAAACCCAGGTCAAAGCTGACCACATATACAATATTTTGAGGAATTATCTCTTTCTTGCCTCCAGTTGTAGTATCCTGAAGACATTCTTGTGGTGAAAGCATGAAGCAGAATATTCTCTTTTTTCTGCAGTGAGTCTCTTCGATGTATGCAGGCTTAAGTAGCCTTTTCTGTAGAAGTATTAGAATTTTTTAGTATTTTCTCCAATTTCCCCTGTAACAAAACATTTGTTTTTCTCGTTTTACTATCATCTTGCCTGACTACATCTGTCCCTTAGGACACAAAATATAGATTAGACTAATTGAATACCATAATTCCTTAATAAACATCAATTTTATGCAAAATCATAGGTGCCCAAGCTATTAGTAACAGTAGATTAGGACAGACTTAGTAATTAGCTTTTCTCCCTCCAGCTTCCAGGCTTTCCTTGTTTCTTCTGGGCTTAGGAACAAAGTATCCCAAAGAATTTATTTTACCAGATTACATTCCATTGATCTCAGCTATCTTTTTCCTTAGTGCTTCTTTTGCCCTCTAAAGGTGGAGCAGTTCCTCTCTGTCCTATTTTCCGTCACTTTTTTATCATTTACAGAAAAATAATCACTGTTTCTATCCCCCCTGAAGCTTTCCATTGTTGGTTTGAAAATGGTTAATTCATCCTTTTAAATTCTCTTCAACCACACCATAACAAAAGTGATTATGAATCTACCAAATGGCCACTTCCACTTTGTTGTTGCCCTATAAACTAGTCCACCCCACTAGTTATATTTCTCTGTCTCTTTGCCCTCAAGAGCTAACTGTTGTGTCTTTGGTAGTGGCACTTCTAGAAAGTCACTGAAATGTTGGTCCTTGGCTTTTCCCTTAGTCCAGGGTTGCTGTTATGAGTATTCCCTTTTGGTTTCTCTAAATGCTAAAATATTTATATGTTCTTTATGATGCTATCTAACATCTACTGAAGTCTTGTTCCCATGTCTCAAACCCATGTAACCCTGGGGTTTGTGTTTGTTTGTTTTTTTAATTCTGTGCCAGTAAAGGATAATATCTGTCAGGAAGCAGAGAAAGTTTCAAACACTGATCCACCAATGGATTTAATGTCTATTGTATAAGTAACAGCCTACAGGTGATTCATCATAGGAAGGTTGGCTGAGAGAGAGAGATGCTAAATTAGTTTGACTGGAGCAATTCATGAATACCATCTACTAGGGTGTAGAGGAGTCACAATCTGCATCTAGGGAAGAGTATAGCCACACTGATGAAATTATCTATCTTTAAAATATTGAAATGCGATGGAATCTGTATCTATGTTTTATTCATGGAATATTTTTGTCCTGTAAGCTACAGCCAGTGGAAACAAGGCTGCATTAGCAGTTGTTATGGCTGTTATGTGGGATGGGAAGAAGATTTCGAGTCCTAAATGAAGGGAAGCATCAACCCATCAATCAATCAATTAGTATTTATTGAATGCATACCATGTACTTCACACTGTGTTAGGTACTAAATGGAAGAGAAGTAGGAAATAAGGTCCTTGCCTTTAAGAAATTTAAAATCCTGTATGTCGAGCTATACAAAGCTTTGATATCAAGATAATTCATACTTCAATTACATTTTCATTTTTCAATTTTTTGTTATTCAATATTTTGCTAGTAAAGGCTCAGTGCCTGGCACATTATCTTTATCCAACTAATGGCTTGAACTTTCATTTCATCTTTTTAAACTCCACACATCATTTCAGAGCATTCCAATGAACAAGTAGGGGGCTAAAATGTATTCTATGCCGTAACCTCTAGAGATCTGTATGACTTTTTACCACTGTCTCCTCAGAACTCACTTAGGGATGTTCATTCATTCTTTTCAGCAGGTTTATCCTAACCAGAATGGTTTGTCGAGGTGGATTATTCACACAGGAGTTACCCTCGTAGCTCGTAGACCAAAACACCAAGCCATATTACTAAAGTCAGTATATTCAGAATTATATATCCCAATGTTTTCTCCTCGTTGTTTGAAAGTGAAACTTGGAGGTGCAGGCATTTAACATTTACATGATTTTCCAGGTAATGATGGTTGCAACCAAGCAGGAAAGAAAGCCTCCTAATTTTCAGTTTGCTCCTTCTTTAAAAATTTCATCCCATGGACAGTTTCTAAGTCTTTTCATACTTTCTACTCAGACTACTTAGTTATCCTTAAAGAAGTCATTCAAGGGGTGGTGAGGTGGCACAATGAATAGAGCACCAGCTCTGGAGTCAGGAGGACCTGAGTTCAAATCCAGCCTCAGACACTTAACACAAAAACTAACCTTGGGCAAGTCACTTAACCCCTAATTGCCCTCCAAAAAGCAAAAAAGAAAAAAAAAGAAGTCATTCATCTGTCAAGCTCCAAGTGTGAAGAATGCTTTTTTCCCCCTCATGTTGGCTTACAGATTAGGAATGACTCCTGCTAGAGGTTTTGTAGCTCAACTCTTTTTTTTTATTATTATTTTGGCTGGAACCAGGTCTCTACTTCTAGACCATGGTGCCTTCTTTTTTTTTTTAAACAAATGCTTTATTAACTTCTGTTTTACATCATTCATTTCTGCCAGATTTTGAGTTACAATCATTTCCCCCCCATTATTCCCCTACCCAACCTCCCAGAATAGCAGTCCCACAAGATATCGCTTCCTCCAATCTGCTCTCTCCCATACCTTCTCCCATACCCCTTCGACTTTTCCATTAGAGGAAGGTGAATCTTTGTGTCCCAATGCCTGCACATCTTATCTCCCAATTATAAGCAAAAGAGTATTAATAATAGTATTTATATATATTTGAAACATTTAATCTTAAGACCTCGAATTTCAGATCCATTTCCTTCCTCCCTTGTCACCCATTCCCTCTGGGGAGATAAGTAATTCAGTATATGTTGTACATGTCTAGGTATGCAAAACATTATCATAGTAGATATATTGTACAAGGCTGCTTATAATTCCCTCCCACTCATCCCACCCCCCACCTGGTCCATTCCCCACTTGATCCTGTCCCTCTTCCATAGTGGGTACCTCCAACCTCCCCTCCCCCCAAGGATGCCCTCCCATCCATCATCCCTCCTCTCATCCCCCTTCCCCCTATTCTGCTGCAGGTTGAGATATCCCATTTAGTATGTATGTCATTCTCTCCCTGAACTAAATTCAATGAGAATGTGGTTTTGCCTTTTTGCCTTCCTATTCTCCCCCTCCCTTGCAACCACTTCCCCTTGCTTCTTCTACATGAGATAGTTTACCCTACCTGTCTCTCCCCAACTCCTCTTGCCACTTTCCTCTCTCACCTCATAATTTCACCCCTTGAGTATCCTCCCTTCCCAATAAATTCAACCTATGCCCTCTATCCATATATAACTGTAACCATATACACACACATTCACATATGTATTCATATGACCACACACCCTTCTTCCATTATTTTTATAGTGAGAAAGATATCATCAGTCACAGTTATTGCTTTTCCATATAGGAATGTAAATAGTTCAACTTTGGATAAGTTCCTTTTGATTTCTTTTCCCTGATTACCTTCTCAGGCATCTCTTCCTTCTTGTGTCTGGATGTCAAATTTTCTATTCAATTCTGGTTTTTTCCTCAAGAATGCTTGAAAGCCCTCTATTCCACTGAATGACCATATTTTCCGCTGAAAAAAAATACTCAGTTTTGCTGGGTAGGTGACCCTTGGGTTCATTCTCAGTTCTTTTGTCCTCTGGAATATCATATTCCATGCCCTTCTATCCCTCAGTGTAGAAGCTGCCAGGTCCTGGGCTATTCTGATTGTGTTTCCACAATATTGAAATTGTTTCTTCCTGGCTGCTTGTAGTATTTTCTCCTTGATCTGGGGATTCTCGAACCTGGCTATAATATTCCTGGGAGTTTTCTTTTTGGGATCTTTTTCAGGAGGTGATTGGTGGATTCTTTCAACCTCTATTTTGCCCTCTGGATCTAAAGCATCAGGGCAATTTTCCTTGAGAATTTCTTGAAGGGTGATTTCTAGGTTCTTTCCTTGATCATGGCTTTCAGGTAGTCCAATAATTTTTAAATTGTCTCTCCCGGATCTATTTTCCAGGTCAGTGGTTTTTCCCATGAGATATTTCACATTGCCTTCTAATCTTTCATTTGTTTGGATCTGCTTAACAGCATCTTGATTTCTCATAAAGTCATTTGCTTCCATTTGCTCCAGTCTAACTTTGAAGGAATGAATCTCCTCAGTGAACTTTTGAGATTCTTTTTCCATCTGGCAAATTCGACTTTTTAAGGCATTCTTCTCCTCATTCATTCTCCCCTTTTGGGCCTCCTTTGCCATTTGAGTTAGTCTATTTTTTAAGGTGTTGTTTTCCTCAGTCAGGCTGTTGACCCTCATTTCATACTTTTCCTGCATCCTTCTCATTTCTCTTTCCAATTTTTCCTCCACTTCTCTTATTTGATTTTTAAAGTCCTTCTTAAGGTCCTCTATGGCCTGCAACCCGCTCATGTTTTCCCCTGGGCTTTTGGAGCAGGACTTCTGACCTCACAGTCCTTTTCCCGCTCTATGCCCCCAAAATAGGAGTCTAGGGTTGCATTTTTCTGTTCCTTTGCCTTGGCATGTTGCCACTTAATTGCTTGACTTTTGGGCTTGTTGCCACACTATGGCTTTAAGGCCAGATAGAGGAATTTTCGTCCCGAACGTGTGGGGGCAACTTCCGTTTCTGGCAAGCTGTAAACCCACCCATGACTTCCACCCTAGATCACAATCCAGATCCAGGGAGGTTAAAGCAAGAGCGATTACCTCCCAAGACTGATCGCTGGATCTCCCTACAATTAATTCGCAGGCCAGGAGCTGGAGCTGCCTCTGAAAACTACAAAATGGCGTGTCTCCTCAGAGGCTTCTAGCCCCCAGGGGAGGGAGCCAATGCATTCCCCAAATACTGGTCCCAAAGTCCATAGGACACTAACCTCTTACTTTGTCCTAGGCATGTCTATGTTGATAATTCTGGAGTCGCCACAGCTGCTGGTGTTTTGGGGTTCCTCCAGCCGGCTGCTGGCCCTGCTGCCCTGGGGCTAAAACCTCGGCTCACGCGGGCCTGGGCTCCACTCGGCTCGGCTCCCTGCGCTCTGCGTGCTGCCGGCTCCCAGACCACTGCGCTGGACCTTCCTGCAGGGCTGCTGGGCTGTCCTCAGCGGGAGGTTAGCTTCTCTGTGTCGTTCTGTGGGTGCTGGGGCTCCAGAAGTTGTTCAGAGTCCCCTTTTACATAGTTTAGGGGGAATCTGGGGTCAGAGTGGCTTGGATGAGCTGTTTCTACTCCACCATCTTGGCTAAGCCCCCTGTAGCTCAACTCTTAAAATGGAGAAACAGCTTTCAGATTAACAATAGTTCTGCTCTTCTATCTACACTGGTTACTTGTTAAGGTCCCAGTCTGTCTCTAACCACTTAGGAAAATGAAAACATGCATAGACCAGATACCAAGCAACAGAAGTTCCTGCTTTGGCCTTATATAGCATCTACTTTTATTTACAGTGTAACTCAACACCCTTCTCAGAAGGCCTTATCTCTTGACACCATTCTCTGTAAATCCATCTCTCTATTAGTAATCATTTCTAATCCTTTTGCTCCTCTGTCTGACCTCTCCTTCCCACAAAAATCCAGAAAGTATGTACTTCATAAACAAACAGATCCATTGACAAAGATGGATGCTTTGGGGGCAGCTTTACCAAAATTCTCATTCAAACTGGTATTTAACAAAATTCCAGCCAAAATTCTCATTTGTAGCTTCAGCCAAAAATTTTATTGAAACCAATTCGAGGCCAAATATTTCCCAAATGCTTTCAAGACTCCAAAAATACGTACTAAATAATGCCTTGCTCTGTTATCTTTCAAACCCTTCAAAAATGGAGACAGTTTCATAAGCTACATGAAGAAAGCCTATAAGGATAGGATAACCCAAGGATTCCCAAGAATAACCTTGGGAAAGATGTTTACAGGAGGAAAGAAATAGTAGTAGCTAGGAAGAGAAGTGCTAAGTTCTGTCTTGAGGACTCTGATTCCCATACATAGCTTGTAAAGAATTTGGGGTTCAGCTGATAGAAACTTACTGGGTCTTTGCTATAATAGAACTTTTAGTTACTGGATAAGTTTTCATAGAGTTGGTTATATAGTGCTAAATAGGCAAGAGAATAAAAGGACTGAGTCAGGGTGGGGGAAGAAGTTCATACAATTCTCAAGGGTTTTATAAATCAGAGTTTTACGCCAAATTCTTCATTTCAAATCAAGAAGGACTCGGATTTATGGTTACAGAACCATTATATGTTAGTGCTGGACAATGTCAGACTATGAGTTTCACATTAGTAGGAAGATGATATGCCATAAGCCTATGATTATATTCAGTACCCACTAATTCTAGAGATGAATGATTCTGTATACCCTATAGGATAATTTTGAAATCCTCTTATGTGAGACACTCTCATTCTTACAGCCATAAACAGAGAGCCTAAGCAAAACACAAGGAGAGGCATGGGGCAGGGAAAATTGATAGGAAGGAAAGAAATGATAAGAGAAAACAAAAAACAGAAAATGAGACTGAAATTTGGAAGAAAAACAGCAAAAAATAACCAACTGGCAAGAGAATCAAGAGATGTGTGGTCATATGTTGTAGCTAGCATGCATGATATCTGTTTTCATTTATTTAGGAGCTGTTGTATTCCCTATTTCACTATCGTACAACAACAGTAATAGAATATTGCAGTTTTTTAAAGGATCTTTGCTTTTCCAAGAAACTTGGGGTCAATAAAGGGGTTTTACATTCCTGAAGCAATCTAACTCATCCTGCTCCTCTTGTTCAACATTGGACCCAACTTGTTGCCCATCTATACTGACTAACCCAGATATACATACTTATGGACAAACTAAATGGCAATAGTAATCTGGTCAATACATATTCTTCACTCATTTGGTTCTTCCCGTATGAAAAGTCAGGCATATTACTTAAAATAATTATAGATTTCTCAGGAGATTGCAACATTCCAAGGTTTGATGTAAAGAGCACATTATTATCTTCACATAGGAGATCATGGAAGATCTCCACATCAATTGGGAACCCCTCTTCAACTCGAAATTTGTGCTACATCTCTTCCATTGCAATGTTTAACATCACTGGCTCCCTATTTTATGGCTCCCATTATATTTTTAATGAGAGAGTCATTGAATAAGGACACTACTGTTTTTATATCTTTTTTCATAAAGATTTTGTACAGATAGTAGAATACACATATAGGTCAGTGGCAACTGATGTTCACTATTGCCTTCTTTAATTATTAATAAGATCAAATTTTTCCCCTATTTTTGTTATCTTTCTTTTATTGTAAGACTTCCTCCCTGCCCTCACAACTATTACATTTAGCATAGTTCTTCATATGCATCTGGCCTAACCAGCTGCTTTCCCCATATTTGTTCTATCATAGTGTCCTATTATACTTCTGGTATAGCTTTATAGTATTATAGTTATATTATATTCTCCAAACTGGTGTCATTTGTTTCTCCCTAATTGAGTATATCTGGGATGATGAGGTTGCTAAGAATCTGAAGATACAGGTTAGGAAAAAAAAGGAATAAAGAAATTGGAAAATAAGGAATATGGAACATATAATTATAAAACTAATTCAAATCTATCACTAAATTATAAATAGGCATAAAATAAATATATTTTCCAAGATGTTAGTCATCATCCAAATACTGAGTTAGACAGTCCTCAGAGTTCTACCTTTAAATAAACTATCACAAACTTTTGAAAATGTTCACACTACCATCATTTGTATTGACCCATTTTACAGTACATGAATCTCCATGCTACACCAGATTAAAAGGCTGTAAAGAACTTATCCTAAAAATACTGGAATCATTAAAACTGAAGTCATAGTAATATATGCTTCCCTTCTAGACCTTTAAGGAAACACTAGTAAATGAAACCCTACTCAAGCCCACTGCTCCTAGAAGCATCACAGGTAAAAGAAAATCTGCCCTCCTTTAGTGTCTCCTAACACAAATGTAGTGTAAGCCAAGGTCACACCTAGGCTCACAAACACTTTTGTACCTCATTCCTCTATTTTTTGACCCATCTAGCAGTTTATTTGCCTTATATTGCTTGTCATTATTATTCCTCTGGTTTTTTGTGTTTACTAAGATGATTGCTAATCATCTCACCAAACATTCATATAAACAATTTTAGTTCTTCAAAGAACTCTCCCCCAGATAATCTCCTTGTATTCCCACAACAACCCTATGAGGTAGGTAGACAGTCTAGAATCTAAATCTCATGTCTCTGTTTCCACTGCAAGTGTTGACTCACTTACAGTCCTGTGTCCTGGGAAACATGGCCCACCTACAACTTAGGTATGGCAGGAGTTTTGGAGGCACAGTCTTTCCAAATGCAGTTATATTATGTCATTTGGGTATTTCAATTTATGTTCTGCTTTTACTGGCATGGTTTTCTAGGAATGAGTGAGAAGAAAAACTATTTCTTTTTCCACCACTTTCTTATATTTACTTTTCACTGTTCAATCCCATAGAAGAGAAAAAGGCAACTAAAATCAAGGATAGAAAAAACATGACCATACACTTGAAAATACCCTATTGTCCTAATCCCCAAGTACAGAAGGGACAAGGTACAGCTTTGGGGCAGAGACTTTTCTTGCTTTAAACATAGTAAAATAGCTGTATTTCCTATTAGGGTCTAAACATTTATTCTCTGAAAAAGTTACTCATATTTTTAATTGTAATCTACAATTATGAAACTTTTAAACCTTGTAATACTTATCTCAGATGTGATTCTTGTAAAGATCATGTCTTTTCCCTGGTAGATAATGTACTGATATTTGCTTAAGTCAAACTACTTATGTAGTATCATGTTAGATTCTGGGGATCACATTTTAGAAAGGCTATTGGATAAACTGGACAACATTGTAGGGGGGGGCACCTAGAGAGGTAAAGGACCAAGGATGGAAAAAGGGAAGTGGGAATACTTAGCCTGGCACAGAGAAGATTTGTGAGGCTTGTGATAGCTTTCTTCAAGTATCCGATAATACTGCTATCTGTATGAAAGTATCTAATAGACTACTGTAGCAGAGAGAGATTATTTTTTTTTCTGCTTGGTCTCAGAAGACTGACATAGAAACAGTTGGTGGAAGGGGCAAAGAGACAAATTTGGGCTTGATATAAGAAATATTTCCTAACAACTAGAGCTACCCAAGACTGAAATGGATTGTCTCTGGAAGTTGTAAGTTTCTCCATATTGGAGGTCTTCAAATAAAGGCTGGATAATCAGTATATGAGGATTCTTTTTTGCAGTATAAACTGAATTATATTGCCATTCGGATTCTTTCCAACATGTGATTCTGTCATGCTGTGACTAAATTCCCCAATACCATCACTTATTTTGTGTGTGTATGTATGTATGTATGTATAGATAGATATAGATATAGATATATAGATATGAAAACTATATATGCAAAAATTCTCTCCTCCACTGAAAAAAATGGTATATATACATATATGTGGGATATATATGTAATTGTACCATTTTTCTCAGAGAAGAGAATTTTCATATGTATATTTTTCATATATATACCATTTTTTTAGTGGACAGCATTTTCATAATCCACAACTTTATCCTTGAAATAGCCAACACTGATTATTCAGGAGCCAATGGACTACTGTGTGAGTTATTCAAGCCTTTTATAACTCCTTTATCCTACCCGCCAAAAACCTTTTTGAATGAATTAAAGAAAACGCAATTATTGTGACCAGTATATGTCAGCTACTATGCTAAGCCCTGGAGATATTAATAGAAAAAGCAAGACAATCTCTGCTCTCAAGGAGTTCACATTCTGTTTATGAGAGACAACACATAAAAGAAACTTCAGCTCCAGAGGGGATGAAAATGCCTGCAAGTCCCAAGGGTTCAGTGCAGGAGTAGGGGCAAAACCCAGGAGTCCTCGGCAAGACAAATATCTATGCCAGGGGTCTGTAGGCTGTGGAGGCAAAGCAGATAGTAATAGAATCTCAGGAAGCAGTGGAATAGTGAATGGTTAAGCCTGATGCTCTTCCATGTCTTCAGAAGGTAGAACCCCCATCTTACTTAAGCCATGTGAGTAGTCAAATAGCCTAGATGTGTTCTGGGTCCAGGGAAAAGTTGGAGGAAGGCAAGGAGTCAGGTGACCCCTGGTGGTAGTGAGTGCTTTGGGGCCACTATGCCATTTTGTACTACTTCCACTATTTAGTGAGTGCAATAATTACTGTCACTAATAATCAGATCAGTCATTACCAGTTGGCTGCTTATTTAAAACCCTGGCAGAGGGGAAAGAGGCTAAAACTCATTCCACTGAGGTTTTGTTATGTTATTTTTTAATTATGCTTGGATTTTAATTACTTCTACTAGCAACGAATATAAAAAACTACAGGATTATATGTTCATTCGCTGGGTGGTTTTTGTTTGTTTACGTTCATCTTCTTTGCTGAATTATTTCCAGAGGATTTTTTTTGCTTTGTTTTGTTTTTTTAACATATCCAAATTCTTTTCCAGGCTGCCCTTTTTTCAGACTACCTTAAAGACTGTTTCTGAGTCCTCAACTTCACACTTAACTTGAACTCAAACTTAACTGGGTTCTTTCTTATGTAAGAACTAAATCCAACAAAGCCATTCCTAAACTAGAGGGAACATGCAAAGATTCTATTTTACCTGCCATACATACGACTTGGCATTGGCCAGATTGCTCTGAACAAGCTTTCAATTCAGGATGGGGAGTAGCTTAATAATGTTTTACCAAGAAAAGGCAAGGAGACACAAAATACCTTAATGACAGATCCTCACAGTACCAGGTGTTGTCTGTGGCCTGGTGCCATGTTTGCTATCTAAGGCATCTGGAGAGGGAACTTAGCTGAAAGGATTCCGCTTGCAGGGCTAACCTGGATGGCTGTGAATTGGCTTAATCTCAGCTGGCAACTGTGAGATATTAATAAATTCCCTCACAGTGGTCTCTGGGATTATGCTAAACAGAGCAATTTCCTTGCCCTCATGGATCAATAGACTTGCTCAGCAACCTAAATTAGAGTAACATGCACAAGCAAACCCTCCTCCAGCTGCACTATGTACTTGAGCACTTTTGACCTCTCCCAATCTTCCTGAATTCCATCTGCATACTCCCCTTTTAGAGAATTGTCTTTTCCTAAATTAGCATTCTTCAAAGGAGACTGTGGAAATTGGTTTGCCTTCATTAGATTCATTTTTTCCTATGGTACCAGAGAGAGGCAGTGTGCTATTAGATATGGATCTAAAAGGGATCTTTTAGTCCATAAGTCCATAAGGGGTCCAAGTCCCCTTATTTTACAGAACAGGAAACTAAGACCCAGAGATATAAAGTGACTTGCCCAAGGTCACACAGATAATATCAGGGTTGGAATTAGAATTAGGTCTCCAAACCCAGAGCTCTTCCTATTGCACCAACTACTGCTTCAGAAAACTTGGGCTCAATTCCCATCTGCTCTCACCTTCATCACCCTGTGACCATAGACAACTCACATGATCTGTCTGAACCAAAGTCAAAAGAGAATTTTGTAGCCTATAAATGGGGATAACCCATTCAACCTTTCTAAACTTTAGTCATTGGGTTGTGCTGAGAAGTACACTTGGAAAAGCATTCCATAAATATTAGCTATTATTATAACATTATGCCACTTGCCCATAATAATAACAAAACCAACAACCTAGAGATTTCTGTTACTACTGGCTGACCCTAAAGTATTCTCCATGGAAATGTTGCTAACACTTTCCTTGGGTGCTATCCTGTCAAATTCCAGGCGAGTCAAACAGACATAATCTCCTGCCCAGCCCTCTAATATCAACTCCCTGGGCAATGCTCTTCATCAACTTGCATGTCTCCCTTCTCTTCTCTTAATGAATATTTCAAGTTCTCTCTTCAGAATTTTCCAAGGTAATTGGCAAATCCATTGCTCAGTCTAGGGATTCAGTGAGGTTGCTGGACTTTAACAAATTCCAAATTTAGATGACCCTTCAGAGCTGGGGTATAAAATCTTTCTGATGCTAGAAAAAATAAAAATCATTTCCTATGACAAGAAGTAGGGTCAATTTTCTCCCTATTTCACATATGGCTATGAAATGGATCAGAGGGACAATGTCCAGAATGTTATTGTCATTCAATAAGCATGAAATAACAATGATGATTGTGAGAATAACTAATATTCTTTCATCAAGATTGTTCCAAAGGCAAAGAAGGATATTGCCATCATCCCAGAAACAGAATCAAAGTTGATGGTCCTAAAAGTCATGAAGGTGGCTTGGAAGGGTGTCCACATCCATAAAAAGAAGAAAATCTAGGCCACTTTTTCCTAACCCAAGACACTTCAACTTTGAAGGCAACCCAAGCAAACCCAGGAAAATGTTCCTAGGAAAAGCAAGCTTGATCAGTCTGACAGCATCAATTTACCCCTAATCATTGAGTCAACTAAGAAGAATATTGGGGAAAACTATACTCTGGGTTCATGTTGATATCAAGTCACTTGACTCTATGTGACAACAGTGTAGTCAAACTCAACGCTCTGAAATAGTCTGAGCCACTAAGCAACCTTCATCTACTCTTTTCCACAGGCAAAAAGCACTTTTCCATTAAATAAAATTCACTGAAAAATCTTTGCCTGCCATGCAAGATTTCCTGAATATCTTTAAGAAGATGGGCATTCATCTCAGGTAGGCTATATGTGGTTCTGCTGTTAAGGCCTACTGGTCTAGCTGACCTCTCAAATATCCCGTCAGCTCCAGGATTATTGGGTTCTTATTTGTAAATAGAATGCTTCATTTATCCAGCATCCTCTGAAAGATAGGGGTTCCATATATGTGGGTTTTTTTCTTTTTTTGCCTTTTTTTTTGCTTTTTGGGCAATTGGGGTTAAGTGACTGCCCAAAGTCACATGGCTAGTAAGTGTGTCGAGTGCCTGAGGCCGGATTTGAACTCAAGTCCTCCTGACTCCAGGGCTGGTGCTCTATTCACTGCTCCACCTAACCGTCCCATATGTGAGTTTTTTCAAGTAACCAAAACTGCTTTGAATGCCACAACTTTAAACACATATACGTGTGTGTGTGTGTGTGTGTGTGTGTGTGTGTGTGTGTGTGTGTGTAGATAGACAGATAGATAGAGGAGCCATTTTGAATATAAATCTTTCTGAAATGATTCAGGTAATTATTTTCTGTTTTAAGTGGGATATGCTGGAAATTATTCAACTATTTCTGGATGATTAAAGATCATTATTATAAATATAAATTATTTTACTATGCTGTAATGCAGTAATGTATAAGAGGCTACTGAGATAAAGATAATCCAACACTAAATGATTCTCATTTCCTGCTACTGATTACTAGCTTCCCCTACCAATTATGCACATGCACGCATATATGCACACACACACACACACACACACACACACACACACACACACACCCCTAATTTGCTTCTCCTAATCTGCTATTGGCTAGAAAAATAGAAAACCAAGTTTGTTAAAACTGTATGTAAAGTGAGAGTAAATAGGCTTCAAGTGAAAGTCCAAAGGGCTTTCCTATGGATAAAGTGCATGAGCTTTAGTATGCAGATTTTGTAACATCTTTTGGGGGTTATTCGATTCATCTTATCATAATTATCATCATTTTCTAATTCTCTGACAAATTCTTAATCATTTAAGTTGCTAAATGAGTGATCTCTAGATAACAGAAGCATTACTGATATCTGTGTTCCAAGCACAGGGGACCTCTTTGACATGTGGAAGTGTTCTTCACTAATTTATAAAGGTACAGATGCCCAGATAACAACTCACATCTGCAAAGTTCTTTATAGGCATTATTTCATTTCATCCTTACAACACTACTATGAGGCAGAGGCTAATATTATTTCTATTCTACAGATGAGAAAATTGAGTCTCAGAGAAATTGACTTCCCCTGGGTTACATAGCTAATAGCGACCTAAGGTAAGATTTGACCCCAGGTTTTCAGTCTTCTACCTACACCATACAGAATCCCATGGATTCAAACTATTACTTCATTATCTACATTATGAACAAATTTTACCCCTTTTGTCATAATTACTCTGTCCTCCTTTAAAATGCACACTCTGCTACCCAAATCCAAGCCAAGGAATTCTCATTAAATGTTAGATTCAGTGTCTAGGCTTGACATGCAAAAAGAGGGGCCCCTTAACCCTAAACTGTTGGCATCCTGAGGTTTTTGGTCAATCTTCAGTCATAGCTGGCTTACTAACATTTGCCCAGGAAGATCAATAGCAACAGCCCCAAGTCAAACAAAGATTTTTGTTTTTAGTTCTTTACCTTAAAATCTCAAAGAAGTTTTCCATAGCAGAGTCACATTTTAGTTGATATAGTTAAAGAAGGGTTAAGAGTTTTCATTTAGAGATATTTATCCCCACCAAATATAATTTGTGGGAACTAGCAAGGAATAACATTCTACCTGGAGAAGGAAAAAGATTCTATGTTAGTACTTAAGGGATCATAAGGACCATTTGAAACTGAAGAAACTTTCAAAATAATTCACAGCTCTGCTGACTCAGTTGATATAAAAAAGAAGAAACTGAAGAGACTGACATCACACACTATATCAACTGATAAGCTGTTAGAAATCTATGAAATTTGATAGGTAGTGTCTATAAGAAGTTGAGTTACAGATCTTAAAATCACTTTTAAAACAAATGGCATCATATTGGTCCACTAAACCACCTGAAATCTACTCTTCAGAAGAAAATCATATCTCTGAAGGAATATGCAATAATAGAAAAAGATAGAATTAAAGAACTTGTCATTTCAAAAACTGGCAAATGTGTAATAAATTCTCAAGTGCAAAATAAGCACAAAAATAATCTTGAAAGTTATATGAGAAATAAATAAAATGGAGAACAAAAAGACTATTAAATTGATAAGCATAATTAAAAGCAACTTTTAATCAACAAAGAATTGACAAAAATTTTAGCTAACATAACAAAAAGAGAAAAAATAATTTCTAAATTTTTTAAAATGCAAAGTAAATTCAAAGCAAAATAAGTAGAAAGAAAATAAAAAGAATTATCTGAGCATTCTGCATATAATAGTATGCTTGCAAACCCAACAATTCATGTGATCAAAGATATAGAACTGGAAAAAAAACTTAGAGGCCCTCTAGTTCAACATCATCATTTTTCAAATGGGGAAACCAAGGTTCATAGAGAATCAAAGTGATTTGTTCAATGTCACTCAGACAGCTAAATGGCAGAGCTGGAATTCAAAGGTAGGTCCTCTAACTCTAGTGCCTTTTCCACAGATGTAGAGTGCTTCCCTTAGAAATGAACAAACCTCTAGAACATAAGATAACCGAGTTAACAAAAACAAGAAATACAAATCTTAAGCAACCCAATCTTAGAAAGTAAAATTGAACCAACTATAATGGAACTTCCAGATTGGGGGCTGCAGGGACTTGACCTAGATGGATTTGCAAAGCAGTTTTGTCACTTACAGAGCTATGTTCACAAAGTATTATCAATAACAAAAAACAAAGATATTTTGTTCTATTTTGGTATGGTTGGATTTCTCAATGGGGCCTGCCATCTCGAGAGACAATAGAGGAATCCAAAGCAGCTCTCAGTGGGAAGGGAAGGTAATATCATTCACTATTCTATAAATGTTGATTAAGTTCTTCTTATTTGCAAACTACTGAGCAAAGTTTAGAGGAGAAACTGTCTCCACTTTCTTGGAGGGTACAAGCAAGCTAGACAATAAGACACAAATACAGATAGATTTACTGTAAAATAATGTATGATGAATGCCTTTAAAAAGAACAAAACAAAGTGACATGTGATGTGTTATGTACAGGGAAAGATCGAGGATATTTTACTAGAAAAACTGAGATGTCATTTAAAGGATGTGTAGGAATTCAACAAAGAGGTGGAAGAAAGAAATTCCAATGATATGAAACAGCATAGACAAAGACACTAGCAAAGACAAGTAAACGGAGATACAAAGTGGCACTTCATTGTGGAGGACCTTGAGTGCCAGGCAAAGGGGTTTGAATTTATTCACTGGTAAGTGGAGAGCCACATAAGACTAGTGGGTAGAAGAGAGACAAGATTGGATCGATGTTAAAAGAAATCTTATTCTGGTTATGGCTTGAAGGATGGATTTTAAATGGGAATGAGTGAAGAAATGACACTTTGTAGGCGATTGTCATGACCACCCAGTAGAGGTGACATATACCTCATCCATCTAATATATAAGAGAAGTACATAAGAAGGGGGCTATCTAGAGGATAGATACATGACAGAATTTGGTGCAGTGAGAATGCACAGTCTGACAATTCTGATCAATATCTAAAATAAAATTACTTTATCTAAACTTTCCTGCTGGAATCTTGATTAAGGTTCAATTTCTTTTTAAAATTTGCCATGAAG
Source organism: Gymnobelideus leadbeateri (assembly GCA_011680675.1). Taxonomy (NCBI): domain Eukaryota; kingdom Metazoa; phylum Chordata; class Mammalia; order Diprotodontia; family Petauridae; genus Gymnobelideus; species Gymnobelideus leadbeateri. Next base: position 510,110 of record WOXC01010251.1, read on the forward strand.
AACAGGGCTGGGTGTCTTTTAAAAATGATATTAAGCACTTAGAATCCCTAATTTAAAAAAAAAATATGTACCCTCATTATTTTGCAATGAAGCAAATGATTCTAAATAAGGTTTGTTTATGGAGCAATGGTTTCTGTTGATACTTTGTGAAAATCCTTCATCTACTATAATCACATATACACAAAAAAATAATTGATTTAAAAATTAGGCTATTTTTTTCTTCCAGAACTTATGGACATATTCTTAAGAAGCCTGCTTATGTAGAAACAAAAAAATAAATAGGTGACTGAATTAGGAAATCCAGGGATGCTTAACATAGTCATTCCAGAGTTTTTGATGTCGTAGATACTGCATCAGGAACTGATTGGATAATATTCAGGCACCATCAGTTCCTAATGCATTGCCTTCAGCATCTAAACAAGCATCAAAGCTAAAGTTAGAACAAGGATTTGTGAGATTATAGCAGATATGATCACCTCTCCACCAATAAAACTAGTACACTTAACCTTGAAGAGAAAGCTGCTCTTCAAGAAAGTCCCAAGAGGAAAAGACACCAATCACCTAACCTTCACTAGTGTGGATTTATACTTGTAACACAAGGACCGAATTAGAATATTGTGTTTATGGACCTATTCATGTCTCAACAGAGTACCTTAAATGTGTCTAATTCATCAAACTCACACATCCCAAACTAACCAAAGAATCTAGAAGTTGATGAATTTTTAAAGCCTTGGGAAAGAACAAGTGTTTTTTTTTATTGGTTAGATGAATACAATTAAACAGCATTAATTGTTTCTTTTTTATGGATTTAGGGGGTGTTAACAAGTACTACCCTTAAGAAACCCAAAGAATATTTCAAAATTCTATTTCCCACCATTACCACATGGAGTAAAAGAATTATAACGATCACTAATAAAATATACACAGGGATTCACCTTTTAAATAAACTTAGATTTGTAAGTAAAGGTATTTGGGTTTTTTTCACTTCATATATTCTGCATCTTTATGCTCTGGGAAATCAGTTTCAGAAGAGGAATGGACTTGAAATTGACATTCTTTAATATTGTTTCTAATGTGCAATAGTTTCAAATCTATAGCCTAACTTTCCTGGACACCTACCCAATAAACCTAACAAGTTACTGACTGCACATATCTGAGTGGTTTTCATTGACACAGCAGAAAATATTCCCTGAGAATAAAACATCCTCTAATGGAAGTGTAATTGCCAAGAAATGTTTCTGAATAGTTTTCCCTTAGGTATCCTGAGTTTTAAGCATGAAATCTGTGCAATTTAAAATTCAGCATTTACAAGTGATGTAACCTACATTTAGAGAAGAATATTACAAAACAATGACACCTTGAAAAATAATAATAACTGACATTTATAAAATACTTTAAGGCTTACAAACTACTTTGCATAACATCACAATAACCCTGTGCAGTAGAGAAAATGAAGGCTCAGAGATGTTAAGGGAGTTTATCAAATGTTACATAATTAGAAAGTATTAGAGAATGGATCAGAATCTACATCTTTCTGACTCCAAGTAATAGCACCCAATCTACTATACCAGGGTGGGGAACCCTACAGCCTTGAGGCTGTATGTCACCCCCTAGCTTTTCAAATGCAGTCTTTTTATTGAATCCAAACTTCACAGAACAAATCCCCTTAATAAAAGGATTTATTCTGTAAAACCTAGACTCAGTCAAAAGGCAACACCCAAGGACCTACAAAGCCACAAGTGACCTCAAGAGCAAAGGTTCCCCACCCCTGACCTATACTTTCTCCAACCTCTTTTTCTTAGGAGTGTAATGGAATGCCTAGGCTTGAACTCAGAAGACCTGGATTCAAGTCACAAATCTGTCATTCACCAACTATGCATTTTCAGTTCAAGTGCCAACAATATACCTATTGTTGTGTATTAAAAGATACGAATAAAATTTTCTTCTCCATCATTCTCAATGAGAGAATGAAAGCTTCTCACCCTTAAGAAGCTCCCATTCTATTGGAGAGATTAAATATATATGCAGATAAGTAAACCCAGAGTATAGACAAAATTATAAATCACAATTTCGAGGAAGAGAGTCTGCTAATACTTATAGGGATATCAGACAGGGCCTCGTTAGGAGATGATATCTCAGTTATGGTATAAAAAAAGCTAGAAAATCTAAAACAAAAACAAAACAGAACCTGCCCTCAAAGATGACAATATGGGACTCTCCTAAACATGGCAAGTCAGAAAGCTTGTCCAAACAGAAGGCTGACTATCTGAGAGGAGTGGGATCAAAAAGAGACTGTTTCTTGTCATTTGAAAACCAATCAGGAGCAAAAGACTCATGCAGAGGGGAAAGATCTCTCTTTGCTAAGGGCCAAAAGAGTCTTTTTGCTATAAGTGAAAGTTTAGGACACCAAGGTAGAACTCTAAAACTAAGATTTAAAGAATGATATTTCATGATGAGAACCAAGAAGAGTTACTTATATACTAGTACTAGGATAGTTCACGGTGACTCAGGAGAATTCAACCTAACAATCCACACAAGGGGAAAAAAACCCAGGCAAATAAAAAATGGATGTTGTCCAGAATAGGACATAGATTTGGCTAAGCAGTCCACTGAGTTGGTCTATCAGGACATTTAATTTGAATAGACACTAAGGGCAGACAAAGAGTTGTACCTAGATTTGAGAAGGCAGAAGAAATTTCCTGAATTGTCTTTGAAAATTATACAATGCTTTCCATGACCCCAAATCTCCTCCATAAAATGGTAACTATCAAAAACATTTTAACACAAATATTCTTCCAGTTATGCTTTCTGACTGAGAATCGTGGAATCATGGGACATCAGAATCTCTAAAGCATCAAAATGATAAGTCATTCAAAGAGTATGGGGGAAACAAATAACAGATAAAAAAAAAGGCTAAAGCATATTAGCTAAGAAACATAATGTCTTGTTCATGGAACAACCAGGAGGCCAGTGTCACAGGATCAGAGAGTACATGTAAGGGAGTAAAGTACAAGAGAATTGGAAAGATAGGGGGAGTCTAGGTTGTAAAGGGCTTTGAATGCCCAAAACATCAGTTTGCATTTGCTCCTCAAAGCAAAAGGAAGCGACTGGAGTTTATTGAATAGGGAGGTGATGTAATCAGTCCTGAATTTTAGGAAAATCACTTAAGGAAGATGAATTAGAGTGGAGAGAAACTTGAGGCAGGCAGACCCATCAGCAGGTTAATGCAATAATTAAAGCATGAGGTGATGTGGACCTGCATTAGAGTGGTGGCAGTGTCAGAGAGAAGTAGAGTATATTTGAAAGATATTGTAAAGGTAGAAATAACAGGCCTTGGTAAAAAAAAAAAAAAAACCTTGATATTGAGGGGAGGAAACAATGAAGAATCCAGGATGACTTCTAAGTTATGAGCCTAAGGGACTGGGAGGATGTTGTCCTCTATAGTAATAGGGAAGGTTGGAGGTTGAAAAGGTTTAAGGAGAAAAATAATGACTTCCATTTGGGACATATTGAGTTTAGGATGTCTACTGGACATCCAGTTCAAGATATCTAAAAGGCAATTGGAAATGAAAAATAGGTCAGCAGAGAGATTGGGGCAGGACAGATTTAAGAACCAATAGCATAAAAATGGTAACTAAAACGATGGGACTTAAGATCATAAGTGGTGTCTTTCTATCAACAAGCATTATCTGTAAGGGGGATAAGTTAGAAACCTCCCCAATAAAATTAGGGGTAAACCAAGGATGCCCATTATCACCACTATTATTGAATATTGTACTGGAAATGTTAGATATGGCAATAAGAGAAGAAAAAAAATGAAGGAGTTAGAATAGGCAACAAGAAAACTAAGCTATTATTCATTGCAGATGATATGATGGTATACTTAAAGAATCCTAGAGAATCAACTAAAAAACTAATTGAAATAATTAACAATTTTAGCAAAGTTGCAGGATGTAAAAATAAAACTGTATTAATCAACATTTCTTTTCAATTGGGAAATGACTGAACAAGTCTCAGTAATACATATGATTGCAATATGATTACTGTGCTGTAAGAAATGACAAGTGAGATGATTTCAGAAAAAAACCTGAAAAGACTTAAGTGAATGGATACAAAATGAAGTGAGCAGAACTAGGAGAACATTGTACACAGTAACAGAAATATTGTATGATGAAGGATTGTAAATGACTTAGCTATTCTCAGCAATGACCCAAGACAATTCCAAAGAACTAAACTTATCATGAAAAATGCTATCCACCTCCAGAGAAAGAACACACTGAAGTATACTATTTTTCACTTTATTTTTTGTTTAAGTTTTTTGCACAAAATGACTAACACAGAAAATTTTAAAATGATTACACATATATAACCTATATCAGATTCTTTACTATCTCAGGGGAGGGGAGGGAGGGATGGAGGGATACAAGGTAGAATTCAAAATTAGGGGAAAAAACACAAATGTTAAAAATTATTTTTACATGTAATTTGGGAAAAAAATTTTTTTTAATTTTAATTCCATTTAAAATTACTATAGACAATATAAAATACTTGGGAGTCTACCTGCCAAAAAAAAACCAGGAACTGTAATGAATAGAATTAGAAATACTTTTCAGACAAATAAAGCTAGATCTAAAAAATTGCAAAAATATCAATTGCTCATGGGTAGGCCAAGCCACTATAATAAAAATTTGGTGCCATACCAATCAAACGACCAAAAAATTATTTCCTAGAACTAGGAAAAGTAATAACAAAATTCAACTGAAAGAATAAAAGGGAAGAATAACAGGGGGATAAATGAAAAAAAAGTGAAAGAGGGTGGCTTAGCCATACTAGTTCTCAAACTGTATTATAAATCAGTAATCATCCAAAGAATCTGGTACCAGTTAAGAAAAAAATCGTGGATCAATGGAATAAATTAGGTATACAATTTACAGTAGTAAATTATCATAGTAGTCTAGTGTTTAGTAAACCCAAAGACCCAAATTATAGGGACAAGAACTCACTATTTAACAAAAACTGTTGAGAAAACCAGAAAACAATATAGCAGAAACTATGTATAGACGAACATCTTGCACCATATATCAAGAAAAGGTCAAAATTGGCACATGATTTAGACATAAAGGGTGATACCATAAACAAATTAGGAGATGAAGAAATAGTTTACCAGTCAGATCCACAGAGAAGGGAAGGATTTTTAACGAAACGAGAGACAGAGACAGAGAGAGACAGACAGAGATAGCAAGCACTACTAGATGTAAAATGGATAATTTTGATAATATTAAATTAAAAGGCTTTTGCACAAGCAAAATCAGTGCAATCAAGATTAGAAGGAAAGCAGAAATCTGGGAAATAATTTTTACATCAAATGTCTCTGATAAAGGACTTATTTGTCAAATATAGAGAGAACTGAGTCAAATTTATAAGAACACAAGTCATTCCTCAATTGATAAATGGACAAAAGATATGAACAACCAGTTTTCAAAGCTATCTGTAGTCATATAAAAATGATCTAAATCACTATTAGAGAAATGCAAATTAAAACAACTCTGAGGTACCACCTCATACCTATAAGATTGATTAATAGGACAAGAGAAGGAAAATGATAAATGTTGGAGAGAATATGGGAAAATTGGGACACTAATGCACTATTGGTAGAGTTGTGAACTGATCCAACTACCCTGGAAAGCAATTTAGAATAATGCCCAAATCACTATAAAACTGTGAATACCATTTGATCCAGCAATATCACTACTAAGTCCATGTCCCAAAGAGATTTTTTAAAGTGGAGGGTGGGATGTTGGGGTGGGGAGATAGGACTTATTTGTACAAAAGTATCTGTAGCAGCTCTTCTTGTTTTGGTAAAGAACTGGAAATTTAGGGGATGCCCATCAATTGGGGAATGGTTAAACAAATTGTGGTTTATTATTTCAATGGAATACTATTGTGCTATAAGAAATGGTGAACAGAACAACTTCAGAAAAACCTGGAAAGACTTAAACAAACCGATGCAAAGTGAATTGCACAGAACCAAGAGAACACTGTACACAGTAACAGCAACGCTGTACAACAATCAACCATGAATGACTTAGCTATTCTCAGTAATACAATTACAAAGGAATTACAATGACAAATGCTATGCACATTCATAGAAAGAACTGATGGAGTCTGAATCCAAATCAAAACATACTATTTTTTCACTTTTTTTGTCTGTGTCTTCATTCACAACATGACTAATATGGAAATGTGTTTTACATGATTGCACATGTATAACCTGTATCAAATTGCTTGCCACCTCAGGGAGATGGGAGGGGAGGGATGAAGGTAAAGAATATGGAGCTCAAAACTTTACAAAGTAAATGTTAATTGTTTTTATGTGTAATGGGAAAAATAAAATATTATTTTTAAAAAACATGGAAGCTGCTGGGATCACCAAGTGAATTAGTATACAAGAAGAAAAGAAGAGAACCCAGGATAGAACCCTAAGGGACACCTCAGTTAGAGTGCATGATGTGGAGGAGGATCCAGCAATGGAGACCAAGAAGGAGCAGTCAGATAGGAGGAAAATCAGGACAGAGTGGTGCCCCAATCACCTAGAGAAAAGAGAGTATCAAGGAAGAGTGATCAATAGTGTCAATAAGAGAGCATTCTCTGATTAGAAATGGAAGAGGTGTATTAGGAAGTGAGGGTGATATCAAAATGAAAAACAGGAACAATTTTTTTTTATATTAAGAAGCCAGGCAAAATACATTTTGAGGTTTAAGGTCTGTTGTGGGCTTTTATAGGTAGTGAAAAAAAGAAAGTAAATGGCAGTTTGGAATGTTTCAGTATTCATATCACCAAAGTTGAGTTCAAACCTCGTTCTGAATCACCACTCTTTTGAAAAGGCATCTATTAATATAATGCAAGGAACATTCATGCCGTCGAGAGGTGAGTGACAAACCACAAACCTCCAAGTAGCTCATACATTTGACCAAACCATTTCTCTCTGATTGGGCTTGTATAAAGCTGAGCCATGAAATGAAAATGTCTGTTCCATTTTATTAGTATTCTAAACTATACTTCTGAACAAACTGGGAATGGGCAATAGAACCCATTCTGTGTTGGTCACAGATGACAAAATGCACCCATAAATACTCCACTTTCTGAATAATCCAAGGTTATCCAGAGAATGTCATCAAGCCATATGACATCCATGAATACTAGATTGTGTATCTGAGGGCTCTGCGCTAGCTGAAAATTACAGACAGCCAAGCAGTTCCCTACTGAATACACATCTGAAGAATTCTGCAGGCTTTGTTTATCCCAGCAACTTTATGGAATAAATTACACACAACAAATGAGTTTCAGCTGGTAGGATATGAATAGTTTGCGTATAATGTGAAGGGAGATGAGCTCCCACTTTTGATCTAATCACTTTCCTTTTAGAGCACCTCAAATTCTGAATATATATAGTTCTTTTTTTTTGGAGATTGTCTCATTTCTTGGAATATATATAGTTTGTTTCTTGTCTCTTGTTTCTTGGAGGGTAGTTCTAGGGATTGGAGGTTTAACTGGAAGAGAGGGAAAAGAGGTTGAGAGAATCCACTCGAGTATTGCTAACTCTGCCAGATTATCTCTAAATATGAGTGTTGATTATTCTAAGTGGAACTTTGAGCAACATTAATGCATTCCTTCTTCCTCTCTAAACTCTAGCCAAAGGTAAATCTTATTCAATTTTCCTACCTGTACAGAAATTTCACTATGAATGGATTTGTAGTCCTAAAGGAGATATAAGGTGTCTCTTTGATGGAGTCCAATGAACATTTATTGAATGCCTACTATGTGGAAGCCAGGGTGACAGATACTGGAGATACAAAAAGGTGAGGTGGGGGAAGCCTTTTCCTCAAGGAGTTTACATTTGAATGGGGAGGAGGGAAGCAACACATACAAGAATAAATAAAAGTACCTGCAAAGTGAAAAAAAGGAAAGGACAAAGGAGGGAAGGGGAAGAATAGTTTACATTAAGACCACAAACTTAGGGTATCCACCACTAGGTTATGCATTTATCCTTAGGTAGATTAAATAAAATGTTAACTTATTTGATATGATAGATAATACTGGGCTTCTAAGGTAAGGTATTTAATTTTGACTTCAAAAGTTATACTTTTGGAAGTTCCCCTAAACCTTTAATAGAATTTAAATGTGATTTTTTTAGAATGAGGCTATACTCCAGAGAGTTGTAGCCTTATAGCTAAGAAATATAAAACATGAATAATCAGTTTAGAAAAATGAGGACATTTTCATTACAGTGTGAAGAACTAGGAATAGTTTTAATCATAGATCGCTTTGACTAAATTAACTTAGGGTCATACATATCAGGGCCAATTTTCAATTCATAAGAGGTTTCCTTCTCACATCTTCCAAGAGCTTACACCCAGTCGCTAATTACAGAAAAGACAAAAAGGAATGGGCCGGAGAAGATTCTTAACTGCTGCTCTTGCTACTACTGTAATGAGAAAAACATGTTCCAGATACCACCCAAGAGGTGGCTGCCTATTGAATTGTAAAAAGACTTACCTCAGAGGAAAATCAAATCATAGGAGAATTTAATCAGTGATTCACATACAACTGAATAAATTGAACCCAGAAAGATCACTGCAATAATTCCTGTTCTGATGCAAAGCTCTATGGGTCAATTTTCCATGATTAATAAAAAAAAGAGACTAATAATCTTTGGAGTTGATAAAGAATAGAAATTTGTATGCAAAGAGTTGGAGCAGAGATTCTCAAATTACCATCTGATGATTATCTTTCTTCAATTTTGCTTTCAACACATCTACATGCCCCACAGCAAGTTGCCTTTCAGATGTAGGGAGCCCTTAGCAGAATATTAGGGAGGAAAAATCCTGTAAAACCAAGAATGGTAAAGAGATAGTGATGACAGTATCTACCAGCCCTTGCTCTCCAGAGAGCTGGGTTGGTGTACACTATTGTACAAAGTACAAAAGAGTTGTAGACACAGAACCAACTCACTGATTAACCATCTTTCTAATAAATCTGGCCCCAGGAGTGGGACAAGAAAATGTTTAAAGGATAGGTTTCTATGAGGTTTTTCTGGTGTGCAGCCAAGAAATATGGAGCTAGGTCATCATGCTTGAGCATTTTATTTGTCTGTGAGTATCACATTTAATGAATAAGAATTAATTTACTCAATGGGATTACCCTAGTGGCCCCAAAGAGTTAATATTAACAAAATAATAACAACAAAAAAGAGTAGTTAAAGCCCTCTTCACCAATAAAAGAAGATTATTTATTTTTTATGAGTAATTCTCATAACACCTATATGTTATTGTATGGAAGCAGGAATGACTATCACATTTTTTCTATTCTCCTAGGATTATATAACAAGACCACAGCTGTAATTGAAAACTGGTTAGTTTAAAGAATATGAAATTGGTCTATTTTGTAATAAGTCCTTATATCCTATAGAATAGAGCATGGGGGTGAGAGGGTGGTTATAGGCATGGAAAATCAGTTTTATCCAAATATAAATAATACTAAGGCTTAGCATAGCACTCAGAATAGTACATGTCACATAGTAAGTGCTTAATATTTTTAAGTACTTATTGACTAAGGCCACTGAAAAGCCCACAAGCTTTGAGAGAGATTAATTCCCCAAGTGTGAGGAGCATAATAAACAAATCAATTGGACTCGAAAAACTATGAGCTTTGAGAACTTGTCTTGGATGACTCACAAAATCTTAGCCTTGGAAGGTACCTGAGAGGTTACTGGATAAAATTCCCTATACTATACATTTCTAACAGTTAGAAGGTCACCTTACCTTTACTATGAGACTTCCAACAATAGGGATCTACCTAGCAATTCAATTTTTAGAAAACTCTGATAATAGAAAGTTCTCCCTTGCCTTCTATGTCTTCCTTTTCATTATACTGAACCAAATATGCCATTTTCTACCAATTGGTCTTCATTTTGCCTAATGAAGTTGCAGAGCAAAAAATCAAGTTTCTTTTCCTTATCACAACTCATAAAATATTTGATGGCCATTATTATGGCTTTTCTCAATTCAGTTTCCTTCACTTCACTCTTATTTTGCTGCTCAGCCTGGTTTCAACTCAACAGAACAAGATGCCTCCAAACCAGGTGCCTCTGTTCCTCAATCCCCCAACCCCACTTTCTAGCCTCCTTTTATGTGTTGTCTCTCCCTCCCCCACCTCAATTTGATTGTAAGCTTACATCACACCTATTAGATTAGCTATCAGATTAGTTTTTCTCATTACAGTAGTAGCAAGAGCAGCAGTTAAGAATCTTCTCTGGTCCATTTTGTCTGTCAATTACAGACAAAACAGGAAAATAATAAATGGTGGAGAATATTGTTGGTGGAGTTGTGAACTGATCTAACCATTCTGGAGAGTAATCTGTAACTATAGCCAAAGAGCTATAAAACTGTGCATATCCTTTGACTCAACAATATCACTTCAAGGGTTGTATCCCAAAAATATCATAAAAATGGGAAAAGGACCCACATGTACAAATATATATATATATATATATATATATATATATATATATATATATATATATATATATATCAACTCTTCTTGTGGTGGCAAAGAAATTGGAAATTAAAGGGATATCCATGAATTGGAGAATAGCTGAATAAGTTGTGATATATGAATGTAATGGAATACTATTGTGCTATAAGAAATGAAGAGCAGGCAGACTTCAGAAAAACCTGGAAAGACTTATATCAACTGATGCTGAGTGAAATGAGCACAACCAGGAGAACATTGTGCATAGTAACAGCCAAATCCTGTGATGACTGAATTTGATAGACTTAGCTCTTCTCATCAATTCAAGGATTGAAGACAACTCCAAAAGACTCATGATAGAAAATGTGATCCACATTCAGAGAAAGAACTTTGGAGTCTGAATGCAGTTGGAAGCATACTATTTGTTCCCCTTTTGTTTTGTCTTGTTTCTTCTTTCTTTGGTTCCCCCCATTAGTTCTCTTTCTTCTTTACATCATGACTAATGTGAAAATATGTTTAAAAGAATGCATAAATTGGGAAATAAGATATACAGGCAATGAGGTATAGAAATCCATCTTGCCCTACTAGAAAGTTAGAATGGGGAAGGGGAAGGATATAAGAGAGAGCAGATTTGGGGAAAAGACATTCAGTAGGCTCACTATTTTGGGGTGGAGGTCGGGGAAAGATGGGGAGAAAATTTGTAACTCAAAATCTTGTGGAAATGAATGTTGAAAACTAAAATTAAGCAAATAAAAAAATTAAAGAATGCATAAGTAGAGCCTATGTCAGATTGCATGCTCTCTTGGGAAGGGGGGAGGAGATGAAAAGGGAGAAAATTTTGAACTCAAAATCTTATGTAAGTGAATATTGAAAACTAAAACTAAATTATTTTTTAATTGTAAGTTCCTTGAGGGCAAAGACTTTTTTAATTGTGTCCCCAGCACTTATATAGCACAGTGTATAGCACATAATAAGTACTTAATAAATGTTTCTTAGATTGGATTGGATTCCTCATATGACATTATTTCAAGTCATTTCACTATCCTGGTCAAATCTGTCTGAACAACCACAATGAAAATAATGATAAGACATGCACCTGCCACTTTAAGGTTTATGGAAAATTTTTACAATAAAAACATTGTTTAAAAAAGTCTCTGAAAGAGTTAAGATCTCTTATCGGTGCAATGAATCAGTCACTAGTCCAAAGGACTGGTGATAAAGAATGCTACTCACCATGTTGTAGATAGATATTGACTTAATATTTGGAAGGAAACATATGTTTTTAGACATGACTAATGTGGACATTTGTTTTGCTTGACTGTGCATAGTTGTTGCAAAGATTTCATTTTCTTCCTTTTCTTTCTTAATAATTGGGACAAGAGGAGTGGGAAGAAGAGAAAACAAACGCTTTCTAATTGAAAAATAAATAAATTTAACAGTCAAAAGAAGTTTGCAAAGTACTTTCCTTGCAACAACAATGGATGTCAAATTCCAACCTAAAAGGTGATATCTAACACTAAATATAATTCTCCAAATATATAGTATGAACAGGTTTAGTCCAGGACTATTTATTACCTCTTATTCTGGACACTAAATATGCATTGATAAAACCTAAAATTGCATGATCATTTTGGGCAACCACAATTCATCGCTGTTATACTATATTTGTAGCCAATTAAAATCTTGGGGTCTTTTTCATAGAAGTTGTTGTTAAACAAAGTCTTTCCCCTTCTCTACTACAGTTGATTTTTTCAACCCAAGTGCAGGATTGTACATTTACATTTATCATTGAAAAGTCAACTTGATATAGCTAGCCTTGGAATCAAGAAGACCTTGTTTAGAATCTAATCTCAGGCACCATGTGACTCCAGGCAAATCTCTTAACCTCTCTCAAACTCAGTTTCCTCTCCTATAAAATTGGTGTTATAACAGAACCTATTTCATAGTGTTGTGAGATAATGTATTGTGGTAGGACCAATATCATAATCTCTCTTCTTTCATATAGATTAAACTCGTTTTCCCTAAAAGGTATTGAGGCATTTCTTGATACTTGTTTGGCTCAGAGGATTAAGGACTCCAACTGTTGACATAATTTCCCCATTACCTGAGTATGAAAGTCACCACAAAGACTTAAGAAGAATCGAATCTATAATGTTTGCCTGGTGGATCATGATGGGTACCACTGGCAAGAAAGCTTTGCTCAGTTCATTTAACTAAAGGTGTCCTCAGTGCTAATGTCTTGTTTAATATTCTCCTTCTATAGCTGCTAATTTTTTCGTTAACTGTTGAGTGACTTAGAGCACTTAATTTTGTTCCAATATTAAAACAAACTACTGGGGCACTAGCCTGAGTCAGGCCTACCCAGAATATATATATACATATATATGTATATACATATATATGTGTAAAAAGCTCTGCAAATCTTAAAGTGCTATAGAATTGTTAGAAAAATTATCTTTATTATTATTTCTATTAATTTTCGTCTTGTTTGATGTAGCCTATCATTCCAGTCTGTTGAGGTTTTTTTTTTCCTGATTCTGTCATCCAGTATATTAGCTATCCCTCCCAGCTTTACATCATTCACACATTTGATAAGCATGTTTTCTATGTCCTCATCCACACCATTGCCAAAAATAATGTCTATTAGGACAAGGCCAAATCCAGAACCTTGTGGCACAGTACTAGGGATCTCCCTCCTGGTAAATATCTGTCTATTAATCAGCACTTTTGCATCATCATTAATCTAGTTACAAATTTATCAAACTATGCTGCCATTTAGTCCACATTTCCCCATTTTTCCATGAGGATCAGAATTCTTCAAAAGCCTTGCTGAAAACCAAAAAATAAAGTTCCAAGCTTTCTACATAGCTACTAATTTATTTATTCATTCACCATACATTTACTTATTAGCACCATTGTGTAAAGCCTGAAGGAAAATATGAAGCTATATATGTATGGGGCATATCCATGCTTTCATGAAACTTAGACACTGTAGAGGGGAGGGGAATAACACACAACTACATATAACCCAAATATATATTATCTTTTAAATCCATTAATTTAAAAATCTGAAAAGCAACATGCTATATGAGACTTAAGAGAAAGTCATTACCAAAAAGAGGAAGGGGAAAAGTATGAGGAAAGTACTTTTGGAGGAGGGCTTTAACATCTGAGACGGGTTTTAAAAGGTGAGTAGAAATCCAACAGTGGAAAATTGGGAAAGAGGGTATTCCAGATATGGTAACAGAAGACACAAAGACATAGAAACAAGACAATACATGGTGTATTTGAAGGATCAGCTTGGCTAAAGTAAAGTGTGTATGGAGGGTAGTAATAGGAAATAAAACTGAAATGTGGAGGCTCTGGAGAGCCTTGAATGCCCAGGAAAAAAAAGTTTGGACTTTACTCAGAAGGAAATGAGGAAGATGTTTGAGTAGAGGAGGGGTATGTCCAAATCTATTCAGATAAAAGATTATTCTGGCAACAATATGAAAGACAGATTAGAGCAGAGAGGGTGCCTGTGCAAGAGATGCTATGAAGCTATTTTAATAGTTGAGATGAGTAGTGCTATCCGCTGCTGACAATGAGAAAAAGCAAAGAGAAGATGGACCTAAGAGATGAGAGGTATCATCTATGGGACTCGGCAACTGATTGGATGGAGATGTCCCTAAGACATATAGAGATGTGGTGATGAAATTCAGAGGAGAGAGCATAATGTCATATTATAATTCAAGGGGATTTAGAGTTCATCCAACTTAACAAAAGAGGAACTGAAACTCAGAGAAATAAAGTGGCTTCCCCAACGTCACATAGGGTAATAAGTATTAGAAGCAGGGTTTAAAGTCAATTCCTTTGATTCCAAATTCAGTGATCTTTCCACAATACTACTTAAAGATATAGATATACATTGCAATACATATGTGTGTATGTGTATGTGTGTATAACATACATATATATATATTGCACATTCTCCCAGTTTTACATTCTACCCTTACACAGATAAGAAATTAATAAAGGAGAAAAAAGTTCAAGGACAAACCCTTAAGGAACACCCACATTTACAAGTTGGAACAAGAAAAAATCAGAAATGGACAAGATAGGGAGGAGAACTAAGAAAGTGTGGTGAGTGTCTAGGAAGAAGGTGTTCAACTCTACCAAAAGCAGCAAAGTCAAGTAGACTGAATCCTGAAAAGAGGCATTTTTCTAAGACATCTTAAACTGGATGCCCTGGAGGCATCTCAAACTCAATATACACAACATAGAACTCACTATCTGTCAAAACAAAACAAAACCCTCTCCCTTCTGAACTGCAAAGGGCACTAGCCTTCTCCTAATCACCTGGGTTCAAAAACCTCAGAGTCTTCCTTGACTCTTCATTTTCACTGTCACTCTCATTCACCTCATATAGCTAATACTTTACCAAATCTATCCATTCCCTTTTTTATATATGCACAGACACAACCCTAGTTCATCCCCTCTTTCCTTCACGCTTGAATTACTGCAATAAGCTTCTAGCTAGTCTCTGCCTCAAAGTTCTCTCCACTTCGATTCATCCTTGTATTTTAATATATAATTCATTATTTTTATTTTTTTCCAGTCCAGTCCAAAGATTATTTAGTCTTCTTAGCAGATACACATAAGAAACATAAGAGTTTAGGACTTCTGCCTTCTTTCTATTGTCAGTTACTTTCATCCTATTTACTTGAGGAGAGGTCCTATCCCTTCTTTGATCCTGCTATTTTTCTCAATAACTTTAAAAAAAAAACTTTTTTTTAGAATTTCTTGCTAGCCTTAGCTCATTTTGAACTTAAGCTCTAAAGACCCTCCAAAAGTCTTCTGTATTTGTGCATATTCCCAGTGCCTATCTTTAGAGAGATGTGAAGGGCATAGCTTCTTCATGGAGACAGAACCATATTTGGCCTTAGCACCCTACATTGGAGAGGCAATCTCATGTAATGGGAAAATTCAGAAGGCTCGAGTTAATATTCCATCTTTGCTCCTTATTGTCTATGGGATCCAGGGAGTTTTATTTAACCCCTCTGAGCCTGTTTACTCATCTAGGAAATATTAATAATTATACTACCAATCTCATGAGAAAATGTTTCATATACCTCAAAGTGCCATAGGAGTTGTTATCTTAATTGATAATAGTAGAAATTTATCCTGTGAATAGACAGGATTGGGGTGTGGAGCAAGTCCTGTATCCAATTGTTTTCAGAGGAAAAGGAATTTGTTCAAAGAGCTTCTTAATCCTATCACCAGCCACAAGAAAAGGCTCAAATGTTTCTCAGCCTCAATGGTTAACATAGATATGCCTTGAGAAATTCTTGAGACAAAATTTTATCTGATTCCTAACAATATAATTTTATTATTTCAGTCATCTCTCCTGTACCTGACTGTCATTCCTATTCCTTCTCTCCTTTTCCCTTTCTTAAAGGAACCAGGAACAAAAACTATTTCCAACAAATAAAAATTTGGGGGTGGAGAGACCAGCCCTGCACAATAACTTCCACTGGTGCTTCCTGATACCATTCACTTAGGAACAGTACTTGGCAAACATTGCCACCATGGACAACTAAAACAAAGTCTACAGAAACTTTCCTTTATGACTTTCTTGCTCCCTCACCCTCTCCCTTTTGCTTTCTCTTTATCTTTCTCTCTCATTCTCCATCTCTCTTCTGATTAGATAGATGGATAGATAGATAGAAAGAAAGATAGAGAGAGAGAGAGACAAACACACATTAAAGAGTTGATAGTCTACTGTGGGCAATTATATATGTACAAATAAGTAAACATAAAATGTGTACAAAATAAATACAAATTAATTTCCCAAGGTAGAGTAGGCACTACCAACTGGGGAAATCAATAAAGACTACCTTGAGGAAATATCATTTGACCTAAAAAAGAATTCCCTTGGGGCATCTAGGTGGTGCAGTGAATAGAGCACTGGCCCTGGAGTCAGGAGGACCTGAGTTCAAATACAGCCTCAGACACTTAACACAAACAACTAGCCATGTGACCTTGGGCAAGTTACTTAACCCCAATTGCCCTACCTTCCCCCTCCAAAAAGCAAAACAAAAAACAAAAAACCTCCCTCTAAAATATACATTCAGCCTTTGCTTAAAGACCCGCAAAAAGGGAAAACCCAATACTTCCAGGAGCAGCTCATTTTGGTTTTGTTTAGTTTTAACTGTTAGGAAAGTTTTCCTGTTCTAAGTCCAAATATGCCCCTAGTTCTATCCTCTGGGTCCAAGTAGAACATATTTAATCCCGCTTTCATTCTTCAAATACCTGAAGACTGTTATCATGTTCCCCCCTAAATTTTATCTTCTCCAGACAAAACATTTAATCTATAAAATATAATTTTTTTTCATGGGCTATAAAACTGTAAAGTACATTTTGTGCCTACAAGCACTTTGATCCCCTTGCACCCAGCCCACAGGTGAATGTCCCAGAAAATGCTATCCCAGGTTCAAAATACTCTGACTTTGCATCCACCCCCAAACCATAACCCATGATCCTCTGCCAATGTGTTTATCTGTCATAACCAGCCAGAAGGGCACATTCAAGAGTAAAATAGCAAAGTAAGAAAATAGCAATAAAATATTGACCCCATAAACCTGGGGCACACTTATCTGTAAATGTTCAGGCACACACACATGCACAGACACATGCACACACACACATACACACACACACACACACACACACACACATACACACATACATACACATCCATTAGTGAGAAGAGTAGATGCACATGGGAAACATACCTAACCTAGCCTTAGATTACCTTGGTTTCTGTAGATCAGTAGCCCTTTTATTGTTGCTTCTATGTTCCTTTTATAGGAACAGAAAAGACCTCTCCCTCCTCCTTTAGTCAAGAATTGAAACAGGATAAGTTAATAAGCACCTTGAAGGCAGAGAATATGCCTGTTAAGCAGATGCAATAGATAGATATGATAATAAATGGTGTTCATATAGTACTTTGATGTGACCCTAAAAGAGAGGATACCAAACATTTGAGAAAAATAGACTTTATTATTACTGAAAAAAGCAGTCAAGAAAATCAATAATTACTGTTTTCCCATCTCTGCAATATCTTTATGAGAAAAATCTATTTTCATGTGTATTGTAGATGTACTTGAAGAAGGTATAAGAAGGAAGCAGGCAGTTTTTCACAGACATATATCAGAAGTTCACTCGGGTCCTATCTCCTTATTAACACTGGTAAAGAAGTAAGATGTAGCCTGCCTATCCCAGAACATCATTTCCCTAAAGCCCCAGCTATCCTTCATTTCATTCCCTCCTCTCCTCCACAGCCTCCTCAAAACCAGCCAGCTACCATTTCCTTCAACCTCTTCCTCTAGTCCTGGAACCAGGAACCGGGAACCATGTTCACACAGCTCTTGCCATTTTTTCTGGATGGAATGTATTGTTCTATACCCCTTTAGCCCAACTCACCATCCCAGCAATTTTCCAGACCAAAATTTACATCCCTGGTCACCCTTCCCCAATCCCATTGTTTCCACTATTAGAATGTAAGCTCTTTCAGAACAAGGACTGTCCTTGCTTTTGTTATTTTTATCCAGTGCCCTCAATGCATGGACATACATATATGTGTATATATAGAAATAACATATATATGTGTGGAAATAGTGTACATTCTAAATAATCTATTACCCTTTCCAAATATATTGAAACTATGGGGAAAAAAGATGAGTCCTGTTAATCTTTAAATTTGCTATTTTATAATTATTCCATTGCTAGGTCATGTTATTATCCATACTGAGTGCTGCTTGATTATTTTTACCAATCTCTAAGTGAAAGTTTAAAACTCAAGTTCTTCTTCCTCTAAGCTCTCCCTCCTGCCTTCTTAGAAGTACACAAAGCATTTCGGCCACTCCCAAGTTCCCTTTTGGAATACCCTTAATGATTCTAAAATATTTAGTTATTCCCTAAACACCGCCCTAAAGATGAGCCTTTGGACTTTGTACTCTTCATGCTGCCAAGTTGAAAACTGCTCGTATGTTCTACTTAACTAAATGCAACGACAAACTCATATATAGCAAATTATCGGCTAGATCTGTAAGCTTATCAGAAAACACCAAGACAATAGAGCAAATCTCAATATCATCAAGCAGTCTTCCTATAACATTTCTAGAAAAAATCATTTTTGAGGTCATATAATCAGATCACACATGTGACATGCATATGCATGGATAGGAACATTATAAGATACTATTCTTTTTCAATAATGTCAATCATAATATTTTCAAAAGGAAACATAACAAATAGTGTATTCTTTATTACGCTACCTCTTTATTTAAAAATTTTGGACACATTCTGATTTATCTATAAAGGGGAGAGGAGGGAAGAGCATAGGCTTAAACTAACATTACACTCTTAATGAATTGCAAATGATCAAATATTCTTTTGTAAATAAATTATCCTACATATGTCACAAAGATCAGCTTCCAAATAAAGAAACAAAGTCTTGTCCAGGAAGATCTTAGGTCTCCTTACTAAGGTGGAAATTTCCTTTCTGTCTGGCAAGTGACCTACTGAAAGACTTTCCCAGGACCTGGGTTGTTGTTTTGTTTTGTTTTGTTGTTGTTGTTATTGTTTGTTTGTTTGTTTGTTTGTTTTTTGCCAAGCAAAAACTTCTGACAGCTGCTACTGTTGTTCCCTTCACAGAATTAAGGAAGGCCCTGAGGGTAGGCTTTAAAAGGAAGAGCTCCATTTCTAGCCCCAGCCCCTCAAACAAACTTATTGAGTCTGACAGAGCTTCAAGCTAACCCACCCTGTTGGCTTTTATAACCTTAAATGTTTGTGCTAAGTGTTACTTGTCCAAAGATATCTATATATCAAACTTGAATGGAGCCAAATGGAAATAATCACAGACACAAAAACAACTTCAAGTGGTCAACATAATTTATAAGGTCAGGGTAGTGTAGTGGAAAGAGAATTGAACTGCAAATCAGAAGATCAGAAGATCCAGGCTTAGATGGGTTTCTGTTGTTTTACTATCTTGTATGACTTTGGACAAGTCATATGACCTCTCTGGGCTTGTCTCAGTTTCCTCATCTGTAAAATAAAAAAAAAAAATGTAAGATGTTCTCTAAAGTTTCTTATAACTGTAATATTTTGGGATACTGTGATTCAATTTCAATATTCTATACTAATAGTGTTCCCCCCCCCAACTGAAATCACTGAGCATCCCCTGAAAAAAAAAAGACAAAAATCGTAATAATCAACTCCCTCATAGCATAGACATGGATCATGAAGGTTGAGAGGAAAAAAATGGAGAGTATAAAAGAAAAGATCACAGCCCATAGAGGTGGCAAATTTGCCTAGGCCCTACCTCCTTGTCTCTGAAGGCCTCATGGCATGTCCTAGCAACCATTCTCATCTCCTCAAACCACTCAGAAATCTGACAGCTCTCTCCAAAAGCCTGTGTCCAGTCTTGAGAAGCACAGCTAATGTAATCTATCAGTATTCTGGGAATTGCTTCTCCATTTGAATATGCTATGAAAGGCTAATCAGCACACTGTCTAAGACACAAAGTCGTATTTTTAGAATGAGTCCTTTCACATTAACATGTGGAATTTAAATATTCTAGTCTTCTGACAGTATTTTCAGAGGGGGTGTGTGTGGGTGTGTGTTGTGTTGTGTTAATTGCATTAAGGAAACAAAAAGGCAAAATGTCCAAATTGGCCACAAGAGGGCAGCTACAACATGGATTTGGGAATACCTGAGTAAGTTAAGCCTTCCAAAAAGGCCTTCACCCTATCTATATATACCTTTCCCTCAAATTTCAACCAACACTTATTTCAAAGTTGTTCTAGTAACATTTTTAAAATTTCTGTTTTTAAACAAATCTTTTTCAGTCTTCTTCTTTTGGAACAAGTGTGTCCCTTTTTAGGACTTTATAAAAAAAAAGAATGCTATCTAGAAAGATCTTTGGAGACCAATAAATTACTTGACAAATTTGGAAAAATACCAGAAAATGTTTTTATTTTAATGTTGTTTGACCCTAGATAAAAATAAAACAGTAATAGTTATTTTAATTCCCTGCATTCAATAGAGAATTTTCTCCTAAGAGTTTGGGGGCTTTTGCCAAATATTTTCATCAGTGCTTAGTCATTTTTTATCCTCATTTTAATTTCCTAAAAGCATCCAAGATCAAATTTATTAGGAAATATTATCACTGAACTAAAGAGTGGGAGGTCTGTGAGCAGGAAAACAGAGATTATTAATGACATGTTGATACATAACTAAATTTAGTATTTTACTCTCAAAAAAGGTATAACTATAAATTAAATGACTAATTTTAAATATACACATTAAAGTTTTATGGCCACAGTTCTATTCATTAAAAATCAGTGGTAGGTTCTTCCAGTACTAGTCTATTGTTTTTGTGTTTTTCACCTACTTTACAAACATAAAAGAATTCTCATGGAATACAGATGTCATATAGCATCATATGAGTTAGAGCTGAAAGAAACTGTAGAAATGCACAGTTCTACAAATGGGAGAAAATGGGGGCCCTACAGAGGAAAAGTGACTTACTCAAGGCCACAAAAATAATATGTGAAAGAGACTATAGTTAATCTATGATCTGATTCCAGTCCAATGCTCCTGACACTAGGCCTTACTTAGAGGAAGGGAAGGATCCTTGAAAGTAACTGCTATTTCAAAATCACTGCTATTTTCTTTTTTTTACTGAAGGACATTTAAAGAATTCTTCCTCAAAACAGACCTTAACCCCAAATTCATGGTCCTTTATTTACTTCTTTCTTGTCCCTTTGGAGTTGTTTCTCCATCAATAGCACTTAGGTTGACTTTTCTTCCTGTAAGAGTGAGTGTATTGGATTCTTGGAACCATCTAGGACCTACTCTAATTGATAACAGGTGAGTCAAACCAGCCTTAAAATGCTCCCTGAATCTAGTTCACTGAAAGTCACCATAATACAATATAAGGATCAGGATGATAGCCCTGAAAGAGCACCAACTTCTAACTTCTGGGAGTTAAGTGTCTGTAAGCAGATGACACTGGCAGACCAAGCTCACCTCTGCACACTGAAATTCCTTATTTGTAAAATGGGTTATAATAATACCTACATCACAGGAAGAATCAAATGAGACTATATGTGAAAGTGAAATATGTTTTCCAAATGTTAGATGTTATTTATATCAGTGTTTATAACTTACTTCTTTGTTCCAACAAACAGACTGGATACAGTCAAATGAGGCAGCCCCATTGGCTGGACTCTGTACAGATCAGGCAACATGTCTAGATCCAGGTAGCTGTTATTGTTTATTCCTGTCCGATTCTTTATGACCCCATTTGGGGTTTTCTTGGCAAAGTTATTGGGGTGGTTTGCCATTTCCTTCTCCAACTCATTTTACAGATGAGGAAACCGAGTCAAACAGGGTTAAGTGACTTGACCAGGGTCACACAGCTAGTGTCTGAGGTCAAAATTAAACTCAGGTCCTCCAGACTCCAGGGCTAGCACTCTATGAACTGTACTACCTAGCTGCCCAATCCAGGTGAAAAATAATCTTAATAATTATTTGATTAATGAATATTTGTTAAGCAGAAGCATAGTAGAACAATGGAACTAAGGCTGGAATTGGATTCAGGTAACCTAGGTTCAATTTCTGACTCCACTAATTACTTATGTAACCTTGGACAAATCTGAGCTTCATGGTCTTCATTTGTAAAATGAGGGGGCTGGGCTAGATTGCATCTGAGATCAGTCAATCAGTCAATAAATCTACTATATGCTGGTCACTCCTAGACTATGGGGAGGAGGGGGATACAAATACAAATAATGAAAAAATCTATCCTCTTAAGGAACTTCCATTCCATGCAAAGGTAACAAGTACATGCATAAATATATACAGAATTGATATAAAATAAATGTGAGTTAGGAGGAAGAGCTGGCAGTTCTAGCAATCAGGAACGGCTTCATGTAGAAGAATGTGCTTGAGCTTCATCTTGAAGGAAAATACAGAATCTATGAAAGAGAGGTGAGCAGGGAGTACATTCAGATTAGGGGCAGCCAATACAAAGGCATGGACATGGGAGATAGGGTGCCACGCATGAGGAGCAAAGAGAAAGCCAGCTGGGTCAGATCAAAGAGGGCAAGAAAGGAAATGTGGTGGCCAATGATTCTGGGAAAAGGTTGTGGCCAGGTTCTGAAGGGCTTTAAAAGCTATACAGAGGAGTTGCTATTTACCCTAGGGCTACAGGGAGCAACTGCAGTTTATTGAAAAAAGGTTGATTATGGGGCAAATATAATGAAAGGGATTTTTGGTTTGATTTGGTTTCATTTCGTCAGCTAAGTGGAACAGTGAATCTGAGTTCAAATCTTGCCTCACACACTTGCAAGCTATGCGTGTGACCTTTGTTATTCAGTCATTTCAGTCTTCTTGACCCCATTTGGGTTTTTCTCGGCAAAGATACTGGAGTCAGGGGCAATTAGGTAGCACAGTTAATAGAACACTGGCCTTAGAATCAGAAGGACCTGAGTTCAAATCAGGCCTCAGACACTTAACACTTACTAGCTGTGTGACCTTAGGCAAGTCACTTAATCCCAATTGCCATGCCTTCTTCCTCCCTCCAAAAAGAAAAAGAAAAAAAAATTAAGAAAATACTGGAGTGGTTTGCCATTTTCTTCTCCAGTTCCTTTTATAGATGAGGAAACTGAGGCAAACAGTTAACTGACTCCACACCCAGCACTCTATCCACCATGCCACCTCCCAGCTGTGTGACCCTTGGCAAATCACTTAGCCACTGTCTGCCTCAGTTTCTTCTTCTGTCTAATGCAAATAATAATAGCACTACCTTATCCTATGAGGAGTAAATGAAATACCTGTAAAGCACTTTGTAAATCTTAAACTACTATATAAAAGTTAGCCATTATTATTATTATTGGGTTTTCTTAGAGTTAGTCCTTTCCTAAAATCTAATTTGCAAGGCTCTGTTCAAGTTGTTAAAAGACTACTTTCACAAGCAAGTTGTATTTTGAAAGTTTCTTTGTAACCTGGCTGTTTGGAAATTAAAATGTATTTTGCTATAAAAAAACAATATTACAAATAACTTCTAGCTTCCCCAACTGGGCCACAAAAGCCCATTTAGCCTACAAAGTAGCTAAAATAATACTATAGTTTAGCTATGTTGTAAGATATTCATTCTTATTTAATGGATCTGTGCTTTCATCAATAGTTACTCACCTTCCATGCCTCCTCATCTTGCGCAAATTTCACACATGTTCTCTATAATCTCCACCAAAGATCTAACAAACATACAAACATTGAGATTTTCTTCTAGGTATCTTTTAAATTGAAGGTAAGTAGACTTCTCAGTTACCCTTGCAAAATATATTAGAACTGTGGAGATAAAGAAATCTTGCAATCTTTTTTGCCATGTTATAATTGTTTTATTATTAATTGTTTATGCATACTAGCAATTTAATGTTAATTTATAAAATTACTTTCATGGGAAAGTTAATGTTGCAGTATAACCCACAGAGCACATTTATAATCAGTTTATATGTGCTAAGTAGTGTGATGAATTAGATACACACTTCTCAATTCATGCAATCATATCTTAATCATCAAAACATGCACATCAGCCCCCTCCAAGAACAAACTACTAACTGACTTCTAAAACGTTCCTATAAATGTCTTTGATGTCAGTACTCAAGGCAAAGTCCCCGCTCTGTGCAGCTGGAAGCCATATTTCTCTCTCCAAGGTGGCTGTCTACAAGTCTCCATCAATCAGCACCACCCTCAAGCAAACAGGGATGCTCAAATCTCAAGTGTAAGGAATTCAGGACCCACTCCCAGTCTCAACCTGGAGTGCCTTGAAGGCTAGGGCCTCCAGTGAGTTACTTATACTTTTAGTGTTCCTAATTCATTTTCCACTTAATTTGATTTATAGTTTATTATATAAACTACTGATTAAATTGTTTATAATACTTTTCCATTGCTAGTTCATCCTCTCAGAAGGTTCATATATGTTTATCAGTTCTTAAAGAGCACACTGTTTTAAAGAGCATGCTGTTTACTACATCATATCACACGACTGCTTTTCCTAGTATTGAAAAACAACCTATTCAAAACAACTCAATTATAAAAGGGAGGCTGAAAAGAAAATGGAATTAGTTATACTAAGTTGACAAACACTCCTACTATCTTAGTAAGGTGATAAAACTCATTATTACTACATGCAACAAGAAAGGAGAGCAGGCATGAAAATTTCTACTCCTTCCTAGGCAAGTTGCAATAGCTACCAGCACAAGGCTCACAGGACTAACGTATTTCCTGCCTATTGTAACCACCATCTTGTCCCTTGCTTCCCAGGCAGAATGCAGAGAAGGAACAATCACTCCATTCCCCCAGCCCCATAGTCTTATCACCATGGTACCTTTTTCCAAGGCTCAACCTCTCTGCCAACCAACAAAAAGCTGAGGGTTGTACTCTGTGAGTAACTGCATCTTCCAGTAGACTGTCTACTGCACTACTTTCACCAACCCTATCCTCAAATTTTCCCTGGTCCAAGTGAAGAAATTCTGAATTATGGATATTCCCCCAGGTCACCTATATAAGACATCACCCCTGACTTTAAGGATCTTATAGCCAATCTGGGTAGATAAAACATGTACAAATAAAAAGATAACTAATAATGTCAGGCAGTATAAGGTAAGTTGCAAATAATTGACCCAGTGTTGTAATAGTACAATAATGCTGATACTGTCTGCATTCCTTAAAGTAACAGTACTTAAGAGCAAATAAACTGAATACTGTGAGCAATATCCACCCTGCCCTGTGGATCTGAGTCAAAATCATCTTCCTAAAGAAGTCAAGTTACATCAACTCTATAAAAGTTTTGGACTTTGGGGACAGGGAATAAGCATTTAATCAAAAGGAATTCTTGTACAAGTTATGGCCCAGGACCACCCAAGCTCTGGACTTATACAAACTTGTGTCTGAGTTTGAGTAATGACCAAAAAGGGAAGTTTCTCTTTGAGTTTTTACATCTTTGCCCAGAGTTTTCTCTGGGAAATCTCCAAATGTGATTGTGTTTAGGTTTTAACAAATATAATAGGGTGCCCAGCTTCTATACAAGCACTCAAGGTAACAAATTCATATCAGGTAGAGGACAGTTCTTAATTTCACCCAAGAGAAAATGAAGAAAATATACTGGACTCACAGGAGCCCAAAAGCAGATTCAGAAAGTACATAATGCACTCTTAGTAGTCCATAAGCTACTCACAGAAGTAAACTGAATTTGGGCTTGCTATTAGGGAAATATTCTAACATTCAGAGAGTCAGTGAATCTCTGGCTCTCCCACAGGGACCTACCCACAAAGTTGCTCCCAAACAAATAGTTCTACCCTGTAAGCTTGGACTCCCTGTGGAGAGCAATCACAATAGAGCTATAGGACAGGTCACTCCTTTCCCAGTAGACCTACACTGCCCAAATAATTAATGTAATAGTAGGGGACAATGTTTATTTCTCCCTCATGACATGGCACTAGTCCTGACTCCTCTCTGGCTATAGGGGTCATATTATCAATCTTCTTCTTTCTACAAAAGGCACACAATTCAGGAACTTCTATTCTCTTTCTGATAAGTCCTATACCAAACTCTTAAACTAGATATTATTCTAGAAGTACCCTTGAAGAACTTTTCCTTCTTTTCTGGAAAGCTAAGGTTCTGAGTTCACACTATTTAGGAAACTTCCTCTTCTTCTAATTGCCAGGCAGTGATTAAGGAAGATTGTTCATAAACTCTTCTTTTGTGGCACATCAGTGGAAAAAGTTGTGAGTGAGCACATATAATACATTTCTGCCCCATGTCAGTTAGTAACAGCTCTTGGTGAGAAGAAACATAGAACCATCACCACCATCCCCAGGCATATCCCCTTCTTCACAAAGGAAAAAAACAAAAAAGATCAAGCAGGTATGTTATCTTATTTTTATGGCTGTAGTTCTCAAAGTGTGGACCACCTTTTCAGGGGAGAGGGGATAAAGTCAAAATGATTTTCATAATAATACTAAGATGTCATTTGTCTTTTAAAATACTCCTCCCAGGGCGGCTAGGTGGCGCAGTGAGTAGAGTGTTGGCCCTGGAGTCAGAAGGACCTGAGTTCGGATCCAACCTCAGACACTTAATACACACACAAACAAAAACCTAGCCATGTGACCTTGGGCAGGTTACTTAACCCCAACTGCCCTCCAAAAGGCAAAAACAACAACAAAAAAAATACTCCTCCCTTTTCGAAATATATATCTATGTGAGGTCAGATTTTCTTCATATACTTCAACTATAATAACATATTGTAACCAATCAGAAGCAATCATTGAAATCAAACCGTCTGCTATTAAGCTAGACTTTAAAGAGATTTGTAAGCATATATGAATGTCACTCTTCTCACTGATATTTTTATTCTGGGAAATATATTTTCATAAGAAATATGTTATTTATGTTAACATGTAATAAGTTTATTATTTTAAGTAAATTAATGCATACTTTAACATTTTGTTTTAATTTCTAATACAGTAAATATCAACAGATATAATCCACATAAACAAAAGCTCTTGTGGCCCCTCAATACTTTTTAAGAATATAAAAGAGAGTGGAACTTCCAGGAGCTAAGATGGTGGAGAAAGAAGTAAATGAATGTAGCTCTCCCATATTCAACTCCAAACAACCATAAAATAACACCCCAGAATAAATCCTGGAACAGCAGAGCCAGCAGAAAGATGAGGTGGAGCAGCCTTGTAGCACAGGAGACTTGGAGGACCTGTAAGAAAGGTCCATCCCACTGAGGTAAAAGGAAAGTGCATTCCAGAACAGGAAGTACCCCCAGAAAGCCAGCAGCAAGCACCACCTCAGCAAACCAGTAAGAGATCCTAAGCCCCAGTGTGGTGGAGCTGGCAAACACCAAGAACACACACACATGCATTAGCGTAGCCTGGCAGACTCTAGCTCAAAGAACAGCCACTTGTGTTGAAGCAGCCCCAAGCAAGGAGGTCTCCTCAAGAAGCCAGACCTCCACATGCTCCATTGGAGCCCAGAGGAAATGAAGAAAAATCCCACCTGGCCTCAGCACATGCCAGGCACCACCACAAGGATTCTAGTTCAGCACCAGGTAAGCTTCCAGACCCCTGAAGCCTTCAGCAACAACAGCCACCCTCCATCACACACCCCTAACACAGCACCAGATACAAGGGACCCCCTTGGGCCTCAGGGCAACATCAGAACAGCACCAAGTAGACAGGCAGGGTCTATAGTCATGAGTACAGCAACCCTAAGACAGAGCCCTTTCTACCTTAGGAGCAGAGAAGAAAGGAAAAAAGCCCCCCCCCCCCCGCCTAAAAAAAAGATGAGCAAAAAACAATAAAAAATAATCCGGCCATAGAAAGTTATTATGATGACAGGGATAACCAAGACACAAACTCAGAAAAGGACAACAACGTCAAAACATCTATGGGCAAAATCCCAAAAGAAAAAAAGGAAGTGGTCTCAAACCCAGAAAGAACTCATGGAAGAGCTCAAAAAGAACTTAATAATCATATGAGAGGAACGACTAGATGGTGCAGTGAATAGAGAGCACCATCCCTGGAGTCAGTAGGACCGGAGTTCAAATCCAGCCTCAGACACTTAACACATACTAGCCGTGTGACCTTAGGCAAATCACTTAACCCCAATTGCCCTGCCCGCCAAAAAGAAAAAGAAAAATCATACAAGAGAAGATAAAAAGTTGGGAAAAGAAATGAGAGTGACGCAAGAGAATTATGAAAAAATAATCAACAACTTGGAAAACTGCTTAAAAAGTAAAATTGACCAAATTGAAAAAGAGATACAAAAATCTACTGAAGAAAATAACTCTTAAGGAGTGCAGTTGGGGGGGGGGGCGGTTCATGGAAGGGGAGAAAATTTGGAACTCAAAAAATTGTGGAACTGAATATTATAAACTAAAAGTAAGTAAATTTAAAAGAAAAAAATTGACCAAATGAGGAAAAAAGTACAACAGCTAATTGAGAAAAACAATACCTTAAAAGTTAGAATTGGGCAAGTGGAAGCTAATGACTCTATGAGATAACATGAATCAATCAAACAAATTCAAAAGAATGGAAAAATGGAAGAAAATGTAAAATGACTCATGGGAAAAACAACTGACCTGGAAAATGGATCCAAGAGGGACAATATCAGAATCATTGGACTAGGTGAAAGCCATAATCAAAAGGAGAACCTGGACAGCATCTTTTCCTCCCCTTTTAAATTTATTTATTTTTAGTTTACAACATTCAGTTCCTCAAGTTTTTGAGTTCTGAATTTTCTCCCCCTCTTTCTCCTCCCCCTTTCCCTCCAAGATGGCATGCAATCTGATATAGGTTCTACATATATCTTCACATTAAACATATTTTCACAATATTCAAGTTGTAAAGAATTATAACCAATGGAATGAACCACAAGAAAGAAGAAACAAAAAAAAAGAGCAAATAGTTTGCTTCAGTCTGCATTCAAACTCCATAATTCTTTCTCTGGATGTAGTCTTTTACATCATGAGTCTTTTAGAGTTGTCTTAGAACCTTGCAATGCTGAGAAGAGCCAGGTCCATCAAAGTTAGTCATCACAGATACAATGTGTCTGTAATTGTGTACAATGTTCTCCTGGTTCTGCTCCCCTCACTCAGGATCAGTTCATATAAGTCTTTCCAGGTAAATATGAAGTCCTTCTGCTCCTCATTTCTTATAGTAAAATAGTATTGCATTACATTCATATACCACAACCTGTTTAGCCATTCCCCAATTGATGGGCATCCCCTTGATTTCCAATTCTTTGCCACCACCAAAAGAGCTGTTATAAATATTTTTGTACATACAGTGGACAGTATCTTTCAAGAAATTATCAAGGAAAACTGCCCCAATGTCCTGGAACCTAAGAGCAAAATAGGCATTGGAAGAATCCACTGACCACCTCAGGAAAAAAAAATCCAAAATAAAAACTCCAAGGAACATTGTAGCCAAATTTCAGAACTATCAGGGCAAGAAAAAAATACTACAAGTGGCAAGAAAAACAAAACAATTCAAATATTGGGGAGTCACAGTCAGGATCACACAGGACTTGGCAGCTACAACACTAAAGGATTGGGGGTCATGGAACCTGATATTTCAGAGGGCAAAGAAATTTAGGACTGCAACCAAAAATCACTTACATGAGCAAAATTAAGTATAATGCATCAAGGGAAAAAATAGTCATTCAACAAAATAGAATGACTTCAAGTCTTGAGATCAAAAATTTGACCTCTGATATCAAAACCCAAGAGAATCATAAAAAGTTTTTTTTTAAAAAAAGGAAAAGAAATATAGGAGATTCAATAGAGCTAAACTGTTTACATCCCTACATGAGATGATACTTGTAACAAAAACTGTATCACTAACAGTGGAATATAACTAACAGAAGAAATATACATAGACAGAGAGTATAGGCATAAGATGAATTTGAGGGAATGACATTAAAAAAAAATTAAGGGATGAGAAAGAAGACTACAATGGGTGCAGATGAAAGGGAGATGCAAAATGGGATAAATTGTCTCTCATGAAGAGGCAAGAAAGACCTATTATAGTGAAGGGGAAGATGAAAGGAGTGGGGCAATGGCCATTACTGGAACTTTACTCTCATCAGATGAATACAGAAACCTATCTTACCCAACAGTGAAGTAGGAGGGGAGAAGATTAAGTAAAGAGTTGGTGGGGGGAGGGGTGGAGAGGAGAGGGTGCTGACAGAAGGGAAGGCAGATCAGGGGATTTGGTAGACAAAAGCAAAACACTGGTGAGGTAGAAAAGCGTGAAATGAGAGAGAGGACAAACAGGAAGAAGAATAGGAGGGAAATACACAGGTAGTAATCATAACTGTGAATGTGAATGGGCTGAACTCTCCCACAAAACAGAAGCGGATAGTAGAGTGGATCAAAAACCAGAATCCTACAATATATTGCTTACAAGAAACACACTTGAAGCAAAGAGAGAGAGATGGAGTAAAGGTAAGGAACTAGAGAAGAATCTGTTAGTACTTCAGATGAAGTTTTAAAAAGCAGGCTCAGAAATCCTGATCTGAGACAAAGTAAAAACAAAAATGGATTTAACTATAAGAGATAAGAAAGGAAACTACCATCATAATGAAAGGCACCATAGACAATGAAATAATGACAAATGAATGTAATGGTATACTATTGTGCAATAAAAATTATGAACTGGCACATTTCAGAAAAAACCTGGAAAGACTTGTACAAACTGATGCAAAATGAAATGAGCAGAACCTGTACAGTTTCAGCAGCATCATATGATGATCAGCAATGAATGACTCAGCCTTTCTCAGCAACACAATGTTCCAAGTATAAAGGACTCACAAAAGAAAATGCTATCCATATCCAAATAAAGAACTGATGGACTCTGAATGCAGATCATAGTATTTTTTCACTTACTTTATTCTTTCTCATGTTTTTTTTTCTTTTGATCTGTTTCTTGAATACAGAAATGTGTTTTACATGATAGAATATGTATAAATGATATAAAACTGCCTAACATTTTCAGAAGGGAAGGGAGAAAGAGGGGGAAAAATGGAACTCAAAATCTCATTAAAATGAATGCTAAAATTTTTCTTGATATGTAATTGTGGGAAAAAATAAAATACTATTTAAAGCAAAAAGAAAAATAATTTTTTTAAAAAACTTTTAAAGGGTATAAAGGAATCCTACATGGAAACAACAAACATGAACTTGGACAGACTTCAAGAGATGATGGAAGATAGAAGGACCTGGAGTGGGATGGTCTAAAGGAAGCGTTGGACACCACTAAAAGACTCAATGATGACAACAATGACAACAACAAAATGGGTCCTGAGAACAAAAAAGTTTGAGAACTGCTCTTTCTTGATGTTCAGCATCAAGAAGTGGCTCCATCAATAAGGTCCATCATTCAGATTCCTAGTCAAACAAACCGTCTTAACGATAGCCCCAGTCATTGAAATCCAGCCCCTAGGAGGCATCCCAGGGCTTTTCCAACCAAACAAAGTCCCACTGCCCTGTCAGCTCATCAAGTTGATTGGGAAACTACCCTTATCAAACCCTTCTTTCACTTGTTTATTGATGGGGTTGGGCTAAAGCAGATCACTACAGCTACAATTATAAAAAGCAGTGATGGAATTTATAAGCTTGAGAGCACCATAAATCAATGGAAGAGCCCACAAATACTAAAAGGGAAATGTGATGTAGTTCAGTCCACAGTCAAAAAGACTTCTTTGATCAAGAGGCAGGAGTAAGATTAAGGGGAAGCGTGAAAGAAAGCAAAGGGGAGGATATTAGACTGAAAACCAAGGTGCTCTGACCTCTACACCAAGACTGAGCAAACTCTCTAGATGCCAGCTTACTCACAGGTCTTCAGGGTAAACAGGTCAACAGATTATGAACTGCTGATTCAAACTTAACAATGCCAAATTTCCATAGTACTCCAGGGAACAAAGAACTGACAGACAATAACCCCAAAATTTTAATTTAAATTATGATTTTGCCACCTAAAAAAAGAATGTAATCACTTCAACAAGTGAGACATGGAGAATTCTGAATAATGCCAATCATAATCATCTGATAGAAAACATAAATTAAAACAGTTCTGAGCTGCCACCTTACATTCATTAAATTGGCAAAGTTAACTTTTTTTAATGTCAATGCCTTACCATAGCATGGAGTTAACTCTTGGTTCCAAAGGCTATACCTGCAAAGCTTTCCCTGGTTTATTTTACTATACTGGGAAAACTTCAAGGACAGATGACTTCTGCTTGTTAAATATCAGCCTAGATTATAATAGTATAGAATGTCTCTCAAACCTAAAGACTCCTTCTACTTCTGCAATGATGTTATAAAGATGTACAACAGGTGCTAAGAATCACACAAAGTTTAGACTTTTGATGCTAACAAACATTAACTTCAGTTTTGTTACTCAATAGGATAAGATCAAAGATTTTACATACTCCGCGAAGAACTGAGACTTTCTCTCTAAATGAAACTAGAAGACAAAAGAAAGTTGCAGCTAAATAGAGGAGGGGCTCACAGTTTCTTCTTGTAAAGGCAAATAAAGAAGCTGGCAGAGTTGGTTTAATTGTGCATCTGAGGGCAATGAGAAACATCACTTATCAGAATCTTGGTTTGTTTGACTTGCTGCACTCATTTCAAGCATACACCAAAAATTAAATTTATTAGCGTTTATGGGCCAACATCTGTTACAAAGTTGAGGAAGTAGAGAAATATGACAGATGAAAAACTCAGAAAGGGCCTCCAAATTAAACAACCTATACTTTCATACTCAGTGACTTCAAAGAAAATATGACCAGAAGCGAGGTTAGTGAAAAGCATGTTAGAAAATATAATTCAGTAATAAGAAATTAGAGAAGTCAAAGGCTATATAGAAACCTCATACCTACATAGCATGAATATTTTATTTAGGAAGATAATTGGAAGGTACTGGGCATAACATAACAAAAAAAATGATTCTTTTTTTTTTTGCCTTTTGGTGGGCATTTGGGGTTAAATAACTTGCGCAAGGTCACACGGCTAGGTTTTTGTTTGTGTGTGCGTTAAGTGTCTGAGGCCAGATCCGAACTCAGGTCCTTCTGACTCCAGGGCCGACGCTCTACTCACTGCACCACCTAGCCGCCCCAATTGATTCTTTTTTAACAGGAAATGACTGGTTATTGATATAGCAGTCATTTCCAAATCAGCCCTCTGTGTGTGATAGACTACCAACTTATTAGAACGAAGATCAAAATCAGAACCAAAGTATAAGGATAAAATGGAGAGAATAAGATGTACAATTAAGGCAAGTCCAGCCCTACCTCATTAAGGAAGCTGTTAAAGCTAGAAATGAACAAAAGAAGAGAAATTGGCTTGAGCAATCCCATATCTGAATGAATGAATGAATGAGTAGATGAATGAATGAGTGAAAAAGCATTTTAAATATTTACTATGTGCTAAGCACTGTTCTAAGTACAAAGAATACAAAAAGCAAAAATAATCCCTGCCCTTAAGGAGTTTATATTCTAAAGGGGAAACACATACAAAGGCAAATGAAAAGGGAGGGGCAATTTGGTCTGGAAAGTTATATTAATGATGAGTGAGATAATATGGAGATATCCAATCCTGGAATGATGGAAGATTTCATTTGATCATAGTTCCAAAATTTAGGGAGGGGGTAGGAGGAAGGGTAAGAATAGGGAAAGAAAGAATGCTCCTGTGAAAGTAAGGATGTACAGAAGGTGGCTGGAGTTGAAAGTAAAGTGAAGCATGCTGGGACTTTTCCTGAAATAATGGTCTGAAAGAAATATTCACAGTTAGGAAAGTGGGACTCCAGGGCATAGGCTTCTCTAGTGTAGCAAACTGGCAAAGTTATGGAGGAAATGGCTGGATTCTTAGAAGATTAGCAGTCTGATGCTGTAGAAAGTGTCCTGGATTTGGAATCAGAGGACCTGGGTTTGAAATTCAGCTCTGATATTTACTACTTCTGTGATGGGCAAGTCAGTTTCCTCACATTTGACTAGATGTTTGCTAAAGTACTTTTCAGCTTTAAATCTACAGCTCTGTAGTACCTGGGCAGCTAGATGACACAGTGGATAGAGCACCAGGCCTGCAGTCAGGAAAACCTGAATTCAAATCTGGCCTCAAACACTAGCTATGTGACCCTGGACAAATCACTTAACACTGTTTGCTCCATCTGTAAAATGATCTGGAAAAGGAAATGACAAACCACTCCAATATCTTTGCCAAGAAAACCCCAAATGGGATCATGAAGAGTCAGACATGACTGAAATGACTAAACAACAACAAATAATACTAAGGAGGATACATTTTCTTTAAAAAGTATACAAAAACCCCACAAAAACAAATGGAACAATATTGTCTTATTTTGTTAAGTGTTTTAATTTTTAATTTAAATTATTTTATTTTAATTAAATTTAACTCACTTTATTTATAATATAAATTATAAAGTTATAGTAAATTATATATTAACTTAATTAATATAATAAATCTATATAAATTATAAATTTATGATAAACAGAGAAATAATTTTAACAAATCATAAATAATAGAATTTGCTTTTATTTTTTTCTGTATGTTTCTGATGATGGTCACTAAGTTCAGAATAAAATTTTAAAATAAAATAATCCCGAGTCATCTTCCCAATTTATAAGATAAGTTACTTGTTCCTGCTTCTCCTCAAATGTGGTAACTTCTGAGTACTTTAGCATTTCCTATTCATCAATGCAGATTGTTTAGCTATTGGAGAAAAGATATCCATTAGTCTATAACATTAAAACAACTACAAACAGGGCAGTGTGTTTCCCATGTAAAAAGTGTAAGAGAATGGATAACAGCAATACAAGGACAATGGTATAATAACCCAGAAGAGCAATGGGATCCTCAGGGAATTGCCCAGAAACTGAGTGTTGTGATTGGAAAGGTGCTAATATCAAAAGAAGTCACATCTGACACAAGACTACATGCTGAGCCATTAAGCTCTGGCTATCATAGGTCTAATACATTACAATAGTACTGCTCTGTGACCGTGTCATCCAAATCCTTACTACTCTGTAGCTGGGTGAAAGTGTAGACTAGATAAGGGACCTGGATTCTACTTCTCATTCTAGCATTCTAGCACGTGCTAGTTGTGTAACCTCGGGCAAATTGTTTAACCTCTTTGTGTCTTGGCCATTATAACTATAAAATAGAAGCAATGATAACCTGCTGGGCTAGACTCAACCAGAAAAATACTTAAACTCCTGAAAATCTATGATTCTGTGAGAATTCTAGTTTGGGGATTTAATTGCCCCCTTGAAATAAACAGTGAGATACACCAGTAAAAAAAAAAAAAAGCCCAGGTATCAAGAATATCAAGTGACCTATTTAACTCACATCACATAGGTAAATAACATCCCAAGGAAGAAGTTAAAACTAGAACCTGAATTCCAGAACTATGTCTATTACACCAGCTTTCTCTAGGGCTGAATCATGAATTAAAGAGTTAAGCCAAAGGCATGGAAATGAATAGTGATGGACTGCACTAGTTCCTGAACAGTGTTGCATTTGTTTTTGTTTTTGCCCGGAGAAAAAAGAAAAATGCACTGTTTAATGGGATAAGAAAAACAAATCTACAAACCTCCTGCAGCCAACATGCCCCCTATCGAGCTAACAGGAATTCTGCCTGAAGTCCAGTGAAACCTATCAAGGGGAATGAAAAGGCTTAATTTTTTTTCTAAGAAAAGTGGGGGGCGTATTACAAATTATTTGCAGCTCTCAAGAGAACCACTGAGTATTGCAAAACTTGATAATTACTGATTCATGACTGATTTAGGAAAAACATCAACTTAAGTAATCAGGTCAGGGCACTGCTGCTGACCACAGTGCTGCTGGCAGGAAACTCCTGCTTTCTTTCATCATTTCTTTCATTAATGTTTAACATTTTTATAGAATTTAGCTTTTAGCACATTATTGGTCTATTCCAGTAAATAATTGGGACCCACTGTATTACCTGTCAGCAAGCACCTAAACTTAGAATAGTTTTTATTTCAAGTCTAACCAATCAAAGCTTAGAAGGATATTGGGGAAATGTAATACTCCTCTAATATTTACAGAATAAAATGTTTACAGGAATAGAACTTGGCACAATTGGAACTAGCATAAGGTGACTGGGTCTTTCCCCAGGACTTGCCATAAGAAGGGTATACTTAGGAGTGCTGGTCATCCAATTGAGTGTGCTGCCTCTATTGAACTCCATGCAACTTACCACAAGTCCTATAGCCCCTTCTCCTGACCTGCCTTCCCACCAAGACAGGCTGACCCTGATGTACCACCTAGTCTTGTGACTGGGGTTATACAAGGTACTCCTGATCAGTGGAAAAATCAATGGGGGGGGGGGGGGGAGAGTTTGGGGAGGAGTCATTTGCAAAGGCAGCAGCCATGGAGCCTCCCTCCCAAAGAGCTGTAACTGTTACCAGGACTCATCTGTCTTCACTCCCCTTTTCTCTGGAATCCCCACAAGGAGTAGGCATTCTATTTACTCCCTACCACTGCAATGAAATTTCATAGAATCAAAGACCTAGAGCTGAAATGGGCCTCAAAAACCATATAGTCCAGCTGCCTCATTTTATAGATGAGATGAGAAAACTGTGGCCCAGAGAAGTTGTCACTTCCTTAAGGTCACACAGGTCGTGTCAGAAACACAATTAGGAGCTGACTCCTGATCTGCACTGCCTCTGTTGCCATAATTCAGCACGCCCTTCTCTTCCTTCCAAAGTTTTCTCTATCTTGTCTTAACCTTTGGTATGATCATCTATGAACCTCCAAGTCACTTTCTCTCCACCCTTTTAAAAACATTCAGTATATAGCTTACTGTCTTCTCCACTCCAATCCTTGCCCCAATCCATTTGACCAATCTCCTCAAATTCCATGACCTATGCCTCCAGTCCACCTCAAACACAAAATGAAGGAGTCAAACCATAGACCCCCCCCCCACCCTGCACACATTCCCCACCCAAGTGAATTTTGGCAGAATTCCTAGTTGTGACTCTGTGGCTTAGTGGTAGGGAAGTTAAAAGACCAACTCTACTTTTCTAAGAAGATTCTACAAACAAATAGAACATAGCCCCAGTATATAAATCAACAGGAAGAATGTGATTTCTGTCTCCAAACTGACACTACATTATATTCTGCTCACACTGATAGCAGTAATCTCCATTGACTTTGATATGGGCTTTACCTAAAACAAACAAGCACCTAATTTAGCTGACTGACAACAGAATTATATTGGCTTAATGGAAATGTGTTTCATCTAAACTTTTTCCCTGAGAAAAGCATCTATTTACCACAAGATAAGAGAGATTCAAAATAGCAAACTTCATTCAATTGCCCACCTAATTGAGTTCTATTTGCTTGAAGTTAGAATGATTTGCCTAGCCTAGAGTACCTGGCCTAGAGTCAAAAGGACTTATCTTCCTGAATCCAAATATGGACCCAGACATTTACTAGCTGTGTGACTCTGGTTAAGTCACTTAACCCTATCTGCCTCAGTTTCCTCATCTGTAAATTTAACTAGAGAGGGAAATTGCGAACCACTTCAGTATCTTTGCCAAGAAAACCCCAAAGGGGGTCAACAAGAGTCAGACTCAACTGAAAAATTACTAAACAACAAAAATATAATATTCCCCAAATCTACAATAATGGAACACAACAGTGAAGTGGATAAACTAAAACATCAAATTACATGAAATAATTTATCCTTAGCTTTTTAATTCTCCATTATCATTTTACTGGCAATTAGCCACACCATTATGTTTTCCCATTAAGTCAATATTAAATCTATTTTATCTTTCTTGTGCTACGGTATGAGATGCTCCCCAGGATCATGCTGTATAGTGGGGAGAAGCTGACCTAAGTAGAAAAAAATTAAATATGGATAATTCCCAATGTGAATTAAAATTCCAGAGTTGGCTATAGGAAGACTGTTGGTTACTCCTCTAGACTTCTTGCAGCTGTGAGGTCATATATGTGTTGCTGAGGAGGGTTGTCAGATCTCAGGCACCCTTATTTGCCCCTGACCCCCACTTGTGTGAAGAAAGCTATTGCTTTATCCATTTCCTTGGCATCATCCTTCTACAGGAATGCTTTTCCTTTCAAACCAAGTTATGGGAAACAATGGGAAGGAAAGTGGCAAAGGACCTTGTTCCAATATCAGCCCAGCTAGCTACAGCCAGACTTTTGACTCATTTATTGCCTAGAGAAAAATTCAAGAATTGGGAATTCCCTCTACCTTTGAAAATTGTGAAAAAGTAAATAAAGAATGATTTCTTCAATTCTAAGCCCCCTGGCCAAAGAACCCATTTGGCAAAATGTTACAGTTGGTGTTACTATATGGTCCCTCTCTTCTTCCTTTGAGTAAGAATACAGAGAGAGATCAACAATGCAATAGTTAAAGAAAAGGATAAGCAAACTTTTAAGAAATGGAAATTCTGGTGTAAATGGCTACATGCCTTCTTGGGATAGAAACAAGGAAAAGAGAAGAAGAAATGGGAGAGCAAGGTTTTAAAGATGCAACAATCACACAGACATTGTGCAAGACTGGCCTGTACATCTTTGGTTGATCCTGGAGTCTTACACTCAGAATGTCATGGCTGGAACTTCTTCCTTCCACAGTTTCAACTCTTTTAATCTCCAGCCCCACTGCTTATCCTGTTTCCCTGCTTCTTCACCCTGCTCTGGTGCCAATATTTCATTGGCTCTTACAGGGCTTCCTTCAACTGATCATCCTCCCTTTTGCTGGGAAAGTAAGTTCTGCTTCCACCAGTCCTCAACTTCAGGCAAATTCTACGTGATATTAAGGGTGGAGATACTGGTACAGTTTCTATGAGAACCATCAGGCATCCATCCTCATATCCTTGGCAACTCCATGACAGTGCTACTGTACATAAAACAGGATTTCAAGCAAGCTAATTACTGTCTCTTTTCCCATGTATAAGTAGTGGACAAAATACCAGATATCCCCACAGGATTACTGAGAAGAATAACAAATCAATCAAATCAATGGGTATTTATTAAGGACCTATTATAAGAATGATAAGAATAACTGGAGCTTATATGTTGCTTTCAGGTTTGAAAAGAAATATATAGATATAAAATAGTCATTTGAACCTCACATAAATTTTGTGAGTTCAGTGCAACAGGTATTATAATCTCCAGTTAGAGGCAAGGGAGTATGGTGATTAGAGCTCTAGAGTTAGACTCAGAAAGACTAGGATTCAAATCTTGTTTCAAACACTTATTAGCTGATGCTGAACAAGTTACTTAATCTCTCTGAGACTCAGCTTTCTTCATCTATAAAATGATGAGGTTGGACTAAGAGACTTCTAATGTCTCTTCAAACTCTAAATCTATGCTGTTTTACAGATAAAAAACCAAACCTTAAAAAGGTTGAATGATTTTCCCAAGGTCATATGGCTAGCAAGTATGGGACAGGCATTTTTTCCTATGCACAATAGAAAATCAAAACAGTAAGTATTCACAAGTGTCTATTGCTTTGACTTGACTTGAGTGGAAGGTGAAGAGTTCTAAAGTTATGATTACTCCTAGACAGGGATGAACTCTATAAGAAACAGATATCATGAGAGTTAAAGAAATTTAGAAATGGGAGAACAGGGTGTTCAAAAAGGGTAGTGGAGGATTGAACTGGAGGAAAAGACTGTAAGATAGGTATCCAATATACAGGGAAAGAGAGTGAGTTACCAAGAGCCACGTGATTGACAGCAACAAGAATCTGGATAGGATAGAATGAATTTATAGTTATTCAGAAGTCATCATCTTTCAGTTCTTCATTTACCTTGTGTCTACATTTCCCTTTGCCTTTCACTTCTAAACAGGACTGTACTTGAGAACAGAGGAATTCTACCAGGTTTTGCTACAGAACAGGCAATTGCTCAAGGGTAGGGAATTTGCCTTAGAGTTGGGACATTGCCAAGGCTAATGAAAATCAAGTTCTGGGATAGACTAAGGATACAGAAGAAGGCCTACTCTTCACCCAGCCAGCTAGTACCCTCAGTGCATACATAACCAGCCATCTTCTTTTCTTAGCTTGTATTTTCTATCTGACATTGAGCTCCTGTTCTTTACAGTTACTCATAGGTTATATGTTCCAACCTGGTCACATCTGCCATAAGCCTCTCAATTGCCCTTTATGCCATAAATTCATCAAAGATTTCTATGTTTCGGATCTTGCTGCCATGTAATGCCATAGAATGTTGGTAGTAAGATTGGCCTTTGTTTCTACAGAAACTTAAGCTTGTGAAGGTAGCTTTAAAATCTAAAAATAATACAACCTCCTCTTCTCCTGTTCAGCCTCAGTCCAACTTGTCCATCTAAATTCTTTGTCCTACATGAACATATTGAAGGCTGATAGAGGGTCCATTTAAATGTATTTCATAACCTGAGTAATAGACATTCTTTATACTATTGTCTTCTCTGTGTAGGTGATCAGGTCAATTTTTCTTAGGGAGTCACATATCACTTTCTAAAGATTCTGCAATTTTTTCTAGGGCTTCATATATCTAGCACAATGACATACATAAGCAGGAGAATCTGGAGGATCTCCACACACAAGGGAATCCCTCTTTAACTTCAACACTATCCAGGATCTCCTCTATCAGAGTGGCAGACACCATTGGGAAGATGCTTCTCCCTGTTCATGCCACATCTGATGTTTAAGATCAGAGCATCATTGAATAGGGTTATTTCTGTCATGTCTTTCAAGCAATCTGGAATGATGCTAATTTGTGAAAGTGATACATCTTTTTTTTTCCTTTTGGGGGGCAGGATGGCAGGGCAATTGGAGTTAAGTGACTTGCCCAAGGTCACAGAGCTAGGTAAGTTTTAAGTGTCTGAGGCCAGATTTGAACTCAGGTTCTCCTGACTACAGGGCTGGTGCTCTATTCACTGCACCACCTAGCCTCCCAGAAAGGGACATATCTTGTTGAAAAACAGTTTCCAAGAAGGTATTTTGCTGTACCTAATAAAATGTTGTTTCATAATCAATAAATGGGCACAGTGGAATTTTCTATCTCTATATCTTTCATTCTTAAAATATCCTAAGAAATTAATTATCTGCCTGAATATTTGATCATTCACCCTACATTTTCATTCATAAAATATTTATGGACTAGCTACTATATGAAAGATTCAACTCTTACTTACAATTCAGACACAAAAACACCCAGAAGATATGGCAGCCTATATTAGGTGCCTCACAGGGATGTTAGTCTAAGGCCAGGATCATTAAGAATGTAAGATTCAGGACTATAAATCAGGTGTCCTGATTATGAGCCCCACCTAACTGTGTTACACTGAACAAGCCATGATACCACGATGGACCTCAGCTGCCTCATTTTTCAAATCAAGGGGTTAGATTAGATGATCTCAAAGAGCCACTTATAAACGTGTCAGAACACTTACTATCATTTATTAAACTGGTGAGTCCGTTTCTAAGGTAACAACTCCTTAGCAGGTTTATATTCTGGTTTGAATACCTGCCAGAGCCTAGAAATGTAGATGGATACTAAATGACTTTGCTATATAGGACCAGCTCAGACTGTTGCAAAAGACTGTTTATTGTTAGGTTGATTGGAATACATAAGACAAAAAGACTGGACAAAGTGCTTCCTTCAGGGCATCACCCCAAGACCCCTAAGCCAAAGAGACAAGTCAAGGAGATATGACATGGCAGCAAGTCAGCCACGTGGATATTTT
Organism: Gymnobelideus leadbeateri; assembly: GCA_011680675.1. Lineage (NCBI taxonomy): Eukaryota > Metazoa > Chordata > Mammalia > Diprotodontia > Petauridae > Gymnobelideus > Gymnobelideus leadbeateri. Next base: position 552,000 of record WOXC01010251.1, read on the forward strand.
GGCTAGGGAATCACACTACCTGTAGCATAAGAAAGGGGGCTTATTCCATCACCTAGAAATCTTGAATTTGAGACCAACTTTCTATCAGAGCCTGAGTAAATGGTGGACAGTTTCTCTCCCTTCCTCCACTCATTTTGAAAACAATATAGAAATGTGCTTTCCTAAAAGGTCTTCCTCCCATTCCAAAAGCCCAGAGACTGCCTTGGGGCAAAGGAATATTGGGACTGTATGGGCTTCTGCCTCTGTAGCCTGAATGGAAAGGTAGAGTTCTGGCCTCTTCCTCCAAAGAGCAATGGTTATTCCTTCTGATTCACTCTGCAGCCATAGAGAGAGTCCCATTGCCAAGTGGTGAGAATTTCTGAATCACAGACTTCTATCATGAGGAAGGGAATTCCTTGGCAGAGAGATTCTTGAATTTACCCATCTAACAAGTGAAAGTAAATTTTCTGGGCAGCACCAACCACAGGGTTTGTCTCATGGGTAATTCAGAGTAATTCAAGAACTCAGGAATCCAGCATTCTATTGGAAGGAGAGCATCCTGGACAGCATGGCTCTTGGTGGGAGAAAAGAATCAGATACATAGCCAGCCCTGCTTCCCCACTGCAGAGAAGTTGTGGCAAGGCACTAAAGCAAGGGACCTGAACTTTGTCCCCTGCTATGCCTGTGAGTTATTTGGACAAATGCAGGTGTTAGATGAAATGAATTGTCTCTCTAGCTACAAACCCAGATGAATTTCTCTGGAATAGAAGGAAGGGCAAGGCTTCAGGATATTGCTGAGTATGAAGGGCTTAAGGACCCTATGGAAGGTAAAACTCATCAGAGAGAGAGGAAAATTAAATGGATTGGTTATGACTGTGGTTCTTAAACTATCTTTTCTCATGTGCACTATTACACTTCACTGTGAGAAATCACAGCCCACTAGGGAGAATCTATTGCAAGTTCCAATTACATAAAATTCTGGGCACACCTGGTGAAACTCTACATACCCTTTGATAGCCAGTAAGTTATGGTCTATTATTGTGAGACAATTGTGTATTTTCTACATTGGTTATGCACTCCTGGGACTCTGCAATTTCTCTGGGACATGCAGAAATGTATAATGGGGGTGGAGGTTTGGTGTTGAAATTTGGCAAATCTGATCAAAGCTTTTTGGATTTTGATTGCAAGAATGAGCGAGCTGTGAGCCATACTGACAATGAGTGAAATTTCATTCCAGTTTTGAGAGGTGCATTGATTCAGGGCCAGGGAGTTTTTGACTTAATCTCCAATGAGACAGCTAAGAGAAAGGAGTCAGAGGAGAGAAAGGCCAGCAGTCTGCTCCAGGATGGCTCAGTAGAGGAAATCACTCAGGCAGAAGGTGCAATGGCAGATGCTTTAAACTGGGACTGACAATAGTCACTTATGTGGCTAGAGCTTTTCTCAGTTCCATACTCTGCTTAATGAAGGAATCCCATGAAAGAGGATGGTAAATTTATTTCTCCACAAAGGCTGCTGGAAGTAGTGACATCCTTTAACCCTTTATTTTCCCTGTTTTATCTCTCTTTGCAGAGCAGGAAATTTCACTCCTAAGTTTCTATACTTTGTTTTTTAGCCTGTTGCAACTTTTTATTTCAATTGTGTTGTTATTTTTTTCAAGCATTTTCTATTTCCATAAAACCCATGGTAAATCATGAATGTTTTATATTGCATGTATTTATTCTGTGACAAGAAAGGAAAAAAGGAAGATGTCAGCTACAAAATTTAAATTGATCAGAGATCTAAATCTCTCTCCAAATGTTAAAGATTTTCTTAACTGGAGATTTGTTATTTTCTTTTTTTTATTTAAACAAATGCTTTATTAACCTCTGTTTTACATCATTCATTTCCACCAGATTTTGAGTTACATTTATTCCCCCCCCGCCGTTTTTCCCCTACCCACCCTCCCAGAACAGCAGTCCCACAAGACGTCACTTCCTCCTTCGACCTCTCCATTAGAGGAAGGTGAATCTTTGTGTCCCAATGCCTGCACATCTTATCTCCCAATTATAAGCAAAAGAATATTAATAATAATATTTATATATATATTTGAAACATTTAATCTTAAGACCTTGAAATTCAGATCCATTTCCTTCCTCCCTTGTCACCCATTCCCTCTGGGAAGATAAGTAATTCAGTATATGTTGTACATGTCTAGCTACAAACATTATCATAGTAGATATATTGTACAAGGCTACTTATAATTCCCTCCCACTCATCCCACCCCCCACCTGGTCCATTCCCTACATGATCCTGTCCCTCTTCTATAGTGGGTACTTCCAACCTCCCCTCCCCATAAGGATGCCCTCCCATCCATCATCCCTCCTCTCATCCCCCTTCCCCCCATTCTGCTGTAGGTTGAGATGTCCCACCTAGTATGTATGTCATTCTCTCCCTGAACCAAATTCAATGAGAATGTGGTTTTGCCTTTTTTCCTTCCTATTTTTCCCCTCCCCTGCAACCACTTCCCCCTGCTTCCTCTACATGAGATAGTTTACCCCACCCTGTCTCTCCCCATCTCCTCCTGCCACTTTCCTCTCTCACCTCACAACTTCACCCCTTGAGTATCCTCTCTTCCCAACAAATTCAACCTATGCCCTCTATCCATATATAACTGTAACCATATACACACACATTCACATATGTATTCACATGACCATACACCCTTCTTCCATTATTTTCATAGTGAGAAAGATTTCCTCAGTCACAGTTATTGCTTTTCCATATAGGAATGTAAATAGTTCAACTTTGATAAGTTCCTTTTGATTTCTTTTCCCTGATTACCTTCTCAGGCATCTCTTCCTTCTTGTGTCTAGGTGTCAAATTTTCTATTCAATTCTGGTTTTTTCCTCAAGAATGCTTGAAAGTCCTCTATTCCACTGAATGACCATATTTTCCCCTGAAACAAAATACTCAGTTTTGCTGGGTAGGTGACCCTTGGGTTCATTCCCAGCTCTTTTGCCCTCTGGAATATCATATTCCATGCCCTTCTATCCCTCAGTGTAGAAGCTGCCAGGTCCTGGGCTATTCTGATTGTGTTTCCACAATATTGAAATTGTTTCTTCCTGGCTGCTTGGAGTATTTTCTCCCTGATCTGGGGATTCTGGAACCTGGCTATAATATTCCTGGGAGTTTTCTTTTTGGGATCTTTTTCAGGAGGTGATCGGTGGATTCTTTCAACCTCTATTTTGCCCTCTGGATCTAAAACATCAGGGCAATTTTCCTTGAGAATTTCTTGAAGGGTGATTTCTAGGTTCTTTCTTTGATCATGGCTTTCAGGTAGTCCAATAATTTTTAAACTGTCTCTCCTGGATCTATTTTCCAGGTCAGTGGTTTTTCCCATGAGATATTTCACATTGCCTTCTACTCTTTCATTTGTTTGGATCTGCTTAACAGCATCTTGATTTCTCATAAAGTCATTAGCTTCCGTTTGCTCCAGTCTAACTCTGAAGGAATGAATCTCCTCAGTGAGCTTTTGAGATTCTTTTTCCATCTGGCAAATTCAATTTTTTAAGACATTCTTCTTCTCATTGCCCTTTTGGGCCTCCTTTGCCATTTGAGTTAGTCTATTTTTTAAGGTGTTGTTTTCCTCAGTCAGGCTGTTGACCCTCATTTCATACTTTTCCTGCATCCTTCTCATTTCTCTTTCCAATTTTTCCTCCACTTCTCTTATTTGATTTTTAAAGTCCTTCTTAAGGTCCTCTATGGCCTGCAACCCACTCATGTTTTCCCCTGGGGCTTTTGGAGCAGGACTTCTGACCTCACAGTCCTCTTCCCGCTCCATGCTTCTACCCTCCTTGCCCCCAAAGTAGGAGTCTAGGGTTGCATTTTTCTGTTTAATTTGTTTCCTTTGCCTTGGCATGTTGCCACTTAATTACTTGACTTTTGGGCTTGTTGCCACACTATGGCTTTAAGGCCAGATAGGGGAATTTTCGTCCCGAACGTGTTGGGGGGCAACTTCCATTTCTGGCAAGCTGTAAACCCACCCACGACTTCCACCCTAGATCACAATCCAGATCCAGGGAGGTTAAAGCAAGAGCGATTACCCCCCAAGACTGATCGCTGGATCTCCCTACAGTTTGCAGGCCAGGAGCTGGAGCTGCCTCTGAAAACTACCAAATGGCGTGTCTCCTCAGTGGCTTCTAGCCCCCAGGGGAGGAAGCCGACGTGTTCCCCAAATACTGGTCCCAAAGTCCATAGGGCACTAACCTCACTTTGTCCTAGGCATGTCTATGTTGATAATTCTGGAGTCGCCACAGTTGCTGGCGTTCTGGGGTCTCTCCAGGTGGTTGCTGGCCCTGCCACCCTGGGGCTAAAACTACAACTCAGGGGGACCGGACCTGTGCTCAGCTCCCCATGCTCGGCTCCCTGTGATTTTCGCACTGCTAGCTCCCAGACCACTGCGCTGGTCCTTCCTGCAGGGCTGCTGGGCTGTCCTCAGCGGGAGGTTAGCTTCTCTGTGTCATTCTGTGGGTGCTGGGGCTCCAGAAGTTGTTCAGAGTCCCCTTTTATATAGTTTGGAGGAAATCTGGGGGCAGAGTGGCTTGGACTCGCTGTTTCTACTCCGCCATCTTGGCTCCACCCCCTTGTTATTTTCTTTAGTGCCATTTTTATGCACTATCGGAGCACATTACAGACTTTAATATTAAAGTCCAAATGTTCTTGTTCCACTCTCATTTCTGGGGAAAGTAATTTGTCTTAAAGCCCTCTCTCATTTTTCTTATTTACATGCTATTTCCAGTTTCATTTTTAAATGCCCTCAGGATAATCTGGACAGCTGGGAGTTTTTTACTGAGGCAGCTTGGTATCAAGAAGAGGTAGTATGCTATACTTAATGTAGGAAGACCTGAACTGTAATCCTATGTCAGACTCATACTAGCTGACCTACTATATGAGCCTGGGCATGTCACTGAATCTTGCTCAGTCTCAGCTAAAGGATCTACAAAATTGGAATGAAGGGGCAGCTAGATGGTGTGGAGGATAGAGCAATGGTCTCAGAATCAAGAAGACCTGACTTCAAATCTGGCCTCAGCTATTTACAAAATATGTGACACTGGGCAAGTCACTTAACGCTGATTGCCCCACCCCCCAAAAAATGGAAATGATAGCACCTTGAAGGGTTATTATAAGTATCAAATGAGATAATAATGTAAAATATTTTGCAAACTTTAAAATACTATATAAATGCTTGATGGTTGTTTTATTGCCTTGCAAACTTATCTTCTCCACTGCTTCTTGCTACTACAAGAGGCAATATTACTCATAATCTTCCACTGTTCGATATAAGATTTTTCCAAATGTTTTTGTATTCTGAATCAGTTTTGTTCTTGGCTTCCATCTTTCTACACTTGGCAAAGATATCAAGTTTTTACTAACTAAAGTAGTATCTAAATTATGCTGGCCTTTTGTGATAATTGATGTATGTCAATTATATTTCTTTAGAAAGTTATGCTAGTCTTTGTCTTTATCATTTCTTATATCCACTGCCCATTTTTTAGAATTAATAACTCATTTAACTAGATCTGGTTAAAACCTTTAATTAAATACATTTCCATTGTTATTCTTTCTTCTACTTTGGTTCTTCTAATCTAATTTTGACTGCTGTTCTAATAAGTTGATAGTCTGAGCACACATAGATCATTCCAAAATAATTATAATCAATATAATATAATTGATAGTCACTTTAATTTTTTCGGTGTCCTTTGGTTTTCATCATGTCTACTGCCTCCTGATTTTCTTCTTGAAGAAGGTATTTATGAAATATAAATATGAGGCTTCTGTGTAGTCTACAAGTCTTTGATTTCATATTTCTTTATCCAAGGTCATTTCCAATGTGTTTTTTACCATCCTTTCCTGTGCTCACCTTTGTATCAAAGTAACAAGTATAAAGTTATATTCAATTTGGAGGACCTCCAATTTCCTTGTAGGATCTTTTCCTCTTCAATCTCTGTAATGAGAATGGGAATTTGAAGATCCCCCCTGCCCTTTAATAGACCTAGGGGGGAATTTGAAGACCTCCCCTACTTTGAAAGTAAACTCTGCCCCCTGATAGGCTGAATGTAGTCACATGGAGCTTGTGGTGGGAGGAGTTTGCTGAAGGGAATCAGAGCCCACAGGAAGCCGGTAGCCAGAGCCAGGGAGATGGTGGAAGAGAGAAGTGCTCAGGTAAGGAGAGAGAAAGGTTTGTGAGTAAATATATATCTTGTATTGGTTTGTGGTAAGGCTGAAGGATGGCATAGCTCTCTGTGTTATTATGGCTTCTTAATATTTTTGGTACTATGATGGAATCAGCTTACAGGTTTGGGGATTCAGTTTTCTGGTGTCTAAATAAATGTTTCAGTTCTGTCCTCTACCAGAGAATCTGGTATATTTTGTAATCAAACAACATGAAATATTTATAATCATGGTCTTTATCGTGATCATGGGCACTGTAAATATTGCATTAGTGCCACAATCTGTGTAACTTATGTTAGTATATAAGCTATAATTATATTCATGATGGAGTGGAGCACTGGAAGATGAGATGATATGGGTTGTCAAGGCCAAAGGATTCATAAATGACCTAGTACTCAGATTATTGTTAGTGAGCCTCTCAACTTAGCTATATCAAAAAATAGACATAATTTTTCTTTAGGACAATAATTTGAAGCTTTATTAACATATAAAATCAGCTATAGATTATGACCTGCTAGCATAGCCCTTGAAAAACCAGGTTCTTGTCATAATAAGCCTTCAGAGAATAACTTTACTATATCCATATGGTAAAGCTCTTACCAGATGGTCTCAACTTTTTACAAATAAATCTTATGCTACATAGTAGACTACTATATAATAAATATTTGGTATTTGTAATATAGTAAATAACTGTCCACCTAAAAATGCCACATAATCAATTTTCATCAGTTTTCTTGTCTTGACAGAATTAAATTCAATTCTATGTTATTATTAAGCATCTACTATAAGCTAGGCACTGGAGCTATGTGGAGAAAAATGAAAAACAGTCCTTAAGTACTTATATTTTACTGGGGGCTTGAAAGTGTAAAGAGATAAATGAAAGCAAGATAATTTGATAGGGGAGGAAACCCTAGCAACACACTAAGGGGATGGAGAAAAGCATCCTCTATGAGATGGTATGCAGCCTGAAACTTGAAGTAAGCTAAGAAGAATAAAAGGTCTGTGCAAAGGTACAGATGGAGTCAGGAGGTGCAATGCCCAGTTCCACAAGTAGACCAGGTTGACTGCAAGAGAGAGTACATGAAGAGAAATCATGTGAAATAAGTCTGTAAAGACAAGCCACATCCAAAATGAGAAGGCCTTTAATTCAACCTCAGGAGTTGTTTATTATTCTCTACTGGTAATAGGAAACCACCCAAGATTAATGAGCAGAGGAGTCACATGGTAAGACTTGTGCTTTGTCAGGATTATTTTGGCAACTGTGTGAAGGATGAATTCGAGAGGAAAAACTGGAAACTGGGAGGCCAGTGAGGTGGCTATTATAATAATCTAGATGAGAAGTAATAAAGGCCTAAATTAAGATAGCATCCATATACATGGAGAGAAGGAATCTGATATAAGAAATGCTACAGAGATAGAACTGACAAGCCTTTGCTACTGAATATGTATAGGAGTGTGAGTGAAGAAAGGGGTAAGAGTGACTCTGAGATTATAATATGAATGGAAGGATAATGGTTGCTCAAAAAAAAATGGGGAAGCTTAAAGAATGGGCAAGTCTGGAGAGTAAGATAATGAGTCATTTTAGACATGTGGAGTTTAAGGTGCCTTTAGGACAGTCAAGTAGAGATATATCATGGGCACTTGGTGATATGATACTGAAGCTCAGGAGATATTATGTTTAGATATATGGAAGACAGAAAAGGCAGAAATAATGGGGGGAAATTAATTCCCAAATTACAAATTGATCTCTGTATTCCTAAAGTAGTTACTAAGCATCTTTTACTAACTCTATTGTTATTAGTTTCGTGTGTGCATGCTCGCTCTCTCTCTCTCTCTCTCTCTCTCTCTCTCTCTCTCTCTCTCTCTCTCCCTCTGGACATTAAACTTCTTGAAAGCAGATATAGATTATCCTACTTGCATCCCCCACTGTCTCTAATATAGTCCTGAGCAAATAATATACACTTAATAAATATATCTTAAGTTGAGATGAATTTCATTTTTGGCCATTAAATTTCTCTCCAAGTCCCATTGGATTTTACTAGAGCTCTAGTTATTTGAGCATCATCATCTCTCTATGGTTAGATCTACTGCCTTTGGGATGGCATAGGGTCATGGAATTTAGGGCTGGAAGGGGGTTTATCTATCATCTAGTGAAACCTGTTATTATAGAGATAAGGAAATAGACCTAGAAAATGGAAGTGGTTTGCCCATCATAACAAAGTATGAAGCAGAGGTGCAATCATTAGGAAAGAAGGGGAAAATGGATCCAAAATCAATCCCTGAATAATCCAAGAGTTTTACTGATGGCAGAATGGGGTAGCGATACCAAGAAGAAATTAACATCCATACTGTTAGAAGCAGGTATACAAAAGAAGTCATTTGGAATGGGCTGGTCTCTGTTAGGGATCTTGGAATAAGCAGATAATCAAGCCCATGTCCCATTATTTTGAAAAGCAGTCAAAACTATGTGGATGTATCAGTATACAGCAGGGATAGTAAATGTTTAACAATTAATTCTCAAAATAAAATGTATACATGATACAGTTTTAAGTTTAACCTGCATTAATAACATTTTCTCCAGCACTTTCTCAAGTCTAGAAAATCAGTAAAACAATAAACCAAGTCCTAATTTGTACCATTTGCTCATTTCTGAGGTGTAAATGTTTATAATGAAAATTTAACAATCAGATCTCACAAACCAACACAACCTATGTATGGTACAATCTTGGACAGGGTGGCCCAAAAGTCTTAGTAATAAAACTTTTGGTCCACCCTGTATTAATGAAATTTGCTTTAGTTTCAACTAAACTATCATGCATATATCCTAAATTAGTAACTACATTTTACATTAAAAAATAGTGGATTTCATCAATCTTGTTTTCTTCAATCTTTTCATGTTATTAATAAATCTCATGCTGTGAGTTAGCAAGGAAAGATGAGTATTTAGCAATTACTAAAGGTTATAAGACTAAGATAAACTAGAGAAATAATTTAGACCAGAGAAAAATCTCTGCTTTATTTCATGGTAGTTTGGGGTCCTAAGTTATCCAAATAATTGCCTCAACCCCACACTTCATTGTACCAATGCAGACACAGCCTAAAATGTGCTTCTGATATTAAGAATGACTTCAAGCTGTTTTCAGCATGTGTTATGATGAAGATGAGGGACATGAGGTTAAATATCATCACTGTTAAAAAGTAAATCTGTTGCTTTTTTTGTTATATCATCCAGCCAACTTCTTTCAATTCATGGGTCAGCTTTTTTGGATGTTAAAACAAATAAATTCATTATGTTTTTTCAAGCATAAATTATATGCAGTAAGATTCAAAGAACAGAGGTTAGTCATTCTGGCGAGGTTTTACTTTCTCACAAACACATACTCTCACGCTCAATTGAACTGCCTCCAAATGATTTGTAAGTATTAAAGGTAAACACGGCCCCCTTTTTCAAGGATATTCCAGGCAGATGTTGTGAAATAAAATGCAAATCATTTTTTAAAAGATGTCAAATAAAAAAAAACTGTAGTCAACAAATCACCCAAAAGTTCAAGTTCACATAAAAAATAAAAATAAAACCAATTATGGATGAGCATAAGAAAAGAAAGCTTATCACCTAGTACTCTTGACCAAAGATTCGAGTTTCCTGGCCCTTTGAACAACTTTACTTCTCTGCATCCTGCTTATATTCCATCAAGCCCTCTTTTTTTCTAATCAACAGGTTGCACTGAGTAAGAATGATAAATCCTGTGAAGTGGTCACCTTATTTGAATTTTTCTGCATGCTTCTATAGTACTGGAACCAATTGGCCATATTTTACATGCAACTAAATACTGCAAATTCCAAGGGATTCATTGTTTGTACTAATCAGGAAACCCTCTAACTTTAGGCAAGGCCCTTAACCTCTTTGGACTTTGGTTTCTTCATCTGTAAGAATTAGGAGATTAGACTTGATGTCTGAAGTCCCTTCCCATTTCTATATCTATCACACTATTAACCTTTTTACTAGAATTCAAATAACCAGAAATCTCAAATAGCTGATATTTTTGGTAATTTACTTTCAATCAATTAACAATATTTATTGAACTCACTGTGGTAGGTATTATGGCATATGGAGATAAAGTATGAAAGTACTCATCCACAAGGAATTTATGTTTTGTCATTTCTTTCTTTTTAAACAAATGCTTTATTAACTTCTGTTTTACATCATTCATTTCCGCCAGATTTTGAGTTACAATCATTTTCCCCCTGTTATTCCCCTACCCAACCTCTAAGAATAGCAGTCCCACAAGATATCGCTTCCTCCAATCTGCTCTCTCCCATACCTTCTCCCAAACCCCCTTCGACTTTTCCATTAGAGGAAGGTGAATCTTTGTGTCCCAATGCCTGCACACCTTATCTCCCAATTATAAGCAAGAGTATTAATAATAGTATTTATATATAATTGAAACATTTAATGTTAAGACCTCGAATTTCAGATCCATTTCCTTCCTCCCTTGTCACCCATTCCCTCTGGGGAGATAAGTAATTCAGTATATGTTGTACATGTCTAGCTATGCAAAACATTATCATAGTAGATATATTGTACAAGGCTGCTTATAATTCCCTCCCACTCATCCCACCCCCCACCTGGTCCATACCCTACATGATCCTGTCCCTCTTCTATAGTGGGTACTTCCAACCTCCCCTCCCCCCAAGGATGCCCTCCCATCCATCATCCCTCCTCTCATCCCCCTTCCCCCTATTCTGCTGCAGGTTGGGATATCCCATTTAGTATGTATGTCATTCTCTCCCTGATACAAATTCAATGAGAATGTGGTTTTGCCTTTTTTGCCTTCCTATTCTCCCCCTCCCTTGCAACCACTTCCCCTTGCTTCTTCTACATGAGATAGTTTACCCTACCCTGTCTCTCCCCATCTCCTCTTGCCACTTTCCTCTCTCACCTCATAATTTCATCCCTTGAGTATTCTCCCTTCCCAACAAATTCAACCTATGCCCTCTATCCATATATAACTGTAACCATATACACACACATTCACATATGTATTCATATGACCACACACCCTTCTTCCATTATTTTCATAGTGAGAAAGATATCATCAGTCACAGTTATTGCTTTTCCATATAGGAATGTAAATAGTTCAACTTTGATAAGTTCCTTTTGATTTCTTTTCCCTGATTACCTTCTCAGGCATCTCTTGCTTCTTATGTCTGGATGTCAAATTTTCTATTCAATTCTGGTTTTTTCCTCAAGAATGCTTGAAAGTCCTCTATTCCACTGAATGACCATATTTTCCCCTGAAACAAAATACTCAGTTTTGCTGGGTAGGTGACCCTTGGGTTCATTCCCAGTTCTTTTGCCCTCTGGAATATCATATTCCTTGCCCTTCGATCCCTCAGTGTAGAAGCTGCCAGGTTCTGGGCTATTCTGATTGTGTTTCCACAATATTGAAATTGTTTCTTCCTGGCTGCTTGTAGTATTTTCTCCTTGATCTGGGTATTCTGGAACCTGGCTATAATATTCCTGGGAGTTTTCTTTTTGGGGTCTTTTTCAGGAGGTGATCGGTGTATTCTTTCAACCTCTATTTTGCCCTCTGGATCTAAAACATCAGGGCAGTTTTCCTTGAGAATTTCTTGAAGGGTGATTTCTAGGTTCTTTCTTTGATCATGGCTTTCAGGTAGTCCAATAATTTTTAAATTGTCTCTCCTGGATCTATTTTCCAGGTCAGTGGTTTTTTTCCATGAGATATTTCACATTGCCTTCTATTCTTTCATTTGTTTGGATCTGCTTAACAGCATCTTGATTTCTCTTAAAGTCATTAGCTTCCATTTGCTCCAGTCTAACTCTGAAGGAATGAATCTCCTCAGTGAACTTTTGAGATTCTTTTTCCATCTGGCAAATTCGACTTTTTAAGGCATTCTTCTCCTCATTGCCCTTTTGGGCCTCCTTTGCCATTTGAGTTAGTCTGTTTTTAAGGTGTTGTTTTCCTCAGTCAGGCTGTTGACCCTCATTTCATACTTTTCCTGCATCCTTCTCATTTCTCTTTCCAATTTTTCCTCCACTTCTCTTATTTGATTTTTAAAGTCCTTCTTAAGGTCCTCTATGGCCTGCAACCCGCTCATGTTTTCCCCTGGGGCTTTTGGAGCAGGACTTCTGACCTCACAGTCCTTTTCCGCTCTATGCCCCCAAAATAGGAGTCTAGGGTTGCATTTTTCTGTTTCCTTTGCCTTGGCATGTTGCCACTTAATTGCTTGACTTTTGGGTTTGTTGCCACACTATGGCTTTAAGGCCAGATAGAGGAATTTTCGTCCCGAACGTGTGGGGGGCAATTTCCGTTTCTGGCAAGCTGTAAACCCACCCACAACTTCCACCCTAGATCACAATCCAGATCCAGGGAGGTTAAAGCAAGAGCGATTACCCCCCAAGACTGATCGCTGGATCTCCCTACAGTTTGTAGGCCAGGAGCTGGAGCTGCCTCTGAAAACTACATAATGGCTTGTCTCCTCAGTGGCTTCTAGCCCCCAGGGGAGGGAGCCGACGCATTCCCCAAATACTGGTCCCAAAGTCCATAGGACACTAACCTCTTACTTTGTCCTAGGCATGTCTATGTTGATAATTCTGGAGTCGCCACAGCTGCTGGTGTTCTGGGGTCCCACCAGCCGGCTGCTGGCCCTGCTGCCCTGGGGCTAAAACCTCGGTTCACAGGGACCTGGGCTCCACTCGGCTCGGCTCCCCACACTCTGTGCACTGTGCGCTTCTGGCTCCCAGACCACTGCGCTGGTCCTTCCTTCAGGGCTGCTGGGCTGTCCTCAGCGGGAGTATAGCTTCTCTGTGTCGTTCTGTGGGTGCTGGGGCTCCAGAAGTTGTTCAAAGTCCCCTTTTACATAGTTTGGGGGGAATCTGGGGGCAGAGTGGCTTGGATGAGCTGTTTCTACTCCTCCATCTTGGCTCCGCCCCCTCTTTCTTTTTTTTTTTTTTTTGCTTTTTGGAAGAGGGTCAGTAGGGCAATGGGGGTTAAGTGACTTGCCCAAGATCACATGGCTAGTTTTGTGTGTGTGTGTGTGTGTGTGTGTGTGTGTGTGTGTGTGTGTGTGAAGTCTCTGAGGTCACATCCGAACCCAGGTCTTCCTGAAGCCAGGGCTGGTGCTCTACTCACTGTGCCACCTAGCCGCTCCTGTTTTGTCATTTATTTGTGAGAAGGGGAGGGGGGAATACACATAAAACAATTATCAGGGTTTTAGCAATAATAGCTAAACAGAATGTCCCAAAAGTCTTAGTGCAGTTTTAAGCTATTGCACTAAAACGTTTGAGACACTTTGTATATGTTTTGTTGTTTGCAAATAATTTTTCCATAATCTTATTTGGGCCTCATTAAAACCCTATGTAGATAAATACTACAGGTCACCTCCATTTCATATTCATAAGGAATTTTATTTAGGTCATACCTATATGGTCTGATGCTCTTCCCTGCTTTCTTCAATTTGCCTGAATTTTGCAGTAAGAGGTTCATTATCTGAGCCAGTCAATTCCAGGTTTTGTTTTAACTGACTATAAAGAGCTTCTCCAACTTTGGCTACATAGTACATAATCAATCTGATTTCCACATCAACCATCTGGTGACGTCCATGTGTAGAATTGCTTTTTAGATTGCTTAAAAAGAGTGCTAGCTATGACTAACGAGTTGTCTTGACAGAACTCTATTAGTCCGTGCTTCATTTTGTACTGCAAAGACAAACTTGCCTGCTATTACATTTATCTTTTGACTTCCCACTTTAGCTTTCCAATCCCATATGACATTTTTGGTGTTATTTCCAGAAGATGTTGTAGGTCTTCATAGAAGTGATCAACTCTGGCCTCTTTGGCATTAATGGGTGGAGCATATACTTGTATTACTGTGATGCTGAATGGTTGCCTTGGATTTGAAAGATATCATTCTACCATTTTTGAAATTATACTCCAGTGCCACTTTTGTCACCCTCTTATTAATTATGATTTATTTCTTCTAAGGGATTCTTTCCCCACAGTAATATATGTAATGGTTGCCTGAATTAAATTCATCAACTTCCAATGTTTTATACTCCACATGGTAAAAATGCATCTTCCCAAAGTTCTGGGTGATATCCCCATATTGAAAAGATGTGCACAGGTATCTAGGAGTTGTCACTCAAAGAAAATGTCTACTGACTCCAAAAATTGAAGGCACCAGTTATCTATGTATTTATATAACATTTATTTAAAAATCTGAAGTTCCTATAAATCACATAATAATAATTAAGTATACAGATAATTGACAACAAGCATTCACCATTTGGCATATAGTACAGCTAATTGCAGTTCTTTCAAATGTGAAGGACATAGGCAGACACATTGGACATTACACTGACTTTGGAGTTGCATTCATTAGATCAGGCACTGAGTCACATGTAATACACAGCATACAATATCACATATGACACATATCAAATATATGTACATACAATACACACATCACATTGTGGTCACATAAAAACATAAATTATAAGCACTCCATCAAAGAGCATCATACATGTATATCCTTTTCTCCCATTATTCTTTTTTTCTACTAAATCTTATATATTTACATCATCTTCCTTTCTCAATATTGTCTTCTCCCAAAGAGCCATCCCTTATAATAAAGAATCAAAACTTTTTTTTTGCTTTTGGGAGGGCAATTGGGGTTAAGTGACTTGCCCAAGGTCACATGGATAGTTTTTGTGTTAAGTGTCTTTGGCCAGATTTGAACTCAGGTCCTCCTGACTCCAGGGCCAGTGCTCTGCTCACTGCACCACCTAGCCACCCCAAATCAAAACTTTATTGAGCAAAATCAATCAACACATCCATCATTCAAGTCCAGCATTTTATGTAGTATTTCATACCTGTAGTCCACTATTTCTATAAACAAGGAGGGAAGTGCATCCTCAGATCATTTCTTTGGGGCCAAGATTGGTTATTACATAATTTCACAACATTTAGTTCAATTCGATTTTTATTATTGTCATTATTTCCATTTACTTTGTTGTAGACATTATATATATATATGTGTATACATATATATATATGTGTGTGTGTGTATACATATATATATATATACATGGTTTCCCTGGTTTTGATCACTTCATTTTGCATTAATTCATATATATTTTCTCATACTTATTACTCATATTACTCATTTTCATTACTCATATTCATCATTTCCATAGCACAGTAATATTCTATTATATTCATATGCACCAATTTGGCCGTTTATAAATCAATGGGCATCTGCTTTACTTCTTGTTCTTCGCTTCTACAAAAAGTGCTGCTAATAACTTAGAT
The DNA here is from genome assembly GCA_011680675.1 of Gymnobelideus leadbeateri. NCBI lineage: Eukaryota > Metazoa > Chordata > Mammalia > Diprotodontia > Petauridae > Gymnobelideus > Gymnobelideus leadbeateri. The sequence continues at coordinate 567,520 of WOXC01010251.1, forward strand.
AGCTTTTAACTTTAATATCTTAAAAATTGAAGTTTTAATAGCTTAGATATTGAAACATATTCTATTTTGGCATCTCATACACACACACACACACACACACACACACACACACAACTTTTCTTTTTATCATTGGCCTCCTTGGGAAATTATGCCTAGGATTAAGATTTCTGAGTAAATAAAAGGTAAGGATGTTAGTCCTTTCCATAGCATAATTCCAAATGCCTTCCAGAAAGATTAGACCAATTCAAAGATCCACCAATAACACATTAACATTTCTTTCCATAATCCTACAGCATTAACTATTCCAATCTTTTGTCATCTTTGCAAATTTTCTGAGTGTAAAGTAAAATCTCAAAGTTATTTTTATTTTCATTTCTTTTACTTTTAGGCATTTGGATTAATCTTTCATACCATATTTTGCCTTTTTTTAAGAAGCCTGTTTGTATATCTGTTGATTTTAATCTTATGTATTTGTGTTAGTTCCCCATGTATCTTGGATATCAGATCATAATTAGAAAATCTGTTGAAAAAAATTTCTAAGCAACCACTTCCCTTCTTATCCTTGTTGCATTGACTTGTTCATGCAAAAACTTTTCAACTTCATGTAATCACAATGATATATTTTATCTTTAGTGATTAGTTCTCTCCTTTGATTAGTTAAGAATTTTCCCATTAGCCACAACAGTGAAAAGTATTTAATGTTTCCCTTGGAATTTATATTATAATTCTCTGATTACTATTGAACATTATAAATCAGCTTAGTAATTGGCACTTCAGTGCTAAACTACTATCAGTTCTGTACTCTTTTTCTCCTCTGATGTAATTACCTGCATTACATCTAGATAACCCGGAAGGGATATAACTGGATCCAGCCCAAAAGAAAACTATTTAAACTCTATAGATGACTTCTGCTCCTTTGAGAACTCTACTACTTGAGTTTAGGACTGGAAATGAGCAGTTTCTGCATTTTTCCCACTCCTCCATTCAGAGTGGTCCCTCTCAAGCCTGGCCAATCTTAAAAGATTTTTCTGACCCTCTTACTATCGATATGCACTTTCCTTTCCATCACAGTCATAATCTGGATCCTCTCCCATTTAAGCCATCATCAGGCTCCAAGAATCTATCCCTGTCCCTTCTCAGAGCCTTCTTTCCTAATTCTCCAATGCACTTGTCCTGGTCACCAACAAACATGACTAACTCTCCTATGGACAACAACTATTTGTAATGTAATATTATGTTTGAGGTCATTTACTATTGTCCAGGGCTATGTTTGCAGACACAAACTTCCCAATTTTTCAATTATTTAGTATGAAGTGGTTCTTCAACAGTTTACTATCTTGTGCTTTCAGTGGACACCAAGATTTCTTAGAAAAAAGTTATCCTTTGTGAACTTTGGCATAAACTGTCATTTTTCTTCTCTGTGCATGTCATAAGACAAAAGACGTCCTTAAATTTATCACTTAGCTAAAATGCATATGTGCGTGTCACTATGCCTTCTCCATCCTCTAAGACTCCAAAATTCAAATAAATAGGTGTTCATGGCATTAACAGATATAAGGCAAAGGCTGTAGTGTTATTTTTGGTGACATCGTATTCATGCATTAGCAAAACCACACGCTTATTTCAGAGAGCCTTCTGCTCAGGCCTTAGCTACCTCAGCATGTCAATAGTGTACAATGAAGCACACTGACTGCAGATCTCTTTAATGCTGGTAAAGCATGATTTTTGATTTCTTCATTTCTGCTAACAGTAACGCTACCTTGAGCAGCTTGCTGTCAGAATCCTGATGTTCATCAGACAGATCCTGAAAACATGCACTGAGAAATACTTGTCCCACAACACCTTGGCAATGTCAATTCTTCTTGTTTTTTGATTGTGGATGCTGCTACATACTACGTGAAATGTTTTGTCACCACCATTATGTTGCTTATGTCCATACTAACTCCTTCCAGAGTCATGTATACAAATTCCAGAGGTTTATCAGAACTTACACTCTCCAAGTGATAGAGGTTGGTAGCACATTCCTTTGAATGCATCAAGCACAAGTCTCACACTTCTACATTTATCTGTTGTTATTATGGGCCAGCAGAATATATTTTGTACCAATTCTAGAGTTGTCTCTTGATCTAGGTGTCCAAAATCATCATGTAGTGCTTTGATGGCCTTAGAGCAGTACATCTTGGGTAACCAACACCAGGTACATTTCTGTACCTGGTGTTGGATCAATTATTGTCTAGTCAGTATTTCATTGAAGAAATTCTTCTACTCTTTCAATGGTAAGATCCCTGTTGGAGAATGAAAGTTGTGTCCCCAGTGGTCAGACCCTTGTCCATTGTTATGTATCACTTCTCATAGAATTTAAATGTGAAATAGCTCACATTAGTTATCTAAATACATGGAACTTAAAGGATCAGTCCAATGTTACAAAAACTTAAAACCATTGATGGCACATTCTACAGTGGAAGTCCCAAGCTTTCAGTTGAACTTCCATGTGTTAGTGACCTGACCCCCTACATGTTGTCCTTCTATAGGTTTCACCATTGTAATGAATGCATAGGACATTCAGGATAGGGCATCTATATCCATATCTCTTTCCCAGCCAATAACTGCCAGGAACTCATACTTAACTCCTGTTTTGGGAGGCATCATATAATTTAACCATTGTCAAAATATGTCTATGAATTATTGTCAATCCAAACTTTAAATAAGTGCACATATTTAAATTTGTGCACATATGTCAGAACTTAAAAATAACAGCCTTCCTGAAAGGCAAGAGCAAGTATCATTGTCAGTAAATACTATCAGATGATATAGTCTCCCAGTCATCACTGCTCTCCCGGTATAAAACTCTTCCTAACCCTCTACTATGTCATCACTTTGTAACAAAAAGGACATGTTGGTTCTGCAAAATCCAACACTAGTACTTGCATAAGGCAATTGGCTTAGTTCTTGGAGGCCTGCTTTCATTTCCAATGTCAATAATGTCCACATAATGCCAAAGAATTCAGCTAGATATCTCCCTTCTACAAATCTGCTTCCTGTTCTTCCCAAGCATGAGTGAGCCTTGTTGGGCATAGCCATAAATGGTATTGTTGCTGTTCAGTCATTCAGTCTTGTCTAACTCTTCATGATCCCATGGATCATAGCACATCAATACTGTCCATGGGGCTTTCTTGGCAAAGATACTGGAGTGGTTTGCCTCTTCTTTCTCCAGAGGATTAAGGCAAACACAGGTTAAGTGACTTTCCCAGGATCACACAGCTAGTAAGTGTCTGAAGTCGGATTTGAACTCAGGTTTTTCTGACTCCAGGCCCAGCACTCTATCCACTGAGCCATCCAGCTATCCCCATAAATGGTATCATTCTTCACAAATTTGTTGTTATAGCAACCAAATTAGAAAAAAGTCTTTAGATGTCTAAAATTCTTCAGATGTGGCCCTGTGAAGAGTGTTTCTTTTTTCTCGGGATCAGTACTTACTCCCTGCTGAGATACTATGTGACCCACATTCCTCCTGGAGGCTCTTCAGAACTGGCATTATTAATTAACACCTTTAATCCCATGCTTTATTGCCAGTCCAACTTTTAGAAATCTTTCCTCTTGATCTCTCAATATTTTTCCAAACGCAGTGGAATCGTTGAGACACAATCACTTCTGCCAGCTACGCTAACCCCAAACCAGTCTGAATGCAGCTGCTACCTTTCCCATGTCTCTTGTCTTCTTACTTTCCCCTTGTGGGGCTTCCATGGCTTTTTAAACTGTCTGCTTCAGAAGTACACCTATCCAATGTGAATATGTGCTAGGGATGTCACCATGCTGTGGGGCTCATGCACAGACTCCACAGAGTTGCAGGCCAAAGAGAATTCCTTCCAATAAGCAAGAAGGCTCTGTTGGCCCTACACATTGTGGGAACATGGAGTCTATGCATAGACATCTGCACATACAATCAGATATCTCTAGCTCCCCAATGTTTCTCTATTGAATTCTAATGTACAACAGAATTTATGATCTGAATGTTAAATTAGACATATGATGAGTCTAAGAGAAACCTTACAAATAGAATTTTAAAATACCAGTAAAGAAAAACTAACATACTAGGAAATACACCATGTATTAAGAAAAATGAATTATTTTTCCCTTAATTCCTGGCTGGCATAAGCTTTCCCTTAATCAAAATAAACATACTAGTATGCATAAAATGAAGTTACCCATCTTTGTGCAGAAAACAGGGAATTGTACCATTCAATAAATCCCTTAACAAAGGCAATATCCTCCTCATTTCTCATCTGACTGCACTGCTTTGGGACCACTCTGACTTCTCCACCATGCCACAAAAAGCTCATTATTCAGAAAACTTCATCAGCCTGCAAGATCTCATCAGCCTTGGTACTCTACCTCATAACCACCCTCTGTCCCTCTGGTTGGAAGGTGGAGCCATGAATTCCAAAACCTCCATTTGAAAAGAAATCTCAGCTCAGAGCACCTCATTTCCCTCCCGTCTGCACTACTTTGGGACTCTGACTTCTACACCATGTCTCCACATTGAGTACCTGCCTGCCCCACCCCATATTCAACTTCCTTTGTGTGTGTTGTCTTCCTCCACTAAATTATCCCTCCTTGACATCAGAGACTTTTTTTGTATCCCCAGTATTTCGCACAATATCAGGCACATAATGGTTGTTTATCATTTATTAACAAATATTTGTTTTCTGACTGACCACTAAGAAAGAAGAGTGAGCCACCAGTCAACTCAATAATCCCCAGGGATTGGTGTTTGTCTCAGAGGTGTCAGCACTTTGTTTCACAATAAACAAAGATATTCCAATACATACAACACAAAAGATATTCCAATACATAGCCTGACCATATATAGCCTGCAACCCCCATTCTAACATAAATTGATAGCACTTTTTAAGCTAGGAGGGATCTCAGAGACCATCCAGTCTCTGACTCATTTTACCTCTACAACTAATACTAATAATGATAACTAGCATTTATATAGCATTTTAAGGTTTACAGAACACCTTACCAATGTCTCCTTTTATCCTTACAACAATCCTGGGAGGTAGATACTGTTTATTATCCCCATTTTACAGGTGAGGAAACTGAGGCATGGAGAAGTCATGGTGACTTGCCCAGGGTTGCACATTAGTAAGTGTCTGAGGCCAGATTTGAACACAGGTCATTCTGATGCTGGGTCCAGTGCAATACAGCTGCCTCTATGAATAAAGAAATTAAGAAACTGAGGGCCTAAGAGGTTAAGTGATTAATCCAGAATCACATAACTGGCAAATGTCAGAGCTGGAACTCCAACCCCAGGTCTTTGGACTCTGATACAGTCACCATGCAGCCTACTCCAATCTTCCAATCATTTGAGAAGATAGCAGAGAGCTAAGGTACAGAGAATCCCAGATCCTCCACAAACACTCCTGCGAAGCTTAGAGATGCACCATTCTAGTAAGAGACAGAAAGAGTCACCTCTAGGCTCTCTCACTCAACCAAAGAATCTATAGACAGACCCCTGGAATCCCCATAGAAATTTTAGGGTAGACAAGGGAAAGGAGTGAAAAACAGAGAGCTAAGAGCAGATGCATCTGGATCCTCCAGGGCAGCTCCAACACTCCTTGCCTAGGCCTGGAAGGGTCCAAGCCCAGCCAGCCCAGCCCAAGAAGTTCCCAGATTCATCCCATTCTATGGCTTTGGGGTATTCTGAACAGGTCCCGTATAGCACTCCTAGCCTAATCTAAACAGAGCTGACCCAAGTCTAGCACCAGTGACCCAAGTCCAGCTTACCAGGATAGACCCTAGGCAAAACCCAACCAGAAGAGTCCTTGAAGCCTGTGGTGGTAACTCAACACAAAAGCTCATACAGGCATTAGGCAGATCTTATAACAGGGAGAACTCCCAGAATCCTGTGACAAGAGGCCCTCCCTAGGCAGGGCTTAGCTCAGTAGTAACCCCAGGGTCCTTTAAAGGAAGAGTCTAGTCTGGCCCACCATACTTAGGACCAAGTTGGCCCTACCCACACCACTCAGTTGTGGAGCTTTAACCAAATTCAGGTTCCCAAATGAACAAACCAAGAAAAACTCCAAAAAAAAGGCAAAAAAAAAAACCCTTTGGTTTGAGAAAAACAAGGAGGTATACACCAAAGAGATCCCATAACACCCTTAGACAGATATAGATCATCCAAAGGACAACCATTTCTTGGCTATGTTGTGGAGTGGATCGTTTTCAGATGTGGATCACTTTAGAGAGACTCTGGAATTTCTTCCAACTCACAGATTCTGTGATTACATCGCAATATGCCATCATAACCCTTATTGTGACCAATTTACATTACTTGACATATTTGAAGTTGTTTTCCAGTTGTGTCCAACTCTCCATTACCCCATTTGGAGTTTTCTTCACAGAGATTATGGAGTGGTTTGACATTTCCTTCTCCAGCTCATTTTACAGAGGAGGAAACTGTGGTAAACAGGATTAAGTGATTTGCCCAGGGTCACACAGGTAGGAAGTATCTGAGGTCAGATTTGAACTCAAGAAGAATATTCCCGACTCCAGGCTTGGTACTCTACCTGCTGTGCCACCCAGCTCCCCAACTTAAAATATTACTCCATGTTTAATCAATATTAAATGCAATACCAAATTCTTATAACTCTTTTTAAACTTTACACTTTTCATAATGGCAAGACACATCACTTTATGAAGAGGAAAACTGAGACTCAAAACATCTGATTGTTTTCCCAGATTCTAATGGCAAATTTAATCATACAAGGTCCTGACAGTTTAAAGGGAAGGTAAGAGAAAATAGAGAAGTTTACCTAAGCATTTGAATATTGGATTAAAAATCATGGAGAAAGTAACTTGAGAAAGAAAGAAAAACAACTATTCTGCTATTTACAGTATACTCACTAATTTAGGCAAGAAGAATAAAAGAAAGATGAAAAAATTGTGAAATCCCTCAGAGAAACTAAGAAAATCTTATGTCTAATGGTGTAGGGAAAAAAGATCTGTTGAAAGTTGAAATAAAGTAAATGAAGCAATATTCATTCTATAGACTTAAGAACATTCAAACTGTGAATTCTCTTTTTTTTAGTGTTAAATTATACTTTGGTGCAGGGCAAGACAACAGAGAGTTAATAACCCAATCTAATAATGTAATGAAAAGAAAAACAAGCAGAAAAGCCCAAGAAATTAGAACTTTTCCCCTCTAGATCTTTGTTTGGAATTTAGCCTAAATCAGCAATGACTAAGAGTCATACTACCTCCTATGTCCCTAGTTGTTACGTGGACCTCCATTCCATGGGGAAAGTTTTCTTATAAAAAAAAAAAAAACACATACTAGAGTTGGCACATTTTATTAGACTCTACACTAGGAATGCCAGAGACCAAAGGTTAATCATGAACTTTACCTAGTCTGTGGCAGGGTAAGAATGCCCATGTGTATGAGCTGAGAACAGAAAGAGAGATAATAATTCTAAAGTTCATCATTATAGATCTAACTTTTTACTAAGGAAATTAGTTCCTTTTTTTTCAAGTAAGAATGTTCTGTATATGTGTCAAATCTATGAAAATATCACTACTGCCTAAAAAGTAAGTTTGAATAAATATTCTGAACCATGCTAAAATTCAACAGGCATGCTCCATACTTACACTATCAGATCACATATACTAACATTTGCTTTCCCACCACTGTGATTATATGCTTTGTGTTAAATTTATAACATTCACTTGAACATTCTGATAGCTAGTCTAAAAACACATATTGGACATTTTCACATCAAATACTTTCCCAATAAATTTCAAAATTTCTTATCAGATGATGAATCACTAGCTATGCCCCAACTTGCTCACAAAATGTTGAGTCAAAATAACTTTCAGTGAAGTCCCAATCAGTAATATCTTTCTGGCTCTTTTTGGCCTTCTTTCAGAGACTGGATTTATATGGTGAGACTTGTTCTCTCTTAGAGATATGACTTTGAATGATGATTGTATAATGTTAAGTATAAATGGCCAAGATCCCCAAATCTGACAACTGAGATTATCACTTCTAGAAATGCAAATTCTAGGGGAGTGCATTTCCAAGTTCCCAAGAGCTAAGTAGGGGAGAAAATAGGTTGTTTAGGAAGAAATTTGTTGACTTTAGTTATACAAAGGTATAACATTAAAAAGCAGTTGTGTCAAATGATATAATATCTTAGTGAATTTCTGAGGCTATCACATTAAGAGAGGGGGTATTTTTCCAGTTTACTCAATTCACATACCCCCTAAAATGTGTCCTAGAATTATAAAGTGGAAGAGATCTCAAGAGGGCATCTGGTTCAAGTCTTCTGCTAGAACATCCGAGACAAGCTTCAGATACATGGAAGAATAGGAGGAGGAAGGGAAAAAAGTAAACCAACACTAAAAAAAAGGTACAAAAGAAACACATAGTCTCTCACCAAATTTATGTCTATTCATGATAGTTTTAATATGTTGTCTAAAAATCAGATTAGTTATTAGTCTAGTAGCAATTTTTTAGGTGTTTGCATCTCTAAAAATGAAAAACTGTGCTTAGATCTTCAAATTTACATATGAATGAAGTATTGCTAACAGGCAAAAAAAAAAAAACTTTAATAGTTCAGAATAGACCTGTAACTGATAACTAACTCTTTTCTTGGCTCACATACAGAATTCCCAAAGACCTCAAAGCCTTTCTCCATTACATGATTCTTTCTTACTTGATTGACAGATCAGAAAGAAAAGATTTAATTATTATAAGGATGAACACATTCTCCAAGTAACCTCTGTATAGTAACTTAATATCATTTTGGCAATATCATTTGCCTAGAGGTTGGATAGAAATAAGAAGTACTCTTCCTTAGGTACCAATGGGAATGTTTGGAATACTCTAAAGTACTGAAATTTACTAAAGTCTTCCATGAGTCCTGCATAAACTATGAACTTTATTAGCAAAATTATATTTTAGTCTATTTGCATGTCATAAGTAGTCCAGATTAATGTATTAGCCTACTGAAGAATCTGGGTTTCTTTTTTATTTTTAATGTTTTAAGGATTTACACTAGCATAGCCATAGTTCATTTAATCAGCCTTTTTTTAAAATTTACTGATGTTAAAAAATCCATAGTTTTATCTGATCTTTTAAAAAATCAATTTCCTAATAACCTTTCAAGCATAGCCTTTCAAACATTTTATAAAAATTTCTATCTAGCTACTAATGAATTTTTGAGTGGTATGATGTTTTCAAGGGGAGGGGAAAAGGCACTAAAATGAAATAAGGTGAAACCTAGATGAATAAAATGGTCTGAGATGCCTTCTTTAGGAGTTAACAATATGGCCTTTAAGGTTTCTTGTAACTCTAAGATTCTATGGTTCATTATGTATACATATCCTGATTAAGACCATTAATTGGTGCCACAAAACATATTAGGGGAAATGTTATTACATGGAACAGTACAAAGGGAACAACATTACAAATGAGCATTTGGATAAAACTAATTCAGTCCAATAGATCTATTTCATAGATTTACAAAGTCATAGCATTTAGAATTACAAGGAATCTTATATATCTTATAATCCAAACTCATTTTCAAGATAAAGAAACTGAGATTCAGTATGGTCAAATGATTTGATTAAAGTCTTATGGATAGCAATTGTCAATCAAACCCAGGCCCTTCCATTCCAAATCCCATGTGTTTTCCATGACACAAAGCAATTGTTAAAGCTCTTACTGTCATACAGGTGGGCAGTGCATATAGTGTTGAACCTGGAGTCAGGAAGACTTAGAGTCAGAAAGACCTTGGAGTCAGAAAGACCTGGGTTTAAATCCTACCTCAGATTCTTACTAGCTGTGTGACCCTTAACTTCTTTTTGCCTCAATTTCTTCATCTGTAAAAGAAGATAATAACAGCACCCATCTCACAGGAGGATCAACTGAGATAATGTATATAAATATATTTTCAAAAACCTTTCAAATCTTAAAAGCTTTATTATTATTATTACAACTGAAAACATTATTATTGCTTTAATGCTTATCATTGTACTAGATGAGACACAAAATTAAGATAAAACAAGGTCCCCTTTTATAAAGTTCAAATGATCATAATTCAAATTTAGGAGATGAAAGTCTGTGGGGAGCCAAAGAAGCCTGGTTCAGAACTCAGATATTAAATCCCAATAGTGGACTTTAAAACAAGAATCTCTCTGAGATGCGACTTTTCATCAAGTTAGCTCCTGAGTTCTTTGTTATGGGTTATACTTATAAGGATGTTACTTGAGTTCTGAGATCAATGGCTATACCCCAAGATTTTAGTTATTGAGGGCCAAAATATTTGGTTCAGCACTCAGCTATCTTTGGGTGGTCAGCTCTAAATGTGATGTCTTTTAAGGATTGCGCTTCAGCTTTGAAGTCTGCTCTCAGTTGTATCCGTTTATGACTGCGTGCGGCTGCATTAGCAGATACTTGAGGCCTAGGTTAAAGGTTTTACCCTAAGACTTTAGTCTCCTAGATAACAAATCCTTATCTAATCTGTGTTACCTCCAAGATACAACAGGCTAAGGTAATGATTAGAAAACTTGAGTCCCCTTCCTTTGTCTCATTGCTCTATAAAAACCTTGTCCTGAGAATCAATAAATGGAGTTCACTGTTCTTCCTTGAACTACCCATATGGCCTGGTCATTTCTTATTCATGTCTCCAGATCATGCTAAGTGCTGGATACTGAGCAGCCCACGGCAAAAGTCAAGCATAGTTTAATATGTATCCTAGGTTTGAAGAATTTCAAATGATTAGAGAAAGAACAGTTAGGATTCAATGGGCCAAATCCTATAGGAAAAGTCAAATAATACAGCATTCATCTTTTAAGGCTTCAAGAGGAATTCAGCATCTAAGCCAGATATTAAAGACTTCTACAGACAGTGGAAGCAAGAACAGTAAAGAGGGTATAATTAAAAACACTAGCACTTTCCTACAGGAATAATGTTTGTTATCCAAAAACAAGAATCAACTGAGATAGACTCTAAATGAATTTCCAAACAGAAACAAAAATTAACATGGGCTTTTTAAAAGATATGCTTTGGACAAAAGGAAGACCAGAGAAGGGATGGGCTTATTGCTTGTTGTATATAACATTATGAAAACAGAAGACAGTTTTCATATCTAACTTTATTCTGTTTTCTTTTCCAAGGGTATGAAGGATCACCCTTTATGTATAATAGGACATTTGTACTACATGACTATTCCATTGAAGCATATGTGTAATAGGGTTAGATCAGCGGGATAGACCCAAATGTAGCAACAAATAGGGAGAGTAACCAAGGAGTACTCTCCTTAAAGTTTCCAAGAGACTAAACCATTTTCTTTTCTTCCTCCCCTTCCCTCCCCCGCCTCCCTCTGCCTCATTTTTCCACATTCCATCTAGACTTTTAGATTACCACTAAATCTCTCCAATCCAGAAAAACATGACTCAGATTATTAATCAATTTCTGCCTGAGGTTGGCTAAGAAAGTGATAGCAGGCTGCACCGTTGGGTTTGGGAGTTCCTAGGAAAGCCTATCATTGAGTCATTCCACAGCCTCTCTAAGGAATTCTAGATGAGTCTACATTATTCTAGACTAAGCTGATTCCCAATTTCTGTCACCCACATAACAATACACAAAGATTAGTTGCCAGTTATCCATAACATAACACTAGAATAAACAGTGTTAAAGGAATGGACAGAAATCAGAGGAGGAAAGGGGAACCACAGTGGGTGCACACTCACAGGGTACAGCCAGCTGTCTCAGGAGCCCTGGCTTTTCTGCATTGACTTCTTCAGCTCACAAAGAAGTGAAGCACAAAGTACAGAGGAGAACTGTCATTAAGGTAACAAAAATGATCTCACCCAACGTGGTCCACTAGTCTCAGCATTTACTAGTCAGTTATTCTTTCCCTACCTCAATTTTTCTGTTAATCAAGAAACTGCTACTACAATAACAACAGCCACTTCCAGGGTAACCTTTAAATGAGAGAACAGAGAAGCTCAAATTTGATGCTGGTCTTCATAGCCTCAGGGTAGAAGCCATCAGACATTCTGTTCCTGGCTCCTGGCTTTCTCCTACCATAATTCGTTGAGAACTGTCCCAGGTACCCTCTAATTCATGACCTCAGCAATCAGTGGATTCCTGGTGTAGTGAATACTCTCATGATTCTCATGACCTCAGTCTAGAGGCCTGCCACATTGTTCCCTTAGTGTTCTAGGTCTGAGAGGTTGAGAGGTATTTTGTCTAATGCATTTGCCTCAGCCCCAATTCTATGTGTGTTCTGCATCCCCACCACTGTTAATCACTACTGACTAGTGCCCCGATTCTATTTAACCAATTAGCATCAATCTGCCTTTACAAATAGGTTATTTACTTCCAAGATATATAAGAACAAAAGTCTAAACATTTGCTTCCAGCACCTCAGAGACACATTCTCCTCTATACCATCATAGTCTCCAGGAAAGGAAGAAGAGAAAGAAGGAAAAAACAAAAGAAGGAAGGAAGGAGAAAATGAAGTTTGCAAACCTCTAAGCTGGTTCTGTATGCATTTATATTCATAATGATTTGTATATTATCAATTATTCTTATAGTTTGAACTGTTGCATATAAGGCTCTTATTCAGTTTCCCGAAACCCTGGAATGGACTGGTAAAATTTATGAGTGCCTAGAAAAGGAAACTGAACACCAATAGCCAACATGGATTTATCAAGAACAATTGATACCTAATTAAACAAATTTCTTTTTTTGACAAAGTTGTTTTGACTGATATATAAAGAAACTATCATGCAGATAGTATATTCAGATTTTAGCCAAATATTTGACAGTCTTTCATGTTATCCTTGTGGACAAAATAGAAGCTAATTCATAATAATTAAGTGGATTTGAAACTGGTAAAATGACCAACCTTAAAAAATAATCAATGTCTACTTAAAACAAGTTATCTAACAGAAACTCCCAGAGATCTATCTTTAGTCATGAGTCTTTCAAGAGATTTGACTATTACTTAGACAAATGTATAATTAGCATACCCGTAAGGTTTACTTTTTGAATTCACATAAAACTCTACATTTTTCCCTATGAAATTTCATCATTTTAGATTCAGTTTAGGATTCTGGCTCTGGTGAATAATTTTTCTATATCATGCAAACACAGACAAAATGTATTTAATAAACTCAAATGTCCTAAGTATCTATCAATCAAAAATAAATACTTATGCTTTAACAGCATATAAGTTGATTTGGCAATATGGTATGTAGTAGGAGGGTATATCTCTAAGACACAGTGAAACTATCCAGATATTTTATCAGTATTACTACAGATTTTTGCTTTTACTAATAAATTTTTCATTGAATTTTCTAATCTGACTGGCTCTTTAGAGATTGTAGATACACAATTTCCATAGCAATTTTTGTTCTAATTAAGGAATATAGTATTACATAATTTCAAATTTACTGCTGTAGTTTATTCTTCCAATCATCATTTCCTCAGATTTGATGCTACCCAGAGTTGGTTCCCTGGCAATAAAAGACATTGAAACTAATTTGGAAAGAACTCTCGTTAGAATATTCCATAAACATTATGTATTTTAAAAAGTTTAAATTTTTACATATATCCCAGGTACCTACACCACTCCTGATACTCTGAGCTCATACAAATTGGCTCTAACCTAAGGACATGACCCTAATAGGGTCAGTTTCTCCCTGACTCACCACCCCAACCTGGAATTGCTCCAGGAAAATATCCTAGTATATTCTTGGGATAGGTCATTTTTAAGTTTCCACAAATGTAGGTAAAAGTGATTCCTGGCACACATAAGCACTCAACATAAAATCTAGGTGTTGGGTATGGGACAGATCTTATTTCATCCCAAAGAAAACACAAAAATGCAGAGAACACACCAGAATCCATGAATAGATGCAGAAACAGAGTACTCAAAAGAGCCCATTAATCCCCTACCTTGAAAGGAACTAAATTAACAGATCAATACAAATTTCCATTGAAATTTCTTTGTTTCACAGGGTCATACACAGTTTGTTCCAGAATCAGTAATACCCTGTGGCTTGGACTCCCCAGAAGCCAAACATATTTGGAAGGCTGTTAAACAAACAGCATCCTTTCCATTGGACCTGCATAGGCCAAGTAACTCACTGACTTTGCTCTCTAAAGTAGAATTCTGAAAAGAAATGATACAAGCTATCTTCTTTTCCTGAGGAAAGCTCTATCTCATGAAATCTTTCTCTAAATGGTCCATGGCCCAAACTCTCAAACAAAGGAACTCTTAGAGAATTTGAGGTTCCCATGAAGCAACTCCCCTTTCAGGTCAAGTGGATGTACAAATATCTGCTATTTCTTTTTGCAAAAAATTTCTCAGAGTCTGGGTTCCTACTATCTGTGAAACTGAGAAAGTCTATTCTCAGGATATCTCTTCTCAGAGTACATGGAAGCATGTCTACTACTGCTATTTGCCTCTCCTGAAAGCCACCATCAACTGTTCCTGGGAAAGGGCAGAAGGAGGCAAAAAGAGAAATCCCATCCCTCCTATATTCAGGAGAACCAACCATCTAGCTTTTATGGCTCACAATTCAGGGAAGTCCCCATCTCTGAAATTCAATTAATTCAGTTCCATTGGACACATTAACTTTCTACAAATAGGTTGCTACTCAGTTCCCATCAAACACTAGCCCATACCCTCATATTGTGAGAACTGCTAATATTGATTGGTGACTATCCTGATCATCTTCTACTTATATATATGTAATCATAATTAAATTAGAAATTACTCTTTTTAAAAAATGAAATGCAAAATCTTTCCTTTTGCATTTTCCAGAAGGGCAGTGTGGTATACTGGGATTCAGAGTCAAAGTAGCTGGGTTCCAATAGAAGACTATTTCCCCCTCAGTTGCTTCTCTTAACTATATTCCCAATAAGTATACCCCCAACTAGCAAATAACTGTTTACAAACACAAAGCAAACATTTCAAACAAAGACACAAACAGACTTTCCCTTGCCTAGAGAAAAGATTTCAATTTCCTATGAAGAAAGGCGATATAGGATTTCATCTTGAGGTTTACAGCAGATGGGAGAGATGTTGTTAGCAAAACAGCTTCTGTCCTACACACTGATTAGCCCAAGAAACTTCACCCCGAAAGGCCTGGCCCCTTTTTGTGGCAATTGCCCTCCCAGATCTATCTGGATTCTTATAGTTTCCTTTTCTCCACCTTCATGGGAGGTTCTGCCTATCTGGTCAAGGGAGAATTCCTCTCAGTCTCTCTCCTTGACTCAGTGTATTGATTTTTAAAGGTTACCCCATTGTTTGGTTGTTTCAGTTATATCCAACTCTCCATGACTCCATTTGGGATTTTCTTGGCATACTGGACCATTGGAGTGGTTGCTATTTTCTTCTCCAGCTCATTTTATAGATGAGGAAATGAGGAAAACAGGATTAAGTAACTTCCCCCAGATCACAGTTTGTAAGTATCTGAGGCTAGATTTGAACTGACATAGATAAGTCTTCCTAACTTCAGTCCCAGCTCTCTGTCCACTTCACCACCTAGCTGCCCTAAAGGCTACTCAGAGGCATGGTCTGTCATTCTTTATGTAATGGCTTCCTTTTTCATTCACTCAATGGACTAATTTTTACCTGGCAACATCCATATTGGTAGTTATTTTAACCCCTGGTTGTCTGGACTTTTCTGTGATTAGATCTATGAAAGACCTTACATATAAAATGAGGAGGTTAGATTAGATGTTCCCCGAGGTCACTTTCCAGTTCTAACATTCCATGGTTCATGATGCACTCTGGCTATAAACCAACACTGGTTTCCTTCATTGTCATAACTCTCTTTCCATTTAACATGTACTTTTTTGTACTTATATTTTATTTACTTTTAAGAAAAGCATGCTTTAAGGTCTATACTTACTTTATCGGTTCATTTATTGCATTTGTTCTTTCTCATTTAATCACATTTTTTGTATCTATTACCTTTTTCTCCTTTTCCTAATTCCCTACTTACCCCATCCATATATGTTTGGGAATAATTTATAGTTCTTCATTCATATCTTTTTTCTTCATGGATAAAATAGTACCACTTCCTGAAAATTTTTCTCATCAGTCATTCTTCTCTGCTCACAGGATCCTCTCACTATGGTAATCAGTCTTAACTGCTGGCTGATCTTGGTTGGCAGTTGGAATAAAGCGAGAATTGAATGTGGATAGAAGAACTTCAAAAGGCCTGTCATTCACTAGATGAAACTAGCCATCTGGCATAGATTCCCCAGAAGAGTCCAGTTAAGGAGTTCATTAAATCTTCCTTCCAAGGAGACCAGGCACAGATGTTAACTTTCCAGGGAAGCCAGTTAAGTCCCATAGCACCACTTGGATTCTACCTCCAAAGAGATGTTTAGCCCATTTTTGATTCATTTTCCAGATTTGTATAACTCTTTTATCTCATGAAGAAAGGCCTTTTATGTGATTTGCATAGTTTCCCCTTTCCTAGTAACAAGTTACTTAGTAACAAGTCCTGTAAGACTCTATACCACAAAAATAGGAAATAGTGGCCCACAAAGCACTTGCTGAATGCCAACTATACACAAAACATTATACAGGGGAAAATAAGAGATACAAGAGAAGGTAGAAGACAGTTGCCACTACTGAGAAATTTGCAGTCTCATGGAGAGGCAAACATATATACAAAATAACTCATGGACTCTAGGGGCGGCTAGGTGGCACAGTGAGTAGAGTGCTGGCCCTGGAGTCAGAAGGACCTGAGTTCGGATCCAGCCTCAGACACTTAACACACACAAAGAAAACCTAGCTGTGTAACCTTGGGCAAGTTACTTAACCCCAACTGCCCTCCAAAAAGCAAAAAAAAAAAAAAAAGGCATGGACTCATATAAAGTCCATTAATGAGGAGTCACCTTGAACTTCCAGCACTTGAGAATGATGGCAAGCTCAATTCACAAGGTTATTCAAGAAATTTTTGAAGCACCAGCTGTTAGAATTAACCACATACACAACCACTCCTATAAGACAAGTGGGGTGGGAAGGGCAGGGGAAGACTAACCTCTTTAAAAATTCTCAGCTTTGTGTCAGTTTTTTTTTTTAAATGAAACACAGTCTATAGAAGGAAAATGATAATGTACAGTTCAAATCAAAATACACTTATTGTTTCCTACATACAAGGAACTCAGCTAGGAAATGGAATCTCAAAAAAAAAATTCTTTCCCCCAAGAAGTTTACATTCTAGTGGGAGATATAAAGCATGCAAAAATAAGTAAATATTTGATAGAATGTGACAAAGATAAAGGAAAAATTTAGATGAAGTATATTACAAATTTGAGAGATAAAATATGAACTTTTTCAACAAGGGCAGATGTTCTTAATCTGGGGCTCAAAGATATTCAAAAGGACTACAGACAGATTCCAGCGGGTCTGAGAACCTGGGTGGGGAAAATAACATCTTTATTTCAATATAATTGGTTTCTTTTGCAATCCTGAATATTTTATTTTGTTCATTTAAAAACATAATTCAGAGAAGAGGTCTACAGGTTTCACCAACCTGTCAAAGAAGTCCATGATACCAAAAAATGGCTTAAAAAAAAAAAAACTGAGGGGTAGCTAGGTGGCACAGTGAATAGAGCACCGGACCTGGAGTCAGGAAGACCTGAGTTCAAATCCAGCCTCAGACACTTAACACAAAAACTAGCCATCTGACCTTGGGCAAGTCACTTAACCCCAATTGACCTGAAAAAATAAAAATAAAAAAAAAATAAAACTGAGCTCAGGGAATCAGGAAGATTCGTGGATATGTTGGTGCCCAAACGGAGCCCTGTAGAAATAAGATTTCAACAGACATGTGGAGAGTGTTTTCTAAGTGTAATATATTGTAGGTGTTGGTGTTCCATGCTGGTGTTGATGCTGGGGTTGTTCAGTCATTTCTGCCATGTCCATTTGAGGTTTTCTAGCAAAGATACTAGAATGATTTCATTTCCTTCTCCAACTCATTTTACAGATAAGGAACTGAGGTAAACAGGGCTAAGTGACTTGTCCAGGGTAAAACAGCCAGTAAGTGTCTAAGACCAGATATGAATTCATGAAGATGAGTCTTCCTGATTCTAAGCCCAGTGCTCTATCCATTACACCACCTATGTGCTTAACATTATGTTGGTGTTCCTGTCCTAACTTCACCTGACTAGTTTGCAACCTAAGATTTCATTGTGCATAAAAGGACAAGGAACAGAAACAGCAACAAGAAGCAAGACAACATGATGAACACAGAGCCGTCCCAACTTTACTACTAAGCCTTTACCTTTATTAGGATCTTAATAGATAGGCTCTATTTGATTTGGCAAACAAATCTAAGTGAAAGTGGTGAATACAGTGGGGGCAAGTGAAGAGTTAAAAAAGCTTCCTAAGGGGCGGCTAGGTGGCGCAGTGAGTAGAGTGCCGGCCCTGGAGTCAGAAGAACCTGAGTTCGGATCCGGCCTCAGACATTTAACACACAAACAAAAAAACCTAGCCTTGTGACCTTGGGCAAGTTACTTAACCCCAATTGCCCTCCAAAAAGCAAAAAAAAAAAAAGCTTCCTAAAAGTAGCGTTTTAATCCAATAAAGGAAGTCAGGGATTTTGTAAAGGAGAGAAGAAGAAATTTAACATTCTAAGCATAGAAGACAGCCAAGATAGAAGTACAAAGATAAAGAAGAGGCATGAACAAGTAACAGCAAGTAGGACAATATGACTGGATAGAAGAGAGTCTGAAAGGGAATAATGTGCTAAAAAAATGGAAAGAAAGGATGGATCAAATTGTGAAAATGACAACATTAATCTGATTCTAGAGGGAATAAGGAGTCATTGGAGTTTACTGAGTATGGGGGTGACATGGTCAAACTTAGCTTTTAAAAAGATGACTTTGATAAAAAAGTGAAGAAGGGATTGTAGCAGGAAAGACTTGAGGCAGGAAGTTCTATTGAAAGGTTAATCAAGGCCAAAGGTTAATGAGAGGTGAATTGGGATACTGGCTATGTGAATGGAAAGAAAAATACATAAAAGATGTTGTGAAGAAAAGAAATCCAATATTTGGCAACTGACTGAATATATGGAGTAAGTTGTAATGAGAAGTTGGGAATGGCATCAAAGTTGCCAGCGTGTATAACTAGAAGAATGATTCAGTGACAGGTTTGAGAGAAAAGATAATGAGGTATTGTGGAGGGAGAGGAGGATATTTTGAGCTTAAGATACCTACAGAACATCCAGTTAGAAATGTCCAATAGAGAGGCACACAGGATGGGAACTCAGGAAAGAGACTAGCACTAGATAAATAGTTCTGGGCATCATCTGCATAAAGATGATAATTGAACCAAGAAATTCATCTGAGGAGAGCAAAGATATAGGATGATAGTGGACATGGTAGAATCTAGTGAGAGGTTTTTAAGGATGGGTAAATGGAAAGTTAATGCTAACCATTATTGATATCTCTGGTTTTATATTTGGTTAGTTTGATTAGACATTTATACTCACTGCATAGAAGTTGTACAATTAAAAAACATCAGAAGGAGACAATGGGAAAAAGTTTTCCTAGGGTAGGTAATGGTGAGATCTGATTGGATAATCCACACATAACACCAATCCTAGGCAAAGGAGAAGAGGAATATTACCTACAAGGAATAGAGCTGAGTAAAGAGAAGAAACTAGCACCTCTAGGTTTAGAGGGAGCTTGTTACCAAATACATATAACAGACTTGATTTAACTACAGTGGGTTCCTACTCCTGTGTAGAGTCAGACATTGGTCTGAATGTCTGCTGGCTGGAAGCATAAGCATAAGTATAGGAGATAGTCTGTGCAAGTGCACAGAGACAGGAGAAAATGGGATAGGATCAGAAAACAGTAAATGGTCCATTTAGCTAGGAACATAGAGTATGAGATTAGAAAAGAAGCTAAAAATAGGTTGGAATCAGATTAGCCTTAAATGTCAGATTAAGAAGTTTCTGTTTCTTCTCTCAATCAAAAACAATTAGAGAAATGCAAATTAAAACAACTAAGGTACCACCTCACACCTATAAGATCAGTTAATATGACAGAAAAGGAAAATGATAAATGTTGGAGGAAATGTGGAGGAAATGAGACACTAATGCATTGTTGGTGGAGTTGTGAACTAATCCAACCGTTGTGGAGAGCAATTTGGAACTATGCCCAAAGGATAGCCAAACTGTGCATACCCCTTGACCCAACAATATCACTACCAAGTTTGTATCCCAAAGAAATAAAAAAGAAAGGAAGGAAAAGAACACATGTGTACAAAAATATTTACAGCAGCTCTTTTTGTGGTGGCAAAGAATTGGAAATTTGAGGGGTTGTCCATCTTTTGGGGAATGGCCAGGCAAGTCATAGTATTTGATTGTGATAGAATATTATTGTACTATAAGAAATGATGATCAGGGTGGGTTCAGAAAAACCTGGGAAGACTTATATGAACTGATGCAAAGTGAAGAACCAGGAGAGAGTTTACACAGCAATAGCAATACTATACAATGATAAGTTGTGAATAACTTAGTTATTCTCAGCAATGCAATGATCTAAGATAATTCTGAGGGCCTTATGATGAAAAATGCTATCCACCTCCAGAGAAAGAAGTGATAATATCTGAATGCAAATAGAAGCATACCTTTTTTTCCTTTATTTTTCTTGGGGTTTTTTTTGGGGGGGTCCTGTGTTTTCTTCTGCAATATGGCTAATATGAACATGTGTTTTGTATGACTAGACATGTATAATCTATATCAAATTGCTTGTATTCTCAAAGAGGGGCCAGGACAAGGAGGGAAGGAGAGAGTTTGGAACTCAACATTTTAAAAAAACAAATGTTAAAATTGTTTTTACATCTAATTGAAAAAATAAAATTTAAAATTTAAAATTAAAAAAAGGTTCTATTTCATCCTAGAAGCAGTAGGATTGCTTTTGGCTTTTTTAAGAAAGGGAATGACATTCATATTTATTCATTAGAAAGATTGTTTTGGTAGCCATGTGAAGACTGCATGGAGGCTGGAGACAAAGAAGACAAATTAGAAAGTTATTAAAATCAAGCAGTTGAAAGATAATGATATGCTGAAATAGGTTACAATAGCTGCAGTATAAGTAATCAAGAGGATATGGATGTAACTGATATTACCACTGTAGAATTAACTGCCAAATATTACATAAAGGTCATCACAGACAGAGTTTTTGAAAAGATCATAGGATTTAGCAATTAGTAGATGTTTGGTGACCTTAAAGAGTATGTTATTCAAAAGAATGACAATACAGAGCAGAACAGATCTGAGCTAGATCCCTCACTTTAAAAAAAAATTCTCATTGTCAATATGTTGAAAGTAAACCTCACACTGAATTTTTTTCATACTACACAGAAACATGAAATTAAAGTGTTTAACTTTTAACCCTTTCTACCCAGAGCTGTCTGAACTCTGAAACATTTTTATACATTCACCATTTTCTTATTGGGTTTGTTTGAGGGGGCATGACATTTGTCTTATTATTTTCCCCCACTCCACTCCTTGCCCCAAACACACATATACCTCGTATTGAGGAGTGGGGTGCATTTTTTAAAGCTATTTAAATAGTGATTGAAATCCAGCATAAAAAAAATTCTACAGTGCAATTTTTAAAAATTAAACCATCAATATATTTCTATTCTCCAAAATTTTCCCCCATTATAGCAGCAACCACACTGGCCTACCCAGGATGGCTACTAGCACAGGTATTTAGATCTGCTTTACTAGGAACAGTAGGTGTTTAAGAGGTTAACAATCTTTTTAATTACATTCACTAGTTCAGGAGAAAAGTCAGCACCCTGAACTTCAAAGAAAATACAGAGAAAATACAAGCAGAGAAATAAAGACCAACAGACAGGGCTTCTAAAAGTCAGATCAGCGGACAGATCCAATTATCCAACCAAGGCAATACACACAGTTACCAAAGAAAGAAGCACCAACATCTGGGTTTTTCAAAGCCAGGGACTCCTTAACAGCTACCCAGAATCTCATCTGGTCAAATCACAAGAACATTCTTCCAATGAGTGAGCCCCAAAGCAAAATGCTAAACTCAGAGTATTTATACCCTTTTTTTAGAGCCAGAAGGCATCACAACCCTTGTGACTCAGTGCCTAATTATAAATTAACATAAGGTGTGAAAGCCTTCCTATAAGCAAGCCTCCCCTAAGCAAGTTTCCCTTAATGTGCTCCACCTAAGGCCTATTAATGGGCAGGGAAGATCTTACATCCCATTAACATTACACCCATTTATCATATTCCTTCAAGACAGCATTTTCCTAAGACAAAAGAAGGCATTCTGAGATTCCCTTAACTTTCATATGGAATTTTTGGATATTTTAATTGAAATAGTATGTTTTTTATGTCACACTCTAGTGTACCTTTCTTCTTTTGCTCCATTAGGTTATCATCTAAACCCCTAAATCTCATCAAATTTGACAAATCTATGCCATTGGTCACAAAGGGAACCATAGAAAAGAGGGTGGACAAGAACACAGCTATCCCAATTATTGGAAATAAAAAAAAACTCAAAATTTGCCCCTGCCAATGAGATCATTGCAGAACTTTCATCTATGAGAACTGAATTAAAAGAATTTGCAAAGTTTCTACTATTACTATTCAACAGCACATTAAATATTGCTGTCTCCAGGAACAGTTGATGCAAAACTATTTTTCATAAATATTATCTTTTGTAAAACTAATATTTAAAAAGTTTAGTTTGATTCACCTTTAACTTAACCATGTGAGGGGACAGCTAGGTCGCACAGTGAGTAGAGCATCGGCCCTGGAGTCAGAAGGACCTGAGTTCGGATCCGGTCTCAGACACTTAATGCACACACAAACAAAAACTTAGCTGTGTGACCTTGGGCAAGTTACTTAACCCCAATTGCCCTCCAAAAGGCAAAAAAAAATTTTTTCTATTCAACTCTGGTTTTTTCCTCAGGAATGCTTGAAAGTCCTCTATTCCTGAGGAAAAAACCAGAGTTGAATAGAAAGTTTGACATCCAGACATAAGAAGCAAGAGATGCCTGAGAAGGTAATCAGGGAAAAGAAATAAAAAGGAACTTATCAAAGTTGACCTATTTACATTCCTATATGGAAAAACAATAACTGTGACTGATGAAACCTTTCTCAGTATGAAAATAATGGAAGAAGGGTATATAGTCATATGAATACATATGTGAATGTGTGTACCTATGTTTATAGTTATATATGGATAGAGGGCATAGGTTGAATTTGTTGGGTAGGGAGGATACTCAAGGGGTGAAATTATGAGGTGAGAGAGGAAAGTGGCAAGAGGAGATGGGGAGAGACAGGGTAGGGTAAACTATCTCATGTAGAAGAAGCAAGGGGAAGTGGTTGCAAGGGAGGGGAAGAATAGGAAGGCAAAAAGGTGGAACCACATTCTCATTGAATTTGGTTCAGGGAGAGAATGACATACATACTAAATGGGATATCTCAACCTGCAGCAGAATATGGGGAAGGGGGATGAAAGGGGGGATGATGTATGGGAGGGCATTCTTGAGGGGAGGGGAGGTTGGAAGTACCCACTATAGAAGAGGGACAGGATCAAGTAGGGAATGGACCAGGTGGGGGTGGGATGGGTGGGAGGGAATTATAAGCAGCCTTGTACAATATATCTACTATGATAATGTTTTGCATAGCTAGACATGTACAACATACTGAATTACTTATCTTCCCAGAGGGAATGGGTGACAAGGGAGGAAGGGAATGGATCTGAAATTCGAGGTCTTAAAATTAAATGTTTCAAATATATATAAATACTATTATTAATACTCTTTTGCTTGTAATTGGGAGATAAGATGTGCAGGCATTAGGGCACAGAGATTCACCTTCCTCTAATGGAAAAGTCGAAGGGGTTATGGGAGAAGATATGGGAGAGAGCAGATTGGAGAAGTGATATCTTGTGGGACTGCTATTCTGGGAGGGCGGGTAGGGGAAAAACTGGGGGAAAAATTGTAACTCAAAATCTGGCGGAAATGAATGATGTAAAACAGAAGTTAATAAATCATTTGTAAAAAAAAAATTAGCCATGTGAAAACAAACCAAGTGTAAGAAGCATGATTGTATGACAGAAAAAATACTGCGCTAGAATTCAGGCAGGAGTATACTGAAGGCCACTCATACTGCCTCAGAACAGACAATTGTTAAGTTTTCAGTATAAGCATTTATATCTCAGAAATTGGAAAATGGTACAATTACTGTTTTGTTCGTTGTCTAGACTTAATAAAATGATGGAGAAAATGTTGATAATGCAGATTAAACTTTAAAATGAGTTATACATACTTTTTCCCCCTTAGAATCAATTGTAAAACATTTACTAATACATCCCTGAAGGCAGGAGACAGATTCTGGTCTTAGCTCTGATACTAACTAGCTGTTTGTCACCTTGGACAAATTGCTTAGCTTCTGTGTGCGTGTGTCTGTCTGTCTGTCTGTCTTTCTTTCTCCCCTCCCCTTTTTGTCTTTTTCATCTGTAAAATGAAGACTTTAATTTATAAGATCTCAAAGGTCCCTTCCACTCAGTATTAATAGTGGCTTTAATGTGACAGGATTTCAAAAATTACCAATCTTCTTTTTTTCTTTCTTGATTTTTTCTTCCTTTCTCCATTCTTTCCTTCCTTTTTTCTTATGGTACAAAATCTTTACCAAACATGTGAAGAAGAAAAAAGGAATGTGAAATAATTTCTTATCTATATTAGGGAAGACAGGAACCTAGTAACTTTTATGTGACCTGTTAAAAGCATAATTTCCTTTAAATTAACTCTACCCTTTTTAGTTAGATTCAGGGTAGTATGTCAGTTTTAGAAAATAGTTTAGAGGTAGAAAGGGACAAATCATATCTTCATTTCACATGGGCCCTGCTTTTTTGCCACATAAAAGTACTGTCTCACAAACTAGTGCCCTTTTTTGTGGAAATGAAGCTTTCTTTAGCAACTAGTAGAAAAATAACTGAGAAAGCAAACAAACTCCACTGGAAAAACATAAAAGGAACAAATGTGACTGTGAAAGTCAAGTAAGGGACAAAATTCTACCAAATACTTCAAAAACAAAATGTCTTAAAGAAAAAACAAAAGACCTTCTAACATGCTTTAAAAAAAACAACTAGCAAATAGTTTAATATTCCTAACTTTGTGGGAAAAGCTCAGCTCGTATATCCTTATGGGAATTGACTGCTGGCTTCAAACATTTGAACAGCAATTCAAAGAAACTGAGGCCCAAAGAAGTTAAGTGACTTGGCCAAGGTCACATGGATAGTAACTGAAAGATCTAGGATTTTAACTTAGGTCTTCTGGCTCCAAATCCAGCACTCTTTCCACTGAAATGTTCTGCTTGGCCCCAAAAAACAGAAATGGTATCATTTGGTAGAAATTATTGGGAACTAGATTTCAGGAAAAAACTTTCTAACAATTGAAGTCATACAAAATTAGAAAGGGTTCCTTTAGGAGTTGGTGAGTCCCCATTGGCAAGAATTCTTCAAAGGGAAGCAAAAAACCATTTGTTGGGAACACTCTGTAATATTTTATATTTTGGCAGAAATTAGAGAAACTCCTCTGTTCAAAGACTTTGTGATTACCAAATTCTTTCATTTATAAATTGCTATTCAAAAAGCCTTTACACCATTCCTTGCTGTACAACCAAGCACAAGCAGTTTTCCAGAGGACTGCTGCTGTGAATAGCTTTCAAGATTCTGATTACACAGTATAGTGAACTCTCTATTTATTCAGTAACAAATTAAGTCAAAACATTCACAGAAATCAAAGTACAGCATTCACAATGTTATAACTTAACAACTTATCACTAAAGTGGCCACATAGTTTTCACCAAAGTGGTCACATAGTTTTAAACAAAAGATAACATTCATTTAGTAACTCAATCATCCTTGAGGAGCCAAGCCTCCTTAATTGACACAAAGTACAAATGTCAAAGTTCTCCATCCCTAGGTCACATTGTCTTAATCTCCATCCTCTTTCTTCTTAATTGGAAAAGTCCTTAACTCAATCATCTAAATATAAAGGTCAGAGATCTCTACCTGTAGACCACAGTAAGTCATTATTTTCTCAGTTTGCATTAAATACCCAAGGAGAGGTCTTTTCTTCTTGACTCAAAGCAGGCTCTCAGCTTCCATGGTTCCTCTTCCATGGTCCTAGCTCCTGCCCAAATCTATCCAACTTCCACCTGGGTTCAAAGGATGGAGGAGACTAGACAAAAAGTGAAAGAAGCAACAGAATGTTTAGAAAAGAACACTCACAAGAAATTTAAATTTTAGCCAACTACTCAAAACTCCCTTCTAGTCTTGAGTTTCTGTTCTTTTAAGGTGCTTCTCTAGAAATAAACCAAACAAACAATGGGTAACTTTAATGCCTAACAGATGATTCAAGCATGCAGGCTTTTGTTATTTTAAAACAACTGCTAATTGACAAAAATATTTAATTGAAATCCTAAATAAAAAGAGAATCGTATGCCATGATATACAATATCTACCCTAGTTATAACAAAAACTATACCCAAAAAATGTTGAAGAATACCTTCTTTGGAGGGAAATAGAAAACAAAACCTTAAAACAACAAAACTCTTGTTCAGACCAAGACAATGCCACACAAAATAACTGAAAAATTCCCAATTATCCATAGGATTGTCAGCTTCAAGGACCAGCTATCCTAACAATTCAGAATTTAAAATAATTTTTATTTATTCTTCTGATTTAAGATATTTTGGGCAATTTACTTTGTTTGGCCTATTTCTTCTATTTGAACATAGACAACTTGTGAAGAGAGACTATATTTTCTCTTGCCATTACAATTCCTCCAAATATTTCACTTAATCTGCAAGTAGGGACTTTGGTAAATAAAGGAGGATGAATTGTAAATGAGTTAAAGGCAAAAGAGAGTTATGTAAGTAGGCTAGCATACAAAGAAGCCGGATGGTGAAGTGGAGTGGCTCCTGCACTGAAAATTAGGAAACCTGTGTTAGATTCCTAGGGGATCTTCCACTAAATGTTTGATGTTGGGCAAATCCCTTCCTTAACTTCCCAAGTTTCATTAGGGATAGGCCATATGTTCTGTTTCTCCTCCCATTCCATACTGGAGGCCAGTCTAATAACAAAGACCCTCCTCTTTCCTCCTCCTGTCCAATGGAGAAATAATCTTTTCAACATCACAGTAAGTCCTGATGCAGAGATATTCACCTGGCTGAGGGTGAGTACTCCAAACATGCTTCACCACTCTATATTAAAAAATGGCCTAGGGGCGGCTAGGTGGCGCAGTGAATAGAGCGCTGGCCCTGGAATCAGAAGGACCTGAGTTCGGAGCCGGCCTCCGACACTTAATCCATATAAACAAAAACCTAGCCGTGTAACCTTGGGCAAGTTACTTAACCCCAATTGCCCTAAAGGGGCAGCTAGGTGGCGAAGTGAGTAAGAGCGCCGGCCTCGGAGTTTGGATGACCCAAGATCAGATCCGGCCTCAGAAAATGAGCACCCACACATAAATAATGACTAGCCGTGTAACCTTGAGCAAATTACTTAACCCCAATTGCTTTAAAAAAAAAAATGGCCCAGGGTGGCAAGGTGGCACCGTGAATAGAGCACTGGCCCTGGAGTCCAGAGGACCTGAGTTCAAATCTGGCCTCAGATACTTAACACTTACTAGCCATGTGACCTTGGGCAAGTCACTTAACCCCAATTGCCCTGCCTTCCCCCCCTCCAAAAAAAAAAAAAAAGCAAAAAAAAAATGGCCTTAGGACTACACCAACTTCAATCTGCACCATCAAGCAGGACTGAGGATTAGATATCTACTCTGCCACCAATCCTATTTAACTACCACTCCATCTTCCAACTCTTTCATTGGGACTGATGGTCAAATCAATATTACTTTTGCTACTGTGAAAGAGGCAACAATCTATTGCCTTATAGATCTAGTCAGTATCCTTATGCTTCTGTGTTGTTAAATGTTTTCTATGTAAAAGTTCACTGTTCCCTCATACACTTCCATATCAACCCCATCTCTCTACTGTCCCTATCCCACTCTTCCCTACCCTACCATTGTGCCCTCTGGAATTCTTTATCTATTACTGATAATTTGCCCTTAATATAAAATTTCATCCCAATAGTGGTCAGGGACTATTTAGTTTTGCTTTTGTAACCCCTACACCCAGTGTAGGCTAAACAGAGTGCCTGACAAAGTGATTGGCATATACTATTTGCTTAATAAATGTTTTTTTTAATTGAATTCATTCAATAAGCATTAAGGGTCTACTATGTGCCAGGAGCTGTGCCAGTCCCTAGAGATAAAAAGGCAAAAACAAAACAATTCCTTCCTTACATAGTTCATGGTACAAGGGGTGTAGGGGTGGGGAAATGAGGGAAGGAATAAGTACCATGTATAATCTACACAGAGATATAAAATATATATACAAGTATATTATATAATGTATTTGTATAAGATATGTCTAGAGTTAAGATATAAAATATATCTAAAGTTAAAACTTAACAGAAAGTTATTAACAAATGGGAGTTCCAAGGGAGGCCTTAAGTAGGACATGGCACTTGAGCCTTGAAGGAAGTTAGGGTTTCTTTGAGGCTGGGGGGGAGGGAACGTATTCTAGGTATGGATGATAGCCTATGCTGAAGCATAGAGGTAGAAAATGAAAAGAGAGCAAGAGAAATAGCAAGTATAACAACTTAATTAGAACTGATCAAGGGCATGAAATGGAGTGGCACATCTAAAAGACAGACTGGAACCAGACTGTGAAGGAATTTCAATGCAAAACAGAGGAGTTCGTATTTTATCCTAGAGGGAATGACAAATCACTGAAGGTTTTCAAGCATAGGAGTAACATGGTCAGTCCTATGTTTTAGGAGTAGTGATTGGTGGTCATGTGGGAGATAGTTTGGATATGGGAGAGGCAAGAAGATCAAAAGGAGGCTATTGTAATAATTCAGGGAATAGGTAACAAAGACCTGAACTGGAGTGGTATTCAGGTAAGTGGAGAGAAAGGGATAGAGACAAAAAATAAAATGGGGATGGAAAGATGAGATGAGACTTAGCACTTTATTAGGTATAATTGGATATAAAGAACAGGAATAGTGAAAAGTTGGGGATGATTCAATAGAATACAAGCACCCTGAAGGCAAGGATTCTTTGAGTTTTGTTTTTTTTATAATTTGTAGCCCCAGAACATGAACCCTGTCTAGCATGCAGTATATGATAATAAATACTTGTGGACTGATTAAATACTTGGTGACTTCAAATTCTGAATCTGGACTCATGGAAGAAATGAGGAATTTAGATTAATTCATCTCTAAGATTCCTTCTAGTGCTATCATTCTGTAAATGTTTCTTCTCTATTCTTCCATTTTCCCATGAAGTGAATTCAAATGTTGTCAACAATTTTTTAAAATTAAGTTGAAATTAAAAATAATTGAAAATTAAATTTAAGCAGTTCTTTCTGTCCCTAAAATCTTCCCAACTGAATTAAACTATTTCTGTAATTACTGTCCTTTTAAAAATATATAATTATATTTTAAGTATCTTTAAAAGCTTTCATTTTTAAAAAAACCTCAAATATAAGCAATATATATCCAAGTGAAATATTCTAAGGATAAACTTTCAACTTCTTACCTTAAAAATATGTTCATGTTTGTCTTTTTTTATCATTAATAAAAGTCAAAAATGTCACTTCTTATAATTTATCCTTTACCAGCATACTATAAATTCCAAGTTGAAGGAATATTTTTCAGCTTTTCTATGTTCTATAATGAAAGTAAAATCAGTCAAAGTTACTTTATCAAAATAATTTATGCTCTAAAATTCCTCTAAGTGCAGAGAAAAAAAAATAATTTCCATTCCATTTTAGGGCTTAGTTTCAGCAATTCCACTGCTATATGACATGACATAAGGGGGAAGAATCATAAATAGCTCTCACTAAGATATCCCAATGTTTAAAAGTTAGGTTTAAATGTACATAAGGAATCATATTGTTTTGTTTCTTCATTGACACATAACACTTAACTAAAGCATCTACAAAACAGATATTTAATTTTTTTATGATTGGGGGGGAGGGTGTGTTCCATACTTCAGATTTCATCAGTATTGAGAAATAATGAAAAACTACCAATGAAGTTTGGAAACTGCCCTCCAACTTAGTCTTCCTTGTCTGAGGCACTAAAAAGTGAAATTGCTTGTCCAGCCAAACGGTCAGTATGTATCACAGGAAGAACTTGAGTCTTCCTGACTGCATCTGATTCTAACTATTACACATTTTCCTCATGTTTAGTATCAAAACACAGGTTCAAATAGTCACAGAGTGCATGTACTAAGTATTTTTGTTGTGATTGACCCTTCATAAAATGAAGGAAAAAATAATTATCACGAGATTCAATATATTTTGAGAGCCATATGCAAAAATTATAACACTATTGAGGAAAAATAGGCAAAAATAAAACATTGGCAAACCATTTTAATAATATATTTCCAAACCACAAGGATATATGAGAGGCAGCAAGGTGGAGTGGAGTATAACCTGCATTTGGAGGCAGAAAAATTAGTTTTGATCCCATCCTTGATATTTACTTGATGTGTGATATGCTCAAATCACCTAATGTCTCTGAGTCTCTGTTTCTTCATCTGTAAAGTGGGGGTGATAATATTATTTGTAGTACCTACTTTATAGGATTGTTAGGAGACTCCAGTAAAATAATATATGTAACATGTTTTGCAAATTTGAAAGTGTCAGTTATTATCCTTTGTTTTCACTAGTGTTAGCCAGTGATAACACAATCCTTCCCTCACTAATTGGTCATCCTGACAAAGAGCCTCTCTTTTTCTTTTTGACGGGGGAGGCAAGGCAGTTGGGGTTAAG
This sequence comes from Gymnobelideus leadbeateri, assembly GCA_011680675.1. Lineage (NCBI taxonomy): Eukaryota > Metazoa > Chordata > Mammalia > Diprotodontia > Petauridae > Gymnobelideus > Gymnobelideus leadbeateri. The sequence goes on from WOXC01010251.1 coordinate 598,459, forward strand.
TGACTTGCCCAGGTTACACAGCTCATAAGGGCCAAATGTCTGAGGCTGTGTTTGAACTCAGGTTCTCCTAACTCCAGGGCTGGTGCACAGACAGCCTACACTAGGCCAGTTTTTGAAGCTTTTCTGACAATTTTTGTGATTTACTATCTTAATCTTTGGTCACCTCAATCACTGTGAAATTATAACGTGGCACAGGGATTTTGTTTTTAATTATATACTTAAATTACTTTAAACTAAATTTTAGGGGCAGCTAGGTGGTACAATGGATATGGGCTTGAAGTCAGGAAGACCTGAGTTCCAAACCAGCCTCAGACACTTACTAGCTGTGTGACCCTGGCCACACTTAACCCTGTTTGCCTCTGTTTCCTCATCTATAAAATGAGCTGGGGAAGGAAATGGCAAACCACTCCAATAACTTAGCCAAGGAAACCCCAAATCAGGTCACAGTCAGGCATGACTAAAAAGGACTAAATAATAACAAAAATTTTGGAAGTTCTTGATATTCTTAATTCATGCTTAGCAACACAATAATCTATAATCTCAACCATTTAAAATATATGAGTCTTTATTAAGCAGATATGTCTAGAGTGGGTCATGTGAAAAGAACTGTGACAGAAAGCAAAACAAATGTGTGTGACCACAACTATGTCCACAGTGGAAGCTTTAAGATTTAGCATCATGCTGAAGGGCACTGGAGATTTTTTTTTCTGTTTGTTTTTTTGTAATGTGGTAAATTTGTTAAATAACTTCATCTCTTTAGTGGTTCTAGTCATTCCTGATTAATTTCTTTTTTGATCATTCAAGATAGCGTCTGTTCTATGACGAAATCAAGCCTCTGCTGGAATTCCAGGCATTTCAGAGTATTTTTTTATGCTCAAAATGAAAGATTGCAAGTTTGCTCATGCCCACTTTGCAGGCAAGAAAGAAACACCAAGTATATTTTAAAAGATGGGCTTGGTGTTCACAGCAATGAAAGACTTCGGGCAAATGAATTTTATGTAAATACTACTGTGTTAGAATTCCTTAATCCTGATTTGTAGCTCCCCCTCCACAATCCCCATCTGAGACATTTCCAAAGCACAGACCACCCTAGTCATAATGGTTAATGTTCAGAATTCACAAAGAAATCAAACAACCCTCTATAGAACATAAGACCTCATGACTTCTTATACAACAGATAATTTTCTACAAGTTCAGTTAAAACGTGCAAAGTAATTTTTCCTCTTCATCTAACCCTGGATTCAATATAGTTCTACTCTAGGGATGAAAGATTAAATCTGTAGCATCACAGAATCTTAGAGCTTGAAGAGACCTTTATATACTTCCTTCCTTTTTACTTCCTCTCTGTCAAGTTTATTTTGGGCACTGTTTTCACCTTACAACCACTACCAATTGTTGTGAAGGCTATCTTAATGAAAATCCCTTTTCAGGATTTAAGGAAACCCTATGACTTCTATAACTTACAAAGGGGCTCAGGAAGTTAAAACTGAATATGGACCTTTTAAAACTTTATCCCTTAGAATTTATGCCCAGTGAGCTAAA